>JAAXCT010000069.1:0-1200000 GCA_012490785.1 Eragrostis nindensis | reverse complement strand
TAATGTAAAGTATATCTGCTGTAATTAACTCATCCTTTTCAACAGATGATGATGTTATGAAGCAACTGCACCGGTTTAGGCCTAGTTTTCTTGTCAAAATCAGTCCTCCAAGGTACTTTCAGCCTTCTGAATTCAACCACACTTGTCATCATCATGAAATACTGAAACTAGAGGAGGACAAGGATACAATCTCGTTAGAGGCTGGGAATTCGCACTGCGATTCGCAGAACAAGTGTGCTGCAACTCCATATGTTTCACAAACTGATTTTGAGACTTCCACCATTGTCGAAACGCTGAAGACACTGGTGAAGGAGGTATACTGAAGTCTCTGAACTTCATAAGTACTCAGATTATTCTTATTTAAACTGTAATGTGATTTGTTGTCCGAAGCCCATAATTGTTAATTTATTCACAGGCGAAAATGCAGCATGTCGAGGAAAAGATAGTTCCTAATAGGGGGCGGCGTCGTGGTGCTAATGTCCAGCCAGCTTTGGAAACCGAGAGATGTGTGTTCTTTGCTAATGGATCGTGCTATAAAGGGTTGGCATGCCATTTTTCTCACTCATTTAGTGCTCCCAAACCTGTATGCAAGTTCTTCCTCACATTACAGGTATGATTTTGTTTCACACTATATTTGCTCATGTCCTTTCATTCCTGTTTGTGAGCCTGAGTCATGTCAACTTAGGTTGTTTTTTATGCTTCTAATGGAAATACTCGTCATAAAATACCTGCACTATTAAATTCAGTTTGGTGCATTGAATAAATTGTTTATGATCCCTGTCAAATGACATGAATATTTGCTGGACTTGCGTGGGTGGACTACTGAGTTACACCAGAGAACGATACCCCCACACTTGTCCATACTGACACTGGTCTCTGATATGGTATCTTGTATCAGGGTTGTCGAAATGGTAACTCTTGTCCTTACTCACACGATTGCGGCTCCTTGATCTCTTCATCTATCACATCTGGAATAAGCTTGCAAGAGGGCAGAGCCACTTCACTATGTTGTACAAAGTTGCTTCCTGCTGATGGAAATGGGCATATTCTTGTCATGAATGATAAAAGCCTAGAATTCTCCAAGAAGCTTTCCCAGTATTATGACGCCTCTAAGATTGTCGCATGTATACCTAGTGTGCAATCCATTGTGTCAGTTACGAAGGACCTCAAGATACTCTACAATTTGGCTGATCCATCTCTTCTAATCATTGGGCGTGAACATAAACTACCAGTTCCTTGGACAAAAGTACAACGAGTTATTTGGTTTGCTGATTGTGATAATGATGAATCAGCCAGTGAGCAGGTTCTCTTGCAGAAGTTCCTTGAGCATATGGCCATCAAAATCTTGTCAGAGCCGTTGTCTGATCTGCAGGTCATCTTGATCATGAAAAATACCAAGTACATTTACTTGCAGGTACGCCATTTCATATGGTATTACTACGAGTTTAAATTGTAGTTACATATTGTCTTGCTATGGTGGATGATAACTTACGGTCCTGATTATATAATCATCACAGCAGGGGCTTCCCCTTCCGTACGTATTTCAAAAAAACATATGGTCCTGATTTGCTGGTACCTTTGGCTTAGTAATATTTTAGAATGTCTGCTTTCAAGTTTCTTTTTCTCTCGACAGGTGGCATTATTCTTAACTGCTGCTGATTTTTTCAGGTGGAAAGAATGGCAAGGGAATGCTTCTTTTTCCTCGGTGAATCATTCCTGTTTGATGAAGCAACTCTAGGTTGGTTTTCAGACATCTCAAGATATCCAAGAGGGTTTCAAGTCTCGGCGCCCGTGGTTTACGTCTTCACCATGCATCGTCCCACTATTACCCAGTTTGGTGACCATCCGGCAGAACTTCGCAAGGCCTTACGCGGGGATTAGCTAGGCCGGGCTAGCCGTGTGTTAGGGCTTAGGCCTTTGTCATTTTGCAAGCTGTGATGTTATTAGTCCATTTAGCTCGTCCATAGTGCCACCAGAGTTCCTTACTAAATTAATAGGTAAGATCAGTGTTAGTACTGTGGCTATCAGCAACTCGTGACGTTAAGCGTGAGGTACAGTAAGTAATACGTTATGTGGGATCACTTTGTTTATAACCTTAATCTCTAGGTATGCACACTAACTATTAAGTTGCAGTTAAGTATTGTTTTTAGCAGGCTTAAGCTGTTTTTATTTTTTCTCTACTGTAGCTATCTTGACTTGTTGATTGTGGTACAAAATCATGTTGCATGCAAATGGTCATGTGAAGACGTGAACTACCTGTCTGAAGGATTAAGAGGTCAGAGTAAGGTCCGTCTTGGAATGCAGAAATTTCACACGAAAAACTGGGGGTTGAGGAAAATTTCCTCAAAACCTACCTTAGTGATGTGAAATACAGATTCGAGCTAAACTCTTTATACTCCGGAGGTTGTCCTCAGCTCGCACGGTGCGGGATCGTGAAGCTAAGCGCGCCGGTCCTAATCCAAAATCGAGGTGAAAGGCCAGTAACAGCCCATAAACGTATGGCCCGGCAACAAGTTAGCCCATAGAAGAAAGGAACTAAGGAGTCTGAAAGAGACTGTCGGAAAACCAACACAATGGTTGGTGAAATGCACCCGGCCGGCAGTCCAGAGTGCAGGCGCGGCGAAGGGTCCTCGGCGGCCCGACGAGGACGCTGTTACCTTACCACGACCAACCAGGTCGTGCTAGCAGAGGGAGTCGCAGTCCACTCCATTCCAGGGTCGCGGTTGACGCCGTCAGCCACTCAGCCAGCCAGATACGCCCTGTCCAGGTGCGGCGCCCGCGCAGCCGACGGCCTCCCCCAGACTCCACCTCCCGCGCCCCGCCGACGCGCCAAGAGGCACGCGCCTCATTGCGCGCCCCCTTACCCTTTCGGCGGAGTGCCGCTGACCCGTGGGTCCCATGTCCGTTGAGCCCTCGTGGCAACGCTTTTCCCTTTTCCTCGGAGAAAAAGGAGCCGCGCCATGTTCGCCGCGCGGGCGTGTGTCACGATCGAATAAAAAGCGAAGGCAAGTCGGGGGTGGTGGTCTGGTGGCCAAGCGTCTGCCCCCGGCCGGCGGCGTCATCCTCGTCTCGCGCGTTGGGGTGGTGGCCGGAGCCCGGAGGGGAGATTTGCATCCGTCATCTCGCCGCCCGGTGAAACACATAGTACTGTATTATATATTCCACGAGTGGAGAAATCGGAGGGCGCCATTGCCACCAACTGTATATACTGTACTAAAAAGCAAGCGGCGAGGGTGGGTGCGAAGGCAACTTCGCTTGCTCTTCCGCGCAATGACAAACGCCGCCGGCCTAGTTCACGTCACCTCGTGAACGAGTCCACCAAACTAGTCACGCAAACGCAACGCGACCCTATCAAAGCGCCGAGCGAACCCGCGGCGCCGTTTCGCGCTGCGCGCACGTGCCCGCTTTGACGGCTCCCGAAGCCGTCGAAATCGAAAGAAAATGGAAAAATAACCCGCGGCGTTGTGCCGCGCGAACCGGCCTCCTCCCTTCGTCGTCCCTCGTCTATTATAAAACCCACGCTGCGGCTGGTCGTCCTCCTCCCACCCCAATAACACACACAGCTCGCACACGCTCATCAGCGCGGCGGCAGCAGCAGAGAAAGGGGGAGGGAAGAGCAGAGCGCCGTCAGCCGTCCGATCTTCTGCTCCAAAGCTGATCCGATGGCTCTCGCTCTCTCCGGCTCCTCTGCTCGCGCCGCGCTGCAGGCCGCGCTGCTGGCGCCCCGGGCGCGGGGCTACGCGGCGTCGGCGGCCACCGGGGCCATGAGGCGCGCGGCGGCCGCCGTGGAGGGCGGCGCGGCCGCGGGCGAGGCCAGGGAGGCCGGGCGCGGCGCCGCCGCGGGCGAGATCTCCTGGGTGCCCGACCCCGTCACGGGCCACTACCGCCCCTCCAACTGGGCCGCCGCTGTCGACCCCGCCGACCTCCGCGCCGCGCACCTCGCACGCTCCTACGCGCGGGCGTGAAGTGAACAACATACTACTACATCAGCCCGCTCGATACGGGCGTACGTAGTAGGAGAGCAGTCTGTACGAGGGAGGCTGGCGACGAACGTATAACGAACCGTGCATCATCTTTGCGCCGGCGGCGAGAGCGATATAGAGGGATCCGATACCTTCCGGCGGCCTGTGGCCGTCGTCGTGGTCGCGTGTGTTGTGTGTGAGCTGGACGCCCTGTTCTAGCGCGTTGTTCTACGTTCCACAGATGTAAGAGCAGGCAGGGTTTGTTTTGTTTACTTGATGTTGTTTTGCGTTTGCTACTGGTAATGAAAGTTTGCAGTTCCTTTTCTATCGGTTAATTGCTGCGCGACGTCTCTGTTATTGCATTTCGGTTCCCTTCACTGCTACTACATGTCTCCGTTCTTGCATGACCTAATGTGAATCTGCCGTGTGTTGTTCCGCCACGATGGGGAGAAGAGAATTGCTGAAAGAGCGACTGCGGGGGATCCAAAGAGCACGGCGTAGTTTATTCGAGACAGTCTGAAGCAAAGAACAGAGCTGATCTTTCAAAAGAAAACAGAGCATTTCCCTTGGCTCGGGAAAAATTTCGGTGGGGTGGAAAAAGTACCCACCCGCAAAGATCTCTCGTGGCAGGCAGACAGACGTACGTGGCCGTGGAAATTAACTAGCGTGACCCGTAGTAAAGTGCAAGGAATCTAACTGGCCCAGTGACGCGTGCTTGTGGTTAGGTCCTGGTCCTGATCCTAATGCTCGTAGCACGGCGCCTACCGCTAGCCCAGAGGCCAGGGCACCGTCGGTCGTGGAGGCATAGTACTGCTGAGTGATGTGAACAACCATCGGAACCGACAGATCCTGGAACGCAGACACGAATTATGCAGTCATCCTGTTAATCATGGCGCCTGAGAGCTCACTCCACTCCCTTGCCGCATCCACGTGAATTATGGCCGAGGCGCCGAGCTGAACGAATACGTGGACGGAGCGGGGTGTGCACGTGCCCAAGCCTGGTCCGCGCGGCCAGCCAGCCCGTGAACCTTATCGCTCCGCGAATTGATGAGCGCATCGGCGCCATCGTCCTTTCCTTTCACTCGACGGTGATCGGCCGGACGACGTCACCGTCCGCACCTTTTTGCCCGCCGTTGTGTGCACTGTACATTTTTGCCTTTGCGACAGCGACCGGCTGCTGGCAACAGATGCGTGCGCGGTGCGGTGCACGTCGTGCTTCAGCGTCACTTTGTACAGACCGACCTACTGGCGGCGAACGGAGGAGCATTCGATTATTGCAGCTCAACAAGTATTTACCGTCATTTCACTTGTTACTGGTACAGTGGTACAGTAGAACGGAGGGTGCGAGTTGTAAATTTCTTTCGTAATTCACGCAGGGCATGTCGCTCATGGAACCATCGAGAAGATAAGGCAAGATGAAGGACCAGTTTATCACATGATACTGTGCATTGTACTACTGCCAAGATATACTTGCTCCAACATAAAAAAAATAAAATAAAAACAATTGTAGGGTGTGGGCCGGCTTGCCTGGGCTCAATTCCCCGAAGATTAGATGTGTAGCACTAAAAAATTGAGAAAAGTCTAATTTGGGTCCCTCAACTATTGGGGGTAGCGCAACTTTCACCCTGAACTATAAAACCGGGTATCCACAGTCCCTCAATTGTATGGGTGGGTGCAAATCGAGTCCCTCGGCGGTTTTCAGAGCGGTTTTGTCCTACGTGGCACAGTGGGGCCCACATATCAGGTGCCATGTCACTTTTTCTTTTCTTTTTTCTTTTTTTTTCTCTCTCTTCCTCTCTTCTTCCTTTTTTCTCTGGCGCCACCGCGTCCTCCATGCGCCGGCGCGGCTGCAGCTGGGCGGGGAGGTGGCTTCAGCCCGAGCGCCGGCGGGGAGGTCGGAGAGGAGAGGAGCGCCGCGGGGAGCCACCAGATGGTGTCAGACGCGCGCTCCACGCCCGGCAGCGGCGAGCCCCCCCCGCCGCCGCGCACCGTGCCGTCCGCATCTGCGCGCCGCGCTCCACTCCCGGCTGCCCCGTGCCGTCCGCATCCGCGCGTCGCGCTCCACGCCCGGTCGCACCGTGCCGTCCGCATCTGCGCGCCATGGGACTCCTCCGGCGGCGAGATGGGACTCCGGACGCCGCCGCACTCCCGTCGCTCGGCGTGACCCACTGAGACGAGGTCGCGCTCTCCACGGGCGGCGGCGACATGGGAATCCGTCGCTGAACGAGCCATGCGCCGCCGCGCTCCCTTCGCGACCCGCCAAGATGAGGAGCCTTGGCCTCCACGGCCCTGCGCAGCTCCTCCAGTCCTCGTTGCGGGGCGGAGGGAGGGGGTGGGAGGCCGGCCGGGATGCCGTGTTGTCGGGAGGGGGTGGAGCTGCGCGCACGTCAGCGGCCGGGCTCCCTCGATTCGCCGGATCCATGGCGCCGCCGGATCCATGGCGCCTCGATTCGCCGGATCCATGGCGCCTCGAATGGGTGGAGATGGGGGAAGCCGTCCGTGCTCCGCGCAGCAGGCCGAGGAAGGGAAGCCGCTGGAGAGGCGGTGGCGCGGGCGCATGGAGGACGCGGTGGCGCCATGGACGCGGTGGAGAGAGGAAGAGAGAAAAAAAGAAGAGAGGAAGAGAGAAAAAAAAAGAAAAAAGAAAAGAAAAAGTGACGTGGCACCTGACATGTGGGCCTCACTGTGCCACGTAGGACAAAACCGCTCTGAAAACCGCCGAGGGACTCGATTTGCACCCACCCATACAATTGAGGGACTGTGGATACCCGGTTTTATAGTTCAGGGTGAAAGTTGCGCTACCCCCAATAGTTGAGGGACCCAAATTAGACTTTTCTCTAAAAAATTCCAAGGACAGCTCGCATGATGATTAGCATTGCTCAGAAAATAAAACATGATAGCTACATATCTAGGCATTGCCCACCCTGCCCGTGGGTTCGACCAAACGCGATCGTGCAAAGGCAGAATCAAATTGCAGCGCCTTTCATTTCAGAATAAAGAAGTGAAGAATATGATCGCAGCGTCTCTACTCAAGACTAGAGGTTGACTTCTACGAGATAGAGAAAGAAAAAACCTCCATATATTAATATTCTTTATTTAGGCAAGATCTTCATGGAGTGTCATTGCGAAAGGAGATGCTTAACACTAACATTTCTGCCACCTTTAGGTAAAACTCTTGGTTCTGAACAGGAAAGCATTCCCACAACACCCTATGACCACAGCATCCTGAAGCCAGATGTAAAGATTGGTCTCTACCAAAGACATGTACTTCCACCAGAGTAATATGAATGCTAATACAACTTTGATCAACTTGCCTAAGAAAACAAAGGCCAAGTTTGGCTGCAGACCAAAGGCCGCAACTGTTATTGGAGGCAAATTTGATCCAAATTGCCAAACTTTGGTATCTACAGCATTTAGCCCACAAGCGTGGAGAAAAGCTCTGGGACAAATAAGCCCATTTAATATATAGACGAAAATAAATATTATGTGGACCAGAGGCATATGAACGAGTTCAAATATACAAAACCCACACAGGTCACCCAAATATTGGATACTAACAATTTGTAACTGCACTCACCCACATCAATGGGGCATCAACAAGAAAGGCTTCGCAGCAATCATAAACACATCAGAGGAACTTGTCGGCAACGACCCTTCACCATTTTCTGGCAATCATATTGCAATAAGACATGTCCTCACAACATCTAGATGTATCAGACCCAAAACAGATACACAATCTGACTTCACATCTCTGGAATGCGGAAATATTCAGTCAATGATACATCAACATGCAGGCTCAAACTCCCAGCTTCCAGCTTTGGTGCAGACTACTCATACAGGAGAGCGACTGGATGTAGGCATGCAAAGGCGATTGCAACGGCTGAACCAATCACCCAGACTTGAATAGCAACACAGCTTTTGAATCTATGTAGAAATACACAAAGTAGTTTGTTTCGTGCGTCACATAAGAACCTGCAAAGGACAAAAAAGGCTTAAAAAATGTTGGCATGTCATGAATAGGTATACCATGGGTGATAGATAATACATATAACAACTTGACAAGTAATTCCATTCCGATCTTTTCAACTCACATTTCCATCCCCAAGTGAATGCCTACGCTACAAAATTTCATCAGTCATCACAATCACATACTCCACAACAGAAGCATAGGAACTTGGTCTGCAGGGTCACCATTGAGTTCATGCCAGAGAAACTGGAGCAATGGCACCCTTAAGACTTGAACCAACAGATCTAAATCAATTTAACACAGAAAAACTCCAGCAGAATTGAGCTCGTGTTGTGGCTCACTGCTAGAATAACCATCCATTGCTACTGACATGGTCGGGGAAATAGGAACACAATGTGGCACATAAAAGTGAAACAAGTGCACAACAGGATATATGGTGCCCTGTCATGTCCCATTGATGCTAGCTCTCTTTTAACCTGTTAATCGATCTTTTTTCTTTGAACTTCCTAGCTCCTAAAAGATCATGGGAAGCAAATAAACATAATTACATTGATGCTACCTCTCTTCTAACCTGTCAGTCGATCTTTTTCTTTGAACTTCCTAGCTCCTAAAAGATCATGGGAAGCAATTAAACATAATTACTCCAACAGTCCTATGCTAATAAAGTCAAGTAGAAACATATGGAAACTAAGACAGCCCATTGTGGCCTTAGATTTAGTTTGTGAGGTAGAATAAGTTGGTCCTCTGCAACAACAATGCCACTCGACGAAAATAATAGGAATCTACAGCTTGACAGCTCATACTGTGTTAATATGGGCATCAAAAGTAACAAAGAGACCAGGTATAACACTGAACAGAAGACATCAATCGAAGCCAGTGCGAGGTTAAAAGGTCTCAGTTTTCATATGTAGCCCTTTTATAGAGGGCTATCAAGGTCAATCAGACATAAGCTGAAGCATTTCCCAAGTTAACTGGCGAAAAGAAAAGAATGCTACCAAATACAAAGGAAGGGTTAATTATGAAAAGATGTGAAATTCAGGTATCGCAAGACCCAAGAACAGCATTTTGGTTCTGTGCCATGATCGAAAATCAAAATTTCCCACTCTTTTTAGTGCTGAAACATTTGTTCTTCTCGGTCATTTTCCTTTGGTTCGGTCTCTAATCATAGATTGTAACTAGTGGCGTTAAACCAACTATAAGAAGTATCAAAAACTGAAAGTTTTAAACAATTGGTGGCACAGGACAAAAAATGTCATCGTAGATGTGAGGATTGCCAAGGTGGCTATATTATGACAGTAAAAGGGCGGCCCGGTGCACATAGCTCCCGCTTGCGTAGAGTCTGGGGAAGGGTCCGACCACTTTGGGTCTTTTGTATGCAGCCTTTCTCTGCATTTCCACAAGAGGCTGTTTGCAGGACTTGAACCCATGAACTCATGGTCACAGGGCAACAGCTTTGCCGCTGCGCTAGGGCTCCCCTTTTGGCTATATTATGACAATACCGGAGCAAAACCAAAATAGTGTATATGTCTGACTCGTATATGAAAAATAATCGAAGGAAAAGGGCAGCCCGGTGCACGTAGCTCCCGCTTGCGCAGGTCCGGGGAAGGGTCCCACCACTTTGGGTCTTTTGTACACAGCCTTTCCCTGCATTTCTGCAAGAGGCTGTTTCCAGGACTTGAACCCATGACAAAATAATCAAAGGAAAGGAAAAAAAAATTCCACCTAGGAGGAAGTGGGTAGCTTTAAATTAAGAAGAAATAGATAGCAAAACTCGTGTCGAAGAGGACTCAAACCGACTGAGCTACTCAGTTTCTTAACCGAAGGAAGGAAAAAGAAATTATATCATTTATTTGCTTTGCGCAATGCAGAAATGATCGATTAAGCATGCTTGAGAAATTCTGATCATCACAAAAATAGGTTGGCATATCAGGCATGAAGCAAGATGGTAGCTGAAGTACTGAAATATTGAAGCTACAATGGGAGAAAAATCAGCGCGCAATGAAAAATCCAGCGCTACTCATTTGCAGCTATAGAAGAGTATGACCACAGGTGGTATAACCTAATAAGCAGATCTGTCCTGGTCTACTGGTCAAAATTTCCCTAAAATACTAGTCCAGTGAGTTAAGGTAGAACATTTGCAGAGAAAGGCGTCAAAATATGAACAGCTAAAGTTGTATTTGGTCAGAAATTAGGGCCTGCGTAGTGGCGATCAAGAAGCATAATAAATGCAGAGAGTTGCCACACAATTCAAAAACGTTTGTCAAGTCTGGTACAGAAAATAGTTCTCTCTTATATTCAAGTTCATGATTCAACAGTTGGTCAGCCTAATTGCATTTGAGGTCACTAAGCTTCCTTTATTGCAGTACTAACTGCAGGAGAGTTTCTAATGAACAAGTGACGTGGCATGCCATGTGGACCCTTTGAGTGTTATGGTCACATGGCATATGCCCTTCAGCTGAGAGCCTGAGACTTGAGAATCTATATTCCGTGCCATTTCTTCATAACATCTCACTAATGGACTTGAGTAACTAAAGTATGTTTACTGACTTATTAACGCAAATGATTTCGTTTATACAAGAAAGAGTGGTCAGGAAGTTGAAATATATCAACCGAAATGCAATAAATGGATGATAGCTTGCTACGCTGGATCTGGTTAATATCAGGCACGGGCACATAATCTTAAGGTGTGATCAGGTCACCACATGGGCTTAGCTACACCTTGTCTCGTAGGCCGCTTAGGTTGCCATGGGACACCTTGCCGCCTTAAGACTATGATCAGGCATAAACCTAATTTGTAGGCAAGTTCGCAGAGACAAGCTTGGTAGAACGGTGACATAAGGTTTAAAAAATAAAGACAAACCAAAAGGAAGGTGATGAATTAAACATGAAACAACCAGACATTCCAATGCATGCCCTGTCCATACTCCTGGGCATTGTACTGTTACTTCAATGGACCATGATCACCATTTTCCCTTCTTCACCTTCTTAGGTTAACTTGCCCCTTTTGTTAACCATTTATTTTAGAAAACCGGGTTTGAGTTTCCTCCTGTCTCTACAGCTGGCAATATAGCATAAACACTATAACGACCCGTCTGTCTGTCTACCATGTGCCGAAGACCATTCATAACAAAAGACAGAAGCCACATCAGGTTACTCATCAACCACCACCGGCGCAATCATCGCACACGCTCCCGTGCCCGTGCTAAGGAGCGTTTCCAGGAAGGGGGCGAGAGGAGCCTTACCGAAGTTGCGGCCGACGATGCAGTGCCAAGTCGGGCCGTGGTTCTTGTCGAACTCCTTCTTGATGTACTCCGCGATGTCCTTCTCCATGGTGTTCTTCTCGAACGCCTGCTCCCAAACAGAATCCCCCAACGAACAAACAAACAAGCTCGTCAACAAGGGGGCGGCGGCGCGATGAGAATAAACCGAATCGAGTGCGCGGGAGGCGAGGCTCTTACGACGCGGGCGATTTCGAAGGCCTCCTGCCGCATCTCCTCCTTCATGTCGGCGCTCTTGAGCTGGATCTTGTGCCCCACCGGCGGCGGGGACCCCGAGCCCGCGGCGCCCGCCGCCTTGCGGTCCTCGGAGGAGGCCCGGAGCGCCGCCTGCGCGGCGCCCCCCGCCGACCCGCGCCTGGCCTCGTCGGACATTCTCGTGGGGTGGATGGATGGAGCGGAGCACACACACTCCTCGCCTCCTCTCTCTCTCCTCGCTTTTTGAAAGGCGATGGTGGCAGAGGGCGTTGCAGGGGAATCTGTCACAACAGCTCAGAGTCTGAGGAGGTGGGGGAGAAGAAGAGAAGAGAATGGGAATTGGGAGAAACTGGAAAGCTGGAGTGGGCCGTGGGCCTCGGCGCTAGAAGTCCAAGTAAATGACCCGTGTGGTTGGCGGCCCAATGTTGAATTTAGTCGAATTATTATACCCAAGTTTTGCACGAGTTTCATTTGAACCTATATAAACTGAAGAAATAAAAACTAGTGCATGAATTAACAAAAGGTTCTTGATCATGTAAATCATCTGGCGGGTTCTTAAGCCCGCCCATATTGCGATCCCTTGGACCCATTTTTCCGGCTACGTGGCAGCAAAATTGGTTAGATGTAGGGGATGATTCTTGCAGCTGTGTCATTGTCGAATTGGCCACGTGCGTGTTGAAAATGCCCTCCCCTCCACAAGCTGTCACTAAGGTTTTCCAATAGATAGAAATTCAAAGTTGTCTAGCGACTTGTGGTGTAGTAAGCAAATTAGCATCACACGGAGGCTACGTGTTCCCGGCTGCGAAAGAGACATCGGACCACTCGAAGAAGACCCGTGCGCTAGCTACCCGGTGCGGGGTGACGTCGTTTACCTCGCCGTGGTCATCAGTCATCTCTACTACTTGAAGACACGGTCCGGTGCGCGTGGAGAATATACGACCGTCACGACCATCTGAACTGAATTAAGCCTGATCACGCTGTCAACACACGGACACGCCTACCCCACCCACAGGCTCCTCGGTTAAGTGCAATGTTCATGGTTGTGCGCTTGTCGATCGGCTCGGATAACTCAGGTTAGAGAAAGCAAAGGCCACAATAATCATCAGCGCAGGACGTGAGGAGCGTGCCGCCGCTCAGGCTGCTGGCGCCGCGTCGTACATGAGGAGACGAAGGGCTCGCGCGCGTGCGTTTCGGACTCGCGGACGTAGCCGGACGGGAGAAGCGCCCGGATAAGCTGGCGCGCGTCGCCACGGCGCTGTTCAAGGGCGTCCGCGACCTTGCCGTGCGTGTCGATGATGAGCGCCGACAATGAGCGCGTGCTCCTGGGTGCCCGCCCAGGGAAGTGCGATTGATCAGCCGTTCGCGGCGCCGGCGGGATGACGTGGAGAGAGGTCGGCAGATGGTGTCCGGCGAGAAGCGAGTTCATAATTAAGAGGAGGAGAGGCGGGCAAGACGACATGAGCTGTAGCCGGAGGACCAGCAGCGCCCCTCTGCCCGTCGAGGAAGACGCACGCCTCCTGAGGTAGGCCTGAATCTGAAATGAAACGCACGCCTCTGCCAGCGTTCACTGCAGTCTGCAGCGTCTAGCACGGGCCGACCGGTGCGCGTGTCGATTTTTTTTTTTTTTAAACTTTGCGCGTGTCGATTTGCCAAGGCGCGCACCTGGTTTTGGGGGACGAAATCCGGACACAAATTGCAGCAGCTGCTCTTTTCTTGCAGATTCGTTTCAGACTTTCAGTTAACTACGATAAATCCATGTCAAGTACTAGCAATAGCAAGCAAACAGCATCGGCTTTCCTCGCGCAGAAGGCATGGCACTGTAGTTCCTATACCAATTGCCGAAGAAGACTAGGAGATGCAATGACAGGCAAAACATGCTCATACGAGCATGCTAAAGGTCCTCTAAAACAAAACATACGGAATAATATCTGCTTTCAATGGACCTGCTATTTGTAGGTGCATTTTCTATATGCAAACTCTATACTTCAGCACCCTCAAAAAAAAAAAAACTATATATTTCAGCATACAACACAGATGAACAGTAGGCTGTTGAAGTTATCTATTATCCACAAATAGAAAACATGTTTCTGTTTGAACAAATCCGAAGGTGATTTCAAGAACAGACAGATTACAAAGATATGATCACACTAAATGTTTATACAATTCACCGACCCAGAAGAGCGACACGGTCTTTCTGGATCACTTGAGCTAGGTTGAGATCAAACAGCTCACATCGGATCGGCATCTCCATCTCATAGAATGGGTTCTTCAGAACAAAATCAGTGTACAGCTCATAAATCACTTTCAGCAGAGTCTCCATGTTCGGAGCGCCCGTTTCGCAAACAACAAAAAATTTAGTCCCTGGAGGATGTGAAGATCAGTAACTGCCTAGCATAGGTGCCAAATTCAACAAGTGGCTTAACAAAATATAATATTTGAGGCACAGCTCAGCCAACGCAGGAGAAGAGGAAAATATCATATCAAAGTAATTGTGAATCGAACCAATTTACAATACTTAGGTAGCGTTTGGTTGCTCAAACGAGAGTGGACATGCATGTGATCGTTCAATTGGATGGAATGGTCCTGGATGAGATGGTACAAGTAGATGTTTGGATGCTTTGTATGGAATGATACATGCTTTTGTTTGGTTGCTTGTATGGAACGGTACCGAGTAATACAAGTTCAGGTTTGGTTGGATGAACATATCGTGCTAGGATAACATCCTCCCTAACATGGTGAGTTTACCTCCTATTGTTCTTTTATACTAAATTTTTGTCACACAATTTTAACCAGAATATATACATCATGTTTCAGTTAAAACTTTTTAAGAAAAGACTTGAACACAAAATATTAGACCCAAATAGAAGCAGTTCACCACACAAAGTCAATTTGTATATCAGTACGATCGTGCACATGGCCGGTGGATTTGAGAAGATATTTTAAAAAATAACAAATAGAGAACAGATGCAAAAGAAAAACGAATTTCTGCTAGGAGTTCCTCTGGTTGGTTAACAGATGAGAAGGTATGCGCGCAGCTGCTGCCTGCTCATCGCCCATCCATGCTTGCGGTGCTTCTGCTCTATCTGCTGCGCCAAACAAAGCCGCTGCTCAATCTGTTGCGTTATGGGAAGGAAGGGAAGGGACTTGCTCGTCACTGGCGATGGCTAATGAAGATCCAGCGAAGGGTGCTGCCGTTAGGAGAGAGAAACTAGAGATGGGGGCTACGGGAGGAGGTGAGGGACACGGGTGGTGAAGGCAACGCACGCTGTTCAGCCTGCACCGTGTTGTTCGGAGAATTTTTCCCCACCGGACGGTTCAGGATCTAATGGAAATATTCCAGAATCTGGATAGATCAGTCATGGACGGGTTCGTTCAATACAGCAACCAAACACTGCGATGCTGTCAGATTCAGAACCATTTGATACATGTATGGGTTGGTACCTCGAACCAAACACTACCTTATTGTCGTATCATTATCTAGATCAAATTTCAACCAGGAAAAGAGAAGTACATCATAAGTCAACCCTAAAGACAAAATGGTCCTACACTCCAACCAAAAGGTTATGATAGTCCAAATAAAGCCACACAATGTTCCAACAAATTTATGAACTAGTTTCAAAAAAAAAGAAATTATGAACTGAGCATATAACAGTCTAAAATCTCCGTTCACACAAAGAATAATGACTTCAAAACATCTCACTTTCTACGAAATATTAGCCTAGTATTGAATGAATGCTGCTACCCATTGACACAATTATGACATATGTGGCAAAGCAGTAGTGGAATTACTCCTATGCATGCAAAGGCTAGATGGCAGAACACTAAACCCCCTAGACTATGTACTGATGTGTCAAAAGATTCAAGTTTTCTCAGAAGTCAGCATCCTATGATCTAACAGCTCAAAAGTGGTTACAGTAAGCAAACTTCCGACAAGTTTTGTATATCACACAACACAAAATGCAGTTTCACAAATCATGGAATACTTCATGAGTTTTTGTTTCATCTGCTATCTAGTAGCCACCAATGCACTAACTTCAGCATGCTGCTTGCTGAACAACACTTTGGGATTTCAAATACCTTAAGTTTGATTCAGGTCATATCTTGATGACCATCAACCAGAGACTGAAACAGCCAACAACAATCCTATTGCGGAGACTCAACTGTCAAAACACAACCTGATTCTTTGGTTCTATAACATGCAATTCAATATATTATCTTCTCAATGGACAAGTGAACAGTAAATTTGTGTGTGCTAACAGACTTGGTTCACATATACTTGTAAATTCAGAAAGATGGGATTGGTCCGATAATGGTGGCCAGCTATAGCTTCAGAAGTATGAGATGCAAAGCAGATCACACGAACCGTCGAACCCCAGAACAACTTAGAAGGAGCTATAAGATGCATAGCAAATTAATCGAGCAATTACTGCAACTATTCAGGAAAATAAGGACCTGGGAGTGATTGGAAGCAATGGAGGTCGAAGTTATGGGCTTGTAGGAGGTCAATGCCAGTACAACCAGGAGTAGGGGACAGCTGCTGGGAGATAGCATGCATTGAATGCCAAAGACTTGCCAAACGTAGGCTATCATTTGTGTCCATCCTCCCGGCAGAACCATAATCCTAGAGAGGTACGCAGGATGTTCAGATTCCAGATCTAGGTATAGAAGAAAGAAGATAAAGATAAATCCAGAAATATACCTTGTAGTATATAAGGCCACCAGACTTGTTAATGATGAAAAGGCTGTATATTGCAGCAAGCGCCATTGTCAAATAATAAGGCAGTACGGAAATTAACGCAAATTTCCAATTTCACCTGCAGAGAAACATTCAAAGCCAAATGAAAAGCTTGATACATGTTAAACGATAACTAGTAACAGACTCAATCTTATAAATAGAAGTTTAAAAAGAGTGATGCTACAGGTACGACCATATGCAAAACAAGAGCATGGTCCCAGATTTACATTGCAGTCGGTACAAAGTCGGACATGCTAGTCAGACGTGTAGCTTTTCCCATTTAAAAACACATCAACTATTCTCAATGGACAATTTTCATTCAAATATCTTTGTGATTCGTACCTGAAGGTGGCATAAAAGCTATGCATTCAGATGCCAACTCATCAAATTGCATCATTTCTCCGATAAGATGCATGGAAATGCATAACTAATACTCCAAATTCAGGTGTGTTCAGTTTGGCCATAAAATGGCCAATGACTGCTATTTTGGTTGGAGTCTCCAATGAAGGGGGTCTAATTAGTTCAGTTCGCAGCTCACCAATAGCACGAAGTACTATGTTCCGGATCTATCATAATTGGTGCCAACTAATCTATTCCTAAGATTATGACCCACTGTGTTTAGGAACATAGCCACTTGTTGCTCAACACACATATGGACCGTATCTTGAAGCAAACCACGATCCCTAAATACCATACAAAAACGGAAGAACCATCCTGTACTAAGTCTAAGCATACTTATACAGGTTGTATCATTCTTCCAAATTCTTGTGTTTAAATAGAAATTCTCAGCCTATCTCTTTCTTCCCTAGGACCACAGGAAATTGGTTCCCTCATTTCACCCCTTTTCCTTTTTCTAGACTGAATAATCATAGCCATCATTGACAATAGCATATGTGCCGCAGCAGCAAAAATGAAAACCTTCAGCTTTTGTTCCATCTATAATGCAAAACAGTACAACAGTCTACCGTCATTCCATGCTAAAGTGAAAGAACAAGTCACAACACTCCAGGCGCTTGATAAATTAGATAAAAAAACCCTACCAATTGAAGCTACGGTTTTCATTGATACAACTACCATGTGCTGCCTGCAACATGCGAAATAGGAAACGGAAAACAGGAGTCGGGTTTCATTGCAAGACGGTTCTGAAATCTTAGGAGGAGACGACCTAGGGTCAATACCTTGGGGAATAGAAGTGAAGATCCACGGAGATGAGTCGTCTAAGCAGGAGGAGAGGCGGCAGATGCTGATCGGGGGTGGGAGTGCCGGGCGCCGGGTGTTCAGACGGGAGGAGGGGTCGCCGGGCGCGGGAGACGGAGGGAACGAGCATCCAGGCCAAGAAGAAGGGCGGAGGGGTCGCTGGTGCCGCCGCCGGCGGATCGGGGCGTCGCCTCCACGGTCGCCACTCCTGTCGATGGGTGAGGGAGGATTTCCGTTTTCTTTGCTTCGATGTGGTGACTGGTGAGACGAAGGGGTACGAAGCGTGAAGCGTGAAGCGGTGACCGCGCGCCCGCACGAGCGTCGCATGCGAGGTAGGACGGACTCGTCCGCTCGGTTTTCGCTGGATCGCGCCGTCCCGCATCTTGGCGGGAGCAAGGTGATCGTGATCAGCAGGACGGAGGCGCACTTGTCGAGCCTGATGGGCACCGTGCCGCCGCTCAGGCTGCGCGCGCGTTCGGCGCCGCGGACCCCGACGATCGCCCGGACCTCGCGAGCATCGCCATGGCGCTGTGCGCCAACGTCTGCCACTTCGCTTTGTTCGCCGCCGGCGCCGCCAGCGTCGTCGCGGCCTCGCTCAATGTGTACGCCGAGGCGACGGCCTCGACAGAGATGAGGCGGCCGGGTACTACTACCTCTGCCGGCTGGTGAAGAATGTGCCCGGCACAAGTTGACTGGCAGCGTGGCGAGGAGCGAGCTGCCCAAGGTGACGATGCTGGAGCTGCTCGCCGGGGAGGCGCGGTTCGACGTGCTGATGTGGCAGTCTCGGATTCCTCCGTACGGGAGCTACGTCGCGACGTGCGACATGGAGAGAGCCAGCCAGTCAGGTCGGATTCCTTCGGACGGGAGCTACGTCGCGACGTGCGACATGGAAAGAGCCAGGCAGGTGGTCGCCGGTGAGAAGCGGATTCGTAAGAGGCGAAGAGACCAATACGACCGAGAGATGACCATCTGCGAATGCGTGTTCGAACTCTGTATCTTTTGTACCCTACAAATACAGAGGGGGCGCATGCTTAATTTTTGCGCTGGCCATGTGGATCATCTCTCGCAGTGCAATCTGGGATAATTACTGCTATGCGTGTATCAGGAAAGAAGTGCATCACCTGACACTGTCCAGTGAACTCTGTGACAAGCGAAGAAATTCAGACATCCGAAACGAACAGTAATCGGAAACGC
This sequence comes from Eragrostis nindensis, assembly GCA_012490785.1. Taxonomy (NCBI): domain Eukaryota; kingdom Viridiplantae; phylum Streptophyta; class Magnoliopsida; order Poales; family Poaceae; genus Eragrostis; species Eragrostis nindensis. The sequence continues at coordinate 1,181,472 of JAAXCT010000069.1, read as the reverse complement.
AATCCGACACCATGCATACAGCAAGAGTGATTCCGACAAAGGATTAACGCACCGAGTCGGAAGGTCATGGGCGCGGGTACTGGCTGTATAAAAACAAACGGTAGGCCACCAATCTTCCACAATCAAACCAAAGCTCAAGTCTCCAACGCAAGGACGAGCAACGTTCATGGCTTCGCGCCGCCGCTCGCTCCTCGCCTGGTTATGCCTGCTCATTGTGCTGCTGCTCCTGGCGTTCGGAGGAGCTCTCGCGGAGGGACGCCCAGGGCCGGGAGGATCATCGGCCCCCCGCAGGCTCGTACCGAGGCGCATGCTCTCCACGAACGCTGCGCCGGACAGCATCTCGGCCACCGGCGGCGACGGCACGGTGCCGTTCAAGAAGACAGCGATGCATCGCAAACTGGCAGCAGCGGCACCGAAGGCCGCACCGGCGAGCGGCAGCGACTTCAATGTTGAAAGCTACGGCGCCGCCGGCGATGGACGCACCGACGACACAAAAGCGTTTCTGAACGCGTGGGCTAAGGCCTGCTCCTCACCGCAGCCTGCCGTTCTGCTCGTGCCAGCCGGCAAGAAGTACCTAGTCAAGGAAATTCCACTGTCAGGCCCATGCAAGTCGCAAGTCACGTTCCAAGTCGACGGCACACTTGTGGCTCCCGAAGACAAATCGAATTGGAACAAGAACGGCTACCCACATTGGGTAAGCTTTACCAAGGTGGATAGCCTAACCGTGACCGGGAAAGGCACATTGGATGGAACCGGCAAGTCGTCATGGAAGAACTCATGCCGCACGAACAAAAAGAATCCGTGCACATTTGCACCGGCAGCCCTTACCTTCACCTCGTGCAACCACTTGAAGGTGCAGAATATTAAGTTGGTCAACAGCCCGCAAGTTCACTTGTTGATGCAATACTGCAACGATGTGACATTATCTTCCCTCACCATCACGTCGCCCGGCAATGCCCCGGAGGCCGACGGCATCCACATCTCTCACAGTGAGGACGTACGGATCATAAAGCCCGTCATCAAGGCCGGGGATGATTGCATATCCATAGCGACCGGCGTAAAAAATCTGTATGCCTATAAAGTTGAGTGTGGCCCGGGGCATGGAATTAGCATCGGAAGTCTTGGCAAAGATAATTCGGATGCGCAAGTGTCAAACATTACTATCGACACGGCTCACGTGAGTGGCACATTGTATGGTGCTCGTATCAAGACATGGCAAGGAGGAAGTGGGTACGCCAAGGACATCAAGTTCTTGAACATGGTGATGGAGAACGTGAAGCATCCGATTTCTATCGACCAATATTATTGCAATCAATTCGACCCCACCAAACCCAAGCCATGTGCGGAACAAAAGTCGGGGGTGCAAATTAGCAACGTACTGTTCAAGAACATCAAGGGCACCGGCACCACCAAGGACGTGATCAGCCTTCACTGCAGCAAGGCCTTCCCTTGCCGTGACGTCGTCCTGGAAGACATTGATCTCAAGATGAAGAAGAAAGCCGGGATGAGCAGCTGCGAGAATGTCATGTTCAGCAAAACGAGCAATGTCTCTCCGGCTCCGTGCACGTCGGTAGCTACCAAGCACGACCTGGTTCCCGAAGACACTAGTGATTAGTTTGGGTAAATTGAAATCATTGTCACTCTACGAGAGATGCCGGTGGGCAGAGAAGTGGCCGCATGGTGGGCTCCGTTCTCCCACTGCCGGTGCCAGGACGCGGAGAAGCACATCAATGATCAATCTGAGGACGCATTGCGAGGGAGACAGTGCCCCCGTCTTGCTCGCCGGGAGGTGCCCGGGATTTGGAGAGCTCATAGTGAAGCTACGCGCCATTTAGCTTGGTTTGCAATAGAGTGGAGATAACTTGTTATGTGGGCCCCTTTTCCCCATGTAACGTGATGAAATCAAATGTAAAACATGAACTTAAACTCTCTGTTACTAGTAATTTTCTACTTGTGTTGTTACATCAACCAATCCAGAGAAGGTAGCTTATTAGCTGCAGTTTGCAAGCATTGTACGCATTGCGAAGGAGACAGGCCCTTTCTCTTGCTCGCCAGGAGGTGGCCGAGATTTGGAGAGCTCATAGTGTGAAGCTTCACATCATTTAACTAGGTTTGTTTAGAGTGGATGATGTGTGTGTGTCTGGCTGATTCAGGCTTTCTCCTGTGTAACGTGATGAAATGAAATGGGTAAAAATACTAAATTATACTCTCTATTAGTAATTTGCCACGTCTTTTTACACCAACCAATTCAGAGAATGTAAAACTTATAGACTTTTCCAAAAAGAAAAAGGAAAAAAAAAGCAGAAGGCAGTTCGCAAGCAAAACAGAGCATTGCTGCAGCCCTCTCTTCCTTTTCCAGATACCCGCTATCATTTATCGTCGTCGCCGATCGATTGCTACTCCACCGCGCAACTGGCGACGAAGTTGTATAGAGCGCGTCCTGCAGCGTCGCCTTGCGCTTGTCATAGTTAGTACATTGCAGAGAATGTCCTCGCTGCAGAGGTAGGCGAGTGACGGATGGCGAGTCAGCTACTGACCGGCAGCCGGCTGGCTCGGGTGCTGTCTGAAGAAAGGCGGTGTAGTTTTGGCGCACGCGGCGCCTGACCAGTGACCATCTCGGCCATGGGCCTAGCACTCCGTTCTTGTTCTACGAAAGCAGGTAATCGACGGCCTTGCGCCGCAAAGGAAGCTCACCAGGGACAGCGACTTCAGGCGCCACAGCCCAGTGTCGCCGAGACACGTGACCTGAATGTTTGGCACTGGGAAAGCTGTGGCTCGGATCAAGTTGCCATGGCTCCGGCGCTCGATCTCCTCGGCCGCGGTGAACCGCACGGCACGCGCGCCATCTCCTCCGCGCGTCGGTCCTTGCTGTTCCTGCGGGGATCAGGTGGGTCTGGAAAAGATCGGTGCTAGCGAATAGCGATTGAGATGGAATTGGGCGGGATGAGGCTGCGACACTCCGCGGGGACGGCGGCGGCGGAGCACCGGCGGGACGGTGAGGACTAAGGAGCCGCCGAGCCGGTCTCCCAAACCAGGGGGCTATTTGCATATATTTGGATCGCGATTATTAATCGCGATCTGAATATTTACAAATACCATTTTATTTGGATCGCGATCCAACTCAGGGGGCTACGTGAAAGAACTTGGATCGCGATTAATAGTCGCGATCAAAATGAGGCCTTCTCTGAATAATGCCTTGCCCGGCGGATCTCGGCCGGCTGGATGCGGCGAGGTTGCGCCGCCGCCGTGGACAGCGGACCTCCTCTACCGAACCAGGTTTTTGTGTCTCGATTTAGGGTTTGTTCGTTGAGGATGAGCGGCGGCGGCGTGGACCAATACGCGTTTGATAAAGAGCCTCTCTCCCCCCGCTCGCACTCTGCAATGGCTGCCTGGTCTCCGATGCTGCACGGGGCAAGAACCTAGTACCACGGTTGCATGGCTGGTTCCTGTAAATGCCTCCTGGAGCTCTGGAATTCAAGCGGTGGATGATGACTTGGGTCTGCTCACATTGTCATGTCGAACACCAGGCCTTATGCTTGAATGGTTTGGTTTAGTGGAGCTCCTGACGTATTAAATCATGCATTGTTGTTTGACTCTGAAACTCTCGATCAAAAGATGCATACTGATTCGTGAGATAGAAATGACAAGTACGGACAAGCAGAGAAATCATGTGTGGCTGCGGACACCATCCTGAATTTTGCAAGATTTTCTGAACTGTACATGTCTGAAGAAGTTCAGACTCTGACGGTACATCAATGGTTATTCGCAATGGCAATGCACAAATGACTCCTCTGCGAGCTTAGGCTATTGTTTTCTAGACTGAACATGATGGATTTTGACTGCAGCAGAGGAGGACAATAAACTTGAATCTTCTATTAGGATTATTGCTGTTGTAGACCAGCTAACATTTCACCTCAATGTCTCACAGCACAGCAGCCACTCGTGGAGGTGCTGCTGATTCTTGAGAAAGCTGAAGATACAGAGAGTTGACGGAACAATGAGAAAGTAATTGCTGCTTGACATTACTAAATTGTACTGTAACACAAACGATGTAGCTTTTCAGCAAACTATCAAAAAGCTTGTTTCGTATAGAACTGAACATTGAAGCATGATATAGCGCTGAAATATATGATGGCCTACTCATCATGCCTCAGCCTTGTAAGGCTCAAGTATGGGGGTTCAACAGCACTGGAAGCAGCTCCTGCAACCCTGTAACTAGCAATACAAATTAGCCAAAACGTAAGTTTTTGTTAGGGCAACAAAATGTAAGGTTTGGATGTAGTAGACATAACATTGGAAAACCCCAATGACGAAAAGAGCAGCGGACAGTTTAAACCTACTTATTCTGATTTGATGAGGAAAAGGAACGCATAGTACCTATTTTGCACACATGAACAGCTTTGTCTGGACCCTGGAGCAGGAGCAGAGCTTCCAAGCTTCAATTGAAATGATTTAACAAAGAAGAAATTCAGTATCATGGATCCTAAAGCTTTTCTAGTTCATTGGTCTATCCTAATTAAATCCTGTAAATTCACCTGGTGGGTTCTGAACCCGTATTGGTATTTTGCTTAGTTCGCATTGAAAGATTCAATGACGCTGCAGCAAATAGGGTTAGATGCCTAAATGACATGGTCGAAGCTGGATGATTTGTCTCCACAAGTTCTCCACAGTCAAGGTGAAGTTGACAGTGCGTAAAGCATACGACCTCCACTTCGTCACGACCAATCACGACCAAGTCAAGATCACACACAGATACCCCTACCTAATCGCGCACCAAACGCACAATCGTGGACTCCTCTGCTACATGCTAGCTCTTCAGCTGCGTACAGGAGGCAATGAGGAGTCACTCCGCCAGCTTTCGGTCGTGAAAGGGGCAGGCAGGCGACAAGCAATGAACGCGCTTCTTTCCGCTGTGGCGAGCGACCTGATCGGCCGGCTGGTCTCCTTCCTCGTCGCCAAGAACCAGGAGCCCGGCGGCGCCACCAACGACGCCGTCAGGCTGCAACGCGCTCTGCTCCGAGCCCGCGTCGTCGTCGAGGAAGCCGAGGGCCGGCAGATCGCCAACCGAGCGATGCTGCTGCAGCTCAACCAGCTGAGACGGGAGCTGTGCCGAGCGGCCTACGCGCTCGACGCCTTCAGGTGCCGAGCCGTCGATCCCAATAGGAGGCGAAGTGCCGTCGCGAGCAGCGATTGCGCTGTCGCGGTGGGAAGCCTGGAAGCTGTGCTGAGCGACGTGAGGGAGTTTGTGGTGCTCCTCGGCGCCTGCCCTCGCGTGACCCGGCAGCCGCACAGCGCCTACCTGTTCGTGGAGAACTGCATGTTCGGGCGGCAGATGGAGAAGGAAGAAATCATCGGCTTCTGCTTGTCGTCGCAGCCTTCTCATCAAGATCATCTGGACGTCCTCCCCATCGTCGGCCCTCACGGCGTCGGGAAGCGGACCTTGGTGGAGCACGTCTGCCTCGACGAGAGGGTGCGAGGGCGCTTCGACAAGATTCACCGTCTCATCAGCGCTGAGCTAGATCTGCACCATCAGAGCCTCCTAGCTGACGTCACCACCACAAGGTCGTTGATGGTGATCGACATCGTCGGCGGCGACGCGGACGAGGCGGAGTCATGGCGGAGGCTCCACTCCGCCGTTCGCCGCCGCGCGCACGGCGGGAGCAAGGTGATCGTGATCAGCAGGACGGAGGCGCACTCCGGGCACTGGTCGAGCCTGATGGGCACCGTGCCGCCGCTCAGGCTGCGCGCGCCGCGGCGGGAGGAGCTCTGGTACTTCTTCCGGGCGCTCACCTTCGGCGCCGCGGACCCCGACGACCGCCCGGAGCTCGCGCGCGTCGCCATGGAGATCTGCGCCAACGTCTGCCACTTCGCTTTGTTCGCCGCCGCCAGCATCGTCGCCGCGTCGCTCCGCGCTGACCTCAGCGCGAGCTCGTGGCGCCGCGTGCTCAAGGTGTACGCCGACGCGAAGGTGGTGCAGCTCGGCGCCGGGATCGACGGGGATGAGGCGGCCGGGTACTACTACCTCTGCCGGCCGGTGAAGGACGCACCCGATGCTCCCTGTTTGTTCTACAACCGGCGCAAGTTGACCGGCGGCGTGGCGAGGAGCGAGCTGCCCAAGGTGACGATGCTGGAGCTGCTCGCCGGAGGCTCGCTCCCTCCATCCGGGGAGGCGCGGTTCGACGTGCTGATGTGGCAGTCTCGTATTCCGCCGTACGGGAGCTACGTCGCGACGTGCGACATGGAGAGAGCTCGGCAGGTGGTCGCCGGCGAGAGGCGGACTCGGAAGAGGCGGAGAGACCAACACGACCGATGACCACCGTACCGGCGACACCACGTTTTTCAACTCTGTATCTTTTGTACTCTACAAACACCAAAACATGTTTTGTACGCTACCTAGCCGTGCGGATCATCTTGACTGGATGACAGCTTTGCCTGTCGGTAAAGAAGTGCATCCCCTGCCACTGTCCAGTGAACTCTGTCTGTAACAAGCAAAGAAATTCAGAAATCCGAACTGACTTGGATGCAGCAATAGTGGTTCGGATTAATCGGACTCTGTCGTGCTAATCGGATACCGACTGCGAAACCATGCATATAGCCAAGAGCGATTCGGATTCACGCACCGAGTCGGACCACATGGGCATGGGCAGTGGCGATATAAACAGGAACAGTGGGCTAGCTACCAACCATCCACAATCGAAGCCAAAGCTCAAGTCTCCAACGCAAGAACGAACAACGTCCATGGCTTCGCGCCGCCGCTCGCTCCTCCCCTGGGTATGTCTGCTCCTGGTGTTGCTGCTCCTGGCGTTTGGAGGCGCTCCCGTGGAGGCACGCCCAGCGCCAGGATCATCGGCGCCCCGCAGGCTCGTACCGAGGCGCATGCTCTCCACGAACGCTGCGCCGGAGAGCGTCTCGGCCATCACCGGCGCCAGCGACGGCGCCGTGGCGTTCAAGAAGACAGGGCGCTCGCTGCATCGCAAGCTCGGAGCAGCAAGTAAGGCCGCACCGGAGAGCAGCGGCGGCGACTTGAATGTCGAAAGCTTCGGAGCTGCCGGCGACGGCAAAACCGACGACACCAAAGCCTTCACGAGCGCGTGGGCGAAGGCGTGCTCCTCGGCGCAGCCCGCCGTTCTGGTCGTGCCGGCCGGCAAGAAGTACCTCATCAAGGAAACTCCACTGTCAGGTCCGTGCAAGTCGCAAGTCACGTTCCAAATCGACGGCACACTCGTGGCTCCCGAGGACAAATCGGATTGGAACAAGAATGGCTACCCGCATTGGGTAAGCTTTACCAATGTTGATAGCCTGACCGTAACAGGTAAGGGAACGTTGGACGGAACCGGCAAGTCTTCGTGGAAGAACTCTTGCCGCACAAACCACAAACGCCCGTGCACATTTGCTCCAGCGGCGCTCACCTTCACCGCTTGCAACCACTTGAAGGTACAAAACATTAGGTTGGTTAGCAGCCCTCAAGTCCACTTGTTGATACAAAACTGCCGTGATGTGACATTATCCTACCTCACCATCACGTCGCCCGGCAATGCCCCGGAGGCCGATGGCATCCACATTTCACATACTGAGGATATAAAGATAATTAAACCCGTGATCAAGGCCGGAGACGATTGCATATCCATAGCCACCGGCACCAAGAATTTGTATGCCTACAAAGTTGAGTGCGGCCCGGGGCACGGGATTAGCATCGGGAGTCTCGGGAACAAGAATTCCGAGGCGCAAGTGTCAAACATCACGATCGACACGGCTCACTTGACCGGAACAATGTACGGTGCTCGCATCAAGACATGGCAGGGAGGCAGCGGGTACGCCAAGGACATCAAGTTCTTGAACATGGTCATGGACAACGTGAAGAATCCGATTTATATTGACCAGTTCTATTGCACACAACCAAACCCCTCCAAACCCAAGCCATGCGAGGAACAGAAATCGGCGGTGCAGATTAGCAACGTATTGTTCAAGAACATCAAGGGCACCAGTGCGACGAAGGATGTGATCAATCTTCACTGCAGCAAGACGTTCCCTTGCCGTGATGTTGTTCTGGAAGACGTTGATCTCAAGATGAAGAGCGGTGGCAAGAAGAACACTGCGATGAGCAGCTGCGAGAATGTCATGTTGGCAAAATCGAACAATGTTTCTCCGGCTCCATGCACATCGGTAGCCACCAAGCATGACCAAACTCCCGAAGAATATACTGAGTAGCTTTGAGTAAACCGAATGAAATTCAGTGAGCATCGTTACCAGATTATGCCAGTTGGGCAGGCGCCGGCGCTAGGACGCGGAGAAGCTGATTTCAAATTCAGTTGAGCATCGTTACCAGATTACGCGATCGCGATCCGGGGACTGGCGACGGGGCCGCGCCAGCGCTAATGCGCGCACGCGCATGAGGAAGATCGGGAATGGAGAGGCCATTCTCTGGGTCGCCTGGAGATGCCGGGCCTGGGAATGGGAGAGCTCATTGTTAAGCACTTAAGCTGTACATACATTTTTAGCTAGGTTTGTTATGTAGCGGAAATAATATGTTGTTTTCCCCATTTTTCTGGTGTGTCTGCCATTGCGATGTTTAAATAATCTATTCAAAATTTATCACGTCTCTTGTTTACCAGAGACGCTAGCTCCATCGATCAATGCTTGTCCTGCAGTTCCTTGAGCTGAGATCTGCTCCATTCCTCATTCGTATTGTGCAAAGGATTTCTCCCTTTGTTAAATATGGTTATCATGTTTGCGAATTGCGACTAGGCCGTGACGTCGATCAAGCTCTGATGATTCGGTAGACCAATATCATCACTGCCGAGACGATGGATCCTGGCCTTTCCTAGGAGAAGGGAGACCAGTCGGCCGACGAGGTCACGGCCACTGCGGGCAGCAACTCCTGAATAACTGGACATCAACTCAAGACGGGGGACGGAATACAAGTAAATGCTTCCTTTCGTGGTCGTGTGTATTTGTCCTGGCCTCTCTCCATGATGTACCCTTGATCACTGAGTACTGACACAGGAAAATTCCATTTGAGCGACACCGTTCCTCTTTCTCACTGTACAAGCCATAGTCCTACATACATTTGGATCTGGTCATGGGTGGCACAGGAAAGATGTGCTGCCAAAATACATTAATAATACATTAAAACACATAAATTTTCTCACAGCTCAACTGAACTGTTGGTTTTCAGGGCAGAGCAACAAACCTCTCAAAAAAAAAAAAAATCCTCTTCCCTGTGCAGAAATTCAGCTGCTCCAGCACAATGATGTTTCAGGAACCATGAGTGAATTCTTCTTCCTGACTACACTATGCCCCAGAGCACACAAATTAATAGCAAACTGTCGACTGTGAGGCAAGCTAACTGATAATCTTCATAGGTTTTGCTCCAAAAAAAAGCGGGTATGACTTTATTTAGATGATATAGTATCTTGACACACACGAACTTGTTTGACATACAAGCAGCTCAAACATGCACATTCATATGATTTTCCTTATGTATCAGAACTTGCTGAAGAACTCCAAGATATGATCTGAAACCTCCTTAGGCTTCTCTTGGTTGATGAAGTGAGCAACTCCCTCCATGACAACTACATCCTCCAGATTCGGCACACTTGCCTTGAGGCCGCCCTTGTGAATGAAGTCTTTCATGCCGGGCGTGTGGTATACAAGGTCCAGATCTCCAACTATGAATTTTGTCGGAACTTTTACTGGAACTCCAGTCCATGGCGCAGAAAGCTCCCAATTCCTACATGAACATAAAATGCTTTGGATGGGACTTTCTTAATGCTTTTGTTAGCTTTGGTCAAAGCATTTAATGAAACTATAGAAATTTCAATTGCCATGGGCACCAACTCAAACTCATGTTAAGAGAGGAGAAGTGGCCAGGATTTCGATGGGTAGCGGCATGGGTCTAATTAACCTTCCAATTAGCTTGCGGTGTCTGTTTACAATGTTTTTTTTTTTTCATTTTCAATTTTCGTAATGTGCTATAACAAACTGCAAAACCGGAACAGTGAGAGTGAAGCATACAAATCCATGCATCTGTAGTAGTTGAGTCCTCCTGTGAAACCTGTCTTCTCAAATGTGTCTGCGTAGTAGGAAATATCTTCCTCAGACAGCCACGCAGGGCAAGTTCCATCCGAATCAAGGGACTCGAAGAAGCTCTTGTCCTTGGCTAAAATAAGTGGAGCTGCCGCGCGCATTCCGAACATCATCCTGAACGCATACCTCAGGTCGTTTCGAGCAAGTTCGGCTTCAGCCAATCCAGGTTTCTGCATGCAGAATTATGTAACTGGAATTTTGGTCCTTTATTTTTCAGACAATTCATAACTAAATAGATATTGGTATGCGCAAAATTCTGTTGTATCAAGATCAGTTAGCGGTTGTTAATGTTACCTGGAAGGCGCACATGTAGTGGTCCTCGCCGCAGGCTGCCCTGATGGCCTGCAGCGGGCTCATCTGGGGGCTCCTGGGGTGGTACGCGACGCTGAGGCTGACGAGCGCGCGCACCAGGTCAGGGCGGAGCAGGCACAGCTGCCACGCGACGATGGCGCCCCAGTCGTGGCCCACCACGAACACCTGGGGCTGGCCGAGGCCGGCGATGAGGGCGACGAGGTCCCCGACGACGTGGAACGTGGTGTAGCTGGACGCGTCGGGCGGCGCGGCGGAGCCGCCGTAGCCGCGGAGGTCGGGCGCCACGGCGCGGTAGCCCCGCGCCGCCAGGGCGGCCATCTGGTGGCGCCACCCGTACCAGAGGTCCGGGAAGCCGTGCACGAGCAGCACCACGGCGCCGCCCTCGGGCCCCGCCTCCGCCACGTGGAGCCGCACCCCGTTCGCCTCCACCGTCCGGTGCCGCACGCCCTCCACCGCCGCCGCCATAGCCGTCGTCCGGTGTCCTCTCCCCTTGTCGCGGCTCAGCCTCCGAGCCTCGGCTGCTGCTTCCTCGTGCGCGGCCGCCTCTGCTTTTGTAGCCGGCGAGGCCGGCCGCTGGCTTTGGGGGCGTCAGCTGGAGCTGGTTGGATTGGAGCGCGCGGCGCGGGCGAGAGTTTTTTTGTGGGTTCGTGGACGTGGCCGGCAGCGGCCGGGCGTGGGCTTTGGCAGATTGCGTCAGTTTCCGGAGATCGGGAGGACTGGTGTCAGCTGGCATCTCCGACGCTCGATAGGAAGTCGTTGCATGTACTAGCTTGCATACGGAGGAACGAACGCGCGACCGCCAGTCCAGCACGTCAACCCGCTGCACCCTAGCCCCTCCCTTCCTCTCCATGATGTACCGAAACAACGCAGAAGAAAATTTCTATACCGTTCCTTCAATAGCCTTCCTTTAAGACGTGTCTGTTTTCTCATCGAATACTCTTTGATCCTCATTCCAACACGTAATGCTGATCAAATTAACCATAAGTCCCACACATACATCTGGTCATGGGCGCATAAGGCAGGAATTGTATGGTCAAGGAGAACAAGGATGGCATTCGAGGTGCAGCGTATTCCATGGAAAAACATTGCCACAGTACACTTGCCAAGAAGCATTGAGACACACATACATCATTTCGCAGGTTCACACTGAAATGTTACTTAACGGGGCAGAGCAACAGATCTCTCTCTCTCTCTCTCTCTCTCTCTCTCTCTCTCTCACACACACACATAGGGCTGGAAAAAAAGCTCGAAGCTCGCGAGCCAGCTCGGCTCGGCTCGGTCTTCTTAATGAACCAAGCCGAGCCTCTAAAATAGCTCGTTTGTTAACGAGCCAGCTCGTGAGCTGCTCGCGAACAGTTCGATTAGCTCGATAGGCTCGATCATATAGAAATGTTAACTTTAATTCTCTAATAAGATGATAATTTTATGTTGGGTGAAACTCAATTATCATCTAAAAAACAAACTAAGTTCAATATAGATAAAAATCATGTTAAATGTTGGACCATCTTTTTATTTTCATTTATTTTTCGTTGTTATTGACCTAGATTGATATTTTTTCTACAATATTGTGTCATATTATGATTTTTGTGTTGTTGGCACATGCTACTATTTAAAAACCACTTAAAATCACCTAAATTTTTGTCATAAAAGTTTTAACATACTTGGCTCGTGAGCCTAATGAGCCAGCTCGATCTTTCTAAATGAACCGAGCCGAGCTTTCATTTTAGCTCGTTATCATAATGAGCCGAGCCGAGCCAGCTCGTTATCAGAACGAGCTTTAATGAGCTGAGCCTTAACGAGTCGAGCCGGCTCGTTATCCAGCCCTACACACACACACACAACCCTCACTGCCCTGTGCAGAAATTCGGCTGCCCCAGCAGGCCCGCACATTGACACGCACAAAGGTATAAGTTATTTTAGAATTCTTCATGACTACACTTTGCTCCACCGCATGCAAATAACATTCTGAGACAAGTCAGAATCTTCAATTAAACATAAAGTAATCGGGTACAATTTTTCATGGTGACACTCAAAACCTCATTTGACATATACACAGCTCTGAAGCAAATATATATCAGACCAAGATCTAGATGATACTACTATGGCGACACTCAAAACCTTATTTGACATATACAGAACTCGGAAGCATATATATAGTCCATAAGATTTTCCTTACGTATCAGACCTTGCTGAAGAACTTGCTGATGTGATCTGAGATCTCATTAGGCTTCTCCTGGTTGATGAAGTGGCCCACTCCCTCCATGACAACTACATCCTCCAGATTTGGCACACTTGCCTTCAAACCACCCTTCTGAATAAAGTCTTTGACGCCCGGGGTGTTGTATGTAAGGTCCAGGTCGCCAACTATGAATTTTGTCGGAACTTTTACCGGAACTCCAGTCCATGGTGCAGAAAGCTCCCAATTTCTACATGAATACAAAATGCATTGGATGAGACCTTATTAATGCTTTGGTTAGCTTTGGTCAAGGCACTCAAAATACATAAATTTTGAATTTGCATTGGCTATATCAACTCATTAAAAATTAGCATGTTGCAATAAATATGCCAACATTTTTTCTTCTAAATAAGTTATGGCAACCATTTTAAGGTGCGATTTCCTTTCTTAAGATGTGAATTTAAATGATAAAGGTATGTAGTACAGAAAATCATTTCGATTATACAGTTTGCTCTGATGTCTCGTGCGCGTTTTTCTTGGCACAATCATTACCAGTAAACGAAGAAATGATGTGCAAATTTGATCCAAGTGACCTTGTTTGAACGCCTATAAATAAAAATCGTATATTTTGTTTTACCAATCGATGCAAGTGACATCCATGGTGTAAGGATCGTGTGACCGAGAGGGGAGGTGAATCGGTGCACTCTAGATTCTATTTCCAAACACTTACACCCAAACAACTCCTAGCGAGTAGTTCTAATAACAAGGTAAAGCACACTAAAGAGTATCCTTGACCTATATAGCTAGTGCATATAGATAACACAATCACACCACACTAGCAACCTAGCACAAGATAGATAGATAGCGGAATACTTAAATTAGGCAAGGCAAGGTAACAAGATAACTAGAGAACAAGGCAACCTTGATACTAGGCACACTAAGTAGAGTCTTTAGGGCAACTAGATAGGCTATAACAAGTAAGCACACGAGCAAGGCAAGCAAGCAATCTAGTGAAGCTAGTAGGTACTAAGGTAAAAACACAAGCAAGATAAGAGCACAACTCAAGTACTACAAGCAATCATATATAGTGCGATAAGTAAATGCGAGTAGTAAAGGAGAAAGGATAGAGAATGCTCATGATGTTTTCCCGTGGTCTCGGAAGGATGGCGCCTTCCCCTACTCCACGTTGGGTCACTCCCGCCGGAGTCTCGACCCCGTCCCTCCGCTCGATGGCGATCCCTCCTAGAGCACACTTCACCCTCCGAGTGAAGTCGCGGGCACGTCCCGCCGGGCTCGATCCCGGGTACTCTTCCGGAGGTAAGGCTCCGCACTTGATGCGTGCCAAAGGGCGCTCCACTAGTGATGCTTCTTTCGCACGGGAAGCTCCAAGACCGTGTACAAACTTGTGTTGACTTCCACAATCTCCTTGGACAGCTCAACACCGACGCCTAACCGGTCTAGGCCTCGCCATAGACCAAGAGTAACAGCCCTAGAGATCAAAGGATGCAACTTGCTACTCTCTCAAGCACTAGGATCACTCCAAATCCCTCTCAAGTGCTTCATACTTCTTCCTCTTGGCTTCTTGGCAGCACCTCCCCTCTTTCCTGGGTCCAAGAGCACCTCAAAGAGGTAAACAACCGACTATATATAGGCCTCCAACCTCAAACTAGCCGTTGTCCAAAAGTACCCAGTCTGCGTAAGGACCGTACAATAGACCGTATTGTCCGGTCTCTATTCTGACCGTATTGTCCGGTCTTCACCAGACTGGCGTCTAGGGAGTGCTGCTCCTCATCTCAAAGCAGACCGTATTGTATGGTCCATGGGACCGTATTGTCCGGTCTCCACTTCTTCTTCAGCCAACAGAGACTTCTCCTTCTCTGTTGCTCTTCTCCTGTAAGACCGTATTGTACGGTCTCCATGACCGTACTGTCCTCTCAACTGTCCGGTCTTCATTCTTCAACTTCCAGAAACTTCAGCTTCTCTGTCTGGAACACTTCCAATAGAGACCGTACTGTCCGGTCCCTAGGACCGTACTGTCCGGTCAACTGTCCGGTCTCTATTCTTCAACTTCCAGAAACTTCAGCCTTTCTGTCTGGATTCCCTCTGTAGACCGTATTGTACGGTCTCCTTGACCGTACTGTCCGGTCTCCTCTGACTTCGCAGCTTCGATCTTCTTCTTGATCTTCTTCTTCAACACTTGATCTTCTTGGTTCCTTCAACTCTCTTCTGCCACCCTAGCCCCTGAGAGACTCACCATGCATCCAATGATCTCTATAACTAGTGTGTACTAAGAGAACCACCTCGAACCCTCTTGATAGTCCGGTTTTTCCTATGGACTCAAGCTAACATCTAACCAAGCAACACCCGCTTGGATCTAGCATGTCCTTAACCTTGATCCATATCTTCTCTGCGACTCCATCAAGTCCGTTCTTGTCTAGATGAAGGCAACCAATCATCCTTATCATTAAGTTCATGGTGTGTTTGCGTTCACCACCAACGGACGGAGCTTTCTTCATATGTGACCTATAAGATCTCACAAAGAGTGTTAGTCACATTCATGGTTCTCATCCTATCACCAAAACATTCATACCTTAGGGTTTCCCTAGCTCCAATGGTCATGAAGCTTATAATCTCCCCCTTTTTGGTGATGGATGACAACCATGATAAAAATGATCGAGAAGATAAAAGATGAAATGACAAAAGCCAAGATAAAAGCGCAACTCGATCAAGACACTAAACAACAAGTATATGATAGAGAGATAGTTACATTGTTGAGTAGGTCGAAGCAAGTCATAGCTCAAAAGAAATCACAAGTTAGAGCAAAAACTCATATCACAAGTGAATGAAAGCACATGGAGCTATGACAAGCAAGGGTTCCAAGGGGTTTACCTTCATACTTACTTTGTAGAATTCCGCTCCCCCTTGACAAATGCACCAATCTCAAGATTGTGTGAAGATCGATCATCTTGATCACTTGATCTTCATTCGAGCAAACTCCCCCTTGAGACGGCATTGCTTCTTCTTCATCACCTCAAGATTGTGTGAAGATCACTTGATCTTCATTCATACAAACTTCCCCTTGAGGTGACATCTTCCAACTCATCGTAAGCCCGAACTCTTCTTCCCGTACTCTTCTTCATCATAACTCTTCTCTTCTTGCTCGATCATTAAGCCCAAAACCTTCCAAAACCTTCTCCCCCTTTGGCATCTATCACTCAAAAAGAGTCTACCAAGGAAGAAAAAGTTAGTGGAAAAAGTATGAGACGAGTGGGAAAATGAGTTACTTGATTTGGCGTGAAGCTCCCCCTTGATCCGAAAATCTCCATCTCCTCACCAAATATCCCTACACACATCTTCAAAAGAATATTTGTCTTGAAGTGCATAGGGGTTAGTTGATGATGATGGAAATGTATGAACCTTTAGACTTTGAGCCGCGCAAGTGGATTTAGCCTTGGAGCTCAAAAATCATGGTTCAATGGGCATGAAGCTCATATAGCATTGCTATAAATTCATCATAGGAGGTCATATACTCATATTGTGAATAAGCAACTCCCCCTAGATGGGTGCTCGGCGCCGAGACACTTATGCAAGGATGCATGATGCAAATGCAATGATAAGTGTACAATGCATGATGCTATAAGGGTAAAACACGAGAAAGCTAAGAGCGAAGTTACCAACAACAAGTTTGAGCCCTCCATGAGCTTGATCACAACGAGCCATTCTTCAAAGCCTCGGGAGCCAAATGCCACCAATCCCAAGCTTAACCTATGCTCATTGCTATCTCAAAAAGGTTAGTCGTCGGTCCTACAAAACAAGAAGAACACACAAAAACAACAACACAAACAAAAACAAGCAAGGTATATGTACATATATACAAATGTAAGCTCAAATGACATCAAGTGAAGTCGGAGAGGTCGAGAACATTAAGTTCTCCCCGGAGCTTACAAAAGGTCTTCTTGTCAAGTGGCTTGGTGAAGATGTCCGCCAATTGTTCATGAGTCCGAACACCAATCAATTCAATATCCTTCTTGGCCACATGATCTCGGATGAAGTGATGCTTGACTTCAATGTGCTTGGCATGGCCGTGATCACCCTTGTTGAGAGCCATATTGATAGCACTTTCGCTATCACAATAGAGAGGTACTTGCCCATAAGATAATCCATAGTCAAATAGGGTTTGCTTCATGTATAAGAGTTGAGCACAACAAGCACCGGCCACCAAATATTCCGCCTCCGCCGTAGAGATAGCCACACAATTTTGTTTCTTGGAACTCCATGAGACGAGTGATTGTCCAAGAAATTTGCATCCACCGGAGGTACTCTTTCTACTCACTTTGCAACCGGCGAAATCCGAGTCCGCATAGCCAACAAGTCCAAAGTCCGAGCCTTTTGGATACCATAGGCCCATTGTAGGAGTGTTCTTGACGTACCTAAGAATTCTTTTCACGGCACTCATATGGGACTCCTTGGGGTTAGCTTGATAACGAGCACAAAGGCACACACTAAACATGATATCCGGTCTAGATGCGGTAAGGTAAAGAAGCGAACCAATCATAGAACGATAGAGTTTAGGATCCACCGGTATACCTTTTACATCCACATCAAGACGGACACTCGTAGCCATAGGTGTGTCGTAGGACTTGGAGTCTTCCATGCCGAACCTCTTAAGAAGATCCCGAGTGTACTTCTCTTGGTAGATGAACGTGCCCTCCTTCATTTGCTTGACTTGAAAACCGAGGAAGACATGTAGTTCACCTATCATAGACATCTCAAACTCTTTCTTCATAAGAGCACGGAACTCATCATTATAGATTTCGTTAGTGGAGCCATAGATGATATCATCAACATAGATTTGACAAACAAAGAGATCATCGCCAATATGCTTAGTAGAGAGTGTTGTCAATACTACCGATCTTGTAGCCCTTGGTGATGAGATGATCTCGAAGTCGTTCATACCATGCTCTTGGTGCTTGTTTGAGTCCGTAGAGAGCCTTCTTAAGCTTGTACACATGGTCCGGATGCTCGGGGTCCTCGAAGCCGGGAGGTTGCTCTACATAAACTTCTTCATTGATTAGTCCATTGAGAAATGCACTTTTCACATCCATTTGGTGAAGTTTAAAATCAAAATGAGAAGCATAAGCAAGAAGGGTTCTTATAGCCTCAAGACGAGCAACGGGGGCGAATGTCTCGTCAAAATCGACGCCTTCAACTTGAGAGTAGCCCTTCGCCACAAGTCTTGCCTTGTTCCTCACGATTGCTCCCTTCTCATCTTGCTTGTTCTTGAAGACCCACTTAGCGCCAATGACATTGGATCGCTTGGGCCGCTTCACCAACTTCCAAACATCATTCCTCTTGAAGTTGTTGAGCTCCTCTTGCATGGATAGCACCCACTTGTGGTCTTTCAAGGCTTCCTCGATCGTCTTCGGCTCTAGGGTAGAGACAAAAGAGAAGTTCTCAACAATGTTAGCTTCATCAACATAATTAGGTTTATATTGACTTTTCCTAGTCTTTAACCCTTGAGAAGGACTCTCGATGATGAGATCACGTGAATGATCCCTAGCAATGGGTTTGTGCTTCCTTGACGGTTCTTGTCGAGGAGGATGAGGAGCCGGCGAAGTGTCTTACGCGTCTCTTGCGGCTTGCTCCCTAGAGATGTGAGTGTCTTGTTGTCGAAGAGGTGAACCCGAGCCATCATCTTGAGTTGAAGTAGATTGTGCTTGTTCTTGATTGCTCGGTGAAGCTTGGCTCGTAGATGCATGAGGTAGACTTGATGGCGCATGTTGCGGTTCACTTGAAGTAGCTTGACTCGTTGCATGTTGCGGTTCGCTTGATGGAGCTTGACTCGAGGATGCTTGTTGCGTATCACTTGAAGGTGTTTGATGTTGTTCACTTGAGGAAGAGCTTGGATTCTCTTGAGATGTACTCGTAGAAGGTCCATTTGATGAAGTTGTTGGAGGAGGTGTCGGAGGTTCATCTTCACGAGGAATAACTTCACCAACGGGCATGTTCTCCAAAACTTCCTCCACGGGTTCATCATCTACAATATGAGAAGAAGGAGGGTCTTCTTGAGACCCGTGAGATTCATCAAATTGCACATCATAGGTTTCTTCAACAAAACCGGTAGAGGTGTTGTAAACCCGATAAGCCTTGGCCGAGCCCGAATAGCCGACAAGAATGCCCACGTCGGTCCTCTTCTCGAACTTGCCAAGTCTTTCCCTCTTCTTGTAGATGTAGCACTTGCAACCAAACACCCGGAAGTAGGCAACATTCGGTCTTCTCCCAACAATCACTTCATATGGAGTCTTGTTTAGCAACTTGTGAGGATAGATCCGGTTGGAGGTGTAGCATGCGGTGTTAATAGCTTCCGCCCAAAACTTCTCCGGAGTGTTGTACTCATCAAGCATAGCACGAGCAAGAGTAATAAGGGTCTTGTTCTTCCTCTCAACAACACCATTTTGTTGAGGAGTGTATGTAGCCGAGAACTCATGATTGATGCCAATCTCATCATAATAGTCTTCAATGATAGAGTTCTTAAACTCCGTCCCATTGTCACTCCGTATCTTCTTGATATGATGCCCATACACATTTTGTACTCTTCTAGCAAACTTCTTGAATATCCCAATTGCTTGTGCCTTGTTCTCAAGAAAGAATACCCAAGTATATTTTGAGTAGTCGTCCACTACCACCAAGCAATAGAGATTCCCACCAATGCTCACATAAGTTGTAGGCCCGAAGAGATCAATGTGTAAGAGCTCGAGAGGTCTTGAAGTTGACAAGAAATTCTTGGATGGATGAGGTGAAGCCACTTGCTTTCCGGCTTGGCATGCACTACATAGCTTGTCCTTCTCAAAGGTGACATTCTTGACTCCTCTCACTAGCTTGTTCTTCATTACATGCTTGAGTTGACCCATACTAATGTGAGCAAGCCTCCGATGCCATAGCCAACCTAGAGCGGACTTGTGCTTGGAGTTGTCCCCAAATGTGACCTTGTCATGATCTTCATTTTCTTCCAAGTTGGTGAAGATGGATGAAGTCTCGGTCATGTGTTGAGTGCACCCACTATCCAACACCCAATGTTTGCCACCAATCTTGTAGTTCACCTTGGAAGTAGCCATCAAGCAAAGAGGAGGGTTAGTATCATAAGAATCATTTGACATATCATTTACCTCTTGCTTGCTCTTGATGTAGGCCATAAGAACTCCATCGAGAAAATCCAAGTCCAATGCATCCAAGGCGTCAATCATTGCCTTGGTGACTCCATTGTGTCTCACCGTGCCGACCGGTGTTGGCGGTCATTAAACCATGTTTTGACCGCCACCCTACCGGTAAATAAATACATAACACCAAGATTTTGTGCATAGTAGTTAGGAATAATGCTACTCCACAGGTTTTGGTGAATATTTGGATGCAGGAGTGAATAATGGAGAAAAGTGGGCCCAGTCAGGGAAATACCCTGGCCGGCCGGCCCCACCCTAGGCCGGCCGGCCCCACCTGGTGGCCGCAGGCCCCAGGTTTCCTCCAGTGGGCTGGAAAATAATCTTCAACGCATAATTCAAGCCCAGCCCGGCAGAATTCCACCGTCATTCTAGAAGGTGGGCCATTTGGGCCTTTACTTGGCCCTCACTTCAATTCTGCCGACCCCAGCAAGGAACCGACCTTCAGACCGCCTTCAGGGAGTGATCTGGAGCGTCCAGGAGCAAGTCGGTGGCAAACCGCCACAGGGGACGGCCGGCCGGCCACCCCCCTAGGCCGGCCGGCCGACTTTGTCGCCGCCGCCTCTCCAAAGTAAGTGCTCGTAAAAGTCTTGTTGTGGGATTTGTGATTGTTGGAATAGCGAGTACGAGAGAGTGCCGTCGTCGGAGATGACGTCGTGTGAAATCTGTGCTTGTTCATTCTTAGATAGGACTGCTCCGTTGATCAAGAGTAGCTCCTCTAGGCGGGTTGTAAGCGTGGCGCTTAGATCTTGGCCTATGCACGTTTGGCACCCAACCCCACGGAGGATGGTAGCCGCGAGTGTATGTGACAGCTGCACCGGTCTCTGTAATCCACCACGTCCGGGTTGGACTCAGCAGGGTCTTAATTATAGCGGATGGATCCCCAGGGTGAACTAGCAGCATCGGTTGCCCTGGCACTTCCGTGCCCCGAAACGACATGACTTGTATGTGTATGAGCTTAGCTAGAGTAAATAACCTTTGTAGAATTGACTGCTAGAAAAGTAAATAATAGATAAACATACAGGTAGCCTTAACTCTATCTCGTTGCTCTCCCAAATGTATACTATGATTTATTTTATTACCTTGGATTTGAGGATGTGTGTGCCACCCATATATATCATGCCTATCTTACCCCCGTCTCAAGTATAGTTGATACATTATTTCTTTCTCCAAATTATCCAATGCATAGCTATTATTCAGCTTTCTTTTGCTCTACTTCCCTGCGGAAATATAAATACGATAACCCTGGAATACTCCAAGGTGAAATGATACAATGGTGATCCGTGCGCTTGCGGAATTAATGAATTTAATTTTATCGCATAAGAACCGCCAACAGTCAACGACCGTTGTTTCGCTCGGGCACTATGTGACTTAGGGGCGAGTGTGAGCATCATGCCGAAGGCGATGTACGATGGGTTAAACCATCCATTGTCTCCAACGACCATGAAGCTCCAGCTTGCAGACGGGTCACTACGCCTGCCCTTAGGGATTGCCGAAGAAGTTCCCGTGCAGATCAGAAATCTCTTCGTCCCTGTTGACTTTGTTGTGCTTGACATGAAAATGGATGACAAGGCTCCTCTCATCTTTGGGAGGCCATTCTTGAGCACCACCAATGCCAACATCGACGTGGGGGCAGGAGAGATCCACTTGGACTTCAACGGCAGGGAAGAAACGTTCAGCTTCAAGCCTAAGGCTATAACAAGTAAGCACACGAGCAAGGCAAGCAAGCAATCTAGTGAAGCTAGTAGGTACCAAGGTAAAAACACAAGCAAGATAAGAGCACAACTCAAGTACTACAAGCAATCATATATAGTGCGATAAGTAATGCGAGTAGTAAAGGAGAAAGGATAGAGAATGCTCATGATGTTTTCCCGTGGTCTCGGAAGGATGGCGCCTTCCCCTACTCCACGTTGGGTCACTCCCGCCGGAGTCTCGACCCCGTCCCTCCGATCGATGGCGATCCCTCCTAGAGCACACTTCACCCTCCGAGTGAAGTCGCGGGCACGTCCCGCCAGGCTCGATCCCGGGTACTCTTCCAGAGGTAAGGCTCCGCACTTGATGCGTGCCAAAGGGCGCTCCACTAGTGATGCTTCTTTCGCACGGGAAGCTCCAAGACCGTGTACAAACTTGTGTTGACTTCCACAATCTCCTTGGACAGCTCAACACCGACGCCTAACCGGTCTAGGCCTCGCCATAGACCAAGAGTAACAGCCCTAGATGACTCTCTCAAGCCCACACTAGCCTAGAGATCAAATGGATGCAACTTGCTACTCTCTCAAGCACTAGGATCACTCCAAATCCTTCTCAAGTGCTTCACACTTCTTCCTCTTGGCTTCTTGGCAGCACCTCCCCTCTTTCCTAGGTCCAAGAGCACCTCAAAGAGGTAAACAACCGACTATATATAGGCCTCCAACCTCAAACTAGCCGTTGTCCAAAAGTACCCAGTCTGCGTAAGGACCGTACAATAGACCGTATTGTCCGGTCTCCATTCTGACCGTATTGTCCGGTCTTCACCAGACTGGCGTCCAGGGAGTGCTGCTCCTCATCTCAAAGCAGACCGTATTGTACGGTCCATGGGACCGTATTGTCCGGTCTCCACTTCTTCTTCAGCCAACAGAGACTTCTCCTTCTCTGTTGCTCTTCTCCTGTAAGACCGTATTGTACGGTCTCCATGACCGTCCTGTCCTCTCAACTGTCCTGTCTTCATTTTTCAACTTTCAGAAACTTCAGCTTCTCTGTCTGGAACACTTCCAATTGAGACCGTACTGTCCGTTCCCTAGGACCGTACTGTCCGGGTCAACTGTCCGGTCTCTATTCTTCAACTTCCAGAAACTTCAGCCTTTCTGTCTGGATTCCCTCTGTAGACCGTATTGTACGGTCTCCTTGACCGTACTGTCCGGTCTCCTCTGCCTTCGCAGCTTCGATCTTCTTCTTGATCTTCTTGGTTCCTTCAACTCTCTTCTGCCACCCTAGCCTCTGAAAGACTCACCATGCATCCAATGATCTGTATAACTAGTGTGTACTAAGAGAACCACCTCGAGTATAGTTGATACATTATTTCTTTCTCCAAATTATCCAATGCATAGCTATTATTCAGCTTTCTTTTGCTCTACTTTCCTGCGGAAATATAAATACGATAACCCTGGAATACTCCAAGGTGAAATGCTACAATGGTGATCCGTGCGCTTGCGGAATTAATGAATTTAATTTTATCGCATAAGAACCGCCAACAAGCATTTCTGGCGCCGTTGCCGGGGAAGTAGCAGCTAGGAACTGAATAAATGCATTGAAATTTGTGAGAAGAATAATTATCACTTACTTTTGCGGGCTTACCCTTGTCCTGGTTTTTCTTCTTGTAAAAATTTGAAACAGGACTGTGCATGACTGGTTTCGACCTACCAGAAAACTTCCACTCAGATCCAGAACAGTTCTTGAGGAAAGTTCGAGCCAAACTCACCAAACAGATCCGCAAGAACGCTCTGGCTCTCGAATCGTCTCCTCCACCGGTTGTCAGGGCCTCCTCAACGAACAGTACCATGGCCGACCCCGTTGTTGAGAAGACGATCAATGACTTCTCCGCGCCAACTACGGAGAACATCCGCGTGGGACCCAACCCGCGCGTCACCAACAAGGACTACGAGCTCAAGCCAGCCTTGATCAACATGATCTTGGCCAGTCCTTTCTGTGGGAAGCCATCGGAGGATGCAAATGCTCACCTCCAAAGGTTCCTGATGACGTGCAACACTTTCGTCATAAAGGATGCACCTCAGGACGCTATCCGACTACAGCTATTCCCTTTCTCTCTGTTGGGGAAGGCTCTCCAGTGGTTCTACGCGAACCGAGAGTCCCTCGACACGTGGACGGCATGCTCCAATGCCTTCCTCGCCAAGTTCTTCCCGCCAGGCAAGACGACTGCCCTGCGGAACAAGATATCGGGCTTCCAACAGCTCGCAGATGAGTCGACCGCGGAAGCTTGGGACAGGATGCAGGAGTACGTTCTCTCATGCCCACACCATGGCATGGAGGAATGGCTCCTCATACAGAGTTTCTACCACGGTTTGAGGCCGTCCGCTCGAGAGCACCTCGACGCCGCAGCAGGCGGCTCCTTCTTCTCTCTTAGCGTGAAGAACGCTAAGAAGTTGATTGAGAAGGTGGCGGCCAACCAGACTGATGGTGAACGCCAAGCGGCGAGCACCAAGACCCGTGGAGTGCACCAAGTGGAGACGATGGACATCGCCATCAAGCTCGATCAGCTACTCCGCAAGGTGGAGTCTCCGCAGGACCTGCAAGTTGCGGATTCCCGCATGACATGTGAGGAATGCGGCAGCGTTGGGCATATGGGCATCAATTGCCCAAATACGAGAGAGGAATGCAATTTCCTCAACAATGGCAATGGGTTCCGCTCCCAGAACAACTACGGCTGGAATTCCAGGCCCGACCTCTCCTTCAACAACAATCAGGGAGGTAATAATGGTAATTTTTCCCGTTATGAGCCCTCTATCAAGGATCTAGTTCTCGGCCAGGTCAAGATTAATGACAGCATTAGTAAGAAATTTCTTACTACGGACAAGGCTTTAGAGAGCATAGATGCCAAGTTAGAGTCGTTCAGCACTGCTCTGCAGAATCAGCTAAGCCATAACAAGATGCTAGAAACGCAAATAGCGCAAATAGCTTCAGCTGTGCAGGCTCCTCATACGAAGGAGAGTGTTAGCGCTATCACCACCAGGGGAGGAAGAGGTACTGTGGACCCACCATACCCCAAGGGTGCAGAGAGAAAGACACCAAATGCAGCCCCCAAGGAGAAGGCCGGTAAAAGAGTTCCAGAAAAGAAGGTCCCTGAAGAGGAAGACGCCGAGAAGGAGAGCTCCGAGGAGGAACCAACGACAGATCCTCCCGTTGAGCAAGCTCCACCTAAGGCAGCACCTCATGAGTATTTTGACACTACAGGCTTGCCTTACCCCGATCGCAGGAAGAAGCTCACTGTGGACGAGCGCTTTGATAAATTTGTTGAGGCTATCCGACATATATATATGCATATTCCGCTGCTTGATGCCATGCAGGTACCTACTTACACTAGGTATTTTCGGGACATCCTCAACAACAAGCGCCCCATTCCAGCAATGGAGGTAGTGAAGCTTACAGAAGAGTGCAGCGCAGCCATTCTGAACACTCTTCCGGAAAAGAAGAAGGATCCAGGATGCCCTACTATCCCGTGTTCGATTGGCAGCCAGCATTTCTCTCAAGCGCTTTGTGACTTGGGTGCAAGCGTGAGCGTTATGCCCAAGGCGGTATATGACAGGTTAAATTGTCCATTATCGCCTACGGCTATGTGCTTGCAGCTCGCAGATCAGTCCGTTCGTCATCCTGCTGGTATTGCCGAAGACGTCCCCGTACAGATCAGAAACTTCTTCGTCCCCGTCGACTTTGTTGTGCTTGACATGGAAGTGGATGTCAAGACCCCTCTCATCCTTGGGAGGCCATTCTTGAGCACCACCAACGCCAACATCGACGTGGGGGCAGGAGAGATCCACTTGGACTTCAACGGCAGGGAAGAAACGTTCAGCTTCAAGCCTAAGGTTGAGCAATGCAAGCAAGTACGGGTCATATATGGAAAGGACCCAAGGAGAGTGGAGAAGATTGAGATTACTCCACCC
Source organism: Eragrostis nindensis (assembly GCA_012490785.1). Lineage (NCBI taxonomy): Eukaryota > Viridiplantae > Streptophyta > Magnoliopsida > Poales > Poaceae > Eragrostis > Eragrostis nindensis. The sequence goes on along the minus strand of JAAXCT010000069.1, from coordinate 1,156,030 downwards.
ATGCCACAGCCAGACAAGCTCATTGCATATATGAGAGACTATCTGGAAAGAGAGAATGCAAGAAGGCTAGCAAAATATTGGAGGACTCCAAGGAGGATGCCTCAGCCGCCAATTACACCTCAAACCCCTCTTACTCCTCCGCAAGAAGGAGTAGGCGAGTCACAATCGCCCAAGAAGAGGAGAGCGAGGCGCTCAAGAAAGAAGAAGGCAGCTACGGTATCGACCAATGAGAGTACAACAAAGGCGCCTATTGAAGAAAAGGTCGCCGCCACCGACACAAAGAAGACAACCAAGGTGTGGCGGAAGAAAGAAGGAACCTCTACCTCGCCAGATTCTCCAGCGAGCGAGGTCCAAACGAGTTGAAAAGACATGGAGAACGTCTAGCTCAAAGACGTAAAAATGAGAGCCCTCCGATTGGGGAGGCCATCCCAATCGTTATCCTAGCTAGGCCTAGCACTTGTTTTTCTTTTCATAAATCATAAAAACAAAATAAAAATTTGAAAAAAATTTAAAAACAACAAAAATAATAGGATTCCCGGTGATGCCCATTAGGGGCTAGCCACTTGTATCATCCTCACTCTTTTTTGCAGATCAAGAAGGAGGAGGAAGAGCCTGAATCAAGCTTAAGTCTTACAAAGACTCAAGCTTGGGGAGGGCACCCCCAGGTAAGAAGGAGTTCAATACAAGCTCGAGTCTTGCAAAGACTCAAGCTTGGGGAGGACCCCCAGGTAAGTATTCCTAACTTTCTTAATAAATAAATGAACTCCCTGTTTCGAATAAATGCTAGAATCTTGGTGTTATGCTACGCTTAAGGGAAATGATGATCGAGTTACAAATTAGCTTCCCATGTGTCGCATAGATGCAACCTCTACTCCTGACATATGTGTTATTTTTACTTGAGCATGATCACATCATGAGTCTTGCTTATCTCCGTGGGTTGCATTTGTCACACCAAGTCTGAGCATTGTGGATTGTGATATGGCATGATTAGGACTTGTTGCAATTTATTAGTATGGTTTCATCCAGAGATGTTTTTCTTGAATTGCTGCAAGTACCTAAAACCCTTCTGTTTTGGCACACTTCTCTTAGTGTGAGGATTTATTTACCTACCAGAGCCATATCATAATATTCGAAACCGCCCCACTCATAGCCATGTGTTTATGCATTGAGTTTTGTTAAGGTTTGATGTACTCTTGAAACTAAGCACTCCTAATTTTGGTCATAATTCCTTCGCGTGTGTTTTCGAAAATTTCTCTCCACCAAATAAAAAGGGGAATGTTTGGATAAATCAACCAAACATTTTTCAGAGTTTGCAAAACTTTTGGTCCATCCAAAATGCTCAAGAATATTTCAAAATGTCTCATTGAACCATTCAAAATTTATGGCCCCTTGCACCATGGAGTAGTTAAAAAAAAAAAACTCCATGGTTGCATGACAAAAGTCAATGGCTAGATGGTTCTTATCATAAACATCTTGAGCAAAATAAAGGACCAATGTTTTTCAAAACCCCCTTCCATAAGCGTGAGTTCATTTTCTCCCCCTCCATCACATCATTTCCTATGACCAAAATAAATGGAGTTGCTATGTTGATTGAGACTCATTCTTTAGCTTTACAATATATGCATGACATTTGTGCACTCCGTACCAAGCTCCACATACAAAGCCTCATTTGATAGAAGGTAGGATGAGTGAAGCTTGTAGGAATAGAACTCACATAGGTGTGGTAAGAGAAGTGCCACCCAAAACGAAGGAGAATTTTTGCACCTTGCAGCACATAAAAACTCTGAATGCATACCTGCTAGAATTGTGTACTTGTCCGAAAATGCCGTTCTAGTCTTCAATGCTGCATGACAAGGTGTGACATATAAGCCCCACGATTTTTGCAACACTCATGAATATTTTGTGCTCTCGTAAACTTACCACTGTTTAGGGAGTATGTTGTTGCATCTTTATTACCCATGGGGCGCTTCTTTGTAACTCCTGATCCGCCGGTACCCTGAGTTGAGTTTGCTCGGGACGAGCAAAGTTTAAGCTTGGGGAGGTTGTTGGCGGTCGTTAAACCATGTTTTGACCGCCACCCTACCGGTAAATAAATACATAACACCAAGATTTTGTGCATAGTAGATAGGAATAATGCTACTCCACAAGTTTTGGTGGATATTTGGATGCAGGAGTGAATAATGGAGAAAAGTGGGCCCAGTCAGGGAAATTCCCTGGCCGGCCGGCCCCACCCTAGGCCGGCCGGCCCCACCTGGTGGCCACAGGCCCCAGGCTTCCTCCAGTGGGCTGGAAGATAATCTTCAACGCATAATTCAAGCCCAGCTCGGCAGAATTCCATCGACATTCTAGAAGGTGGGCCATTTGGGCCTTTACTTGGCCCTCACTTCAATTCTGCCGACCCCAGCAGGAAACCGACCTTCAGACCGCCTTCAGGGAGTGATCTGGAGCGTCCAGGAGCAAGTCGGTGGCAAACCGCCACAGGGGACGGCCGGCCGGCCACCCCCCTAGGCCGGCCGGCCGACTTTGGCGCCACCGCCTCTCCAGCTTCGGCCAGGGTGCTTCCACCGCCTTCACAAGCTATAAAAGGGACCCCTCGGCCTCCGAATCAAGGCGCACCATCACACTTCATCCAAGTGTTCATTAGTTTAGTTGAGTAGTAGCTTTGGGAGTTAGAGTAGAGTAGAGTAGAGTGAGAGCTCTCTCGAGCTTCCGGAGTATTCTCGGAGTTCGGTATAGTTCTTTGTATCTTACTCTTGAGATATTTTATTTATTATATAATTAGTTTTATCTTTATTTATTTCTTTTAGTAATTCTTTTCTATTTAGTTTATTTATTCGTTAAGTAAGTGCTCGTAAAAGTCTTGTTGTGGGATTTGTGATTGTTGGAATAGCGAGTACGAGAGAGTGCCGTCGTCGGAGATGACGTCGTGTGAAATCTGTGCTTGTTCATTCTTAGATAGGACTGCTCCGTTGATCAAGAGTAGCTCCTCTAGGCGGGTTGTAAGCGTGGCGCTTAGATCTTGGCCTATGCACGTTTGGCACCCAACCCCACGGAGGATGGTAGCCGCGAGTGTATGTGACAGCTGCACCGGTCTCTGTAATCCACCACGTCCGGGTTGGACTCAGCAGGGTCTTAATTATAGCGGATGGATCCCAGGGTGAACTAGCAGCATCGGTTGCCCTGGCACTTCCGTGCCCCGAAACGACATGACTTGTATGTGTATGAGCTTAGCTAGAGTAAATAACCTTTGTAGAATTGACTGCTAGAAAAGTAAATAATAGATAAACATACAGGTAGCCTTAACTCTATCTCGTTGCTCTCCCAAATGTATACTATGATTTATTTTATTACCTTGGATTTGAGGATGTGTGTGCCACCCATATATATCATGCCTATCTTACCCCCGTCTCAAGTATAGTTGATACATTATTTCTTTCTCCAAATTATCCAATGCATAGCTATTATTCAGCTTTCTTTGCTCTACTTCCCTGCGGAAATATAAATACGATAACCCTGGAATACTCCAAGGTGAAATGATACAATGGTGATCCGTGCGCTTGCGGAATTAATGAATTTAATTTTATCGCATAAGAACCGCCAACAGTCAACGACCGTTGTTTCGCTCGGGCACTATGTGACTTAGGGGCGAGTGTGAGCATCATGCCGAAGGCGATGTACGATGGGTTAAACCATCCATTGTCTCCAACGACCATGAAGCTCCAGCTTGCAGACGGGTCACTACGCCTGCCCTTAGGGATTGCCGAAGAAGTTCCCGTGCAGATCAGAAATCTCTTCGTCCCTGTTGACTTTGTTGTGCTTGACATGAAAATGGATGACAAGGCTCCTCTCATCTTTGGGAGGCCATTCTTGAGCACCACCAATGCCAACATCGACGTGGGGGCAGGAGAGATCCACTTGGACTTCAACGGCAGGGAAGAAACGTTCAGCTTCAAGCCTAAGGCTATAACAAGTAAGCACACGAGCAAGGCAAGCAAGCAATCTAGTGAAGCTAGTAGGTACCAAGGTAAAAACACAAGCAAGATAAGAGCACAACTCAAGTACTACAAGCAATCATATATAGTGCGATAAGTAATGCGAGTAGTAAAGGAGAAAGGATAGAGAATGCTCATGATGTTTTCCCGTGGTCTCGGAAGGATGGCGCCTTCCCCTACTCCACGTTGGGTCACTCCCGCCGGAGTCTCGACCCCGTCCCTCCGATCGATGGCGATCCCTCCTAGAGCACACTTCACCCTCCGAGTGAAGTCGCGGGCACGTCCCGCCAGGCTCGATCCCGGGTACTCTTCCAGAGGTAAGGCTCCGCACTTGATGCGTGCCAAAGGGCGCTCCACTAGTGATGCTTCTTTCGCACGGGAAGCTCCAAGACCGTGTACAAACTTGTGTTGACTTCCACAATCTCCTTGGACAGCTCAACACCGACGCCTAACCGGTCTAGGCCTCGCCATAGACCAAGAGTAACAGCCCTAGATGACTCTCTCAAGCCCACACTAGCCTAGAGATCAAATGGATGCAACTTGCTACTCTCTCAAGCACTAGGATCACTCCAAATCCCTCTCAAGTGCTTCACACTTCTCCCTCTTGGCTTCTTGGCAGCACCTCCCCTCTTTCCTAGGTCCAAGAGCACCTCAAAGAGGTAAACAACCGACTATATATAGGCCTCCAACCTCAAACTAGCCGTTGTCCAAAAGTACCCAGTCTGCGTAAGGACCGTACAATAGACCGTACTGTCCGGTCTCCATTCTGACCGTATTGTCCGGTCTTCACCAGACTGGCGTCCAGGGAGTGCTGCTCCTCATCTCAAAGCAGACCGTATTGTACGGTCCCTAGGACCGTATTGTCCGGTCTCCACTTCTTCTTCAGCCAACAGAAACTTCTCCTTCTCTGTTGCTCTTCTCCTGTAAGACCGTATTGTACGGTCTCCATGACCGTACTGTCCTCTCAACTGTCCGGTCTTCATTCTTCAACTTCCAGAAACTTCAGCTTCTCTGTCTGGAACACTCCAATTGAGACCGTACTGTCCGGTCCCTAGGACCGTACTGTCCGGTCAACTGTCCGGTCTCTATTCTTCAACTTCCAGAAACTTCAGCCTTTCTGTCTGGATTCCCTCTGTAGACCGTATTGTACGGTCTCCATGACCGTACTGTCCGGTCTCCTCTGCCTTCGCAGCTTCGATCTTCTTCTTGATCTTCTTGGTTCCTTCAACTCTCTTCTGCCACCCTAGCCCCTGAGAGACTCACCATGCATCCAATGATCTCTATAACTAGTGTGTACTAAGAGAACCACCTCGAACCCTCTTGATAGTCCGGTTTTTCCTATGGACTCAAGCTAACATCTAACCAAGCAACACTCGCTTGGATCTAGCATGTCCTTAGCCTTGATCCATATCTTCTCCGCGACTCCATCAAGTCCGTTCTTGTGTAGATGAAGGCAACCAATCATCCTTGTCATTAAGTTCATGGTGTGTTGGCGTTCACCACCAACGGACGGAGCTTTCTTCATATGTGACCTATAAGATCTCACAAAGAGTGTTAGTCACATTCATGGTTCTCATCCTATCACCAAAACATTCATACCTTAGGGTTTCCCTAGCTCCAATGGTCATGAAGCTTACACATGGGTGGTCAATTTATATTGTGTTAGTTCGATGACTTTATTTTACTTTTTTTTTTAAGAAAGTGCAGCACGGTTCTCAAACTTGTCTCTTTGTGTTATCCAAGTCCTCAAACTCTGAAAATTAGACTCAAACTCCAACTTGACTTACCGTGCTAAAAAATCATGAGTGTTGACTATGTGCAACAAACCAATCCCAAATACGGCTTAGAGCATCTCCAGCAGAACACCTAAAATTGGACACTTAAAACATTGTGTGCTCCTCTCCAATGGATGAAAACCGAGTTTAGGAGAGAGAAATTTAGGTAGACATCAAAAATTGTGTGCTCCTCTCCAATGGATGAAAACCGAGTTTAGGAGAGAGAAATTTAGGTAGACATAAAAAAATTTAAGTTTTGGTATCCATATAGATACTCTGCTGGAGCAGTTTTTTAGCCATTTTGACAAGTTTGCTTACGTTTTCATAATCTAAAAAAATTCAAATTATTGTCATTTGAATGACCGGCATTTTAAAGTAGTGCAACCCATTCTAAACTAACGATTTGGTACTATCTTAGCTACCCAGCAGCAAGCCATGCATGAAAGTTGGGCTCGGCCCAGCTAGCTCTCACCAATCACATGACGGTCAATGGGCAGACATGGCCCAAGCCCACTCGCACCCGGGCTGTAAAACAAGGCATGTAGCCCAGTGGCAAGCCCTCGGTTGGAGCGCTGCCCACCCGAGTTCGATTCCTGGAATCGTCTCGGGTGTGTCTCACCGGGGTTAGTCCCCATAATAAATTGGCAGATGCCTCTCTGTGCGTAGCGACACAAAGGGAATGCGACGCTTCTCGTCGCGCGCTGAAGCCGGGTGGTTTCATGTGATCTCTGGAAGGACGCAGTCTTCGACGACGCTGAGTGTAGTTGTAGGGCTGGGAGTGTGCGTGGGTGTGTGTAGGTGTGCGTCGAGGTGTGAGTGGGTGTGTGTACGCACATGAACCGATACTACAGCTGTACCTAGTAGGAGAGGTTTCAAAAAAAAAAAGGCATGGCACGACACGTTTATGATGACAGGTTGTGCTGTGGCAGCCCAAAGGCTCACTTGCTAAGAAAGACTTTATCAAATCAGGCCATCGGCAGCATGGATTATATGAAAACCGAGAAATGCAAAGATTTTCGACAACAAGTGTGTTTTCACCAGCAGCATGAGGTGTCGTGAGCGGCAGTAGCCATACACACCTGCCTACAATTTTATGAAGCTTTATTTAATCACATTCAGCATCGGATTTTAGTTTTCTGTTGAAAAATGGTCAAACATTTAATGTTCCTTGAAGACTCCAGTCTTAATGCAGAACCACTCCCTCATTGGGTTCTTGGGCATTAATTCATAATCAAAATTGGATTCTCGTATAGCCTGTAAATGGTTCTTGCACATTAATTTATAATCAAACTTGGATTCTCATATACCCTATAAATAATTCTTAGACACTAATTCATAATCAAGCTTGGATTATCATATTCCCTATAAATAGTAGAATACTGCTTGACCAGTACTCGTCCTTCGCATGCAAACCTTGTAGCAGTGCTTCCTACTAGTGCATTCAGATCCACACATGTCCAGGATGGCCATAAAAGTATTTCAAGTCCTTGTACTTTCTTTACCATGTTTACAACACATATAGTTTCGGGGGAGAGGGATTGTACTAAAGAGAAATTATTGGTTCAGCATTTCTGCCACAATAGCATTAAGATTAATGGTGACTACGTCGCGCCAACTGAAGCCTGTCGTAACATCGTAGAAGCGGAAGTGACTGACATGATTTGCATATGTGGTATAATCGCCCCTGCAGATGAGGTCTTCATGAGTGTGATTAAGTTTCTTCAGCTCGCACGTGATTGCAACAAGCCTTTGCCGGTCGGAACAAAATGTGGAAGTGAGTAGTTCCAATACTAATTTATTTTGGTGTAATATTGTTACATCTTATTTATATATGTTCATATAATATGGTGGTAAATGTTTAAGGTGAGCTTCACAAGATTAATACTAATAATACTATAAACGTTGTTTTCCAGGTTGGACTGTGCGTCCGTCACCACCACCAAGAGCATACCAATAATGAGAGTTTATTAAGACAGGCAACCGATGGATTAATTAATAATAAATAAGGAATATATATTTGCTCAGTTTCCATGTCATTTTACTTGGACATGTCAATTTGATTAATGCTAGTCTATCAACCCATGCGTTAAAAAAAACCAGGATTTATTTTTTTAAAACTGAAGTATCCGTTCAAGACTCAAAAATACTGAGCATCCAAACAAAGTTGCGCTGATGTCTCGTGCGCATTTTTCTTGACACAGTCAGTAGCACACCATTTCCTTCCTCGTTATCGAGGGCTTTATCCGCCTATTTCCATGTAGCACGCCGCAACGCAGCTTGCGTACGGAGGAACGAATGCGCGACCGCCAGTCCTGCACGTCGACTCGCTGCACGGCTGCACCCCGGCCGGGACAGCGCTGCCTAGGATCTCATCTCAATGAGTCAATGCAAGCATCGTTCACCATCTCTATATCTATATAGTCTCAACAACATAGCCTGGTTAGCGCGCTCTGCCGCCCCTTGGCTTCCCCGGTGATGTCGCTTGTGGCGCCGGCCGGGCTCGCTCCTTTGCATTTTTCTGATGATAAAGGACACCAGTCGTGCCGACGAGGCAACTGGACACCGCGGACAGCACATCAGCACCTCCGTTGCTCATGCCTCATGACAGGCGACGGAAAGTATGCTTGTGCGTGTTTGTGCCGGTCCCTCTCCATGATGTACCGAAACAACACACAAGAAAATTTCCATTTGGTTCCTTTAATATGAGCACCGATAGCCTTCCTTTAAGACGGGAACCTCTTATATGCAGGACGTCCTATGGTTAACATACGATAGATTGGCTTAATAGCCCACTAAATCTAAACAGCCCAGCCCAAGTCAGAGCGTCAAGATTTTGAAATAGAAGAGTCAACATTTTTGTAGTTCTATTTCAATATTTTTAAAATAAAATCAACATTATAAAAAATGTTGACCATAAACAAAAAAAATGTTGACATAGTATAAACAAAATGTTGACATTGTATATTTAAAATGTTAACGAAAATTTTAAATTTTAAAAAATTTTAAAAATATTCATATTGGACCTCATTTTGTAGAATTAATTGTAACAAACACGTAGGTTCAAACGAATCCGAAAACGGACTTACTGTTTAGGAGAAAAATGCGTTTAAAGTTTGAAATTCGTTTCTTTTTCTCCCACCTCCCACCCGCCCCAAACAGAGAGCGACACTTGGCAGCTTCTCAGCCATCCCCTTCTCCACCTGCGCGAATCTGAGCCGTTGCACGAATCTTAAACACTGATCTATCAAAGCTTAACCATAGCCCGCCCTACATATAGGATCCACCTTTAAGACGTGTCTGTTTGTTTGTTTGAATTGAGAGCTGGAATTAGGAATTGGTATTGGGCTCATCCAATTCCTGTGTTTGGATGCTGCTAGAAATAGGAATTGGCATTGGAGGCCTAATTTCATGGCATTGAAACATAACTGAGTTGCCCTGTCTACAGTTCAGAGGCCCGTTGTCTGAATTCAGTGGCATTGGAGTGTCTTCATCAGGGATTGCTGGTTTTCGAATTCAAAATTCAAAAAAAATTGAAACAAAAATATGATTGCAAAACCGTCGGTAACCGGACCGGTTACCGGAAAAATCGAAAAAACCTGTCTGATTTTCGAATTCAAAATTCAAAAATATTGAAAATTTGAAACAAAAATATGATTGCAAAACCGTCGGTAACCAGACTGGTTACCGGAAAAAACCGAAAAAACCGGTCCGGTTTTCAAATTCAAAATTCAAAAAAAATTGATTTTTTTTTATAGAAAAAACTAGATGAAATTTGCAGCGCAATGGTGGAACAAGAACACGAAAATTCCATCGTGTTGTCGAGTTCCATCGCCGAATTCAGCCCCTGAGTTGAATTCTAGCCCTCCATTCCATCTACATCCAAACAATCGCAATTGACATTGAGCTCATTTCAATACCTAGGCTGATTTGGAATTGAACCCAATTCAATTCCAAGGCCTTATCTACATCCAAACGGACCTACTCTTATCCTCATTCCAACACGCAATGCTGTAGGGAGGATTCTCTTGAGTATAGGTCGTAACCTCGTGCAACCGGCGCGCATGTACATCTAAACTAACCTCGGCCAGAGAATGGCACTGTAACCTTAATAAATTGACATTCGAGAAAAAAAAACAGGCAATGCTGATCAAATTAACCATAAGGCAGGGGTTCATGTGCTAGTTGTTCAAGGAGAACAAGGATGGCATTCTAGGTGCAGCGAATTCCGTGAAAAAAAAAAAAAACACTGCCACTGTACACCGGCCAAGAAACATTGAGACACACACAAATCATTTCGCAGGTTCACACTGATATGTTACTTACCAGGGGCAGAGCAACAGATTTTTTTTTTTAAAAAAAAAGAACTCACTGCCCTGTGCAGAAATTCGGCTGATGACATGCACATGCTAAGTTACGGTTCCTGCTTGACGGAATTCTTCCTGACTACACTTAGCTCCACCGCACACAGATAACATTCTGAGAGAAGCCAGAATCTTCACAAATTAAACTCAAAGTAATCGGGTATAGTTTATCACGGTGACACTCAAAACCTCATTTGACATATACACAGCTCTGAAGCAAATATATATCAGACCAAGATCTAGATGATACTACTATGGCGACACTCAAAACCTTATTTGACATATACAGAACTCGGAAGCATATATAGTCCATAAGATTTTCCTTACATATCAGAACTTGCTGAAGAACTCACAGATGTGATCCGATATCTCCTTAGGCTTCTCCTGGTTGATGAAGTGGCCCACTCCCTCCATGACAACTACATCTTCCAGATTTGGCACGCTTGCCTTCAAACCACCCTTCTGAATAAAGTCTTTGACGCCCGGGGTGTTGTATGTAAGGTCCAGGTCCCCTACTATGAATTTTGTCGGAACTTTTACCGGAACTCCGGTCCATGGTGCAGAAAGCTCCCAATTTCTACATGAACACAAAATGAATCGGATGAGACCTTAGTATTGCCTTGGTTAGCTTGGTCAAGGTATTAAGAAATACATAAATTTTGAATTTGCATTGGCTATATCTACTCATTAAAGATGAGCATGTTGCAGCAAATATGCCAATATTTTTTTTTCTTAGTTATGGCAACCATTTTAAGGTGTGATTTCCTTTCTTAAGATGTGAATTTAAATGATAAAGGTATGTACTACAGAAAATCATTTCGACTATAGAGTTTAAAGCATTAAACGACAGAAGATAAAGAAGCAAATTGCAGGATCGAAACGGTGAGTGGAACATAAGAGACATACAAGTTCATGCAGTCCTCCTGTAAACCTGTCTTCGCAAATTTGTCTGCATAGTATGAAACATCTTCCTCCGACAGCCATGCAGGGCAAGTGCCATCGGAATCAATAGAGTCAAAGAAGCTCTTGTCCTTGGCTATAATTAGAGGAGCTGGCTTGCGCATGCCAAAGATCTTCTTAAATGCATACTTGAGGTCATTTTTAGCAAATACAGCTTCAGCCACTCCAGGTTCCTGCATGCATACATATATAATTTGAATGTGCAATTTCTTCCAGACAAGACAAGTATAAAGTGATATTGGTATACACAATGTCTATTTATATCAAGAATAAACACCAAACGCTGAACGATATTACCACAGTTTCTTCCCTGGAATCGACAATTGGGCACTACCGAATAATAAAGGCACAAAAGACAGGTGATAACAGTTATATCCAATACAGAAAACAATTAGAGGTCATTAATTTTCTTTTAGACCAAGTTAACAAAGGTCACTGAAATAATATAATCTGAATTGGTACTTTTCTCCCCAGCACTGCAGAGAGCTGCTGTAGCTTCAAGGCTTTGAAACTGCTTCAACCAGGATCTTTATCCACCCCAGAATTTAGTGATCTACTGATGTCTATTCGATGCGGGACTATGCCCATGTCAAATGATTTACTAACAATATCTATTTCCTAATCACTTCTCCATCCTTTCCCAAATGTACACATTGTAACCAACCACCAATTATAAACATTTCAGCAACTGCACCCAACAATTATGCCACACGGAAGGACCAGCTTCAAAACCTTGTCCGTTCAATGTTGCGAGGACGGAACATTAACTCATGAACACCAGAGGTAGTAGGAATTGTTACCTGGAAGAAGCACATGTAATGGTCCTCGCCGCACACGGCCCTGATGGCCTGCAGGGGACTCCTCTCGGGGCCCCGGGGGTGGTAGGCGACGCTGAGGTTGACGAGCGCGCGCACCAGGTCCGGCCGGAGCAGGCACAGCTGCCACGCCACCATGGCGCCCCAGTCGTGCCCCACCACGAACACCTGCGGCGCGGGGCGGCGAGGACAGCACGCAATCAATCCGGAGCAATAATCAGCACCGAGTTAACGGGCTCGGCGCGAGGATTCGAACGGATTTGGGTTGTGGTTGTTCCCGAACCTGGGGCTGGGCGAGGTCGGCGATGAGGGCGACGAGGTCCCCGACGACGTGGAACGTGGTGTAGCTGGACGCGTCGGGCGGCGCGGCGGAGTCGCCGTAGCCGCGGAGGTCGGGCGCCACGGCGCGGTAGCCCCGCGCCGCCAGGGCGGACATCTGGTGGCGCCACCCGTACCAGAGGTCCGGGAAGCCGTGCACGAGCAGCACCACGGCGCCGCCCTCGGGCCCCGCCTCCGCCACGTGGAGCCGCACCCCGTTCGCCTCAACCGTCCGGTGCCGCACCCCCTCCACCGCCGCCGCCATAGCCTCAGTTGCTGCGTGCGCGGCCGGCTGCTGACTTTGGGGGCGTCAGCTGATTGGGTTGGAGCGCGCAAGCAGGGCAGGGGACCGGGACGAATCGCCGAGCTAAGGCTGCCCGCACCGGCTCCCTCTACCGCTCCCTGGAGGAACGTTTAGAGGAGAGGAGAGCTGCACCGGTCTCCTCTAACATCCACGCTAAACAAGAGGAAGAGCTCCGTTCCTCTATTCCTACCGCAATCCAGGAGCCTCCTCTATCAGTCGCGGGGCCCGCACTCGTCCAACCAAAACGCCGCGCGCCTGGGAGAGAATCTGGAGAGAGTGAGCAGTGGCGGGCCCCACCGATTCAACAAACTAAAAAAAGTTTTAACTCACAAACCAAAAACCCAAATCAAATTCCGATTCCACCATTAAATTCGTCTCAATAAATCCTTCGAAACAAGATGTCACATGGATATATTTAGATAAAATTACAAGTAGGCCCTATTAATGGTAGTTGGAGATGGTTGAATAAAATATTAGGTAGTTGGGATAGAGGAAGGATATAGAGGAATGATGGGTGCAGGAGAAATTGTTTTCGAGGAGAGAATCTTGATGACCAGGACGGAATATTCCTTTTAGAGGAAGGAAATAGAGGAACATGAGTGCGGATAGCCTAACGGGCGGATTCGGAGGAGAGGATCCCCTGCAGTCGACTGCAGGTGCAGTCAGTGGCTGCACGCGGGCCATACGCGCCGGCTGGCCCTCGTGTCACCACAGCAGTCGACTGCAGCGGATCTCAATCCGCGGATTCGTGGGGGTCAGCGGCCGGGGGGTGGGCTTTGGCAGATTGAGCGAGTTGCCGGGGATTGGAAGGGACTGGTGTGGTTCGGCCAGGTGTCGCCTACCTGAGTTGCACTCGGTGTCGCGGCACGTTCAGACGCAGAGCTTGAAGCTGCTTTGACGCACTGGCACTGAGGGGCGACCCCCTTGACGCACTGGCACTGGGGGCGTGGAGAGCTTGGGATTGTGGGGTGAAGGAGACGGGCACAATCGGATTGATGAGACATCGGAGCGACCTCATTTCCTGCTAGCGATTCTGTGCATGATTTCAACATGCTCAAGTATGCATCAATGGAGTACTCAACACGAGTGTTTCAACACAGTACTGTATACTTGTTCATTTTTCTTGATTTTCGTTGTGCAACTTTGATCAGATCACCGGTCGACGTCGGGCAACAATCAGTGCAGATAAATTTTGTAGGACTTCATCACCCGGTGTAGAAGAGGTCAGTTGCGGCCGGTGTCCCCTTTTTCTCCTCTGTTATGACTTGACAAACTACTTGTTGCCTCTGTTGATGACGGATGTGCCTTTGTTGAACGATGTTGTAAACAGGAAAACCTCTAGTACTATTTAAAATCTGCACAATTCCTGCTATTCTTTTGATTTTTTTATTTTATGCTTCTGATATCTACTAAAAATAGTATTACAAATGTATTTTTTTAATATATGCACGTATATGATTTCTATATTTCCAAACCACTCCCTCCGATTTTTGTTTATAGATGTTCAGACAAGGTTACTTTAGTTCAAATTTGCACACCGTTTCTTCGTTTACTGCTAGTGATTGTGTCAAGAAAAATATGCACGAGACATCGGAGCAACTTTGTTTGGATGCTCGGTTTTTTTTTAGTCTTAAATGGATAACTCAGTTTTAAAAAATAATTCTGGTTTTGAACACATGGATTGATAGACTAGCATTCATCAAATTGACATGTCCAAGTAGGAAATGACATGGAAACTCAGCAAATATTTATTCCTTGTTTATTATTAATTAATCCACCGGTTGCCTGTCTTCATAAACTCTCATTATTAGTATGCTCTTGGTGGTGGTGACCGAGGCACAGTCCAACCTGGGAAACAAAGTTTATAGTATTATTAGTATTATTCTTGTGAAGCTCACCATAAACCTTTACTACCATATTATATGAACATAAATAAGATGTAACAATATTACACCAAAAATAAAATAGTATCGCAACTACTCACTTCCACATTTTGTTCCGGCCGGCAAAGGCTTGTTGCAATCACGTGCCAGCTGAACAAACTTAATCACACTTATTTCGACCTCGTCTGCAGGGGTGATTATACCACATATGCAAAGCATGTCAATCTCTTCCGCTTGTACGATATGACGACAGGCGGCGGTTGGAGCTTCGTAGTCACCATTAATCTTAATGCTATTGTCGCAGAAATATTGAACCTTGTATTTCTCTTTAGTACAATCCTTCTCCCCCCAAACTATGTGTGCTGTAAACATGGTAAAAGCTAAAGAAAGTACAAGGACTTGAACTACTTTTATGGCCATCATGGACATGTTTGGATCTGGATGCACTAGTAGAAAGCACTGCTACAAGGTTTGCAATGCGAAAGATGAGTACTGGTCAAGCATTGTATGCTATACTATTTATAGGGAATATGAGAATCCAAGTTTGGCTATGATAGCCTTATAGATGCTCATATATTAATTTATAATAAATTTGGAGTATATGAGAATCTAAGTTTGATTATAAATTAATGTCTAAGAACCATTTATAGGCTATATGAGAATCCAAATTTTATTATGAATTAATGTCCAAGAACCCAATGAGGGAGCGCTTCTACATTAAGACCGGAGTCTTCAAGTAACATTAAATGTTTGACCATCTTTTAAACAGAAAACCAAAATCCGAGGCTGATTATGATTAAATAAAGCTTCATAAAATTGAAGGCAGATGTGTATGGCTAATGCTTACTACCGCTCACGATACCTCATGCTGCTGGTGAAAACATAAAATTTTTTTTTGCAATCGTGGGCTTCAATATGCTAGCAAATTACTCTGGCAAATTTCCTCGCAAAAAAAATGAAATGCTAGCAAATTACTGAACAATCAAACTCGTAAATAGACTATCAACTAGCAAAAGTGTACGTGCGTTGCCACAGGCTGGCCAGAAAAAAATACACATAAATTTAATCAATCTAAGTTTTTTAAAAAAAATGAATTTGAGCCGTTCAAGTAAATGTCAAAAGGAAACCCATGAAAAAACTTTAGATTCCAAAAATGCTTCCGAAATAGTTTAGACGTCACATCACGTAAAGAAACAAAGTATCACCTATAAAGAATACTAAAACAACTGAACCTTAAAAAATGAAACAATTTTGCCAGAAAGAGAGACCGTGAATCATCCCACATACATAAATCCTTTGTGGGGAAGACTCGACGAGGTACCTATCCCAAAGGCACCTTGCACGATTTCCCCACTTCATATGGTAGACGAAGTCCCACACATAACAATGTAGAACACCTAGTTATATACAATCTCAACTCATGTTGTGCACCTGATTTTATGGATTGCACTGGAAGTGATCATGTATAGAAAAAGCTCGAAAGCATAAGTATGGTGTTCAGATTAATTGCACTATACAGGAAAAAGAACCAATCATGATTAAAGTAGCTATATACTGCGATCCGATTGAACATTGTTTCCCTATAGTTTATCCTACCAAGCAAGCCAATAATCACGCGACAAATCCAATTTAAGGATATCTTCTATCACGGCATATTAGTAAACAATTTACAGGCCTAAAATATCAAGTTAGGACACAACAGGTGAGGAAGACATCTTTTTAAAATATTACATTTTATTTACAATATATGTACAGATCAAAGGCACCACAGTTGCTAACACTCTACATCTGGATCATTCTCTTAAAGTGCTATATCTTTACTATCTATAAAAATGCGAGTTCGCGGTGAATGGTAGGTCGTCCGTCACCACCCCGCCCACACGCGCTGACATGTGGGTCCTCTCTCCAATAAATACGAGCGCGTTCACCTCCCACGCTGCTAGCCCTGCTCTGCTTCGTCGTCTCGCAGCTACGCCTTCATCTGCCCAGCTGATTGGCACTGCCGTTGTTGCCATCTCCAGGAATCAAGACGTTGTATATGCTGTTGCTGATGGATTGGCCCACCGCTATCCATGAATCGAGCGTCACCCCCAGATCGACCCACCGCTGTCTAGGATTTGAGCTGCAATCGCCACTGCAGTTGCATAAGGATCGAGCCGCTAACATCCTTCATCACCCGTGCCATCAAAATGGAAAAACCGAGCTCCCTTGTGCAGCTCTTTTCACCTTCGCACGTCAGGGATTTGGACGGCGCACGGTGGAGGAGAGGGGAATCAGCGGAGGGCATAGATGAAGCCATGGACGGAAGCTCGTCGCGGAGACCAATCCCCTGATAGTGGTGAGCGGGTCTTTGACTTGGATTAGCAACGCCTTGGCTTCATCCATGTCCAACGGCATCTCGTTTGGATGGGAGAGGAGCCTAGAAGGTACTTACGACCATGAAGGAATAGAAGCGGAGAGAGAACGTTCAGAATAGAAAAACTACAGGACCTGCCGGTGTGGGCTCTGATTTATGAGACCCATCTGTCAAAGGCTTTATTAACAGTTTAACATTCTACTATTTATGCCTCAAAACATCTTTTTATTTTATTTACGCATTCCAAACTTTTCAGCTTGTTCGGCAAGCCTGCTGCCAATCAGTCGCTACAGTGTTCGCAGTTATTTTTCAAGCACCGCTACAGTAAAGCAACGGCTTCTAGACTTGCCGATCAGGGCCTTTGTAGGAAACATATCTTTTTATGATTTACATGATTTCTTTCATTCAATCAAAAACATGCGAGATGAATTATGTGGGTCAATGAGTGAGAAAATAAGTCGTAACGGTGCTTGAGCAGGATAGCCTGTCCTGAAATAAGAAAAAAAATCGTAGTAAATTCTTATCTTGCGATGAACATGAAGCTCCTTCATTCGTGTATTTCTTGCAATTCTGAAAGATATTTATGCCTTTTGTCTACTTTTTATTTAATATGAACCTACAAATTTTTTGGTAGTGCCGTGAAATTTTTTATTCTTTTCCGTAGCAAAGCACGGGCATGCTACTAGTGATAACAAAAAAGTCTGCATATTGTTAGCACTGAATATAATGGACAACAGTCAACTCTGTCCACTTGAATCCTTGCCAATTACATAAGATATATATCTTTCCTAAAAAAGGGGTTCACAAAAACCTATCCTTGCTTCCACACAATGTGAGCTCGACAGAGTCCCTCTTTCGTTTAAGGGACTTATTTCCAGTATCAACTTGCTTCTCCACGATTCCCTCAAAAAAAAAAAAACTTGCTTCTCCACGATACAGTTTGTTACATAATAATAGTAGGGTGGCATGGGAGACTGAGTCACTATGTCAAACTTCTCTCCATGATTCATAACCCTTCCGTGGAGCACGTCTTCTGCCATAACAGCGTTTGCCATGTCCCCTTGCATCATGGACCCTTCTTCAACCTCGTATCTGTTATAGCAGAATATAAGAGAATCGCGAAAGCTGTAAAAGTAGGGGCAAAATCTTCTTTTGGAGATGTCCCTTGGATCCTCTCCAAAGACAAGAATGCGCATCTGGTTTGACCTCCTGATACACCGCAACGCACGGCGCCAAAATTGCACGTTCATATTAGCTCTTAGCACTCTAGTAACTAGGATGGTAAGCATGAGGTAACCATCAAGCTCTGCTGCAATTTCTTTGCCGATTGATCCAAGATCCGGATGGTGGTCAAATGGATCTGCGCTCCCAAACGCAAGGACTCTGAAGAAGTACCAGTACTCCTCTTGATGTAGCCTCGTCAGCCTAATAGCCTGCACTGTCCCCAACCTCGACACCCGGTCCTTCACACTGATAAGTATGGCCTTGCCTGCTCTGTTGCATAACGAATTGTGGATTTTGTCCCAAGCCACCTCGTCGGTGTCCTGAACAAGCTCCACAACAATCAAGAACTTGGCAGACGAGGCATACAACTTCTTCCTGCAAGCATCCATGGCAGCATCATTCACTAGACTCTGGAGATCACCGCTCCTGAAATGCAAAATGTTGGAGAAATTTCTCTTCACTATTTCTTCCCTACATACATGCTCAACGAGGGTTCTTTTTCCAACATAACTTGGCCCAACAACAGGAAGCACATCCAAATACGAACAAGGACGAAGCAGGAAACTAATGATCCACTCCTTCTCCATGCGCCGGCCATACATGCTGTTCTCCATGAACAGATAGGCGTCGTACGGCTGACGAACAACAGGAGGGCAGTGCATCAGAGCAAGGAGAAACTCATTCATACCCTCGAGAACAGCTTCTAAACTGTCCACATGGTCGCTTGGAAGTTTGCACTGCTGGCTGATCACCTCGAAACCTCTCTTAGGTCGGCAGGGCTGATCTGCTCCGAAGGTGTCGAGGACGTAGTAGCCACGGTACATGGCCTCCCTGAGCTGCTTGAGCTGCAGGAGCATGCCGCGGTTGGTGATTCGCCTCCCCTCGGCCTCGTCGACGACGGTGCAGGCTCGTAGAAGCAGCCGCTGCAGTCTTGGGACGATCTTCTTGTCGTTGTCATTGGTGATAAGTTGATGAGCCTGCTGGGACCTTTCGATGAGGAGGGAGATGAAACGGCTGATGAGGTCACTGGCCACTGCAGATATCACAGCGTTCATTGTTTGTGAGCGTGCGCGTTTTCTGTTTTCCTGCTACTAGGAGAAAAGAATTGATGATTCTGATAGCGGCATCGCCTAGTGTTCATGTATAAATATATAGCAGAGGGAGGGTGAGTGTGACACAACTCGTGTGTACAGCAAGTTCGAACTGATCCACAGGCTGGCTGTAGCGTGGCTGCGTGGGCAGCGGCTTGATTCCACTCTGAAGTATGAGTATTCTAGAATTCCTTGACTTGGCTCGCCTACTGCCAAACCAAAGATGCTGTATAGCTGGGCCACTATTACAGCCGGTGAACGGCGGCGTGAGATGGATGTAAGCTGGGCCACTTGCGACCAGTAGTACTGCTTGCGAGTTGCGACCGTTCGATCGGTTTGGCTACCTCGCGATGTTGCACATGGTATCCTCCTGGGCTCCCGAAGACCAGAAAATCTGGGTCAAGATTTGAATGAAGTACGCCGACGTGTGGCGTTGCGATTTCGAGGAGACGAAATTTCTGAAGCAGAGAGCACGCCGAAGCGGAACTTCAGTCAGTCAGTGCTTCGATCACAGCATCGTTTTTCCGAGCCCGCCAAAGTGGACCGACGGCTCCTCCCGCTCGCGCGTGGCGGCGTCCTCTCCTGACCGCCCTGCAATGTTGTGGTTGGTGCAAGTCGATAGCCGTCGATCAGTCAGGGGGGAGGTACTGCCCGTGGCAGACGGGGACGGGCGCCAGGGGTGACACGACTGCCGCGCGTTTTGGAGCGGCGACCGGCAACTTGCCGAGGCTCTCCGACCTTGAGCTTGCTTCGGTCAAGTGTCGCTACTCGGTCAGTCGGTTTCGAGCCAGATCCGTCAGTCCGCGGTGCGTTTTTTTTGGGAGAGGTTATGCGCGTACAGACGCGCGATACACCAGCGCGCATCCCCTCTAGCGGTTGCCACGAGTCCTCGATCCTAATCTTTTAAACTAGAAGCCAACATGTGTCCTTGTTCAGTGGAGAAAAAGAGCAGCCCGCACACACAACTAAGGCCAGTCTCAATGCAAGGTTTCGTTTAACGGTTTCTAAAAATGCATGTCATATGAAAGTGCAAATGAAATAAGTGTTCTCAATGCATAATTTCATATCATAGCTTCATAGGCTAGCATGTTATTTAAATGTCACATCTAAATGACCAATGGTAGTGGATGAAACATGCGAAGATGAAACAAATTATTCTCAATAGAGGTTTCATTCAAGTTTCATATTTAGGTAAACGTGTATACTGGGTTTCATCCTAATGAAACTCAACTTCTCTCTCTCCTCATCAATTCTATGCCACATCACCATTTTTGTCTATGTGGCATGTTATTTAATGAGTTTGAAACCCAAATGAAACAAGCATTGAGATTGGCCTAAGACGTCGCTGTCGGCTGACGTCATCGCATTAAATACCGGTCTAGGAACTTTAAAATGCCATAACTTTCTCGTATGATGTCCGTTTTTTATTTCGTTTTCACCGTTGCATTCTACTTGACAAGACGAACAAAACTAGATCCCACTTGCATAGGTTCTAAACATTTTTATGAGTAGTAACTTATATATATAGACAATATATAGCAATCTTAACATGTACAATAAAATATGTGTAGCAATTTATGTTATACGTATAGTAGTAACTTATGTCTGTAAAAACTTTTTTCAAAATGTTTGCAAGTAGGGTCTAGTTTTGTTCGTCTCGTCGCGTAGAATACATTGGTGAAAACAAAATTGAAAACGGACACCATACGAAAGAGTTATGACATTTTAAAATTTCAAATCAGGTATTTAATATGATGACGTCAGCGAGGTCCTTTTCTCTCCTTCACTGGCTGACTGCATGTGCTTGGCAAGCTAGTTTGGGAAAAGGTCGCGTGATATCAATCCAGCGCGTCCGGTTGCGCGTTAGACTTATCTTTTTTTGTCACGGATTGACGGATCTCCAAGTTGCCGCTCAAGTGAACGCTAAGCTTCCCTCTCTGTGAGGCAACTCGGCATGCACGGCTCGGTCCTCCTAATATCAGTGCTTCAGGTACAAGCTAGTAAACCCTTCTAGGTAGCACGAGACAGACACGCCACCGTTAGTTACAACTGAGCCTGTGCTCAGTTTTTTCGGAGTTCATTACTACAAAAAGCATTTGTTCAGACAGCCCTAAACCCCCTTGTGCAAACGTTTACGCTTCCGCCTCGGCTTTTCCAGGCGTACAAAACTTCTCATCTTTTCCAGAATGCCCAGCTGGAAATTGCAATATTTTTTTTCCTAGGACAAGTATTTTACATACAGTAACTTCCAATGGTAGTAGCATATTCTGAAAGATTTAAGTGGGTAGTAGCAGTACAAATCATTATACAACGATATAAATGCAAAAATGTTATCAACACATCACAAACCCATAGCTTCAGTTAGAGCTGATGAAATATTGGTAATTTTCTATAAAATTGGTCAAACTTAATATGTTTGACTTGGACAAACTCTAGCTATACGTTTTTATTGTTGTTGTGAAACACTGTGCAAACGAAGACGCTTATATACATGCATGCACACTCACCCCTAGAAACACACACACACTCTACCCATATGAACGCCTCATAAGGACTGGGCTGGCTAATCTTGAGATTCACGAAGTCACCACAACGTCTCGCTGTCGACGGGGACGTCGTCTCCCACTAAAAGAATAATTAGCCGTAACTGCTAGAACTTGAACCTAGGTGGACAAGCTCCACAACTAGAGACCTTACCAGTTGAGCTACGCTCACTTCGCTAAATGTACACTATTTTGGGACAGTGCAAGTATAAACATCACCCCACTTTACTCCTATGCTACATTTCATCAAATAACAAGAAATTATAGGTGCCTATCGAATTACAAGATTCAGGGTGGTGAGAGATTTTTTCGGTTCCTTTTTCTCTTGAGGCACTTGTTTCCAAGATGAACTCCTCCAGGTTTCTCGACGACACATGATGATATGTAACTGTAACAGGGAGGTATATGAGATTGAAATATTATATTAAACTTCGCTCCACATTTCACAGCCCTTGCATTAAGCACATCTTCTGTCTTTATCATGCCTGACATGTCCCCCAGCATCAAAGACTTTGTCGTGTATCTGTTATAGCAAAATAACAGAGGGCCATCGTGGCTCCAGCAATGAAAATAAGAAAGATATCTCTTACTGCAGTGCCTGTCCCTTGGGTCCTCTCCGTAGACAAGTATGTGCATCTGCACCGACTTCCTGATACTCCTCAGTACACGGCGCCAATATTGGATAGTCAGATTAGCTCTTAGCACCCTGGTAATCGTGTGTGCAATCATAAAGGAACCATTGATCCATGTTGCAATTTCGTTGGCTATTGAGGCAAGATCTGGATGGTGATCATATGGGTTTGCACTCCCAAAGGCAAGGACCCGAAAAAAATACCAATACTCCTCGTCATGTAACCTCGCTAGCCTAACGGCCTCCACTGTCCCCAAACTCGACACCTGATCCATTCTGCTGATGAGTATGACCTTGCAATGACTATGGACTTCATGCGACAACAAGTTGTTAAGTTTACCCCATGCCATAACATCGACGTCCTCAACAATCTCTACAACGATCAGGGACATCCCATCAGAAAGACATAGCTTCTTGTGTTTATCAGCTACTAATAGATCGTTGAGATCATCGCTGCTGAAATGCAAGATGCGAGAGAAGTTCCTTTGCACCGTTTCGTCTCTGCAAGCGTGCTCAACTAATGTCCTTTTTCCAACATAACAGGGCCCAGTAACGGGAAGCACATCTAAAAATGAACAAGGATGTAGCAAGAAACTAATGATATGGTCCTTCTCCGCCTGTCGACCAAACATGCACCTCTCCATGAACATATATGCACTGTATGGTTGACGAATGATAGGAGGGCAGTGCATCAAGATTAGGAGAAACTCGCTCAAACCGTCGAGCGTTGCTTCTAAGTTGTCCATATCGATTTGAAGTTTGTAATCGCTCACCTTTACCCATTGCTTTGGCCGAGAGGCTGGTGTTCCGACGGTGTCCATCAAGTAGAAGCCCTGATACATGGCCTCCCTGAGCTGCCTAAGTTGCAGGAGCATGGCAGGGTTGGTGACTCGCCGCGCCTCGGCCTCCATAACGACGGTGCTGAGTCGTAGGAGCAGCCGCTGCAGCCTTGGTATCTCATTGCCCCTGGCTGCAGCATATGACTTGAACTTGTCAATGATGAAGGAGATGAAGCGGTTGGTAAGGTCACTGAGGACCGCAGACAACACAGTGTTCATGGTTTGTGTGCAAAAGTTTAAAGTGACTCTCAGTAGAACAAACCAAGGTACTAACTGCTGTATATATATGGATGAGCCCGGAGTTGCTTAGGAGTTAGGAGGGACAAAACAGTATGCAGCCACACAAGGGCTGCAGCATAAGTCAAGGTACAGCATGACTTCCTGAAATATTAAATATTTCTAGAAAAAATTGACCAAGTATACGCAACAGGTGAACGGTCAGGGCATGAGCTGTTAGAAGTCCAGTCTTAATTCCTGTCGAAAGTTACAGACAAGGATATGTGGACAAAACATATGAGAGGACTGCCAGGTCTGAAGGTCCGGAAATCAGACCTTCAGACAAAATATACTCCAAGGGCTCATGGAGTGTAATTTATTGCCGATCTCTTTTTCTCTTAAGGCAGTTGTTTCCGAGATCAATTCTTTTTGGTTCCTCCACGAAACATTTCGATACGAACCTTTTTTTAAGCAGCTTTACTATCCAAAATAATGACCATTAGTTTATCCGACGGTTTAGATCTGATCTTAAAAATCCACTACTAATGGTCATTATTTTATCAAGTTGAAGGTAATATCGGAAAAAATAAGAGTGGTAGACTTGTAATAAGTAGTTATATTTTTATAAATAAAGTCAAATTCGTAATCTAATTAATCCCTAATGCTTATTAATATAGTAAATAATTTGTTCATCATTATCAGATTTTTTTTTAGCTATCTTTCGTGACATAAAATGTAAATTTTGTCAAACTAATGGCTTTTAGTTCAAGGGTAAATTTGTACGTGAGATTGAGTTATTACATCAAACTTCTCTACATTTTTCAGATCCGTAACAAGCACCTCTTCAGCAGGCTTCATGCTTGCTATGTCCCCTTGTATCACAGACCCAATCCAGTACCCGTCGAGGCCTGAAATATATGAGAGGACCGGCAGGTCTGAAGGTATGGAAAATTGGAAATAGGCCAGATATCTCTTGCTGGATTGGGTGTCCCTTGGGTCCTCTCCGAAGACAAGTACGTGCATCTTGCACAGAGTTCCTGATACACCATAATGCGTGGCGCCAAAATCGGATATTCATATATTAGCTCTTAATTAGCACACTAGTGATTGTGTGTGCAATCATAAAGGAACCATCAATCTCTGTTACAATTTCCTTGGCTATTGATGCGAGATCAGGATGATGATCATATGGGTTTGCACTCCCAAAGGCAAGGAGTCTGAAAAAACACCAATACTCCTCTTGATGTAACCTTGCCAGCCTAAGAGCTTGCACTGTCGACCCCAATCTCGACACCTGATCCATTCTACTGATCTGTGTCGTGAACAAGCTCCGCGATAATTAGGCACTTGCCACGATAATCAGACCTGCTGCGATTATGAGCTAGATTGTTGAGATCATCGCCGTTTGAAATGCAAGATCTGCGATTATGAGCTAGATTGTTGACATCATTGCTCAGTAGGCCAGCGCGGGTCGATTCGTCTCGGATGCGGCACAAAGCATGAAAGTGCATTTGGCTCAAACAAGAACATCAGGCAGAAGCTGACGATGCAGATTTGGCTTGTTCCCCGAACACTAATTTGGTGGGAGCGGGTGGGGTGCTCCTCCTAAAACCTGCTGCCCTCACACATCAGAAAGACTTTGCAGTCAACGGTGATTTGGACGTGCACTCGATCTTCGTCCATGACATGCCAGCTCGCCGAGAAGCTGTGCTCAACATGTTGATGGCTGTCAGACCTTCAATTGTCTGTCTGCAAGAGAGTAAGCTAGACAGCATTGATACGCGGCTGGCAGCAGAATTTCTGGGACCTAGGTTGTCTGGTTTTGTGTATTTGCCGGCTGAAGATACAAGAGGGGGTATTGTTCTTGCTTGGGATGAGGATCTAGTACAAGTGGCTGATCTCACACTGTTCCAGTTTGCTCTGTCAGTAAACATAACTATGAAGATGACCAATACATGTTTCAGCTTGACAACTGTTTATGGCCCAAGTGATGATGCCCATAAACCGGCTTTTCTAGAAGAGATGAGAACATATGTGCCGCAAAATGACTGCCCGTGGATTTGCCTGGGGGATTTCAACCTAATCTATCAAGCAAGTGACAAGAATAATATGAATCTGAACAGGAGACTGATGGGGTCATTCAGAAAAGCGTTGGACAGATTGGAACTCATTGAGCTCGCCTTGCAGAACAGGAAATACACTTGGAGCAATCACAGGGATAACCCAACTCTTGTTCGGTTGGATCGAGCCTTCTGTAACAAAGAGTGGGACTTGGCCTTTCCTGGAATGTGTCTCCAGGCCCTGTCCTCATCAATGTCTGACCACTGTCCATTGTTCATCTGCCAACAGCAGCGGCCACCAAGAAAGGCGCGGTTCAAATTTGAGCAGTTTTGGACAAAAGTACCAGGGTTTCTGGATGTGGTTAAAGAAGCATGGGAGAAACCGGTCACAGGCCGGTCGCCACTGAACATACTGCATTTCAAAATGCAGAACACTGCAAAAGCTCTCAAGATATGGAGTAAAGGACTGTTCAGTGACAGCAAGATGCAGTTACATATGGCGCAAGACGTGATCATGAGACTTGAGACTGCTCAAGAAGATAGACTGTTATCTGAAGATGAGATTGCGCTGCTTAAGGATCTAAAAGTACGAGTACTTGGACTGGCAGCGATTGAAAGATCAAGGCGCCGTCAGTGTTCACGGCTGGTTTGGCTGCGGTCAGGGGATGCATGCACAAGGTTTTTCCACATGAAAGCTAATGCTCGTCGGCGCAAGAATTCAGTGCCATGCATCAAGGACACCTCGGGCCATTTTGTCTGGACACATGAGGGAAAGGAGGCTGTCATTTTTGAATATTTTCAGTCAATAATTGGAACAAAAGAGCAGCGCCAATGCACGTTTAACTGGGAGGACCTACAACTGCCAGTGTTACATGATGCATCCTTGGATGACCAGTTTACAGAGGAAGAAGTGCTAGCGGCCATCATGGACATGCCGCCAGAAAAGGCACCGGGGCCTGACGGTTTTACCGGTCAGTTCTATAGGTCATGCTGGCCGATCATCAAAAACTCAGTGGTTGCAGCGCTCCGGTGCGTACACGACTTAAATACTGGACCCCTGCACAAACTGAATACGGCATGCATCTCTCTGCTGCCGAAAACAGAAGTGGCAGAAAAACCAAGGGACTTTAGGCCGATCAGCCTTATTCACTCTTTTGCCAAGCTTGTGTCCAAAATTCTAGCAAGAAGGTTGGCACCAAAAATTGACCAGCTAATCTCACATGCCCAGAGTGCGTTTGTTAAGAAGAGATGCATACAAGATAACTTCCTCTATGTGAGAAATTTGGCCAGAGCTTATCATCGAACAAAAACGCCGGCTCTGCTACTCAAGCTTGACATTTCAAAAGCGTTTGATTCTGTGTCCTGGGAATACATGATGGAGCTTTTGGAGAAAAGAGGGTTCTCGGCAAGGTGGCGAGATTGGCTAAACCTGATTTTCAGATCGTCGTCGTCCTCCTGTCTACTAAATGGTATCGCGGGACCAAGTATCAGGCATGAACGGGGACTCCGACAGGGAGATCCTCTATCCCCGTATCTGTTCATATTGGCCATCGACACGTTGCAGCGTGTCTTTGACCTGGCAACAGAGAGAGGTCATCTAACACCATTAAGAGGCCGCACTGCGAAACTGCGAGTATCGCTATATGCTGACGACGCCATGGTGTTTGTCAATCCGATAAAGGAGGATGTTGAAATGGTCAGTACTATTCTGCATAATTTTGGCCAAGCGACAGGGCTCAAGATCAACATAAACAAGAGCCAAGTGGCACCAATTCACTGTGATCAAGTGGATCTCGACGACATACTTCAGTCATTCGATGGTCAAAGAGTGGGCTTTCCTCTAACATATCTTGGTCTGCCACTTACTTTGGGTCGCCTGCGGCTGGTGCATTTACAACCAATCAAAGATAAGATACTATCTAAGCTCGCGGGGTGGCAAGGGAAGCTCATGAACTTGGGGGGCAGACGAGAGCTGGTCAAAACTGTCTTAAGTTCGCAAACAACTTATGTGCTCACGGTGCTTAAAACACCAAAGGCTTTCATCAAAGATGTTGATAAGTCCCGACGTCGGTTTCTTTGGGCTGGCAACCAGCAACTTCATGGAGGGAAGTGTAAAGTCAGCTGGGCACGTGTACAGCGACCCACGACAAGAGGCGGTCTAGGAATTACAAATCTGGAGTTGTTCAGCAGAGCACTTCGGCTGCGCTGGTTATGGTTTCAGTGGAAGGACCCAAACAAGCCTTGGAATGGAACTGAATTGCCGGTCGATGATATTGATCGTGCACTCTTCACTGCTGCAACAAAAGTCACCGTGCACAATGGAAAGAAAGCAATTTTTTGGACATCGCCATGGCTGAATGGTGTCAGCCCTGCACAGCTATTTCCTCAACTGCAGAAACATAGCAGACGGAAGAACAGGACTGTTGCCGATGCGATGGAGCAAGAACACTGGATCCAGGATATAGCCAAAGATATTACAGTCTCGTTACTGCACCAGTATTTTCAACTATGGACGATGGTTGATGAAGCACAATATAGCGCTGATGATGTAGCGGATGATGAGTTGATTTGGACAATGACTTCAACTGGTGAGTACACTGCCAAGTCAGCATACTTAATGCAATTTCAAGGGGGAATGGAGTCTTCCTACCCGGCCAAGGTTTGGAAAGTGTGGGCGCCCTCGAAGTGCAAAACTTACCTGTGGCTGCTCATTCAGAACAGAGTATGGACGGCAGATCGCTTGCAGCAGAGAGAATGGCTGAATCAATATTTTTGCCCGTTATGCTATCGAAATCTAGAAACAGCCTTGCACCTTTTCGCAGAGTGTGCCGCGGCCAGGCAGCTCTGGGCGAGAATGGCGAGCTGGGTGAGATGCGATGCACTGAATCCCGACCGATGGTCCACTGCAGCAACCATTGGCCAATGGTTTGAAAATCTGGCGCCGTCGGCTCCCTCACCGCAGGCCAAGGGTATTCGAACGCTGATCATCCTCATCATATGGAAAATCTGGTGCGAAAGAAATAGCCGTGTCTTCCAAGGAAAAGAAAAAGATGTGACACGGCTAGTTTCAGAAATGCAAGATGAAGCAAGGCTATGGAGTTATGCAGGTGCAAAGCACCTTGGACAGCTGATTGTATCCCCAATTAGTGAGTAGTCAGTTAAGTTTTTGTGCCGGTTTAGCCCATGCTCCTAAACCTGGCTAGGTTGTAAGCACCACTGGTGCAACAAGTCTATTTCTTCTTATCAATATATAAGCCGGCCAATGTGCCGGATCTTTCGAAAAAAAAAAAAATCTTCGTCCATGACAATATTGGTGGTAGCATCCACTAATATCTCATTAGAAGATGATAGATACTAGATTGTTTGATGGCGGAAGAGAAAACAAGGAAAAAAAAATATAGAAATAGGGATGATGATGATGCCATTGACAACACAATCCATCCATGAAAACAAACAAATTCCCCGCGTCCGCTGCCGTCCACAATCCATCCACAGCACAAATGAATCAATCGTAGTTACTCTATCAAGTTGCTTTCTCGCGCACTTTTTTCCCAGCAAGTTGTCTTTCATTTGGCATAACCACGAATAAACTTTTGCTTACAAAAGTTACCACTAGGGGAGCTGGACTGTCCTAGTGCTTAGTAATCACGAAGGAGACCAGCTTCACCAAATACGGCTGCTCAAAATTAGCAGTGCAGCCAACTACTACACTCCAAAGAAGAGGAGCCTTAATGTCCAAAATAATGGCCATTAGTTTTTCCCAACTAATACCGCGCGCGAGCCTGCTCGATCGCGCTGGTTGCTTTAAACGTTTCTTCCTACAACTCTTCTCCCATTGTCCATTCCAACTACCTTCTCCTTCCCAGCTCTCATAAGCTTCTCTGTGACGGCCGGCCATCGGGCCAAGATGCCGCGACCGTTGAGGGAGAATGGGGTGGTGGCCGCTCTGGCTTTGGCCTCTATCTCTATGCCCTTGCTCTATGCGCTGACGGTGCCGGGTCCCAAAACGAAGGTGACGGCCGCCTTGGCGACATGGTATGTCCTGTTTCACCTTCAGTGGATCCTTGGCCCTATGCGTCGTCGCTCGGGGCACTGGTTCGTCCAGTACGGTGCAATGGCTGCATACTATCTTCCCGTTCCTCTTCTGTCTTACGCTGCCAGTGTGCTTTATTCTTCTGGCATTAAATATGGCATCGACGTGATTATGTTTGGTCTGTTATTCAACAATATTACATGTATCTATGTTATGAGAGCATACCGTCTCAGCGAGAGTCCACTCCCAGGCTGGCGTTTCTTGTCATGGATCATCATCCTATCAATGGCTTCTTCAGGCAGCAAGAAATCCATTTCGATTGACCGACATAATTTGGTCCCGATTATTGTTGGGGCATTTGACACTCTGGTGGTCCCGATTATTGATGGGGTATGGTCCACTCTTCTTTTTATCGACCTTGACCACGTAGCGATGCAGAAATGCACGTATGCCGCTCAAGTCCAAGTCTTCTCTGACCACATGAAGCGGGAGTCTAGGTCCCCCTCACCCTTTTTTGATGGCGATGCTAACAGCCTTTACAGTGGTTGCAAATATCCCATATTATTGAGTAAAGGACCGTTTACTGTCAAAGATCTGCTGCAGGGTGACTACAACGTGGATCCAGATATCTGCCTCTCCTACAGCTTTAGCCTGTTATTAGCAAGGCGCTACTTTGAGTTTGAATGCGTTGAAGAGGGAGATGCAAAGGTGCGTGATTTTGCACTGAAGGAGCTGATACAAGGTACAGACTACAACAGGGCCTTCAACATTGCTGAGGTGCAGTTGGCTTTCCTTCATGATTTTTTCTTCACCAACTATCGCATATTGCTGACAGGAGCCGTGTTCTCAGTTAAAAACAAGCAATATTCTGTGCTGTAATAACGGTATCCATTACTTTTGGGCTATCTTATGTGGGTTCAGCACTAGTTTCTCCGCAAAAGGATAAGTCTGCCGCCGCTCTTCCTCAATTCAAGATTGCAATTCTCAATTGTTTCTGTCCTGTTCTGCCGACATACTGGCATCCAATAAGCCATGTTGGTTCCTTATATCGACCATTACCATGGTGGATTAACTGGTTTTTCTGGCGTCAATCAGTTATTGCTCGCAGACAAAGTTCTGCTAAAAGGGAACGAGAGTATTACTGGCGGAACAAACTTGGGCAATACTCGCTCATTGAAGACTAACGACCACTGCTCTGTCAAAGAAGATATTTATAGTATATTTCAAAAAATTTCTCGAAGCCCCGTCACATATTGCCCCGTTCATTCAGCATCATCTAGTAGAAGAAGAAGATGTCAGAGTGCCAGACAGCCTGAGAAGATTTGTTGCTCGTGCATTACAGGATGTAAATGGTCGGCCAACCAACGGCACAAGGTCTCTGCACAAGTACAGAGACATGGTTCAGGATGATTTGACATGGACTTGCAGGCAGGAGACTCACGCGCATACCATCCTGATATGGCACATAGCCACCTGCATCATGGACGTGTCGCCACCCAATTGTCACTGGCCGGGAAAAGAAGAACTGGTGAAGGAGACGAACACCTGTCATGAAGTGGCCACAGTATTATCAAGATACTGTGCCTACTTGGTGGCATTTAACCCAGAGCTCCTCCCAGGGTCCGGCACTGAAACAACACTCACTTTTCAGAAAGTCTTGAAAGAAGCACGAGATCTGCTCGGACGAACAAGCATGTCCATGGAGGCGACCACTTTCCAGAAAGTATTGCAGGAAGCACGATATCTGCTATTAGGACCAACAAGGATGTCCATGGAGGGGAAGCGAGCGAAGATCCGAGGACTACAAGTGCCAGAGGAGGAGGCCTCGCAAACTACCCTTGAAAAGGGTATCAGACTCGGACAGCAACTCGAGAAGCTGAATAGTGCCTTGCTGCGCTGGAAGGTAATGGCAGAGTTCTGGACAGAGACGATGTTGTATGTCGCACCGTCTGACAAAGCGGCTGCCCATATTGATCAGCTCGCGAAGGGAGGGGAATTCGTGACACATCTCTGGGCCATGCTCTCCAACGCCGGCATCCTGAAGGGCCCGTTCGTTTTCACGGGGAAAGGCCGGGATCACAGGGCCATCCCCGTGGATTAGCCTGGCGAGAATTGAACCCCGGCCCATCGTGGAATGGGCGTTCGGTTACACGGTGTTGGGAACAGGCCCCGGCCCATTTCAGCCGATTCCCCAGGTTTTGGCCCGGGAACCAGTCGGACTCGAGGAACCGTCCCTTTTCTCGCTCGTCGCTGGCGACACGGAGACGGCGTGGCGACGCTTCGGCAACGGCGACGGCGTGGCGGAGAGTTCCCACAAATCCCAAGGCAGCGCTACTCGGCCGCGACGGCGACGCGCCCATCCGGTTCCTTCTCGCCGGTAACACGCTCTTCTCTGTTCTTCCCCCTCTCCTCTCGCATAGGGTTCGTGATGCTTGCGCTCGCGTACATTGCCGGCCGACCTGATCTGTGCGCGTCGCTGGTGGCTTGGACGGGCTTGTTGGTACCGACGTCCTCATGTTCATGGTACCAACTTTTTCTGCACTTGTGGCCGATCTTTTTGTATGGCGTTATTGGCCTAGGTAGCTGGTGATTTTACTGGTTCTTGGAGCCCGATCTGTTCCATGCTTTCTTTCTTTTTCTTATTTACAAAAATTTGGTGATGAGATGTTAGAGAGTTTCTGGATCTGTTGCCCCTATGATTGCTGGTTGCCTGAAGGATATTAGAAAGCTTTGAAGTAACGGTAGATATCACATTCTGATCCATGGGATTAGACCAAAATCTTTCAGTAGTTGTCCCAGAAAATTAACTCCATATATGCAATGTTACACAACTGGAGTTTTTCTTTAGTTACTGAATATTTGTGCCCTTTCTGTTGTACATTCAAGTAGGTACAGGTCAGGGGAGCTTCAGGCCTGCACTCAGCAGCAGCCACAAAGAAATTCAGAGCCCTGTCCTAATTCAGAGCCCTGTCCTTGTACACTGAGAAGTGAGAAAGTTGAGTTTTAGTTGTTTTTTGCACTGTACAAACTATACCTAAACAATACTCTTACAACCAGACTTGAATCCACATTTGACGGTCAGATATGTCAGCTTACATGCCTATGTTTTAATTTTCTTTTTCTAAAGTATAAACAAGAGTTTACACTGTAGTGGTGGACTAGTTTGCATTGCTATTTCCGTGTTTCATCACCATAATCGGTCAACTCATAACAAGGAAAGAACTGAAACTTGCAGTTTCATTAGACAGCATGATCAAGTCTGAAAGTTCTAATTTGACAAATCTTTAGCTTTTGTAACTATGGTCGTGAACTCTTAATCTTGGGACCCGATGCCTTCTCCTAGAGGTATTTTTCCATCTTCTTATACCTCCATCAGTAGCAGATATTTTGCTGAACTACCTGCGCATCTTTTGTTCATTTGAAACTAAATTTACTGAACCTGAAAGCCTAATGGTTGCTTCGCTTATGTTGCTTTCCTATAAAATTAACGTCTCAATTGAAATCAGACAAATTGAACTTTGTAAAGTCCTCGCACGTGCTGGTGAAAATCCAATCATAAAAACTGGTAGCTTATCTGCCATCATTTCAATTACTAGCATGCTCTACTTTTGTTAAAAACTATTAATGCAGTTTAATTTATTGCTTACATTTGCATCTGCAGAAATCTGTGTTGGTCATGACCGTAATCTAAAGTCGGAGAGATCGGCCTCTTAAAGTCATTTGTCATGATGGTGTCTACGAGTGGTTCGCTTCAGTCATATTGTTCAAGTCAACCTTGTGCAGGAATGAGATGATTACCTTGTGGTCGTGAGCAACATTTTGTCAGGGGTGCTTTTGAATGTATAACACAACTGGTGTAACCAATGAGCCGTAGACTGCGTATGACAGTTCTTAATTTGGGCTTCCAAAATATATTTGTCTAATATCGCGGTCAGTTATGCTTCTTTAAATAAGAGAAAAGATTTCTATGTGTAGCAATGAGATGATTTGTTTGTGACTGTATGCAACTGCATTCTCAGGCATGCTGCTAAATGTACAAAAGAAGTGTAACACCGTGACACAAAAATGCCTATTTTGGGCTTCAACAAAATATTTATCTGAAGTGCTTGTACGTGGACGAGGCCTGCACAAATTTTTGTGTGAGCAGTTTAGTTCCCTGCGTAACCGAACAAGCAAAAAGGATGATGGGGATTACAGAAATAGGTGAATTGAATCCCCCACGTGGATTGAGTGACGGACAGGGTTTCACTTAATCCCTGCCGGGAATTAATTCTTTTGGGGACTGAATCCCCAACTGCCGAACGCCGGCATCCTGAAGAGGGCAACAGAGGAATGGAGTCCGCCACAACCTCAGGCTGTTGCGCCTAACCCTGTTATTGCTGTGGAGGAACATAGGTTGCGCCGCAGCCTGAGCCTTAACCCTGTTATTGCTCAGGAGGAACATGGATTGCGCCGCAGCCCGAGCCTTCCAACATTTTGAGGGAGGATCCGGATCAGCCACAGCTTGAGCCTGTTGTGTCCTCGAAAACGAGTAAACAAGCTCTACTCTGCACTATCTTCCACTAGTATTACTGATGTCCCATACTCCCATGTAATACTATATGCTGTTGTTGTCTTTGGTCATGTCCATTTGGTATTTGTGTAAGTCCTACCTTTGCTCCATTTGTCTGCTTCAGTTTATTCAGTGTGTTTTAGCATGAGTGTTTTATTACTTTCAGAGATGTCATGCTGTATTGCATCTGTTACTTGGGAGTTCTCTACTTTTAGACAATGTCTAAAACACAAGTATTGTGCTTGTTTATGCTTATCAATGTCGTGTATGCTCTGCATTTGTTGTTTCCTCTGTTCTTGAGTAAGTGCGCAACTTACCATCAGGCACACGTCTCACCGCACGTCCCAAACAACAGAAAGCAAACAACAGAAAGCCAGTAAAACTTCTTGAATACCAAATGAACGTACTTTTATCTTTGTCCAGGCACATTTTTTTTTTTGAGCCAATGTCCAGGCTCCAGACACATTTAACCTCTTATATTGTTTTTCATCTATTCTCATGGGCCCTCCTTGGGTTGCGAGACTTCCACTTTCTGTGTTCGCTAATCTTTGGGCCGGCCCGCTTTCTGTTGTTTGTTTCTGCACGAGTTTTTTTTTTTTAAGAAATGGCGCGCTTCTGCGTGTGGCCGTGAAGTCTTCCCGTCAAGTGTCAAGTGTTGCAACTGTTCGTCAACATTAGGTAATAGATCGAACGCTCCATCTATTTTCGGATTACATAGCTAGATAGATAGAATTGGTTCGACTGAAAATTTGACTACATCAAGGGCGACTTCATGCCTCGAGAACGCTGACTTCTCTGCCTCCCTAAGTACGGGCACTGCCATTCCTCCTCTGAGAGAGACACGGGGTGCGTTCGTTGAACTGCCGCTAAAGTTTAGACCCCTCTAAAAAAAGAGAATCTTACTATTTAAGAATTTTTTATTCATTTAATGACAAAACCTATGTCACGACCCCCCCTCTAAATCGCGAGACGAATCTAATGAGCCTAATTAATCTATGTTTTGCTACAGTGATGCTACAGTAACTATCTTCTAATGACGCCTTAATTACCCTCATTAGATTCGTCTCGCGAATTCGAGCGGAGTCCTGAAATTAGTTTCGTAATTAAACTTTATTTGTAATCACAATATTCGTTGGAAAAACCCTCTAAAGTTTAGACCCCCTGCGCCGAACACCTCCCACGATCGAGTCCACGATCGAGAGACATCACGCTGCATCCCATTTGACCGAGCCAGCCGGAGCTGGTGGATCAATTCAGCAGTGGGGCGAGTCAAAGAGCACTGGCTAAACGCGGATAAATCAACACTGACCACTGCGCAGGCAGAAGGAACGAAACTTGAAGAACAGCAGCGAAGAACCGTACTACCACTTCACTCGAAGCATGCAGATTACAGAACCGCGCACTCACTGTCGTTCTCTTATAGTAATGTTCTGAACGGATCTAGAATCTTAGGATCTTGTTAATCGACCAATGAATGACTCGGTGGTCCATGTTTAACGTCGACATCTTGCTTCTTGGCTGGCCGTTGGCTAGCAGTACGTAATGCTTGTTGGTTGGTAAGGTTGAAGTTTAACTCTGAATTATTTGAAAGATCTATAACCTCTGAATGAAGCCTCCTCTGAACTGAATTTTCATTATGTTGGGCTGTTTCGTCGTAGTACTATACTCCTTGGCTGGCGTGGCCCGCTTGACTAGGCCAAAGTGTTTCGCGTCGGCTTTTCCGGGGGAACCTTCTCAAAGTGAAGGCGCCCGCATGTTTTACGGATGCGGAATTTAAAATGCGACAGCGGGAGGCAGGGTGTCATCAACTGTCAGCAGCTAGCGAAGCACAGAATGTAGTACTCCAGCACACACTCAGACTGACTTCAACAGAGTAGCTATAGCCAAATATGCATCTCCAAACACTACTGTGCATCATCAAATCTTCCTCCAACAGACCATGCAAAAGAGTAGCCAAACTGCCTTCCCAGGAGAGAGGGCATGTAAAAATACATTCCCTCTCTCCTCTAATGCATTCGCTGCCACGTCCATCTCCACGGCGCTGGAAGCCGTTGGTGCGGACGCCGAGCTCGTGGTCGGAGCAGGGACGTTGCCGGGCTCCCGGAGAAGATGGGGGCAGACGGGAAACTTGCCGGTGAGCGCGCAGATGCGGTCGAGTTCGGGCGCGTCTTCTCTCTCCGTTCACAGCAGCCTCCGCTCTTGGGAGATCGATCGTCGGCGGTGACTTCCGACGACAAGGATCCTACTGACCACCAAAATAGATTCATTAGCATGTCTACAAGGTCAATGTATGATCAATTTCTCCAATTTCGTCGTCTGTGTGGCCAATTTCACGAATTCGTGCATATTGGTGCAAAGAGGAAAATGAGTGTCGGGGAAGAAGGAGTGAGCTCGGCACGGGGAGGCGACCTCCGCGGCGGCCGGGAAGCAAAGATTACTCAAGGCTCATGGCAAGATTAGCCGCAGCCACCGCCGCCTCCACCAGCCGCCTCCGCGCGTGTCGCGCCCGACGCCGCCGCCTCCACGCGCGAGCCCCGCGCCACATGGAGGAGCAGTGCGAGCAGCCGATGGAGTGCGCCCCGAGAGGGTGACCAGCTCGTCGGCGGTGAGGTTCTTGGACGCGAAGCGCGCCACGAGGTGCATGAGGTTGAAGGAGGCGGGCGGGAGGTTGGCGAGCTCGTCGGAGGCGTTGGAGACGCGGCCGTCGAGGCGGCCTGAGGGCATGGCGAACTTGACGCCGCCTATGATCCGGGCCGCGTCGCGCGCCGCGAAGGCGCAACAAGCACGTCGGCACAGGAGACGATGCCCGGGAAAGCGGCGCTCGACGACGCGCTTGGCGCGGTCGATGACGCCGAAGCCGCGAAGGCTCAGGTTGGGCACCGCGTCCTTCTCCTCCGCGTGCACTGCCTCCACGCGCGCCGCGCTGACGACAGTGCAGCTGGGCGCGCGCTGCGACGACGCGCGACACCACGGCGGGCGCCGCGACGGCGAGGAGCTGGAGGCGGAGCCCACATCGATGAGCACCAGGACGGTGGTGTTGCGAGCGATGACGCGGCTGAGGAGGCGGCGGCGCGAGCGCGCGCAGAGGTGGGCGCGGCCAGTCCGCGTGCGCGTGGGGGAGACTGCGGCGCGGGCTCGCGGAGCGGGAAGGCGGCGGCGCGCTGGGAGCTTGAGTCCGGGCCGTCGGGCGAGGACGCGGCTTTGCGTTGCGGGCGAGGACGCGGCGGCGCGCGGGCCGCGGTCGTCGTCCTCCTCCGCGCCCGGGTCGTCGTCCTCCGCGTCCGGGCGATGTGCTGCAGCGGGTGGCGCGGGGCGAACCGCAGCGGGCGGCGCGAGGCGCGGGCGACGCGCTGCGGCAGGCGGCACGGGGCGCGCGGCGGTGGGCGGCGCGGGCCGAGCTGCGGTGGGTGGCGCGGCGGCATCCATTTGCCAGTGCGATGCCGAAGAAATGCATTGCTGCTATTGGAGCTGGTGAAAACACACTCCACTGTTCACGCGAGGCAAACACCGATTTGCATCTAAAAAATGAATGTTCTTGTTGGAGTCAGCCTCATGCTCATGCAGGCGTGGAACGGAACTCCAGGAGGAAAAGGAGAAGTTTGGCACTCATGCTCATGCGGCCGCGCACCCCATAAGCATCATGACCCCATGCCCGCGATGTCGTACCGATACTTCGAAAACAGGTTGGACGACGCCCGACAGCTGAGCTTCGCCGTGATGAGTAGAGACGCACGTGGCGATAGGAGTAGCATGGTCACCGTTGTCTCGGGATTGCGCATCGAGAACCAGAGAATTAAGAGCCTAAGATGAAGATGACACGCCATAGAGTATGTTATTAGGAAAAACAAATGGAACCAGAGGTTTGTTTTCGTATGTACTGTCCGCCGCCGTGCCGTTCACAGCGGGGAAGGAGATTGTGGAATCAGGCCCCGTTCGGTTCACCCTCTAAAACACCCTCTAAAATTTATACTCCTCTAAAGTAAAAAGAATCTTATTATTTAAGGGTACTAAATAAAATTTAATTACAAAACCTTTCTACAGACGGGCGTTATTTTTTGAGACGAATCTAACGAGCCTAATTAATCAATATTTTGACACAGTGATGCTACAGTAACCATCGTCTAATCGCCGCTTAATTACCCTCATTACGTTCGTCTCGCGAAATAGATGGGGTCCTGGACTTAGTTTTGTACTAACCTCCATTTCATAATACTTGGCAATTTTGACTTTCACTGTTCATGTTTTGACTAGAAATATTTGTTAAACTTTTTGATTAACTAAATCAATAATGGTATCAATAGAGGGGTTGCCAACAGTACTTTAAACATGTCAAATGTTTGTGAATGTTTAGGCAAATATTTACAGAAAAGACAAATAGTCAAACTATGAACAGTAAAGTCAAAGTTGTCAAGTATTTTGAAATGGAGGTTAGTAATTTGATTTTGTTTAATACACATAAATCGTACCAGTATTTTTGATGTGACTGCTACAGCACCTTCTAAAATGATCCGAACACCACCTCAGTCTCGCCTGACGCTGAGGCTCCCCGTCCTTGTCACCGCACCACCGCTTCCCCCCTTGCTTCGCCCCTACGTCGCCGCTGCCGTCCACCCATCCATCAACGGATACATTGTTAATTACTCTATGGGATCCTCCAACACGAGTCCTTCGTCTCGACTCCAACCCCTACTCCATCCAACTAAAAACAAAATCGAGTACTATTAGGAATAACAGCAGCAACAGATAGTCTCCATCGGATTAGCCGCGGACCGGGAGGCTTGTTAAATGTTAATTACCCCGGCGGCGGCGTGGGCAGCCTCCAAACGCGCGGCCCCAAATCCAGCCAGGCAGGCGCGGGCGCGCGACTCGAGCCAGGCTGCCCGGCCCCGGACCCCGACCCGGCGACCTGGCTTTGCCTTGGCCCTTCATCACCCCAACGCAACAACAGCATAATTAGCGCCATAACTTTATTTTTCCCCGTCGCTTCTTTCCCACGAGCGAATTCCGGAAGGAAGCCCCCAAATCCTCCAAAGTCCA
The DNA here is from genome assembly GCA_012490785.1 of Eragrostis nindensis. Taxonomy (NCBI): domain Eukaryota; kingdom Viridiplantae; phylum Streptophyta; class Magnoliopsida; order Poales; family Poaceae; genus Eragrostis; species Eragrostis nindensis. Next base: position 1,117,040 of record JAAXCT010000069.1, on the reverse strand, counting down.
ACACAAAACACAAGGAACGCCCCCAATCGATTCCCCTCTCGGCCGGCCCCCGGATTCGATTCGCCGTCGAGCAGCCGCCCGCCTCCTCGGAGCCGATCGGAAGGGGAGGAAGAGGAGGAGGGAGGATGAGCTTCCAGGACCTGGAGGCGGGCCACGTCCGGGGTGCGCCGCGGCGGAACGGCCGGGCCGGAGCCGGGGCCGCCGGCGGCGGCGGCGGGTCGCAGGCCGTCGCGTCCGGCGTGTTCCAGATCAACACGGCCGTCGCCACGTTCCAGCGCCTCGTCAACACGCTCGGCACGCCCAAGGACACCCCCGACCTCCGCGACAGGATGTGCGTCGCCTCTCCGCCCACCTACCTTCCCCCTCGCCCCGCTATCTTCTCCTTCACGCAGCGTCTCGGTTCGCTCTGGATCGTCGATTCGATCGAGTCGGAGGCCGCTAATTCCTTCTTTTTTGCGAGCTCGGCTTATTGATAGAGATTCTGCCCTGGTTTTTTAGTTGATCCGTGCGCAGAATTTCCGCGGGAGAGGTTTTTATCTCGATTTAGGGTTCGTAGTCTCCCAAAGTGGATGGACGCGTCGATGCTTGTTGCTGTGGGTTACCAGGCGCTCGATTCCCCCCATTTTCTATCCTAGAGACTAGATTGCTTACGTATTCTGTTTGCCCATCCTATACGTTATCATCATGCCTGGTTCATGCTCAGACTTCACGCATAGGTTGGATTGGTCGAATCAAGAGGTACCACAACATACTCTACATGCTCGTAATAGATTCCATGGTCTGAAATCGATTCGTATGCCACCCCTCTTCTGAAAGAAAATGATTCAGCGTCGCGACTTGGGCATGCTGTTTTTATGTTTGATCTTTGTTTGCGGAATATGTGCTAAACTAGTTTTGATTGGTCTTATTAACCTGGTGCTTCTGCGTGCAGACTTAAAACACGGCAACACATAACCCAACTAGTGAAGGATACATCAGAGAAGCTTAAACAAGCTAGCGAGGCGGATCATCGTGTTGAAGTCAGCGTATGTATCTATCTCTATAATTTGATACTGATGCTGTTCTCATGCATGGTGACAAACATTTATGTGCCTGCGCTGAAAAATGTTCTTTTGTTCTTCCAACCCACTTTTACTTCCTTATTCTATCATGGTTACATGCCATTGGATTCATGTGTTTGAAGCCAAATATGTAATTTGGATTTCTCATATTAGCTGTTTGATGTATTCATCATTATGGTTTCTTGGGACAATTTGCATTTCGCATGTGTTGACAGTTTGTCCTTTTCACAAATTTGGTTCATGTCCATGTGTTGAACTGCAGGCTACCAAAAAGATTGCTGATGCCAAGCTAGCAAAGGATTTCCAGGCAGTCCTAAAAGAGTTTCAGAAAGCTCAACGGCTAGCAGTTGAGAGGGAAGCTGCGTATGCACCTTTTGTTTCTCAAGCAGGCCTGCCACAGAGGTGAAACAGCTCAGCTTTGTCTGTACTGTTGACATATTATTTTATTTTGCATTCCTGCCTAAGATTGCATTCTTCTAAATGAAATATAAGTCCCAATAGTTATTTTGTTTCTCCCCACATCTTGGCAGTATTCCGATGTTAGAATGTCTGTACATTCTACTGTATGTAGCATTTATAAGTACGTCTCTGTAACATTCAATTAAATGAAATGATTAGGGCTTGTGTCACTTGCCAAGTAGAACAAGATGCCCATTATCGACACATGCATCTTGGAAATTAAATTTATAGCAGTAAATCATGCTTGATTAGCTTTCAGAACCTTGTGATTTGTTTGCCAAACACCTGTAAAATCAACAGGTGATTTTATTCATCCTCTCTATCGTGTCGCCAACCGTTGTATTTTGGGAACTCCGGCATGGTAAAAAGTTAATCCAACTCTGGCTGTGGTAATAAATATTAGAATCGCATGCTGTTCCGGTACACCTTTTCTAGAAGAGCATTCATACTTGATCGCCTATTACACTCCCTTGAAGTTTTATTCTACTTCAGCAGAGGAGTTTCTATCCCCTGTTTCATCTATCAACCCGATATATTGAACAATTTGTTTGGTTGACTACCCCATTCTGCTGCAATGAAGCGATGTAAGCTTAACTAAGTGGTAACACTGGGTGTAATATGTTTGCTTTCTGATTTCCACAGCTAGTATGAAAATTTTGCTTACCACAAAGTTGTGGCTTGCCACACATTTGGCAAAGTGTGGCAAAATGTTGCTAATCTGAAAATGTGGATCTTTTTAAAAAACTGAAAAAGCATGGTTTCCAGATTTATTCTTAAATTATAATTGTTCCATTCTGTTGTGTATATTCAGTTAGTCTGGTTGTTGCCCTTTTTTCCCCATTTGACATTGAGATCTCTTGTACTAATATGTGCCTGAAAGTATAGCTATAGGTATTCATGAAATTTGGCACCAAACACTGAGCTTCCATGTTTCTTTGATGTTTTTTTTGTTGCAATAATATTATCAAAGCTGCTCCACTATGTGGTTACCATTTGGCTAATCTAGTGTGGATCATTGTTTGTAGCTATAACTCAAGCGAGGTGAACAATGGTGCTGATAAGTTCGCTGAGCAGCGTACACAGCTCCTTGAATCAAGAAGGTGGGCTGATAATCTAGCGCACACTTTTGTTTTGTATATATTTTCTTGCTCTGTACCTGTACCTTTTTTTATATTTTTATAGTTTTCTGTTACTTGGGAATGTATAACCTTTGTTTTCCATGTCAAAATTTTGAACATACCCGTTACACTTTTTCTCAACACTCGTTGCTTTTACCATAGGCAAGAGTTGGTCTTCTTGGATAATGAGATCGTATTCAATGAGGCCATCATTGAGGAGAGGGATCAGGGAATACAAGAGATTCAGCACCAAATTACCGAAGTAAATGAAATCTTCAAAGACCTTGCTGTACTAGTTCACGATCAAGGAGCAATGATTGGTATGTGACCTGAAAGATGAAATTTCTGTATTTTAATGTGTTCAAGCACATGACTTCTTATTTCACCAGTTTAGCTGATCGTATTTCTTCTTGTTTGATTCAGATGACATCGACTCCCATCTAGAGAATGCGGTGGCAGCGACTACCCAAGGAAAAGTCCAGCTTTCAAAAGCTGCTAAAACTCAGAAGTCGAACTCTTCTCTGGTACAACCAGCAACTTGTTGACACTCTGTTAATATTCTCTATCTTCCAATGTTCTCAGTCAGTAACCCTTCTATTTTATCCTTGCAGATTTGCTTGTTGCTGGTTATCTTTGGGGTGGTCCTGCTCATAGTGATAATAGTCCTTGCAGCCTAAGCCTGGAAGACCACTTGAGGCTCCAAAATCTGACCAAGCTCTCAAAGAATTCCTTGATAAGTTATTTTTGCTGTGCAGTCAGGAATGTATCCTGGTTTCGGTGTGGAGGTTGGCGTTCTGGTTGTCGTATGGTGGTGGTATATTTGGTGATGATGTGTCTGGAATGCATGGCTTACATAAGTGTACTGGCTCCCTGTCCCTATGCTTCTTGTCTCCAATGCCCGCTTTGTTTATATCTGTAATGTATCAAGAGTGCGTGCTGTAGAACGAGATCTGTATCTTCTTTTCTATGAAGTTCCTCGGTTCCATGAGAAACGGCCTCCTTTTCTTTTCGTCCTTGTTCTGGTGTGGCGGGTGAATTAATATCACCGGGTATCTATCAGGTCCATTTTCATCGCTTTGTGCAAGTGAAAGACACTCATCCGGTGCTAATAACTTTGGGATGTACTGATCGTTAGAAAATAACTTTGGGACGTACTGATCGTTAGAAAACAACTTTTTCCAGACACTACAGTTGGCTTAGGTTAGGCTGTTGGACCTAGCCAATTCCTCAATAACTGTCGGAAGGCCTGCTTTCGGCTTGCTGACCGCCTGACCCTACCGAGCGAGTTACTCGCTACCTATGCATACAGTATAGTATCGTATGAGATGTCTTACGGTGTTGGTGTTTGCAGATAATACGGGCCGTTGGTTGGCTCAAATCTAACGCTTCATGATTAGAGGTACCAACAGAAAAGTATTAAGTACTTAGGCTCTGTTTGGATCCACCTCCTAAACTTTTAGCTGACTAATTTTAGTCAGTTGGGATCCAAACATAACCTCCTAAAATCTCCTAAACTTTTAGCCCACCTCCTCCTAAACTTTTAGCCCCTAGTCACGTTAAAGCTACTAAAATCGACTAAACATATAAAAAAGGCAAGAAACACATTAAAAAAGCAAGAAAAGTCTAAAAACCAGAAACATTAGTCAAGGATCCAAACAAGCACCTCCTAAAATTACTTGGCTAAAAAATTAGCTGGCTAATATTTTAGTTGGCTAATTTTAGCCGGCTAGAGGATCCAAACAGGGCCTTAAGAGGAAGGGTGAATAAGTAATTTTATCGTTGCATAGGAATAGAAATTAACCTCTACCAAAATAAAATTAATTGGCCTTGCGTGAGTCACATAGCCTTGCTATTTTACATTATTTTGCTAAGTTCACTTAGTTTTGATGGTTTACTTGTCGGAGGTCAAGAAACATATCTATGCTTCTCGTAGCCATGGAGTATTGCTGTTGATAATGTTCTAGCCATAAACAAGCACATTGCAGAGATCACGAATAAGGGCATTGTTGTTAATAATCAGTGGTAACGTTTATGTGCTCCTCTCATCCATCTTTTCCATGATTGCGATCTCAGAAAATTCAATCAAAGAACAAAAAAAAAATCATGTAAATCACCGTATTGCATGTAAGAAACGCTAATATCACTAGGAACACAGAAACCAAAATGGCGGCAGCGTATTTTTTTATGGAAACTACGTTTGCTCCCATCTAAATTCTCTCTTTTAAGAAATTAATATAAGTTTTATTAGGGAAGGATGACCAATTCCATGTTAATTTAAGTTACAAATTTTCTCTTTCTATTTAAATATATTTTGTAATATTTGCTGAGTTAACTTGTTTGGATCATTGTCATGGACATGACAATTATTTTGAGGTGGTTTACATGGTTTTTCATTAGGAGCTGTCGCCCGGTCAGGTGACTGAGAATATGCACATCTCTCAGTCGAATTTTGTGGCCGTTGGATCTGCATCCAACGGACAAGCAGGAATCCCAGAATCGACTGAGATTTTGTAGATGCCTCAGTCGAATGTTGTGGGGACAGATGCAAAGCGCGTTTGTTGGACCGGGTCTGACGCAGAAAACGAACCCGTTATCGCAAACCCACAGAATATGCAACGCAGAAAAAAAATCTTGGCGCCAAAAATTGTAGCAGACGCGGGCAAAATTTGTAAAAATTCTGGGCTGGATTTTTTTGCGTTGTGGGCTTGTGGAATTTGTGGGCTTTGTGGCCTTTTTGCAACTCTCTGTGGCTGCTAATCCAGGCCTGCTGCAAACCCAAAACCACCGTAACCTAGCGTGTTGTTGCGCCAGGGTTGGGCGGGAGTCCCGATCACATCAGGGGAACTTAGCCGCCAAAACAGAGAAGATAGAGGGGATCGAGAGATGCAAAAGATCGGCGACAAACCAAGAAAAGAGAAGCGACGCGACAACACAAAAAAGACATGGAGATCGGCAAAGGAGCAATGGAGAAGCAGGGTCCGAGGAGATATCAGGCAAACCTTTGGAACCCACACAGAAGATCCAAACACCAAGGTTCGATCTGGATGCTAACCTGCTACTTTTTGTTGTCTTGTTGTGCTTAATCTCGTGCTGGTTGACTGGTTGATCTGGGTGGATGGTACTTGTTCTCCATGGTCATCTGTGTGGAAGGCTTGCATTTCCATGTATTTGCTGCTTGATCTGCTATGTACTGATGATCTGTGTTGACTGAGACTTGTGCTTGTGGTTGCTGATGATGATCTGTGTTGGACAATTCCCTTTGGCTTGTGCTTGGTTCCTGTTCTGTGCAAATTGATCTGTGAGAATGCCTGAGGATGAAGACCTCGTTGCTGAATCTGTATGCACAACAAGGGGAAATTATTTTTAACCTGTGTTGCAGAATCAGAGGAAAATATTTGTGTATGTGCATAATGAAAGAGCTAGTAGCAGAAACATTATCATGACACTGCAAGAATCATCATCTTTAATGATGCAAAACCTTGTGCTGTTTTACAGTTTTATTTATCAGGGCCAATTTTATGTTTGTCACGACAAACCTGTTTGTTTCATACATTGCAGCACAATGAGATAAATGCACAAGAAGAAACTTCCAGTCCAGAGGAAACTTATCCTCAAGTCTCAAAAATTACGGTATGTTTGCACTAAATTTACTACTGCATCATACATATAAATTCGTACTAAGATTGGTTGTAATTTTTTGAAATGGCATCAGGAAACAAGCAGTTCAAAGGTCCATGCCACATAACTGATTGCCTACCAGCATGACGACTTTGAAGAATGGAATAACAGACAACACAGTGAGGTATCAAATCATATTACATCAGCTAATTACAGCGTGATGTACGATTGCATGATGTTCACACAATTGTGTTGTTCAATTGAACAGAGACTTGCTATTCTGCTAAAGGATGAAGCTAACACAATACCAGCAAATGAAAAAGCAGCTGTGAGTATAATTATTCAATGAACTAATTGTTAGGCTGTCGTATTTGAATACTAGCAGATTGATTACTAAGAAAAATTTGTACTACAAATTTTCAGATTGTAGCTTCACAAGGTGAAGACGATACAGAAACGGGCAACAATCATGAGCAAAATGAAACACCGAATGAGGTAAGGACATTGCAAATTCAGACACAGCATGTTTTTACTTCAACAGACAGTAAATGACAATTAGGCACGCACTAAACTTTGTAATTATATTGCAGCCTATTATTGGAAGTTTCACTTATCTGCTCAATGCTCCAATGGATGACGATCTATTTGAGGTATTTCACGAACAAACATCCCTGCAAAAAAATTAACTGCTGAATGTATTGCTCTGAATTATGCGGCAACTAATTGACAATACCATTGAATTTTGCAGCAACACAGCATGTACCTCACAACTAGCAGGTTCAGCACTGAAGATACATTTGTTCAGCCAACACAGATTTATGAGCCTTATGACAGTCAGGGGATTGTGCCGAATCATGAGGGACCATTTGATTTTCTTGCTGCCAGTCAGGGGAATCAAGTCAGCTTTGGATTGCAGTCTAACTATGTTCAATCAACACAGATTTATGAACCTTACGGCAGTCAGGGGATTGTGCCGAATCATGAGGAAACATTTGATTTTCTTGCCTCCAGTCAGGCGAATCAATCCAGCTTTCGATTGCAGGTTAATGAATCTGAAAATTCACAAGTTGATCAAGCAGTCAGAAACATTGGGTTGACTGATGCAATTGCTCATGGTGATGCTGGAGCAAATGATGATCAGATGCATGATTACTTCAGTATGAATGGCAATGAAGAAGGTATCACAAATGATAATGATGCAAGTATGAATGATGCAAGTGCTCATGGTGATGCTGCAGATGTTGATGATGGCCAGGGAAATAACCAGAAGAACATCACGGAAGAAGACATAGCAATTTTTAGGCACATTGAAAGCATACAACAAGCCATTTCTTTGAGCCAGGAAGGAGAGAGCATGCATGCTCCAAGAATCGATCAAGTTTTTGCAAATCCAGGAGAAGCATACAAGTTTTATAATGACTACTCGCTGATAGTTGGATTCTCAGTAGTCAAGAGTGGGAACTATCACTCCAAAAGCAAGAAAACGCCTGGTTTAGTGACAAGGCACATGTTCAAATGTAATAAATGTGGACTGACTGAAGAGCAGAAAAAAGAAAGGGAGCAGAAGAAGGGGGTTCAGACAAGCAAGAGGAAGGTGGTCAAGACAGGTCCAGACACTTCTAAACCAGCAGCACCCAAGAAGAGGAAAAAGGTCACAGAAATTACCGGATGCCCAGCAGAGATGGTAATTACGTTGGAAAAAAATGTGTGGACTGTCACAAGGCTGAATTTGGAGCACAACCATCCTCTAGTCGCTCCAGAGTTGTCAAAGCTGCTCAGATCACACAGACATTTCAGTGATGAGGAAATAAAAATGATACGAACTTTCATCAGCGTGAACGTACCCAACAGAAAAATAATGACTGTCCTTACTTTCTTGAGAGGAGGAACAGATAACAACACATTCACAGCAAAGGATATAAGCAACATGCGAACTAGAATGCGAAAAGAAGATGGAGACAATGATATGACCAAGGTCAGAGAGTTCTTCACGAACAAGCAAGCAGAGGATCCTTTATTTTACTTCACATTCGACACAGATAAAGAGAATAGAGTCCGCAACATGTTTTGGGCCCATGCTTCAAGCCGCAGTAACTATGAGCTATATGGTGACATTCTGAGCTTCGACACTACCTACCAAACTAACATGTACAACCTGAAGTTCGCACCCTTTGTTGGCATTAACGGACATAGGCAGAACATACTGTTTGGTGGTGCATTCCTAGCAGACGAGACTACAGACAGTTTCAGATGGCTGTTCAGAGTTTTTCGAAAGTGCATGGGAGGCAAAGCACCACTCACAATTATTACCGACCAGGATGCTGCAATGAGGGCAGCTATAGCACATGAGTTTCCAGAGTCAGTCCATAGGAACTGCCTTTTCCATGTAGTAAATAAAGCTGAAATAAAGTGCGGTCAAACATTCGCCAACAAAGGAAAAGAGTTCTGCCAGAATTTCTATGACATCCTCTATAATTCTCTGACAGTGAGAGAATTTGAGCAGCTTTGGCAATGGATGATGAACAAATTTGAGGTTGGTCATATCAAATTCTTCAAGCACATGTTCAAAACCAGAAAACGCTTTGCCCCAGTGTATTACAAACATCAGTTCCTCCCATTCGTTCAATCAACTTCTAAAAGTGAAGGGACTAATGGACTCTTCAAGGATAACATTGGACCTACTACTGCTGCAATAACATTTGTGCAAGAGTATGAGCGTATTCACAACTCGCAGGAGGAAAAGTGTAGGGAACAAGAAAAGAACAAATCGCAAGACGCCCCTATTCTGCTAACAGAGTACTACTTTGAAAGGCAGGCCAGAGACATTTACAACATCAATATCTTCTACAAATTCCAGCATATTCTTAAGCAGGTTGGGAAATATCAGCTGTACGTGATCAGCAATCCAACGAGCAAAAGGAAGAGGGATTGAACAGCGATCAAAATGAAGGAGAAACCAAAACCATAGTCCCTGATAACATCCTTCTTTTCATCCTCCAGACCAGCAATGACATCAGAGAAATAAGTCACATTAAACCTAGTAGTCGTTTTACTACTGCCAGCAACATCAGATACACCAGCTTTTGGGGTAGGTACTTTAGTAGCTCCCTACATGGTTCACATGATTTATAAGAAGTATATTTTAGTACTAAAGCCAACAAATAACAACCTACACTAATTATGTATAACAAAACAGCAAAAAATTTACTATTAAAATAACTAAAATTACTATATATCAATACCTATAAAAACCAATACAACAGCAACGTAATTTGAAGTGATGATACAAAAAGTTCCCACATAGCAATTGATAACAACAGTGAAAACAACATTCTTTTAAGCTGGGTCAAAGGAATGAACCAAACACAGTACCTCAATGAGTGTTTAACATAGATTTTGCAAAACTAACCTGCCACTTCCTTTTACTTGAGTTCACATGATTTACAAGAAGTATATTGTAGTACTAAAGCCAACAAATAACAACGTACACTAATTATGTATAACAAAACAGCAAAAAATTTACTATTAAAATAACTAAAATTACTATATATCAATACCTATAAAAACCAATACAACAGCAACGTAATTTGAAATGATGATATAAAAAGTTCCCACATAGCAATTGATAACAACAGTGACAACAACATTCTTTTAAGCTGGGTCAAAAGGAATGAACCAAAACACTACCTCAATGAGTATTTAACCGTAGATTTTTCAAAACTAACCTGGCACTTCCTTTTCCTTGAGATCCTTGAGGTGCAAGTCCCATCATCAGAGAGAATTTGCCGAATAGCGCCACATGCCTGTAAAAAAAGCAAGTAAGAGAAACAAAACAAATATTCGAAACAACTAAAACCTAACATTGCAGACTTACAATTTTCTTCACAAAGCCAAATAAAGCATCATCATCCAAATCTCCAATTTGACTTCTTAAATTCTGCATTAAAACATCTGCATCAGACAATGAACATACTTCAAAATTTCAGGATCAGCCAATGAACATAGAAAACTAACATACTTGAGAAGTAGTTCTTGCCGGAATACTGTCATCTTCTTCAGACAAAAACTCGTCATCTTCAGTATCAACATCATCATCACAAGAAACTTCATTGTCATCACCTTCGTCATTGTGAAACCTACGCTTCGGCGGCATTATGACCCCTGAAACAGAAAAAATCAATCACACCCGTAGGAGATTGGTACCCCAACAACAGAAAAATATCATCACAATTTCACTGAGTCAAAATGACAGGTAACAACAGCAGAGCACTACAACTCAGCAAACTAAACATTGCCAAACGAATCTTATTGCTAACTTCACTCAGACATAGAATGGATCAAACATCCTCCTCTCCTTTGTAAATAACTGCTTACAGAATCTGACCCCAATAACAAACCAACAACGGTGCAAGCTTGGCTGCTTGTCAGATAGCAATGTCAGGGAATTTGCAAACAATCCCACTACTACAGAGGTATCAATCTATGAACATTTTTTGCACAACACACAGTAATGATAAGAACTAGAGCTAAGTCGTCCCTATCAAGCAAGTCGCCTACCAAGCACCAACAGCAATGCAGCTCAAAAATCAATCAAACCCTAACAAAAAGCAACACGAGCATCGATCGAGCTACCAACAACAAGCACAAATCACAGCACCAAAACAGAGGGATTGCGGGAGTCGAGCATTACCTCCGCCGAATCGACTGCCGAGCTCCACAAATCGACTCCGCGCTAGCGACCCCGGTGGCCTCCTCGGTCGAGTCGCCTGCTTGCCTCCTCGCTAGATGCAGCGCTCCTCGCTGCGCTCGCCGCTTCCACGCCGCGGAACAGATCAACCACGGGACAGCATCGCAGCCTCCCTCGCCCGCGCCACCTCCGCCTCCCTCGACCGCGCCGCCTCGGTCGTCTCCGTCGCCGTCGCCGACTCGCCTTTCGCCTCCCACTCAACGCGACACGACTGATTAGGCAGAGCAGAGGAGCCGGATACTCCAAGCCGGAGACGGACTCGATTTGCTGGCTCAACCCGTTAACAACATAACCCGTTAGCGGACCCGCAACGCACCGCGCGACGCACCGCAACGCATCGACACGATACAAACCGGACCACCAGCTCCGCGCCGTCTGATCAACATCGTGCGGCACAAAAATTCGACTGAGCCAAACACACAATCTCAGTCGACTGACGTGGAGCAAATGTCTTTTCATTATTTACATGTTTTGTGTTTTACGTAGACATGTTTACAATGTTTACATGTTTCTAAACAAATTTACAGGATTTCCCAATGACTCTACGAATGAATCTGAGAAACACATTACCTTCCATTGTTATTGTGTCAATTTATAATCTAGCCATTAATGTTGCCTGTCATGCATGCAATCAATGATTTAATTAAGATCATTTACTAAATTATGATCCTTGCCCCTCTCTTGATCAACAGTCAACGATGTGGTACCTCTAAGTACCTCCAGATACCTCGCAAACACCATAAAATCTCTAGGAAGGGGGAGCTAGAACAAGATAGATCGAGGAGATAAATTAGGGGAACGGCGTACCAGACATTGAGTGATCATGGCGAGGAGGAGGCAGAACCAGGCAGTGCTCTTGTCCCTGGTACTAGGGCAGTTGGTGGTCGGGTCGCTGTCCGCTCCACCACCATCCCGGCCGCTCGATTTGGCCGAGTGGGTGAGGTCGCCGGCCAACGCCGGCAAGGACGATGCGGCGGGGTGCGCAAGGAAGGACCCCGCGCTCGTCGCCGCGGAGGCCGACAGGGTAAACAGGCTCATCGACCCTGACACCATATTGAACCCCGAGGACGGGTGTTACAAGACCATCGGCGAGGCCCTCGCCAACATCCCCGACGGCAGCACCAGGCGGTACGTGCTGACGCTCAAGTCCGGCGTCGTGTTCCGGGAGAAGGTGTTCCTGAACCGGAGCAAGCCGTTCGTGACGATCACGTCCGACGACCCGCGCAACCCGGCCACCATCGTCTGGAACGACACCGCCGCGACGCCGGGCAAGGTGGACGGCGGCAAGCCCCTCGGCGTCGACGGGAGCAGCACCGTGGCCGTGGAGTCCGACTACTTCATCGCCTACGGCGTCGTGATCAAGAACGACGCCGCCGCGTCGGCCAAAGCGGGCGACGCGGCGCCGGCGCTGCGGGTGATGGGGACCAAGGCCACCTTCTACAACTGCACCGTGGACGGCGGCCACGGCGCTCTCTACGACCAGAGGGGGCTGCACTACTTCAAGTCGTCCACCATCATGGGCACCGTCGACTTCATCTTCGGCGCAGCCAAGTCGCTCTTCGAGGACTGCAACATCGTCTCCACCGCCAAGGAGGCCGCAAATGTGGCCAAGGTTCCGCACCGGCCTGGGAACGCCATGGACGCTAACGCTGTCCCGGGCGAGGTCGGATTCTCCTTCAAAACATGCACCGTCACGGGGGCAGGACCGCAGGTATACTTGGGCAGGGTGGCCTGGCCTTACATACTTTCGTACACCGACATCCAAAAGGAGCTTGTGCCCCTCATCTATGATGACCGGGGGAACATCCAGACGCCTGACAAGAGGTACTAATTAATTAACCTCTATCTATCTATATTCCTTTCTGATCTTGTACGCGCATCGCATGCAATTCCTTGATTTTCTCCCATCCTGTATGTAGGGGGACCTACTACGCCGATTTCAAGTGCTTTGGATCAGGGTACGAATCATCACCGAGCGCCCCTATGCAGTATGGGGAAGCCAAGGCCTTTACCGGGACACATTTCGTTTCTGGCGATTCATGGATCCTGTCCCTGCCGCCTGCCGAGTAATAGATAGATAATCTAGGTGCCTGGCCGGCCACCTCAAATATGATACACCTTGAGGTTCGAGCTACGTACGTAGTACGTGTTAAAATTAAGCGTGTAGTACGCATTTTCTCTTTAAAAGTTTCGAGCGTACGTGCGGGGTGATCACCAGCACAAAGTTGTACTTTGGGTTTTCGATCCTCTGTATTCGAATTTTGAATAAAGCAAGCATAACATTATACGAAAGACGTATAGGTCCTTTGTTTACTCGCGACTCCAGTTTGTATCCATCGAAATCCGACCTGTTCGCCTCCGTCCTCTCGGCGACTTTCGGGAGGAGACGACGTGGTGCGGCCTCCCGTACGTGGCATGCATGTCCAAGCCATTCGTTAGCGATCCGCACCGATCGGGATATATATACTTTGCGTGTGAAAGGAGGAGGATCCGGCAAGGGCGGCGGCGCTCTCAAGCTATCCGTCACGGAGTCAGTCCTCGTTGTGAAGAAGTTGGCACGAGCTGCGCAGCCTGCGCTACGTCGTCGCTTCCTTTGACGGAGGACACTTCTCTTTGCTGGACAAGAGTCAGGACGCCTTGGTACAACAAATACTACCGCTGGGACGACCGCCGCATACGGGTTTACGACAAAGAGCTTCTCGATTAATGTAAAGCTGGCGACCTATCAAATGCAGATGGAGGAGACTACGGATTTCTTCTTTCTTTGCTCTGTGCAGCCTAGGCTGCTTTAGACTTTTTCTACCTTCTTAATGAAACGGCAGAGCATCTGCCATTTATCGTTCAGATGGAGGAGACTACGGACGAAGAAAAGGTTACAGTCGACTCGAGGCAACGGGAGCAGGCATTCTTCCCAGGGGTTCATGTACCCACCCATCGTCTTCGCTTTGACCATCTACAATACAGTTGGACGATCCGTTCCGATTGAATATGACAGTCTTTCAGCTCTATCTTCGTCTCTAAAATGATACTACTACTCATTAAGGTGGTTCCTTCTGCGCATTGGAGTTGTTCCTGCAATAAACTGCGTTGTCTTAACTATTTGTAGCTGCAACATGGACCTGTTCTCTAAGAAAATCAAAATACTCCCTGAAGATTGCGCATGCGCTTGAGAGCGAACACATGTATAACTTTATATGTTCATACATATATAGGCCCCGTTTGGATGCCCCTCTATTTCCCCCTCTAAACTTCTACCCTCTAAAGTGAAAAAGAATCTTACTATTTAGGGGTACTAAATAAAATTTAATTGCAAAACCTTTCTGCAGACGGGCGTTATTTTTCGAGACGAATCTAACGAGCCTAATTAATCAATGTTTTGACACAGTGCTGCTACAGTAACCATCGTCTAATCGCGGCTTAATTACCCTCATTACGTTCGTCTCGCGAAATAGAGGGGGGGTCCTGGACTTAGTTTTGTAATTTGACTTTGTTTAGTACACATAAATCGTGCCGGAAGTATTGATGTGACAAGCTACAGTGCATAATAGGCCTCTAAACTTTCATCCGAACGCCACCATAAGCGTAACATACAGCTTGTACAACACAGCAGCAGATCAGTAAAAAATTGAAGGAAACAAAAAAAATACACATCAGATACAGTTATCCGGTTTCTTTCCGAAATATTTAGGGCCCGAAGCAAGCAAGGAACTAGCCGGTTGGGGTGGGTATCAACGCCAGCATTTGATTCTTGATGATGCCCATGCACATCTCGATCTCCCTGAAGATCGGCATGTTCTTGGAGCTGCACGGTTGTAGGCGTGACAGCGCTGAATCGAGGATGTGTGCAACTTCAGCAGGATGATACTGCTTCTCCGTGCAGCTCTGATGAATGGAAGCAGGGGCAGCATTAGAACCACTAGACAACGGAAGTGTTGGAATACTCTGGAATCTGAACAGCGCGTGGGGGCTTGGATGATTTACCTGTATCATAAGTATCGTAGCTACGCAGGAAGAAATCAATTCAGTTGGAAACTGGGCTTCAGAATCGCATCCGTTGGGCAATCTTGGACTGGAACTGTTGATTGCTGCAGGGGCAGGCGTTCCATTATCTTGATAGGATGTATTTGCCTGACCTGAATCAGGAGGTATCCGTCTTATGCCTAGTATGCTTGAACCAGAGCCAGTACCACGACTATTCAGATTGTCCAGTGCTTCACCTATTTTAGCAAAAGCATTCTCTCCTTCACTCACTTTGAACATTGCCTGGCAAAACGAATAAGGAAAAATAAAGGCAACAAATAAGTAAATTGAAACAAAATATTTTTATTAAAAAAAAGATAATAATGTAGTAAATACTTATATTTTCGTAGCATAAAATGAAATAATATAAATATAAGCAATACTTCAACTAAATAGGCATTCTAGAAGCTAAAATTGCCCGCAATCAAATCAATGGACACAACTAAAAAGAATGCAGCATTTCGAAGCTTCCCCAACAAGAGGCACCTCAAGTACAATTTAAAACAGCAAATAGTCAACTGAGTTCGAGAAAAAAATAGTCAACTGAGTTGAAATAGATCATGATTAACTATTCTTTACAAAAAAAAAATGTCAGTTTAGACCCAAAAAAAGGCCATTAATTTTTACCATGAACTCATCTTATTATTAGATTGGCAGTTTTCTTTTTCCTTTTGCTTTTCTCAGAAGGTAGTCCTCACTGAGTACTGTGTCAATTGAACGGTAGCAATTTACTGATTACTCCTAATTTATTGTTTCTGAACAGTTCTTGTTCAATTGTAAGTACTTTCTTGGCAAAATAAATAGAATAAATATTTTCAATTTTTTTCCTCTCCAGATGGTAATAGTTCAGAGTACATGAAGGGGATGAGCTGATCAGAACCATGAGAAACCCTAGATCAGATAACACAAAATGGTATTGAAAAAATACAACAAGTTCTGACGACTGACCTGAACAGCAACATCAACCATCATTTTTGCTCTGCGCCTTGAAGTCTCAATAACCTCAATCACTTGGGAACCAGATTCTTGATTAATATAACCAAACCGGTTATATGGATCAGGTGCTCCAGTAAAGGCTCCACCATTTTCCATAGAATTAGGATATGCCTGTGCTGGATTCCCATGATATGTGTTGCGCTGCCGCAGAGAAAGCAAGGCCGAGGCTACCTGAGCATGGAAATACTTTGTGTTATTCACCTAAGTGCATGAAAACTTAAAAGCGACAACTTTGAACTTGGGCAGGTTACTTGATCATTGGAATCCCTTAGCTGCACAAGCACCATAGCATATTGCGTTCTGAAATGCTTCAAGTCTCTAATTGTTTCACCGTCCTTTTGTTTTCCAGACACTTCTTCATTCATGTGCCTCAACTCTACCAATAAAGCTTCCTACAAAATATTAACAGTTATCATAACAAAAACAAAGGCTCTAAATAATATTAGCATGTCAATTATGAAGCAAAAAATTCAAAGCATGCGTATATTCAACATCAATATTAGCATGTCAATTATGTTTCATGGTGAAATATAAACTTTAGGCTCCAGAATGGTGCACGATAAGAATGTGAGGTGAACACAAGAACAGAGGATTTTGGTGTTCCAGAGAAGCAGATTTTCTGACTTTTTGATTGAACTTAAATAGGGAAATCTGTACAAAATCATGGCCATAATGATCAACAAAGTTAGTGGCCCGTAAAACTTAAGAATGATCAAGCACCTTGATGCATGGCATGCTGACTACTTCTAAATTGAACAAAGTAAAAATGTTTACAATAGACTACTGACAGACTACTGCATAGCAGGAATTAAGCCAACAAAGAAGACCCTGAAGCCACAACCAGATCCGGGAACTTAAAGGAATGCTTCTTGCAAATCGTGCTAGTGAAGTATCTCCATTTTTATACTCTATATGGTTGGCAGCCCACATTACATACCAGCCAACTCAATCGATCGTCAACACTACCACTAGATGGTTGAAATCTCGTTGCTGTAAAAATCAATGTCAACGTAGTTGTGCCAACTGTATGTGTATATGGTCTTTTTTGTTAAGTCTAGTTCTTTGTTCAATGCAGAACTTTTTTTTAAGAAAAAAGGATGGTTGGTATTTAGACATGGCTTATTTTGTTTCAGCTTTCAAACACTACAGAGACGAAAATAAGGCACAAGCCTTGCTGCACTTGCCTTTTTATCAAGGGCACGTGATAGTTCAGCAAGAGCTTTTATATCAGCTTCTCTTTCCTGTATCTGTGAGAGACTGCATGGCTGATTGTACATTGCCTGTTGTGCTGCAACTGCAACCTCATTAACTGTAGCTTTGGCCTGTGCAATTGAATTGATTGTATCACCCTATCACACAAATCCCAAAAGGAGAATAGTTAGCATATTGTACATATAAAGATAAATTGCTTCCGCATCAATCATGTTACCTTCGCTTGCTTCATTAAAGTATCTATTGGGTGGCCAGAAGGTACATGGAAGGTTGCATCGGCACCATTCACATTCACATTTGATGTGAATCTTGCTGCACCTCCACTACCCAACTCTTTCATCTGATCCTCAAGCTTCACCTCCGATAAGTATTTGTTGTCGATGTTTTGCTGTCTGAGAGACTCAGGGAAATTTTCCATGGGATGGAGGGGCATACAATCAATGTCCTGCAAAACAATTGCTTTCAATGGCCTTATTTGATATGCCAAGCCTTTACTAGAGTAGTTCAAAATAGAGGTGAAACAAAATCATTTGTTGAAAATCATTAGAGGGGAAAACAATCTTCCAGAACCCTTTCCCTAGTTGTGCTGCCGAGACATAGATAGAGATAAATAATTGAAAATGTACAAAGAACATATAGTATTACAGTATAATGGACTACATATCACTGATCATAACGAAAATAAACTGGCAAGTCTGTGAATTTTACAGAGCAATTTCATATCACCATTTTTGGATACATAATTAAGAGACAAAAAGCCACAACAGTTCTGTAGAAAGTAGAAGTCCCATGCAATAAATAAGATTCCACAAGATAATAACACATCAACCAAAGTGTACTTGATCTGAGCATTTACAACATAGTAAGGGAACCACAAGGAACAAAACAAATAGAAAACTGCTTTCCCAATATCCATGTTCAGAAAATGTCTTTTTGTTATGTTCATGGTCGGGTACAGATCTGAGGACCGAGGTAGGACACCCGCACTCTTCTTACCACCGCAGGACTCCTTCGTGGGAACTTGACGGTGTAGAGGCACTAATACAAAGAGGAGACTAGGAACCCTCTTACTTGTTCGCAGTGTTGTATAAAAGAGCCAGGCTCATGCATTCGCAAAAAAAAAAAAAAAGAGCCAGGCTCATGGCAGGAACAGAGTGATGTCTACATCTAAATGACACTACAGGGGAAGGTTATACCACAAGTCAAAAACTCAAATGAATCAGACCTTCCCAATTGTGAGCAATTATTCATGAAAGCAACAGGGCAAGAACCACATGGTCCCATATCTTAGTCTTTTTACTGTTATATCTAAATAGTGTTAATTGTATAATTGTATTTTATTCTGTTGAATTACAGCATAGCAACCTTCTACCGTAACTATTCTAATTTATTACAAATCGTAGACATTTCTGGAGTGCAAATAATCTAAACAATCAGCAGAAAGCACAGTAAATCAAAATTAAATGCACATTACGGGTTTCCCCTACTGTATATTCCTAAAAAAATATTGTAGACATTTCTGGAGTGCAAATAATCTAAACAATCAGCACAAAGCCCGGTAAATCAAAATTAAATCCACAGTAGGGGTTTCTCCTACTGTACATTCCTCAAAAAAAAAATGAAGCTTCAGGAATTATGAAAACGGAAAGAAAGCAACTGATTACCATCACAAACTCAACACCCAGCTCAGGCCGATCAAACTGAACCCGACAACAATTATTGTCAACCGTCAGAACATTCCCATCATGAAGTTCCCTTGTTCTAGGGTGACAGGCTATAACACGCTGTCCAACCACTAGAGGTCGTGCAAGATCTGTCGGTAGACCTTCTCGAACTCCAGAACGTAGTTCAGCATAGTGCTGTCTGACTGAATCACGATACTGAGAAAGCTTCTCTCTCTCCTCATGCAAAAATTGTTTTGACAATCGACGGGGCTTTCCAAGAGAACTGCAAAAAACAGTAAGATTTAGGAAATAATTATAACTAAAGCAACAAAAGAACTGAAGATTACAAACCTCCTTATGACACCCCATTCAACACGTGTCAGCCTTGGAACATGTCCCAGCTTGACATGATTCAAGTACTCAACAAATTCACTTTTTGCAAACCACGGATATTCGATTGCACTATAGAACCATTCAAACATGCACCATCTACGGAGCAAACGTGATGACAAGCAATGAGAGAGTTTTTCCTGCATCAGGTCAGAGTAAATGTGAATGTTCAACTCTGCAGATGAAAAAGAAATTGCTCTGCAAATTTAACTAGAATAAGGCAGGTGCCAGACCTTAAGATCAACAACGTTATTCACTGAGTATGAAAATTTATCACTTCCGGTATCCTCAGAAACCTTGGTAGGTTTGCATTCTTCAGTTAGCGCTTGCTGAATGCCTAATTTACGGCGGCTTTTACCCTTTGATGACAAGTCAGCTTGTGGAGTTGTTTCACCTTGTGTGGTTGTCTCTGCAATGTCCAGAGTTTTTATCAAAATCAGTAATGTTTTTTTACTTTGAACATACTTTGTTTAAAATTGTATCAATATGAGTATGCCTACCTTTATTAGAAGATACCTTCCCTTCTTCAGTAGAAACCTACAAAACAGAAATATGCATGAACAAAATTGTGGTGCATTAAAAAAGCACAAGAAGGTAAAACAAGAAAGGTAAAACTTGATCCTTTTCTTTTGCTGGAACAACCCCATGCGAAAGCTTTTTCCATGCATATATCACGTGACATACATGTTTATAGCTATATTATTTACGTGTTTAACAGTAAGACATGGTAAAAATCAATTCAGTAAATGTGTCACAACATAAAATGAAATCCTTAGAAGGTTATGAAGATAGAAACAAATTCTATGTAGTAATATGACAATTCTCCACAACGAGCTACAAATAAATCTCTGAAAGCCTTTAGCTACCAAATGGTCTGCACAACAAATCACATTTGGAATCGTAGCCCGTTGTGTAACAGCTTCTTCAGCCTATGCAACAGAAGAATTCACTATCTGTAGAAAATGTTCGGTACAACCAAATCCAGGCTTTAAAAACTTATCATCTGGTCAAATTATATAGGTCTAAGGTTACCATCATCACTAACTCGCATCTGTAAGGAATGTAGGAAGTAGATCTATCAGCAACGAAATGAACCTATGATGGACAAAAGTGATCCTAGGATGGGATGGTTTTTCAAACAAACAGGTATACAACTAGTTGATGCATTGTCATACAACTTAGGGCAAACGGAAAGGCTCAATTTGAGTTTTGCGATTTCACCAATGAAAAATGTTTATCAGTAACAACCAAAATGCTATAAAAAAAGAGGGGCTAGAAGTACCTCGGTCTTTTCAGCATCTTTCAATGTATTCCTTTCATCTTTCAAAACCTGAAGAAAAAACAAAGCACACTTGTGAAATGAAACACAGATCTCCCGCCCATTCAAGAAAGAAAGCGAAGCATAGCAAGATACTAAATAGAGATTGTGGCAGCCACAGTAGCGATAATGGGTCAAGACACTAGCGATGCAACATAGTGGTTCAAAACAAACTTTGGAGCATATATGTCAGTAAAGGTCACTACTGCTTGATAGCGGCTGGAGAACCGATATTGTCATCCTACCTATATTGCAAGCTGTAGTTTATGCAACACAAATAGTACATGTTATGCTCATTGATGCAAAATATTTATTCCACGTTGGCATAAACGCAGATTCACAATTTAGATTGGGCACCTACCAATTTTCCTCTATGAACCCTCCATTATAGAGCAAACAATATTGTTCCTTGCAGGAATGTTCAACAAATAATAATCCCGAAAGTACCTTTGCTGTGGACGACTTCCGCTTCTTTCTCTCTGCTTTAACACCACATGTACAAGCTTGCTGCTTTACATCAGTGGTGCTCCCATCATGACGAGGATCTTTAGCAACTTTAGCTTTTTTCCTTGTGACCATCTCAGTATTTGCAGTTTCAGACTGCCTTTTGGTTTTCCTTGCAGTGTTTTTGGAGCTAATTTTCTGCTCATATACTGATACAGCTGCAGGCATGCTGGGCTTTTCATCGGAATCATCGTCTTTGTTTTCATCCTTAATCTGAGCTGAAGATTCTGAAAAATCAATAGAGAAAATTTTAGTAACCCTATCAGTAACATAGAGTTGAAGGGTTGCGGTATAAATTAGGCCAAATCGGGCTTGTAAAAGTTGCTAGAGGACACCACGAAATCAGTAGACAATTGGTGATGTTCTAAGAGGGCGGACATTTCCAGAGCACATGCCGATCAACATATTAGTTTGTTCAATTTGGAGAGGGATGCACAGGATGGCAGCAGGTGTTGTAAATTCATATTGATAATGGGTTTGGAGTTACCCTTTTGTATTCCAAGGCTCCAAGCACACCATGTGTGTGCTGGTTGATATTTTGATAAAGTCCACTTACTTCACTAACTACAATGTAATGACTTTGCATGCAATCCTCCAGTAGATAGAAAACAAAACCCTGCATGGCTGCACTGCATCCAACTATTCAAAATGACAGGATACAGAACTGTCATACAGCTTAAATCCTATGAAAATGTGTTTATAAATTGCCCACACTTCTATTCAAAACAGAATCATGGCAGAAAAACTAAAATGCAAAAGTCTCAACCACTGTACCCTGCTAAGATACGACCATTGCACCAATCTTCCACTTCACCATTTAATTAGAGAGGGAACAAAAACGGTAAAGGAATAAAATAGATTGCATCTGAAGTATTTTAAAAATTCGCAGTAAAAAATAAACAATACATAATAGGATAGACTAACCAGATTCAACAGCTGATGAAGGCTGTAGGATATTCACAGATAGATCAGCTAATGTATGTAGCGCATCGAGAGCTGAGCTTTCGTCTGCAAAACAAGGATATATGAAGGTTTCCATAGAATGAAAGCAAAAATCCCAATGGGATATACATACAATTTATCAAGCATCACAGAAAAGGGTCACAGTATACGAGCATATCGCAAGCCAAGAGACTAAATTAGAAAGAACAATAAGTCATCAACTGGCAGGAAACTTTCGTGAGCGTGATAGCTG
Organism: Eragrostis nindensis; assembly: GCA_012490785.1. Classification (NCBI taxonomy): domain Eukaryota; kingdom Viridiplantae; phylum Streptophyta; class Magnoliopsida; order Poales; family Poaceae; genus Eragrostis; species Eragrostis nindensis. The sequence continues at coordinate 1,094,738 of JAAXCT010000069.1, read as the reverse complement.
ATATCAATGTATGACTCTATTTAAGTTTCCCATGCTGTAAGTATCAGAAAAACTGATTTTATAGGGCAAGAAACCAACAAGACACGGCCAATATTCTAAAAAATAAATTGGATGGCAACATATGTATATAGAATATATTTATTTTTCTAATCCACTAGTGCTGAAATTTTCCCTCAAACTAAACAGTAGAGTTCTATTGCACTTTCACAATACTGAACTTTCTTGCCTGTACACAAAACGTCAGGCATGTTTTTTTTAATGGTTTTGCTCACAACTGTAAGGCTTATGACATACTATAATGAAATCATGTGTTGTGTTCCCTTTATAACCCTATAAAACATCCACCTTCCATTAGCATGTTTCCATGCATGCATTGAATACATGCTTTAGATATAACAATTAGGGCAATATAGTACAACCTCTATTTCAAAAGGGTTGACACTCCAGATTCATAGCCAGAATAACAACCTTTTCAAAAAGAAGGTAGTAATTCAAAAGTCTTCTTAATCCATGTGGCAGGACAAACTCAGGCTCAAATTTGTGGACGGAAGGAGTACTTCTCATTTCACTTCCATAAATTGAGAAAATACTGTGATATGATGTTTCCGAAAAGAAACTAAACCAATTTATCCATGTCTTATTTTTAATTAATATGAAAAAAAATTATTGGCATTCATAGTTTGGTAGTGCTCTACAAAAATAAAAATAACTTCTTTGAAGATGGACATACCACCAAAAAATAATTGACGGCTTCTTTTATTTGACGTAGACGGCCATCCCAATGCCTCCATATCAGACTCTTCTTTAGCCTTTCTAGCACTATGCCCTTCTTCAGTTCCGCTGCAAGCCTCTCTGTCATACTCAAACTGATCACCTGTTTTGCGTGCAGCTTTTTTCCTCCGCTTCTGAGACTTCTTTACCTTTTTCTGAGGCTTGCCAGATGCAGAACCTTCATTTGTCATAAAAAACGATGCACCTTTGGTATAGTCACCAGTCTCAGCTTCCCTGCTTCCTAAGCTACCTTCAGGGTAATCAGCATCCAAGTGAAACCCATGCAACTTTGAGCTTCCCATCTCTGAATCAGCATTCTGCAAGTGCATTGTAAGCATCTTGATCATAAATTTACTTTAGCAAATGCATGACCAAGAAAAGAGTGACAACAATATTGTAGCTTCTTACTTTTCTGTCACTACTTTTAACAGGAGACAGGAACATACGATCACCAGATCTTCCATGTGTTTCAGAAACCTGAGGTGAGCCCCCTCTTTGACATACCTCTGCCAGAGCAAGCGCAGCTACATGAGCTCCTTCATCATCACCATTTTTAGCATCTCTTTTTGCTTGTCTATCTGCAATAGCCCTGTCATCTCGATAGTACATACTTGCAACAGGTACTCTTGGAGTCCTTTTCCCAACGGCACGTGGCCTGTTCCCTATAAGCAGATCTAGGAAAGTTCCAAGACATCAATGTTGAGAATACAAAATCACAACACTTTTTCAAGGAATGGCAGTAATAGGTACTATATTTGACAGAAAGTAGGTTGTTACGGAGTACATCTTAACATCAGTTTAGGGTATGACCACACACAAGGCACAGATATGAAAATGCTATTAATGAAAAACGAAAATAAAGACTAAAGCTTTTGGGTGGCCTATTCATGGTCCAGGAACATAATGAATTATGACAAAACTAGAGAATGCACAACTGACACAAATCCCAATGTTGATTGCAAGGCTCGCTGTAGAATATATTAAGACTGGCCAGACTAAGGAATCAGAAGTTATGGTTTGTGTGTATCCGTAAAGTTGCAGAAACAATTTAAGAAAAATAACTTATAAGGACTAAAGATGGCATATTTCGGAAACAGGAAAACTGGATAACAAACTTCGCTGCCTCATTAGCCAGGCAATATAATAACTTCTTTCATAAAATGTGTGTCAAAGATACAGGTTGTGATATTCTGGCCTTCAGTTGGAAGTAGCCCAGATTATGAATATAATTCTTACTAGTTGCACAAGACATTACCCATGTCCTGTTAATAAGATGACAAATATATGTAAGAGAAATTACCTCCAGAACGTTTCTTCTTCAATAATGAAAGGCAACCATAGCTCGATGAAGCAGGCTGAGATTGCAATAGATCAGGATAACGCGTATCAGAAGTCTTAGAAACAGACTGAAACTTAGCACGACCACGCTTTTGTGGCTTCCTAGAAGTTTTTGGCGAATCATTGCTTTCACGATCACTGTTACTTCCATCCTGCAGTTCAGAACATGATGTCCTTGTCAGTATTTTCAATAAATGTGATGGAAGGATATAGCATTAATTGTAAAACAAAGCTGCTCTAGCGGCATATGCCCCTACATAAGCAGTAGATCCACCATTCTGCAACCAAATTTCAATTAGCGATACTGAATCAATATTTCAGCAGTAACAAATGTTTCAGAAGCAATGGAGGTGTTAATGCTACGAAATACATGACAACTGCAATCTAGTCGTTCAAGCTGTGAAGCATTTCGATACATCTATACTCCCTCCATACTCCAAAAAGAGGGCATTCTGGGTTCCCAAACGTTTTCAGAAAAGAAGGCGTTCTGCCCCCGACGACCCTGCGTTGGACTGTTTTACCCCCGACGATTGTTCCCGAGGCCGCGTGCGCGTGGTGGTGCTTTGGTTTCGGCGGAACAGCATTAAAACCCGCTCGGCGCCCAACGTCTTCTTCTCCTCTCGCAATCCATGCCCATCATCTTCCTCTTTCCTCTCCGCAGCTGCTCTAGCGCCGGCGCCGCTCGCGCTCGCTCGCTTCCTGGGACGCCGGCATGGCTCGCGCGCCTCATTCGCTCGCTGGCCGGTGCCGCTCCGCTCGGTCGCTCGCTTGCTGGCCGGCGTTGCTCCGGTCAGTCACTCGCTCGTGCGCCGGCCTTGCTCGGCTGCATGGATCTCGCGCGGCGCTAGCTCGCTCACGCTGCCGTCCGTCTCCGCAGGTGCGCCGCTCACGCCGCCGGCTGTAGACGTTTTTTGGCTCGCGCCCCGTTTGCCATGTTCAAAGAATACCATCAGTTGCAAGTTCAAAAGAAAACCATCGGGTGCAAGTTTGAAAGAAAACATTACCGTCGGCAAGTTCCAGAGGAGGCTCGTTGAGATCAAAAGCTTGAACTAACTCACTCATTTTGCTTAGCAAACTTTGGCGGAAGTGAGTGCTTTGAGAAAGGTTGTGTGCGTTTAAATAGAGGATCAATGATGCAGGAAACGATGAGGCACGAGCTGAGCGGGCGAGCCAAAAAATTAAGTGGCTACGCGCTGGCGCCAGATGAAATAAGCCAGGGAAAATGAAAACGCGCCAGACGAAATAAGCGACACAAACGCACGCAGCGCAAAACAGAAAAAAAACAAATGCGCGCAGCACAAGACGGGAAAACCGCAGCGCCAAAACAGCACGCGCGATGCGCCATGCAACGAAAACTACGCGCGAGACCGCGTGCAACGCGCCATGCAAAATCGGCAAAACAGAGCAAAATTGGGCGAGCGCAGCACTCGAGCCCGAGACCTGGTGCCTGGGAGCTGAGTGTTTTGGCCAGTCCGGAGGGGAGAGATAGTTATTAGAAACATGCTACCAGGTGTATTTAATAGGGGCATGGATGGAAGATTAAACCCAATTTAATTGCTCCTTGGTATTGTAAATCATGTCCTAAACGCCCTCTTTTTGGACTATGGAGGGAGTACTGATGAATATTGCAATTATGGATCTTTCTTTTCTCGAACATGCAAGAGAGCTATGTGTCTTTGTATTAAAGGAGAAAAGGGTAGAAACTTACAGGACACACTCATACACATTATCAGTTCTTTCACCATGACAGCCTGTGAATGAACTACAAACAACCATGACCTATAAACCTAACCTCCCGGTGCTAGGGCAGCCAAAAGGGAGAGCCCTTGAGCCCCAGCAATACACCATATGTGCACCTCCTCTTGGGCAAGCAACAAAGCACTTGCCAGGTTTGCGGTAGCGCCATCAAAGATAACGGTGTGATGCTTCCAAATTACAGTTCTGAATCTAAGAATCTGTGATTAATGCCAAACTAGTTATAGATAGATACAGCTTTTCCATGGCCCAAGAATCAAAAGAATTGGTATCTTAACCTCATTTATGATAATGCATTTTACTTGACGCTCACAAAAAAGAAACAGATAAGAAAATTTCTGTTCAAGCTTCTACTTTTAAGAAAGGTAAGTCCTACAGAACAGCGATTCGACCCACGAGTTGTATAGCGAGATGTCCAGCAGTTAAGCGTAGCAGAGATGCATACGATGATATGATGCGATAGATCTGTGGCCATACAAGAAAGGATCAGGTTGAAATGATGATTTATGTGATAGGTTAGGCCTTAGGGGTCGCACCAATTAAAGAAAACCTGTCCAACATTGATTCAGATGATTTAGACATATCCAACTTATCCAACATCGATTGAAATGGATTAGGGCATATCCAATAGAAGCCTCTAGAGGCACTGGTGCACTGCATAATAAGGTGTGTTAATAATAATGTAAATAGAGGAAGGGGTCAACCAAAAACGTGGTATGCAAGGAGTCTGTAAATAGATAGAGACTCGAAAGAATGGAATAATCCCAAAGAACTATCCATGCATAGGCTTGTAAAGTAGCGACTTTGGTGCAAGAGTCATGATTAGGCAGTACATTAACCATGTACTATATTTACTATCACTTTTTCTTTTTTATTCTCCTATGGTCATCTTTTTAGTTGGGTTTTGTTGGGCTTCAACTGTAGCCTACCCCAACTTTCTTGGGGCTAAAAGGCTTTGTGGTTGTTGTAGAATTCAACCATAAGAACATCCATAAAATTTTCCAATTGTTTGAGAAAAGAATTACAGAAGCTGAAGATAAAGTAAATCCTAAAGTGTATGACCATATAAATATAATCTCACCAGAATATTGTAGTGATCAGTCATCATTGCTATTAACCCCGCAGCAGTAGCTGTTCCCTCCGGAAGGGATAAATATGCCTGGGTATGCCCACATATTAGTCCAGCACAACAAAGCATACGTAGGAAAATATTTGTAAAATAGCATACAAGTTAACAAGTTTCGCTTGAGCTCAGCTACCGAAATTCAGGTTACTAAATGGAAAAGGAAGTTGTTCACATATAACATGAGTCATGACCGGCCCAGGATTTACCTTATTCATGTTGTAAAGAGCCTCCACCATTTCAGATGTTCTATCACGGATAGCCCCAGCAACCTAGAAAGTGAAGTGAAAATCAGTATATTGTAAGGAAGTCGAAAACTAGATACAAATTTGTCAGGGTATCATAAAAATGTAGCATCTTGTCTTTGGTTCTGTCTAGAAAGGTATAAAACAAACCTTTCTCCAATCTTTTCCATATTTTCTGTAGGCTCCATAGAAGCGCTCGAGCTCATCTTTGCTCCATTGAGACCCAAGCATGTCTGATAACTTTTTCTTCTGCAAAACAGTTTTTCTTTTGATCAACAATCAATGATGGGGTACTGCTCAGCAGCATTAGCAGTACCATAAATCATGCTTTGAACACTTTTTCCCTTGAAATCATAAAGCATCTAGAAAAAATGACTATTATTTGACACAGTTCACATAGTAAAACAATATCATGTAGACAAGAAGTCAATTGTGTTCTTTACAGAATCATAAGGAAAAAAATTCCATGGAAGAAGAAAAATATATTGACTTTTTACAGACTTACTCGCACTTTACTTTTATGTACAGTTGTCTCATCTTTATCCTGCCAATCTTCATTGATTTTGGCATAGCGTTTATTTGCATTTCTCACTTTTCTCGATGAAGCCATTGAAAATCGAACAACCTACCTGGAAACACGATAATTGAAGATTATTGAATACAACACAGGATCTTTAGTAGACAATAAAAAAGAGCATTTCAATAGCATAATTGAACTGAGAGCACTATTAAATAAATTTTATTTATAGAGAATGGCTTTTCGCACTTGTATGTTTGGTACATGTACAATCACTATTAGCCTAATCACTATTATAAAACATAGCTCAATATTGATACAAAGTTTCAGTGATTCAAAGCATCATCCCACATTTTAATCAGTTCAATGTGCATGCATAGATCTTGAGACAATTTAGAGGCCTAAAATACTACATGCACAGGGATCATGAATTTTTCTTGTATATACAATACATTTAACAAACCAATAGCATAAAGAATTGGCTAACAAGTCTGGCTTTTAAAATTTCCAAGCATTTGTTTCATCAGACGAAAATTGGATAAATTGCCATAATGCCCGTAAAATGCGACATTCGGGCAAAATCCAAAAGAAACTCTATTCTCAAGTATGTCAAAAGGGTGATATACTACCTTGGTACCAGAAGAAAGGTTCTGATCTCAGGGATAAGACAAGTTCACTTCCTAACTATCTAGATTATAATTTACAAGGCAATATGTTCAAATGGTCTATCTATAACGGCTCAGTATAAGGTGCAAACCAGGAATGTTTGTCAAAGCAATCAAGAGAGGTACCCCGGTGTAAAAACTGGAAGCCAAAATGCACAACATCTCCTGCCAAAATTACACCTGAGGGCACAGTTGCGAAGCAAGTATAACAAGTATTTTGTCCCCTCAGAACTGGGCAACCTCATGCAGCCAAGGCGCGCACAGTCGCACACCCCCCAACTCCGCAGCAGCGTAGGGAGGAACAAAACGTACAATAGCACACCAATTCCATGCGGAGGCCAACAGTGCATTCGAGTAGCCCACGCCAGACACAACCCGGGAGTCAATTCAAACAGGCCACTTCGGGATTGGGGGGTTGGAGGTGCAGTGAATCAAGAAGGGACTTACCGGGAGTGAATGCCCCTGATCTCCGCAGCCGATGAAGCGGGAAAATTGGGGACAGGGAGCGCCCCGAGTTCCCGGACACGGAAGTGGCTCCCCCGGGTAGGACGCGATTCGGGACGGCCGTCCGTCCGCTCGGGTAAACAGTGGCGAGCTAGAGTCGGCTTCTCACCCGTCAGTGCGATTCCGCGGAGGAGGAGCCAGCTGCAGCTGCGGATGACGGGGCGGTGAGATGGGGGGAGTGAAAAGTGAGACGAGGAGAGGCCGGGAGAAGGGAAAGGTATAAGGGGAGGAAACCGACCTACACACAGACGGCCAGCCTCCGGCCCCACCGCCTCACCGGAGGGACAGGAGGAGCCGCCTCGCCGGAGAGGGGGCAGGAGGATGCGAACTGCGAAATGGAATGGCGAGGGGAACGAAGGGGAGCGTGGTTTCGTTTCGCGAGAGAGAGAGAGAAGGGAAATCGGATTCAGAATTGTTTTTGCTTCACAGGCGAATTTTTAGCCCGTGGGCTGGGCTGAGCCGCAAGGCCTTGAAAGGCCTAGATCCATCCAAATAACAGCCAAGAAAATTTCACACAGGAGAAGTGGGATTTGGAGGGGGCCCAACTGCAAGGAAGGAGATTTTTACAAAATGTTTTTTTTAAGTTTTTTACATTTAGACACGAAAGATTTTCAGAAATAGACTTTTTTTAGCGCCGAATCTTTTGACGATTAGGTTGTATGGGTGGGGCCGTGTTATTTGGCGACCAGGTTGCACGAGTGGGCGCTCACCATTTCAGTTCAGCATTCGCATGCGTACCTGCAATTAGGGGTGGGCGTCGTGTCCAAATGATTTGGTGCTCACCTATCTCACCTGGTCATCAAAAGACACGATGCTCAGAAAAAGGATCCGTTCTTAGAAATCTTTTCGTTAGGGGTTCAAAAGTGAAAAACTTTGTTGAAAAGGACCACTTTGTAAAAAAACACCACGGCCATGCGGCCTCTCCACTACTAGCTCCGGGCGACGACGGCCAAGCAACGCGTCCTGCATGGTTCTAGCTCCACGCCGCAACTCACCCCTCCATGGTCGCAGCTCACCCCTCCTTCATGGTAGACATGGTCGACACCTTGGACCGTCTCGGCATCCGAAGTCGCCGCAGCGCTCGCCAGCTCCTGCATTCCCCGTGTCAGCCTCTTCATCACGACGGCACCTAGCTACCTAGAGCTCATCGGCCCCGATGCACCCATGGGAGACCATTGCGGAGGCAGGGGGTGCCGAGGGGCTGGCGACGGTTCCTGTCCCCGCTCCTTGAATCGAGCTCGGCCATGGCGCCATGGGCGGATCTGCGAGCTTGGCGGGCGGGAACACAGAGCAGGGCAGGGCGAGACGCCGAGGTAGCACGGTGAGGTGAACCCACGAGCTTGGCGAGCAAGCTACGAAAAGCAAGGCGGGACAAGAACGCCAAGGCGTATCGTGACCTTCGCGCGGCGTCGCGCGTCTAGCCGGACGGTGGCTAGTCGCCGTGACGGCCCAACAGACAAATATTTTGTCGACCACTCCCGCCGCCTCCGGCTCCACCGTCTATCTCACCACCACTGTCGGGCAAGCCTCCCCCTCCCCCATTAGAAGTCCGACGCACTCTGGTGGACCCGAACCCCTAACCCTAACTTCAGTGGCGGAGCCAGCTGGTAGTCCTGGTAGTCCCAGGACTACCCGGCTCTTGGCGACAACAAGACAATCAAAGCACTGTTCATGCTATGTTTAACGCTATTTAATCCTGTTTAGACACCGTTTAGCAATGTTCTTTGAAATTAGGCCTACCCGGACTTGGTTTCCTGGCTCCGCCGCTGCCTAACTTCGTGGCAACCCTTTTTTTCGAATGTACACTATTCATTAATGACATTTCACGGCAACAGTGTTTTCCTTGCCTCCACATACCGGGCAGAAAAAAAAAAGGTAAAATACATCATCACATATGCTCACATGCGGTGTCCACAACCCAGACATTAGCACCGCAAAACGAAGTGCTAGTAAAGTGGATCAACAAGCACTGGGAGCTGCATGGCACGACGCTGATGAAGAATCGATCAGGCCTTCGGTGGCCAGCTTGACGAATTCCGTGGCCGCTACCTCGGCGCTGTCCTTGCACTCATCGTAGAACGCGGTGATCGCGCCGCCGGCGGCGAGCAGCTGCACGGCGGCCATCATGACGATGCACAGGAGCCACAGAAGCAGCCATGGCGCGAGGTGATCGCCAAGCAGGCCGCGCGTCCTTGCCAGAGCGCGCACGTGCGAGGAGGCGGCGACGAGTGCGCCGATCAGGAAGGTGCGCGCCACGCGCGCCTGACCGCGCCGGCGCCGTGGCAGCCGGGCTCGGCGACGGCGATGCTGAAGGCGCAGAGAAAGGTGAGGTACGCGAGGGAGACGGCGGCGGCGAGGAGGAGCAGCTTTCGCAGCAGGAGGAGGACCCCCGCCCCGGCGACGCCGGCGTGGCTCGTCAGGAAGACGGAGGCGAAGACGAGCGCGGCCATGTCCGACAGGAGCGCCACGTAAACGATCTCCAGGGCGTAGACGAACGCGAGGGTCATCACGGGGCCCTTCAGCTGCGGCCTGGCCTTGCCGAGGAGCGCGCCCAAGGTCAAGGTGTGCTGCTCCTGCTCGCCGGAGCACATCGCGACGGTGGCGATGACCCGGACGGCGGAGTCGACGACGGCCGCAACCAGGAGGAACGCCGCGCCGGCGAGCATGAACGTCGCGGTGTTCTCCGGGACTGGAAGGAGGAGCCGGTCGTGGTCCGGGCTGGTGGGGCCGGCGCTGTTGAGCGCCTTGTTGACGTCGTCGAGGTCACCAACCATTTCGGCGAGGGGCACGACGGCGAGGTCGTTGGCCATGGAAAGGAGCCACGAGGAGGCGAAGACGAGCGCGAAGGCCGACACGGGGATGCTGCTCTGGCTGCGTTTGGGTTCACTGGTGTCCGTGTCTGGATCAGCTGAACACGTTGAAAACCGGGTGTTCGTTCCATATTCCACGCTGAAGTAGGAGTGAGGACTCCAGCCTTCAAGACCGAATACAAAGGAAGCGGCTGAGCTATGCTCGGTGGCCATGGCTGGAAGAATGATGCGCACCGGTGTTTTCTTCAGGAGCTATATAGAGAGAGACAGAGACGAGGTGATGGCCAGCGAACAGCACGAGGAGTCGAGGATAGCGAGATGAGGTTTTAAGCGCAAAGTTGAGGAAATTGCAAGTTGCCAGAAGAGCAACCAACCTAATGGACAATGTGTATGCAGAGAATTTTAATATTTCCAAGTAGCCATCGTGCGTCGCTATATTAACTCTCGATTGGTCTGTGTTCCTTGCATTCTTCTGATAAAACTAGGACATGTATATACTTGCCGGCGCCGGTGGATTCAATATAGGTGGTCGGCGTACGCGCGCCTCTGGATTGTTTGCTCGTGTCAGTCTGGCATACAAGTCTGGGATCTCGTGGTCATGGTGCAAGCTTATTTGTTGCTTTCATCCACCCTCGAGTCTGTGACAAACATTGGACACCAGCTGGGCACCAACATCCCGGGCGGGTACTGGCAGGACGACGACAAGGGCCACACCGCCGGCGACCCGATCATGCGGGACAAGCACCCGTGGCGGCCGTACTGGCTGTTCATGGCGGCGAGCTGGGCCGGGTTCGGCAGCTCGATGCTGCTCACGGTGGGGCTGCTCACCGCGGTCGCGCCTCGTGTTGGGCGCCTTCGTGGTCGCCTACTCCAGCCTCATGCTCGCGTTCGTCACGTCGCAAAATCACACCTGGCTGGCCATTGACATTGGAATCTGGCTTGGCGTCATGGCCGGGCTCGGGGTGGCCACCAAGGACATGCGCCTCGACAGGCTACGCTCTTGGCTCCTTGATCAGTAGCACGACGTTCCATGAATTGTTATGCTCTGTATTTGAGTAGTATTCCCTCCGTCCTTAAATTTAAGAGGATTTTTTTTTAGAAAAAAAGAAATTTCATTAATATTAAAGTACATTAAAAAAATTTATTACAAAAGCAATCCAAACAACGTCAGCTCTATCAATAGGAGACAAAAAAAAACCTTGAAACAGTCGCAAATTTCATCATAATCACTATCCCAGACGGATACGCCACTGACGAGAACTTTGGTCTTAACGGACTTTGTTCATTTTTTTTTTTGTCACGGACGAGAATTTCATCATAATCAGCTCTATTATTTATTTATTTTGCGACTCGGACTTTGTTCAGTTGTGTGGACATGACTGGTGAAGACCCAGCTCCATTGGTCGCCAAGGTGCGCAACACGTACAAGGTTTACAAAACCGCGGAAAACCGGACCAGTTTTCTCGAAAACCGGAAAACCGGTCCGGTCCGGTTTACCCGGTAGTCTGGTTTTCGAATTCAAAATTTAAATTTTTTTGAAAATTTGAAAAAAATTGAAACAAAAATATGTAAAAAAAACTAGATGAAATTTATAACAACAAGAACATGAAAATTCGATCGTTTGATAGGTAAAAAAAATCAAGCAAGATTTCTGTGTTGAAAAAGGAAGAAAAAATTAAACCAGCGAACTTCTTTGAATTTTTTGACCAATCAAATGATCAAATTTTCGTGTTGTTATTGCACCATTGCGCTGCAAATTGCATCTAGTTTTTTATATATTTTTTGTTTCATTTTTTTCAAATGTTAATTTTTTATGATTTTTAAAATAAAAAACCGGCGAACCAAGAAAAAGTGGACCGCATCGGTTTTCCGTTTTTGTTCCGGTTTTCCGGAAATTTCGGCCGGTTTACAGACGTGTTGGTCCGGTTTACGGTCGGTTTGCAAATTTTATATTCAAATTTGGATTTTGAATCTCTTCCGGTTTTCGACCGGTTTTTTCAGGTTTTCGCGAAAAGCTGAAAAACCAGTGGCCTCCGGTTCCAACTGTCAGATCGGGATTGTAATCCCTGAACACATACGGGGGGCTCCCTGTTGCGAGATGGTCGTTCTGGTGTGGAGGTCCCCGGTACCGTCGTACTACAACTACAGGTAGTAGTCGCGGATTGCGCCGTGAAAGAGGCAATGGCGACGACGAGAAGTGGTAGCAGTTATCTGAAGAGACCCCATGCGTTTCTGATTGCGAACTGCAGCGAATGAGCTGCTTCTATGGATTAATTAGTTGCTGTAAACAGACGTCGAAATTTTCAAATACAGTTTACTCCGGTATTTAACCACTTGATTCCACAACGTTACATTACCTAAGAAAAAGAGGACTGAAGCAGTCAGACAACACATCATCTCCACTCTACTGAAAGCCTAGCTATAAATGTCGTACATCCTTGCAGCTTCAGTGTGAGCTCTCCAAATCCAGCGACCTCCCGGCGATCATGAGAAAGAGAAGGGCCAATCTCCCTCATAAATCACAATGCATTATGCTCAGATCGATGAGCGTCTCGGCATCTCTGACAATGATTCTCACTGAGTTTCCATTTACTCAAACGCACCGAGAATCATTGTCGTGCTTGGTAGCCACCGATGCGCACGGAGCGTCTCGGCATCTCTGACAATGATTCTCACTACTGTCTTCAGGAACCTGGTCGTGCTTGGTAGCCACCGATGCGCACGGAGCCGGAGAGACATTGCTCATTTTAGTGAACATGACATCCTCGCAGCTGCTCATCCCGGCTTTCTTCTTCATCTTGATGATGTAATCCAATGCAGGCCCACTTCATACTTCCATTCTATGGGTCTGGACTGTCCAGTCGGATCAAAGCATCACAATAGCATCCTCGCTGTAGTTCCATTTGCTAATCTTGCAGGTGTTCGCGCCTACTTGGAAAACTTGCACATGCAGCTTTTCTGAATTTCGTTGCTTGTCACTTGTCAGAGTTCAGTGACAGAAAATGCAGTTCTTTCCTGATACACAAAAACATGTACTACAAAGCAGCAAGATTTGCATTGCGAGGGATGATCCACATGGCTAGGCAGCTACGACTGCTCCCTCGGTGTCATTAGACAGCGTAGAAAAAATACAGAGTTGAATCAAACGCGCGTTCGCTAATGGTTGTCGTGCTGGTCTCTGCGCCTCTTCCGAGCCCGCTTCTCCAGCTGCCTCGCTCTCTCCATGTCGCACGTCGCGACGTAGGTCCCGTACGGCGGGATGCGAGACTGCGACGTGATCACGTCGAACCGCGTCGCCCCGGCGGGCGGGAGGCAGCTCCCGGAGATGAGCCCCATCAACGTCACCTCGGTTGTCCTGCTTTGCCCGGGGTGCGCTCCCAGTGCACCATTGTAATCTGCTTCCCTTATTAATATATGCCGACAAGGTTCGGGTCTTTCAAAAAAAAAAAAAAATCAACGTCACCTCGGGCAGCTCGCTCCGGTCCACGCCGGTGAGCTTGCGCCGGTTGTAGAACAAGCAGGGCGCGCCCGGCGCGCCCTTCACCGGCCTGCACACGTAGCAGAGCTCGGCGCCCAGCCGCAGCGGCGTCACCCGGGAGTACACCCCGAGCACGCGGCGCCAGGCGCGCGCGCTCACGTCGGCGCGCAGCGACGCGGCGATGGTGTTGGCGGCGGCGAACAGCGCGAAGTCGCGGATCGTCGCGCAGATCTCCATGGCGACGCGCGCGAGCTCCGGGCGCTCGTCGGGGTCCGCGGCGCCGAACGCGAGCGCCCGGAAGAAGTACCAGAGCTCCTCCCGCCGCGGCGCGCGCAGCCGGAGCGGCGGCGCGGTGCCCATCGGCAGGCTCGACGACGAGCGCGCCTCCGTCCTGCTGATCACGATCACCTTGCTCCCGCTACTGTGCGCGTGCGCGAGCGCACGGCGGCGGCGAACGGCGAATGAGTGGAACCTCCGCCACGACTCCTCGGCGTCCGCGGTGTTGTCGTCGGCGATGTAGACCACCATCAGAGACCTTACGGTGACGTCGACGTCGACCAGGGGTAGATCCGCCAGCTCATCGCTGGTGAGGCGATGGATCTTGGCGAAGCGCCCTCGCACCCTCTCGTCGAGGCACACGTGCTCCACCAAGGTCCGCTTCCCGACCCCGCGAGGACCGACGATCGGGAGGACGTCCAAGTCCAGATCTTGATGAGAAGGCTGCGACAAGAAGCCGATGATTTCTTCCATCTCCATCTGCCGCCCAAACATGCAGCTCTCCATGAACAGGTAGGCGCTGTACGGCTGCCGGGTGACGCGAGGGCAGGCGCCGAGGAGGACCACGAACTCCCTCATGTTGCTCAGCGCGGCTTCCAGGCCTCCCACCGCGACAGGTAGAACGGCAGCGCAATCGCTGCTCGGAAGAGGCCTTATTGAGGGCGGTCGAGATCGGCGGCTCACTGACCTCCTATTGGGGTCGGCGGCGTCTCGCCACATGATGAAGGCATCGAGCGCGTAGGCAGCTCGGCACAGCTCTCGTCTCAGCTGGCCGAGCTGCTGCAGCATCGCTCGGTTCGCGATCTGCCGCCCATCGGCTTCCTCGACGATGACGCGAGCTCGCAGCAGCGCTCGCTGAAGCCTGGGGATGGTGTCGTCGGTGGCGCTGGCCTCCTGGTACTTCCTGATGAGGAAAGACACCAGCCGGCTGGCGAGGTCGCTCGCCACCGCGGACAGCAGCGCGTTCATTGCTTGGAAGCTTGCCGAGTGATCCCTCATTCTCGCTACACGCAGCCATGGACATATATAGCAGAGCTAGAACGTTCTCAAATTTTGTTGCGTTTGGTGTTGGAGATATTTCCGCATCTTCCTGAGATGAACGATGCGTGGTCCTCCCATATGGTCTGTATGTACTGCTAATGTTTATGAGAAGCCATTTGGTCAGCTAGTCTCCTTCACTAGAAAAAAAAAATTGGTGGTCCAGGATATACACCATGCGTATCCTCAAGTCCAACTCGACGGACCAAGGACTCATGACCAGGGTTTACATTATCGATTGATGGAAACGCTCCATGGCGGTTTGGTTCCGGCGGTTTGACGGGAAAACCCGGTTGATTTATCACTGAAATCCACCCCCCCCCCCCCCCCCCCCCCAAAAAAAAAAAGGTCAAAGCTTTGACGGAAAGCAGAGAGTTTTTTTTTTGACTTAGCTGGTCTACTGGCAAACTTAAGACGATGAGAGTTTAACGCTATTTGCGACTTTGGGCTCAACCGCCTGAGGTCAACATTTCAGATACTCTCAGTCTATCAAACTTGAATAATTCAATTCATTCAGAAAGACATCAGCATCAACCATGCAGAAGTTCCATTCAGAAAGTCATTGTTGCTATTAAACTTGAATAGTTTCAATTCACAACGACCTTACAGAGTTACAGTGGCCTCCCCATGTCCCACAGTACGTACTTCAGCCAGTTGCGCAATCATGCAACTAGGAGTCAATCCACTTGATATGATCTCCTCAGAAAGATATCCTTGTCCACTTCTTCCCTTCCTTCACGGCACCATCAGGCAAAGTCAGAGCGTGTTTGGCCCGGCTTCTTGGAACGGCTTATTCGTGCTGCTACAGTAAAAGCACTGTAGCTACAGTGACAAAAGCCGAAGAAAGCTTTTAGCGGCTCATTCTATCAGCAAACAGTGAAAATGCTGTAGCTACAGTGTCGAAAAGGCAAGAAGCCGGCGGTGAAGCTGGGCATATAAGCCCAGCCAAGCCGGCGGTCTAGCTGGGCCTAAGAAGGAAACACAACCATGATTGAAGTAACAAGAGTCGGTCGAAATGTCAAACAAGTGAACAGTTTTTAGATGATGGAATATTGGAACGAGCATCAGTCACCGTCATAGCGAAGGGCTAAAGGCCGGCCCCGGCGGCGCAGCAGAACGCGCACCGAGACGAAGACAACAAAGCTGGACTCGAGCGGCGGTGAGGAGAAGGTGAGGCTTGGGAGGGAAACATGAGAGCCACGGCGCGACGGCGCCTTTGCTGCCGCCAGCGAAGTGCCCGCCAGCTGGCCGCGGAGCACATCGCGTCGAGGGGAGGCGCCGCCGCCGGCGAGCTGCGTCGAACCTTGTGATGTCCCAGTGCCGGTGGCGTCCAGGTACACATACGGAGGTCGATCTTGATTTGCTCGCGTCGCGCCAAGACTGAAAGACAGAGCGTTTCTTAAGATCGGAACGTGAAACGCTTGCTGCCGCGACCGGAGTTCACCGTGCGTGCGTGCGTCCGTGCCGGTGCCCGACATGGAACTGGAGGCACCGCGGTCAAGGTCGTACCAGGATGCTGAGGAGAACATGGAGTCGCGTGGCGGGGGACGACGCGGTGGGGAGATGGCGCTGGCGAAAGAGTGCTGCAGAGCAGTGCTCTTTTGTCGCCGAACTGCAGCCCATCAGCTGCTTCTCTTTGGTCGCTATAGGAAAAAATTCTAATAGAGTTTAATTTACTCCAGTATTTAACAATTTGATTCCACAACGTTACATTACATAAGAAAAAGACTGAAGCAGTCAGTCTAACACAGTATCTCCGCTCTGCTGCTAGCCTAGCTAAATGACGTGCAGGCTTCTCTACGAGCTCTCCGAATCCCGGCGACCTAGCTAGAGAAGGGCCGGCCAGTCTGCCTCACAATACATGCTCAGATCGATGTGCTTCTCCGCGTCCTGGCACCGGCAGTGGGCATCGGCATAGGCCCATGCGTTCAGAAACGCTTTTGTGTCGTCGGTGCGTCCATCCCCGGCGGCGCCGTAGCTTTCAACATTGAAGTCGCTGCCGCTCAGAACTGGAGGCATAGGCCCATGCGTTCAGAACTGGAGGCATAGGCCATCGGCATCTCTCGTAGAGTGACAATGATTTCAATTTACCCAAACAAATCACTAGCTAGTGTCTTCGGGAACCAGGTCGTGCTTGGTAGCTACAGATGTGCACGGAGCCGGAGAGACATTGCTCGTTTTGCTGAACATGACATTCTCGCAGCTGCTCATCCCGGCTTTCTTCTTCATCTTGAGATCAATGTCTTCCATGACAACGTCACGGCAAGGGAAGGCCTTGCTGCAGTGAAGGCTGATCACGTCCTTGGTGGTGCCGGTGCCCTTGATGTTCTTGAACAACACGTTGCTAATTTGCACCGCCGACTTTTGTTCCGCACATGGCTTGGGTTTGGTGGGGTCGAATTGATTGCAATAGTATTGGTCGATAGAAATCGGATGCTTCACGTTCTCCATCACCATGTTCAAGAATTTGATGTCCTTGGCGTACCCACTTCCTCCTTGCCATGTCTTGATACGAGCACCATACAATGTTCCGGTCACGTGAGCCGTGTCGATAGTAATGTTTGACACTTGCGCCTCCGAATTATCTTTGCCAAGGCTTCCGATGCTAATTCCATGGCCCGGGCCACACTCAACTTTATAGGCATACAAATTTTTTACGCCGGTCGCTATGGATATGCAATCATCCCCGGCCTTGATCACGGGCTTTATGATTCGTACGTCCTCACTATGTGAAATATGGATACCATCCGCCTCCGGGCTACTACCGGGTGATTGGATAGTGAGGGAGGATAATGTCACATCGTTGCAATATTGCATCAACAAGTGAACTTGCGGACTGTTGACCAACTTAATATTCTGCACCTTCAAGTGGTTGCACGAGGTGAAGGTAAGGGCTGCCGGTGCAAATGTGCACGGATTCTTTTTGTTCGTGCGGCACGAGTTCTTCCATGACGACTTGCCGGTTCCATCCAATGTGCCTTTCCCGGTCACGGTCAGGCTATCCACATTAGTGAAGCTTACCCAGTGTGGGTAGCCGTTCTTGTTCCAATTCGATTTGTCTTCGGGAGCCACAAGTGTTCCATCGACTTGGAACGTGACTTGCGACTTGCACGGGCCTGACAATGGAATTTCCTTGACTAGGTACTTCTTGCCGGCTGGCACAAGCAGAACTGCAGGCTGCGGTGAAGCGCATGCCTTAGCCCATGCGTTCAGAAACGCTTTTGTGTCGTCGGTGCGTCCATCGCCGGCGGCGCCGTAGCTTTCAACATTGAAGTCGCTGCCGCTCCCCGGTGCGGCCTTCGGTGCCGCTGCTGCCAGCTTGCGATGTGTGGCTGTCTTCTTCAACGCCACCTTGACGTCGCCGCCGGTGATGGCCGAGACGCTCTCCGGTGCGTTCGTGGAGAGCATGCGCCTCGGCACGAGCCTGCGGGGCGCCGATGATCCTGGCGCTGGGCGTGCCTCGACGGGAGCGCCTCCAAACGCCAGGAGCAGCAGCACGAAGAGCAGGCATACCCAGGCGAGGAGCGAGCGGTGGCGCGAAGCCATGGACGTTGTTCGTTCTTGCGTTGGAAACTTGAGCTTTGGTTTGATTGTGGCAGATTGGTGGCCTGCCGTTTGTTTTTATACAGCCAGTACCCGCGCCCATGACGTCCGACTCGGTGCTATAGGTCCAAATCGGACTTGCTATGAGTTTGTGTGTGTGTGTGTGTGGTGAACCGGACTTCCTGTATCCATGGTGTCGGACTCGGTGTCCGATTACTGGCCGGAGTCCCGATCGCGTCCTAGCGTCGGTGCATCCTCCTCGTGCACTTCGGCCGCAGACTGCAGCCACGATCATGGGGAATCCTTGCTTCGCGCGATAATGGAGGCGGCGATCAGTCTCGCTGTACTGGCAGTCAGGATGGGCACACTGATCGCCTCCAAGATTCGGAATCAGCATTCATAAAAAAAAGATTTGGAATCAACGATTCGTTCAGCCCCAACGAATCCAAGATCCCGCAGCGCCAAGAAAAAGTAAGGAATAGACACCTTGAGTGTCCATGCGTCCACTGCCATCAGGAGCCATGGCTAGGCATGAACGAGCTATGAGCCTAGCTATCCCTGTGCGTGTGGTGGTCGGTGAGGGAGTACACTTTTCGTTTCTGGAAACTAGCGCATCTGATGCGGGTGCATGTGAATTGCACAGCACGCGTGGCACAACCTGCAGGAACGCCACTCGTCGCTTTTGCTTGCTTGGGATCCATAGGTTGATCAAGTGACCGACACTATCAGCTTCGTGAATCTTACATTACTGCATCTTGAGCTAAGCAACGTCAACAGAAAAATGGTAAATGAAGTCAATTTCTTGTACTTCTTTACTCTCAAACTTAATCCGTAATGTACAATAACCAAAGCTTTAATATCTGCTTCGAGTAGAATTAACAAATCAAGGACCAAGCGAAGTAGTAAACGCTTAAACCTTTAAGTAACACCGTTTCCTCCAAGAGCAAACGGGTTCTTAAAGACTCGCCATGATCGCACACCTTTCTTCCAGAACAAACTATACCTTGCCTCCGTAGGCACCAAGAGAGAACGCAGTCCACAGCTGATACTTGTCACCCAACGCGCATGGTTGCACTCCAATAAAGGACCATATCAAGCACAATGCGAAACAAGTAAGCACTTACCTCATTAAGGAACTGCTTTTCCTGAGAGAGCAAAAGGGATTCACGAAGCCTTGCCATGCTTGCACACCTTTCTTCCACAACAAACTATACCTTGCCTCCACCGGCACCAAGAGCTAGCGGACACACACTGCCGCTGAGATACCTCTATATACAAGCATGCCCAACGCACATTGCGACACACTCCTGGCGCGCGCACTTGCGAGCAGCACGCGACTTCAGCAATGGCCTCGTCGTCAGCGAGTGCCATCAGTGTACTGCTGCTGCTGTCGCTGATCCTCCTCGCGTCGCACGGCAGCGAGGCCGGCGCCATCTTCACCGGCCTGTCCTTCGCGAGCCAGGGGGAGGCGGAGGCCTTCGAGGACGCGCTGCTGCGCCAGGCGTGCCTCAACGTCTCGTCGTCGTCGTCAGCGGCGCACGACGAGGCCTGCGTGTCGCGGCTCGACACGGCCCGCGGCGGCGCGGGCAGCGGCCCCGTGCCGGTGCTCCGCGCCGCGCTCCGCGATACGCTCGGCGAGGCCGTCAGCGCCGCGGGCGCCGTGGCGCGGCTCGCGTCGCTGTCCAACCACGCGCGCGAGGAGATGGCGGTGCGCGACTGCGTCGAGCTGCTCGGCTACTCCGTCGACGAGCTGGGGTGGTCGCTCGACGCCATGGCCGAGCCGGACTACCTGGCGCCGGAGCCGACAGAGCCGGGAGCCGCGCGGCGCGCGGAAGAGGACATCCACGCGTGGCTCAGCGCCGCGCTGGGCAACCAGGACACCTGCGTCGAGGGCTTCCACGGCGCCACCACCACCGGCGACGACGGCCGCCTGCTGCGCCACGTCCAGGCGGCGGTGGCGCGGCTGACGCAGCTCGTGAGCAACCTCCTCGCCATGCACAAGCAGCTGCGCAGCATCACGCCGCTGCTGCACCACGGGCCGAACAATGGCACATCATCCGGCTCGGAGCTGCCGCCGTGGGTGATGGACTTTGACGGCGGCGGCGGCGGCGAGGAGGAGCTGACGACGATGCGCGGCGGCGCGCGGTCCCGCACGAAGGCGACGCGCGTGGACGCCGTGGTGGCGCAGGACGGGAGCGGGCGGTACCGGACCGTCGGCGAGGCGGTGGCGCGGGCGCCCAGCCACAGCAAGCGGCGGTACGTGATATACGTGAAGAGAGGGGTGTACCACGAGAACGTGGAGGTGAGGAAGAAGAAGACCAACATCGTGATCGTCGGGGAAGGCATGGGCGAGACGGTGATCACCGGCAGCCGGAGCATCTCTAGCGGCTGGACCACCTTCCGGAGCGCCACCGTTGGTAAGCTGCTCCTTGTCATACTGGCTTTTACAAGTGACATTCGTGCATGCACCGATGCTCGTATCAAGCATAAAACAAAACAACTGTGAAATGGTTGAGCATGCTCCGGGAATTACCAAAGTTTTTCTAGTTGCTCCATGATTGATGTTCTTCCTTGGACGTACAGTACTAGAAATTTTGCACAAGCAGCTGACACACATGCTAGAAGCAATTTTGACTGTTGGAAGTACAGAAATCCATGATTGATGCATTAAACTAATGATTGACACACTGAAATTCACACGCATTGACACAGGGGCATTGTAAACTCAAACTGCTATAGTACTCTACTACTGATATTCAGAAGCACCTACTAGGAGTTAGTATGGGTGCACAGCTCTGGCACGTCTAAAGCGCAAGATCATTCGTGGTTGCTAACTTGCTACACTGAATAATCCTCCATTTCCTTGGTTTTATTACACCTCTAGAACACAAGAGCCCGCGGCGGCGACGGAGTTACACCACCGCGGCCGATTTATTACCACGCATCTCTGAGTTGTGAAACGCAGGATGCACGTGTGCCTCCCTTGCAGCACGAAGCGCACGGGTGTATTGATCCAAGCTAGCTAACCATGTTTTGCATCCATGATGATGAACTTGCAGCCGTGTCCGGCGCGGGGTTCATCGCTAAGGACCTGACGATCCGCAACACGGCGGGCCCGGCGGCGCACCAGGCGGTGGCGCTGCGCGTGGACTCGGACCGCTCCGCCTTCTTCCGCGTCGCCGTCGAGGGCCACCAGGACACGCTGTACGCGCACTCGCTCCGCCAGTTCTACCGCGACTGCCGCGTCTCCGGCACCGTCGACTTCGTCTTCGGCAACGGCATCGCCGTGCTGCAGCGCACCGCGCTGGCCACGCTGCCGCCGGCGGCGCCGGGGCAGGCGGGCAGCGTCACGGCGCAGGGCCGCAAGGACCCCAACCAGAACACGGGCTTCGCCTTCCACGGCTGCCGGATCGAGGCGGCCCACCCGACCTACCTGGGCCGCCCGTGGAAGCCCTTCTCGCGGGTGGTGGTCATGGAGTCGTACCTGGGCCCCGGCGTGCAGGCGCGCGGGTGGCTCGAGTGGGCCGCGTGGGACCGCGCCGGCCTCGCCACGCTCTTCTACGGGGAGTACCGGAACTACGGGCCCGGCGCGGGCGTCGCGGGCCGGGTGAGGTGGCCCGGGTACCACCTAATTATGGACCCCGCCGTCGCCGCCCGCTTTACCGTGCGGCGGTTCATCGACGGGCTCGCGTGGCTGCCGGGCACCGGCGTCACCTTCACGGCCGACCTGTTCAGGAAATGACCAGCTCGTTGTCATCTTGTTTCTTTTTCTTAAAAAAAAGGACAGGATATGGATACACGACGACTATACTTGCTTCTTTTTTTGCGACGACACGACTATACTGCTTTGATTAGGTCGTCATGCGTGTGAAGGATGCGTGCAAATGTTTGTTGTTTCACATTGAACTGATTATTCAGAGCGTAATCACTAACTATAGTACTGCAACTGTCATTCTGTGAATCATGTATGTATAATGTACAGTGATAGTAGTCAGGTGTAAAATGACCTGGTATGTTTCTCGGACCTTGAAGCAAATGGGCTGGCATCTCCGTGCGGCAAGATCGGCGGCGTCGCTGCAGTCCAACAGTATACGACAGGTCAAAACAGCTCCCTGATCCCACGAGTGCACGAGGCGTGATTCCCTTCCAGCTCTTACCCAACCTCAACTCGACAGCGTGCTGTCTGTCTCCGAGCTGCCCCTGCCGGCCTGGCCGGAATGCGTCACCTGCACCATCATCTCATCACGTCCTATCGTCGCCTCACGTCCACTTCCATTCATCTAATCCTACCCATTCGAAAGGAAAAAAAGAGACTTATAATGAGCCTAAACAATACTCCAACTAATTAGACATTTCCTTGTTTTGTGTTGATCTGAAAAATCTCCTACGGTTACCGACGGTTTTCAAAACTGCCACTGGCCACATCCCGGAAGTGACCCTCGAGCCACGTTCTACTTCTACACAACACCCCGGTCCAAGTCCTCGCACACCGCCGCCGCTTCCTCCCAACTTCCAGCACGCCTCGATCCAGATCCGGGCGCCGCTCTGCTTTCCACCGAAACTATTCATTCATCCTTGCCCCCGTAGCGCTTCCTCGTCCTCCACTCCTCGCCGCTCTCGTCCTTCCGCGCGTGCGCTGCTCTCCCCTTTCCGTGGTAAGGAAGCCCCCGCCCTACTACTCATCGATCGTTGCTCCCAGGCGTCCATGTTAGTAACTGCCCATTGGCAAGCTGATTGAAATTCGGGTGATCTGGATCCGTTCATGTCCTTAGTCTTCCATTTCTTTGAGGCGGAGAGCAATCGATCCAAGTAGTGTTTTTTCTGGGGTGGATACTCCAATCAGTTGTTTGCTGCGTGGATCACAGTGTAGAAAAATTGTTTTTGTCAAATTTTGGCGGTGCGTGAGCATCTGGAATTCCAATTTTTCGCGTTTAGTCTGCCCATAGGTCCAATTATCAACTTTGACGACTAGAACGATGACCCGTATTGCTATGCATTGACTTGTCTTGTTGATTTGTTTCCATTTTAGAATCGTTTCTCCGACTTTGACCATTGGAAGGATGACCCTTGTGTAGACTTGTAAGAGGGTGATGCATATGTTGAATGGAAGCGTGTCCGCAATGTTCAGTATTAACAATTTACCCTTGGATGACGGCTTGCTCAAATTTAGGACAATGTTTGTACGATATAAGTGAAGATTGGTGTGCTTTCCTGTGCTTGTTTTAGGTATTGTGTGCATATGCATAGCTCAAGAAAATTTGAGCAATTGTAAACACCTGTTGAAATTTTTTTATTTTAACTTTCTTTTTTATGATTGAGTTATCTTTTCTTGATCATTTGGATTTCATATAGCTCTTTTATACCCTGTCAGTAGTACCGTGTAGTTATTGAGATTACCAACTTCTACAAAAAGAATGAATATGCCTCACCCATATATTTATAAATAGTATGAGAGATTCTTGGAGGAAGATGGAGGATGTGAGTGGCTAAAATGGTTAGCTATTTGGTGGCTTGATGCTTCATATTAAACCTGTAAATTGATAACGCAGAAGTAAAGAAGTAGATATATTTTTGGATACATGAACAGTTTGATTTTTGTCAACTCCGTTATAATAGCCCCTGTTCCATGTTATACAAGTATTATCTGAAGTTTCTTGTGCTATGGAGTTGCCAGGTTCATTGCTGCTTGTTTTGTTAGTCATATACTCCATTACACTATCTCTATTCACTGCCCATGAAGGTTTTCTACCGCAAGCCCTATAGTTTTGCAATCAACATGTGTTCAAGGACTTAGGAGTGCATGTTGTAAATACTACTTAGCCTTTCTTCTAGTCTCACCGACTACTTGTTAATCAGTTCTTTTGTATCACTAGATACAAAAGATTGTAATTTGTAAAAGCTATTCACATGTATCATGTAAAATTCTGTTCAACTGAGATGCAGTATGTACCCAGCATTTCTATTACAGCCTGATTGCAACAACTGTAACCTAAGTTTTGGAACCCATCATTTTACCCAGTGTATCAATCATTATTTTATTTTCTGAAACAAAAAAACATTGCTTGGGTTTGCCTCTGTTATACACTCACTCTGGATTTGTGGAGTACCGTGATCTACTGATATGTTTGTTGCACTATAGACTAGACATTGTTCGCTTGGAAGAAACAATACCAGTGTTTATGACAAATTGATGCTTGGAGTAGTTATTACTGTTTGTAAATTATTTGTTCCGTTTATGAAGTTGGTAGAAATTTCTGTGGTTGGTTAAGTTTCAGCATAAGTCATGCTACTATGGTAGTCCTTTTCTATTCAGTACCATCCACAGCTTGTTTACACCGACTCCGCTCTTTTTTCTTGGCATTATCAGCAGTGCACCATGGCGAAGATCAAGCCAAAGGCGTTGCTGGCACAGAGCAAACAGAAGAAGGGCCCTAGCCAAATCGGTGTGACCACGATCGTCACCTACATGGTCCTTGGCGTCCTAGTTGTGTCCTCCGTCTATTTTGCTTACCAATACTGGGTAGGCAGAGGGTCAGCAGCAGCTGCAGTGGGTGTCGAGGGGAACTGATCCCCGGCTATGTAACTGGTTTTGTTTGTGTATCATCCAGTTGGGATAATTTTGGTTATTAAAGTCCAGTTAACGGGGCATGGATAGCATGTGTCATGCTGCAGGTTTATTGTAATCCTTTGTACACTATGTTGATATGCATTCTAAATTCCCTTCGATATGGCTGTCTGTGCTGGAACATTATTTTGTCTCTGTGATGGGACCTGGTACGGTACTGTGGTCTCTTGCAACTTGCAAGAGGTTGAAACATATTTCAAAGCTGCAGCATAACCCTTTGTTCATGATAGCAGTGAGAAGAAATGGGAAGTGCATTGGTGAAGCAGTGTATTTTGGTGAAAGAAGAAAGAATTATTTTGGTGAAACTGTCTAAGTAGTCCAGCAAACACAAGTGGAGCGGGCACAGCTGTCGAGTTGTCCCCTGCTTCAAAAGGCAGCCCACACAAATGCTGCCATTTGTGGGCGTAGTTTAGCTCTCGTCGTGGGATCAATGATTGATATCCTGTCTCGTTCAGTAGTGTGATTTATATTTTTCCCCCACGACCACACGCATGATCCGAGTTGAGTAATCGAAACTCATCGGGTCACCGGTTATAGCATGATCACGGATATTCGGGCATGTGATGTGATTGCGACAATTCTCCATTCCGTGCTGCTGCCTGCTGCTGGACCAGTGATGTTTGGTGCACCCAACTTATGGCTGAAAATGTTTCGTAGCACGCGGACCTTTGTGCCGGTGTTGTGCGAGTCGAACTTTCTTACCGGAAAGACATTGCAGATGTGCACCTTAGTCGCCTGAATCGCAGTCGTAGAGATTATTCTTGCGCCTAGTGATTGCGACAGTATCCCTCTCCCTTCTGAGAAGTGATAGCGTACCTTCCAAAATCTGTGCGTCAATCAATTTCATCAACACAAAAAGGTATGATGTCTAATTGTCTACTCCCTCCGTCCCGCTTTAGGTGTCGCTCTGGCCCTGTTCACTTGTCCCACAATAGATGTCGTCGCTTTGGCCTCCGTACGCTGCGCTCCATCTAATCCTCCCAGTCCCCGTCGTCCTCCTCTCAATAAAGAAAAGAAAACAAAGGAGAACCAACTCCCGATGCCCAAGCCAAGCGCCTCCTCCTCCTCCTCCTCCTCCTCCTCCTCCTCTCTCTCTCCAAGCGAACCAAATCTCCTCCCCGACCACCAAATCCTCCTCCTCCCTGACCAAATCCCCTCCCTCCCTTCACTCCCCTACCAAATCCCCTCCCTCCCCGGCCAAATCGTTGTCGATCTGCATAGGGGGCGAACTGGCAGCGGCCGAGCAGAGGCACGCGGCGATGGCGTGGTGCGGCGCGGCGACGGCGGGGAGCTGCGCGGAGGCGACGACGTCGTCCTTCCTAAGTTGCGCGGGTACAGCAGCGAGCTGCACGGAGCCTTGGCCTTGCCTTCAATCCCGCGGCGGCGAGCTCGCCGCGATGAGGAAGAGCGGCATGGGAGCTCGCCTACAAACGCCGAGGACGTCGTCGGCGGCCTCCTCGTTGCGCGCGGCCCTCCGCTGGCGCGCGGATCTTGCGCGTGGCGGCGCTGGCACGCGGCGCTGGCTCGCTGCTTGACGGCGCGGATCTCGCGCGTGGCAGAAATGGCCCGCGGCGCTGGCGCGCTGCTCGACGGCGCGGAGCTGGCGCGGCACCCTGTGGCTGGCGGCGGGGTAAGGAGGAGGAGGAGGAGGAGGGGCGGCTGACGGTCTGCGGGACAGGAGAGGAGGACGGTGCGCCGAGACGCGAGGAGAGAACCACGAGACGGGCGACAGTGGGAGGAGAAGCAATAATGAGGGGTAGCAGGGTAAAATGTTCACCGCCTTGGTTCTTGCGCGTTTTGCCAGAGCGACACCTAAAGCGGGACGGAGGGAGTATGAAGCATGTACCTTTGCGCAGGGAGAAGTAGGAGCAGATGAACCTGCGACTTTGGTAACGACGCGTGTGTTATCTGACGTCTGTGGACGACAGGGATGGACCAATCAAGGCCTGACGAAGCCAAGCTGTTTCGAACAAGGACTGACCATCTCAAAGGGAGAAATCATCAGACCAGGCTAGAGCTGATGTATAACTGATGAAGTACTAACACCAGCATATAGGAGTACTATGACCGAAGCAATTTGTCCGTGTATCGTCGTCGTCAAGCAGAGTCATTCTCGTCCATTTCTTAGCGGCCATTGACGAGACAGGTTCGAGGTTTCCCTCTCCGTCGCGGTGGAAGGGCAAGACTGCTGTCTCATCTCCACGTAATGCTTCTTGCCGTGGTATGACCGCGACAAGGGTTATCGCGTTCTGATTCTTCTTAACAGTCCTTGCAGGCAAATTTCCTTCTTTCTTTGTTTTTAGAAAAATCCTTCAATTTCCAAAGGTTGTCCAACGTGATAAATGCAGGATAGGGATGCCGTTATGGGCAAACTACCTCCGCCATCCACTCTTCTTACCTTTTTTACACTAAAAATTCTGCTCGTCCAAGAATGAGATCAGTAAGTTAATTAGGCAGACTTCTTCAAGGCACTAGCCTGTTTCGCTTCTGTGATTCATCTCAAAAATAGTATACAAATATCATTTCCCCATCCATATATTATACTAAACTCCTCTTCTACTTTAGGACAACGATTTCTGTCAGCCTTATGGATGGATACAACTAAAGCTACCACTTAATTAGTTCTCATCTAGTCATCACTATTGACTGTTATCTTCTTTTTTTTTTTTGCGAAGAACTATTGACTGTTATCCTAGAAAGTTGTCCTATATACCATAATTTCTATGTAACTTCTCATCTCAAGGCAGCAATTGTTATCTTAAGATTGAATTTTGTCACTACATTAGCTCCTTCAAGCCGGCCGTTGTTGATCGCACTGAGATGTCAAGGGTGAAAACGACAACTGAGAGGGAGTACTAAAAAGGGGCTAATCGGTAACTTTACCAGCACTTATTTGCGGGAATATTTTTGCGCTTTTTAAAATATTTTACAGATTATTTGTGGCCTAATGGATGATAAAATTAGCTCAGAATGCTAAAAGAAACAGCATGTGGCACAGAAACGGCAAAAGCAAAGTTTCCCCTGACATCTGTTCTGACCTTAAATCTCTGTCACATGCAGCTTGTTTGCCCCAAAAAGTTAACAAAAAGTATTAGTGTTCACGTTTATTTTGCAACGTCGATGTTCACATTTGCATAGGAATTAGGAAGTCGGAGTGCGTTTCTATAGCGGCCTTCAGGGAAGCATGTTTACATGTTTAGAAGAACCGAAGCAAGAGGCAAGACTAAGAAGCAGCAGCTACTTAGGTAGCGATTAGTCTAACCTGGAAACTACGCGGTACACTCCAACTCCGATGGTCTTCCTTAAACTGGATTTGCCTCCAAGAATAGAGCCATTTAATTTTTTAAAAAAGAACACCAAGATTTCAAAACCGCAAAGGTCAATTTCACCTACTTACCTGGTCGGCAGAATACATCCTATATACTATATCCAGTTTGACGTATTCGTTTGATCCGGTCCCAATCATATCCTTGGTGAGGCGTCGAGACGCGCGGACAAGCAAGTACGTTAGGTACACGGACACAAGCGAATGAATTACAAAATCAATTGGCTACGAGTACAGCTAATTTTGACGACGAACACATGGCGACCTTAGAAGTGGCCAACACAATGTGATAATAGAACTCTTTGCAACATGAGGAGTATATTCGAAGAAAAAACAGTCCCAAACCCTGAAAAGTAAACATCAAGCTCCTTGCAAGAAAATAGAAGAAAAGAAAAACCAAGTGCGAAAGTGGAGATTGCCTACGTACTGCTAATTAACGCGACCCGTACGAGGTCAGGGTAGCCGACCGAGAATTATTGGCGCATCAGGAGACGAGAGGTCGAGCTATCGATTTGCTCCACGTAAGTGTGCGGTGGTGACGCTTTGCTTTGGCTGGTGCACACGACAGTACAAGTGTGAAACCGCACCTCACCGCTGCTTTGGCTGGGACAAGTCGGTACATATGCTCTCACCTTTTGTTGGAACAGGAAAGAAAACTCTTTTTTTACGCGACATTGAGAAGAAAAGTGACGTCGTTCCTACAAGGCTACAAGCCCTTTTTCCTAACTCCATCTCTGCTCTCAATGGGACAGAGGAAAGAATGCTGCCTCAGCTCTTTATTCTTATCTTTGCCGCGTAGGAGTACCAGTTTTCATTTACACGTGTAATCCACTCGTGTGTTTATGAAAGGCGACATAACAGCCGGTTGTGCTGATTTTTGCAACAGCAGATTTCTTGAGGAACCCATTTACATGTCCATTTGTTAGTTGCAAGAAAAAGCACTACTACTTGGTGTGTATCGACGGAAGGTGAGGAGGAGCACCAAAAGTCGTTTTCTTTATGCGTAGGCACTCCCATCCGACTCGGCACGGAAAGCGATGGAAGCGGCCGCCTGTGCTTGCGCTGCACCGCACCGCACTGCACTGAAACTCTCATTTCCCAGGAGGAATCCAAGGCACGCCTGCTCGCCCGGGCCCACCTCGCAGGCCCGAAAGGATAAGAAACGATGAAGAGACACGTCACGGTTCACAAGGAGGACGACTGGCTGACCGCTCTTCAGTCTTCCCTGAGATGCGTCTGCGTCTCCTCGCGGGGGCCGTGGCCGTGGCGGAGGCGATGGGGGTTGGCTGCTGGGGCGGTTGGTGGGTTCCAGCTACAGGCCCTTTTTCCGTCGTTTTTGTGCCGGCCTCTTCGGTGTCCATCTTGTAGGTGGACGGTCACGGCGTGGTTCGGTTTCTTCTGTCCCGGTTGGCGTCGACGACGGCGACTGTAGTACGTTTTCTGTCTTTAAGCGTTCGGTGATGCGGGGGCGTCGGCGCTTCGTTGGAATAAGCTTCCCGAGCCTTCTCTGTGTTGATGGCGTCGTCCTTCTCGGCGGCTTTGGTGGGCTCGTGGATAATATTCATAGGAGGTCGTCCAGAGTTACTGAGGATTTGATGGTGTTCAAGCTTCGGCTGTCTGCGGCGTGCCGGCCACGTTGGAGCTGTGTCAGTCGGTGGCGTTTGTCAAGCGACGGTACGGAGTCTGCGGCGCGTTGTGCGACGGCGGCTTCGGCTTTGTTTGGAAGTGCGCCTTGCGGCGTCGGAGCTGGGGGGCTCTTTCGGGTCTCTTTCTTTAATGCCTTATTTCTTCTGTTATCTGTTCGGACTTTGTTTCTCTCGTACCTCTCTCCGCGTGGTGACAGTCGTGCTTCAATCTCTTAAGGGACGCGTTTGTTTTTCTAGGTATAGGTGTAGGCGTGTTCGTGTGGGTGCGTTGTTGTCTTCTCTTTTGTACACGTACAGATACTACTCTTATATTCAGGAATGAGAGGTTAAAAAAAAAAAGATTGAGAGCTTGGCATCCGTAGGAGGTAGGCTCACCGGTGGTGGTGACGGCACCAGGACCTCGGCTGCGCTCGCGTTGTCGGACGTCGAGAAAAGAATCTTTCCACGCGCCAGGTCGGCCGGTTCAACCCCAGCCAGCCCCTACCGCGGCGCGGCTGCGCCGGTCCTGTCGTCGTGTCCGTCACTCCATCTCCCATCCACTTCACCACCACACCTATACACATTTAAAAAAAATCCAACAAAAAAAATCCAAAGAGCGCGAAACGCGACGACGCACTCTCCCATCAGCTCGTCTCGCGCAACGATTCCCATCTCATTCGCCCGCCCCGCGCCGCGGATCAGCTGAGCGCGCGCACGAGACGTCGTCTCGCGCGGCACGACGAGCAACGATCTCGGCCGGGGAGATCTCGCGTGCAAGCGCGTCGGACTACTGGTGGTGGTGGTGGTTTCTAGAGAGATCCAGCGCCCACCCGTGCAGAGACCGACACCCACACACCACGGCCTGCATGCGCAGCGCACCGGTGGCGCCAGAGACCCGTCGCTGTCGGCCTCCTCTCTCCTCTCCTCTCCTCACCCCGAGCGAACGCGCTCTTTCGTTCTCGTGACTATCTACTCTACGACGAGATGCCTTTTGTTTTGCCACTTTCGGCGATTAGACGCGAGAGGAGGAAGGAGATGGCGTGGGTTCGCGTTTGATGACTTTCCTTTCCTTTGCTTCCTTCCACATGTGATGCGATGCGAACCCAAGCGCTCGATCGCTCGCTTTTATGGATCAGCAGCCAGCACAGGGAAAGATGAGCTACAGAGGGGTTCCACCTTTTCGGTGCATGCACACACACCGCTCGTCTCGCCGAGGAGAAAGGTGGTTGCAACTTGCAAGTAAGTATCGGCCCCCGGTTACCATGTTTGGAGGATGAAGCTTCGCAGGTCGTTACTAGCACCACCGAGGGACAGTTCAATATTACTAGCTTGCTGACCTTGCCAAAACCGAAACATCATCAAGTTGTTCAAACACGTCACAACGTTCCTTGTTAAAGCGGAGACAAAGTGATGGGATCGATGAACGGTACTTACGGTCTAGACGTGTCTGCGACTGAGTCCGTACATGTTGCATCGCGAGTTTTCTTGGTTTCTCTGTTCGGTAAGAGAAAAAGTTTTGCACCACACATAGTTACTCATTGAAATGCTGCATGTACAACTTGAGACTTCGGTTTTTCTTTCCCAAATCAATTTAGTACTAGTACTGTGTAATCAAAAAAAAAAGTACTAGTACATTATTAGTTTCACCGTTCGTCGCCCTTTACCATGTCCATGTGGTCTTACCCACTGATTACGAATTGACCCTATATCTCGAATCATGATTCTTTTTTCTGCATGTAAACTCATGACCAATCTATTTTCGGATTTGTTAGCCGTAAATGTTTTACTATCATGCACGTCTAAATTTTGGCGACATTATTTCCCAAATGACCGCGTCACGATTGATCCTAGGTACAAGCTTCGTGCGTGCATACCAAGTATGGAGGGAGGATTTTGTCCAATTACTCCAAACAATCGATGAGTTCTACGTGGAATTATTAAGCAACAATCATCATCTGCTTGGGCCATCAAAAACCTTTCCATCCGAATCACATTTCAGCTGATTGTTTGTAGCATAATATAAATCCATGAGTCTTTCACATGCATTGTGATGAAAAAGTACTAATATTGCGGACATTGTGAAAAAAGAGAGTAATGATTGGGCTATCCATCACCATCAGCTTAAATAAAAACCCTTCAAAAAGCTGATATATGCATGTAGTTTGCATCAAGATGTGATAAAAGATACTCCTACTTATCTGCAGACGCATTTTGCTATACAATAAAGACATAAGGTTTTTTATAATGCATCATGTAGACAGCCAAAAGAGCATCACTTTATTAATCATCAGTACTCCTTAATTTCCTTCTGATTTTGTGGACGTTGGTTAATTAGCACGGAGTACATGCCCGTAGGCGGCCGTACGTAGCCGACCTCCATTCAATTTGAACAGTACCGCGCGCGTTCACGCACTTCTTCCACCGGTTGCATTTTGGTTCACACTTTCGGCACACGGCAAAAGATCGTCCATACACGCCATACATCCTTTACACGATGACAGAAATGGACAAAAGGCTCGTAGAGGTGGACGGCATGCATGGGTTAGCTAGCACTTAGGAGAGCATCACTCCATTAATCACAAGACACGTGACCGTGGCCCACCTGACGACGGAGGTACCTCCCCCGCAGTCGGTGCCACTGCTTCCTGTACTTCCCTGCCCATCCGAGAAACCGCGCACCACCGGACGCGAACCGCCCACGCCACGCGCAAGTCAGGGCAGGCGGCCGAAAGGAAACGAACGAAACCCACACGCGCAAGTCTCGTCTCGTCTCGCGCAACAACTCATCAAGCCCTCGCGCCACGCGATCTGCACCGTCTCGCGCGCACGTCGCCCTCACGACCGGACGCCAGCTCACGAATATCCACCCGATTTAATCCCGGCCCCTTCGATTCCGCCGCTCCCCACCGATCACATAAGCCAGTTAGATTATCAATAGTCTACTGTACATATCGATAAGCAGAGTTGCTTATCATAGATAAGCCAGAGGTGGGTGGCGTGGGGAGAGAGAAAAGGGCGAGAGGTCTGCAACGCATCGAAGAAAGCGAGACTAGAGTTTCTCTCTCCCTCTCCTCTCCCTCTCCTTCCACATCTCTCCGCTTCTCTCGTGCCGAGAGGGGCGACGACGAAACCCTAGGATTCGCGGCCGCCCGGGCGGCGCAGGCGCGAGGCCCCCTCCCTACGGCTCCGGGGCCGCCAGCCGAGCTCCGCTGGGCGCGGATCGAGCACCCAACGGTCCCAGTCGACCTCTCGCCGACGCCGACGCCGACGCCGACGCCGACGCAGCCATGTCGTCGCTCAGCCGCGAGCTGGTGTTCCTCATCCTCCAGTTCCTCGACGAGGAGAAGTTCAAGGAGACCGTGCACAAGTGGGTCGCCCTTCCTCCTCCTTCCACATCTTTCTCTCTCTCTCCTCCTCCTCCTCGGTTGGTGGGTGGTTGGGCTCGATCAGGCTCGCTGCGCTTGCCGGGATTTGATTGGTCACGCCTCCCGCCCCGGTCTCGCTTTTCGCTCGTGAATTTGGCGAGACGCGGCCCTGTTTTCTTATGTTCTTTTTTTTTTTGTTCTTAGCTGGTTATGGGTTTTGAGGCGTCGTCGCTAAAGATTTCATCGGGTTCAGTTCGATTTATGTTGTACTACGGTAAATTCATGGAGATTTCGAAGGTTTTTTTTTCGGTCAAAGGGGCCTTACTTTTCCCTTAATTAATTGAGTCAAATCGGTTTTGGGGCGTCTTAGTTTTATCTTTTATTCTGGGAAAATTCAGGGGGACATTTGAAATAGTGGAGCTTGCATGTGCGGCTCGCTGCACCAATCGCGTGTCCTTTGCCTTGTTTTGTCAACTGGGCTCCTTCGCCTGCTCTGTCGGTTACTTAAATTCGTGGGAATAGATGAGCTTGCTTTATTTATAGTATATAATAATATACATTGGTGTGATTAATTCGGTGATTAGTGACCTCTGTTTTGGTCCGCTTTGTCGTGTGCTGCTGTTAATCAGTACTACTACTAAACGCCAGATGGTACTTAGCTTTAAGCTTTATTGCATCATTTACGGCAGAACTACAAGTTGAGTGCGCAATTCAGTTTCATTTATCAGTAGGAGGTTCGTTTTGCTGATATGTTCTGCAGTGTGCTCTGTTTTGCTCCAAACTAGGCATTGCAGAACACACCTGGTAGTAGGTCAGATTATACTGTCTGTATTCAGTGTATTGTGCGGGCTTGGTTGACTGTTTCTTTTAGGTTATTAATACTCTAAGCCCAAGACTTGCAAAGTGTTGTTCATTAGTGGAGGCTTATGTCATCCTTTGTCCGTCAGAGTTGTTGAATGAGTGCTCTGTTCACTCTGTGGAAATATAGGAATAATTAGCAACTCTTGGTCTTTGTCACTTTCTCTTCCTCCACAAGTGAAATTATTTGCAAGTTGGTCCATGACATGTAGCTTACTGTCACACATTGTGTTGTAGGCTCGAGCAAGAGTCTGGGTTCTTCTTCAATATGAAGTACTTCGAGGAGAAAGTCCATGCTGGGGAATGGGAGGAGGTGGAGAAGTACCTATCAGGTTTCACCAAAGTAGATGACAATAGGTATTCGATGAAGATCTTCTTTGAGATCAGGAAGCAGAAGTATTTGGAAGCGCTTGATAGGTACTTTTCTTGCGTATTTGCCAAATATTGCCTTTAACAAGAAAAAGGATTTGAGTTTCTCTCATGTCTTTTGGTGCCATTTGAATCACAGAATTTTATTCTTTTTTTTTAATGTTCCAAACAGGCATGATAGAGCAAAGGCTGTAGACATTCTTGTCAAGGATCTTAAAGTCTTCTCGACATTCAATGAAGAGTTATATAAAGAGATAACACAGCTCCTCACTCTTGAGAATTTTAGGTTTGCTCCTCTTGCTTGTGATCACAGCTTACTCTAAATGTGGAAGCCTTTCTTAATTTGCCATCGTTTTAATTAATGATTATGTGCCCTTGTTTTTGACATAGAAACTTAAGTTAGTTCTTTTTTTCTCGAAGCATGACCTTGCAATACATTTTCCCTTGATGTACTTGATTGATGCGTGAATCGGAAATTCGGGTGGTTTTGAGGAGCAGACAGTCAATCTATGGCTTCAGATTTTTGACCAAAAAATCAAAACCATTTTAAACGCTTAATACTTCTTAGAGCTGTTCAAAAGCTTTTCCTATTTTTCGCATTGCAATATTCTGACATCATAGAGAATGGAAATCAGACACGAACTTGAAATTTTGATAGACAATAAGTCATAAGTAGGCCATGTTAGGGCAAATTTATTCACGACTGCTATAAATGTTTTAACCGAATAGGTATGGTGAGCTGGCGACAGCAAATATCTGTTAGCTAAACCCAGTGCTTTCAGCAAGGGTAAAGTAAGCCAACCATTTTAAAGCCTTTATAGTGTGCTGTGTTTTCCTGCATTATTATTTTCTTATTGGAGGGTTTGGGTTGCTAAATATGACAACATTATCAGTACATTTGAATATTTTATTTTAAGTGTACGAAATCGTTGGACTGCTGCTTTTCTACTTTCCAATGGTTAGCTTAAATCACCAAGTGTTCTTTGTTTTCCTGCAGGGAAAATGAACAGTTGTCTAAGTACGGGGACACCAAATCTGCTCGAAGTATTATGCTGATTGAGCTAAAGAAACTTATCGAAGCGAATCCCCTTTTCCGGGAAAAACTTGTCTTTCCAACTCTTAAGGCATCCCGACTACGAACTCTGATTAACCAAAGGTTTGGAATTTACAATCTAGTGTCGTTGCATTATCTGGCCTTTTCTTTTCTGTTCATTTACTTTTCATGCTGAGACTATAAATTTGTAATTCTTTGGCATGCGCAGCTTAAATTGGCAGCATCAGCTTTGTAAGAACCCTCGGCCAAATCCTGATATCAAAACTTTATTCACTGATCACACTTGCTCGCCTCCCAATGGTGCCCGTGCGTCACCAGTGTCTGTGCCACTAGCAGCTGTTCCAAAAGCTGGTGCCGCTTATCCACAACTCACAGCTCATACTGTATGTTTGCTTGACCATTTTCTGCTTATGTGTGACTTTCTGTGACTGTTTTTTTTGGGGGGGTTCATGAATTGTTTTTGTTGCTTACATTCGATGTGTTCATTCATGCAGCCATTCCAACCTCCTCCTGCTGGTCCATCGTTAGCTGGTTGGATGGCAAATGCTGCTGCTTCTTCATCTGTTCAGTCTGCTGTTGTAGCTGCTTCATCAATACCTGTTCCGCCAAATCAAGGTATGGGCATGTGGTACTATTTCTGTCAAAATATATCCGTTGCTGGCTTTGGACATGTCTACACCACAGTGGTTCAATCTATCTGACCTATGGTACTTATTTAGTGTCCCTTGTAGGTTATAATAGCCCATTATGAATGTGGTGAAATTGTTCCAGATTTAGTAGATGCTGCTAATTAATCATAATTTACACATTACTCAGTGATGAAACTTTAGTGAAGTTATATGCATTGCTGGCTTCAATATTGTTCTATGGATGGTTGTAAATGACCACTATTTCTTTTGGTTGGTTCGATGCTTTTAGCTCTACTGTTCCTCGCATGATCTTCAGTTTGGGCACTTTCTGTTGGCCTGTAGAGTAAGAAATATAATATCACAAGCAACTATTTAGTGATGCCATCTTTCAGCAAAGGTGTTCACGTCTTAGCTCTCATGGCAAATCAAAGGAGCCTGCAATTTTTCTTCTGTTATCAGTTATTCTTATTTATGAAAACAATTCTCATGAATTCAACCGTATTATATTGTTTCTTTTCAGCTGTCTCCATGTTGAAGCGGCCAACTATTACAGACTATCAAAGTGCAGAATCAGAGCAACTAATGAAGCGATTGAGACCTAGTGGACACGGTGTTGATGAGGTAATATTGCCATCACACTCAGAAAGCATCACAGTTTTGCAATTTGTGCGAACTTATAATAATGATTGATGCTTACGCAGGCAACCTATCCTGCCCCCATTCCCCAACCTACATGGTCTGTGGATGATCTTCCTAGGACAGTAGCTTGTTCATTGTCACATGGATCTAATGTAACTAGCATGGATTTTCATCCATCTCGACATACACTACTACTAGGTACGATCAAGATAACTACCTTTTGAAATATCTTTAATATTATGTATTAAGTTCTACTGCATGTGATCTTTGTGCATGCTTATAATGTGTTTTGTACTTTTATTACACAGTTGGATCTGCTAATGGTGAATTTACACTTTATGAGATTGGTCTACGTGAGACATTGCTTTCAAAGTCTTTCAAAATTCGGGACATACAGGCTTGTTCACCACAATTTCAGGTATTCAAAGACAAGTTGATGTCACAACTCGAGACTTTATTACTTTACTTCTCATTGCTGTTTACTTGTAACTTAATTGTTAACATTTTTGTGTCATCATCTTACGAGTCTCATTATCTACGTATGTTGTGCACAGAATTCTGTGGCCAAGGACTCCTCCATATCCATTAATCGAGTTACCTGGAGCCCTGACGGAGACTTGATTGGTTAGCATCAGTATTGTACACCCTTAATATTTCTGTGCAGGCCAGTGCATAAACTTCCATTTTGTGGTTTCAGGAATCGCTTTTGCTAAACATTTGATCCATCTACATGCATATCATCAACCAAATGAAACACGCCATGTGCTAGAGGTGCGGCAACACAGCCAAACAATAATGAAAAAGCATTACAAAATCAGTTTTTCTGACAATCCTTTTCTTCATGACAGATTGATGCTCATACTGGATCAGTAAATGACATAGCATTCTCCCGACCAAATAAGCAACTTTGTATTGTGACCTGTGGGGATGATAAGCTGATAAAGGTATGAGATGTGACTTC
Source organism: Eragrostis nindensis (assembly GCA_012490785.1). Lineage (NCBI taxonomy): Eukaryota > Viridiplantae > Streptophyta > Magnoliopsida > Poales > Poaceae > Eragrostis > Eragrostis nindensis. The sequence goes on along the minus strand of JAAXCT010000069.1, from coordinate 1,057,225 downwards.
GATGGTTATCTTGTAATTTTTGACCTGGTATGTCTCCTGCAACTTTCCTGTTTCGTTTTGTTTTGTAGGTTTGGGACATGCATGGACAAAAACTATTTACATTCGAAGGGCATGAGGCACCTGTGTATTCTATTTGCCCTCACCATAAAGAGAGCATTCAGGTTTGTTGTCTGAGTAGAATTTTCTGTCTTCATTATCTTGGGATCCCATTATGATATTTACGGTTTCACGAGAGTGGTTAAGCCAGTGTAACTTTGGGCATTGCGATCAATCATTGTGTTGATCATCATATTATTATATACAATAGAATGATGTTCCTAATCAAGTTGAAAGTAGGGAGGTCCACAGATGATTAATAAGCACAAATTTAGCAATATTTGTGTTTCACCGTATACATCTTTCTAGCGCCTGACCCTACATTCAAAATTTGATCGTACAACCTTTTTGTTGATCTTACAAATTCAGCCAGGCATTTATTTTTTAATTACTTCGAACACTCAGCACCAGACGCCTTTTACCAAACAAAGCTGCCACAATAACGGAATCATCGTTATATCTTGTTGAGTGATTTTCCTATATCTTGTGCAGTTCATCTTCTCAACATCACTTGATGGAAAAATCAAGGCATGGCTTTATGACAACATGGGATCTAGAGTAGACTACGATGCGCCTGGAAAGTGGTGTACTACTATGCTTTATAGTGCTGATGGGACTAGGTAAGAATATAGGGGTTATATTTACCACCAAAGTGGTTTCTATTTTCATTGATGTGGTGATTTACTTTAATATGAAGGTTGTTCTCATGTGGAACGAGCAAGGAGGGAGACTCGTATTTGGTTGAATGGAATGAAAGTGAAGGGTCAATCAAGAGGACATATTCTGGATTTCGTAAAAGGTCAGCCGGTGTAGGTGCTGTGGTACAGTTTGATACAGCTCAGAATCACTTTTTGGCTGCTGGCGAAGATAACCAGATTAAATTTTGGGATGTGGACAATACTAATATGCTAACCTTCACTGAAGCTGAGGGAGGCCTCCCGGTCAGTCGCTGCTCCTTGTTGTGTCCATCCTTTATTTATTTTGGGATGTAATCTAACGTTTTTAAATTGTGCCAGGCTCTTCCTCGCCTAAAGTTCAATAAAGAAGGCAATCTGCTTGCTGTTACTACTGCAGACAATGGTTTTAAGATACTTGCAAATGCTGATGGACTAAGAATTTTACGTTCTTTTGGAAACCGCCCTTTTGAACCATTTAGGCCGCAATATGAAGCTTCTTCTATGAAGGTTTGTGCATGTCTTGCGTGATACATTTATTGTATGTTGTGTGGGATAGTTTTTTTGAAGGATCCTGGTTTTAATATTGAATTTACAGGTCTCTGGTGCCCCTGTTGTTGCCGGCATTCCTCCGAACATAGGTCGAATGGATCACTTAGACAGGAATTCTCCTGCAAAGCCATCTCCAATACTGGTATGGTGAATCAGAAATGCAATGTTTTCGTCCTTGCTTTTTTGTTAACATTGAAACACTACCTCATTTTGTCATTAATTAATCTAGAATGGCGGTGAAACGGCATCAAGAAGCATAGATATAAAACCAAGAATCTCCGAAGAAAAGCCTGATAAAGCCAAACCTTGGGAACTGATGGAGGTTTTAAATTCCCAACAATGTCGTGTAGCTACAATGCCAGAAACTCCAGATCAACCCAGCAAGGTTCGTTTTTTTTTAGTATACATTTTGCAATTCTCACCATGGAATCTGTTAGCGTTAACAAAATATGCATGCAGGTTGTCAGACTTCTGTACACAAATTCCGGTGGTGGATTGTTGGCGTTAGGGTCTAATGCCATTCAAAGGTTGTGGAAATGGAGTCGAAACGAGCAAAATCCAAGTGGAAAGGTATATGTTACTTTTCTGTTGGTTCTTTAGTATTCAGATTAGTCAATGCTATGGTATAATTTTTGACCGTTATACTAAGCAGGCCACAGCTAGTGTTGTTCCACTCCATTGGCAGCCAAACAGTGGTCTTGTCATGACAAATGATCCAGCAGATAATCCAGAGGATGCAGTCCCCTGCATTGCGCTTTCCAAGAACGACTCCTATGTGATGTCTGCATGTGGTGGAAAGGTTTCTTTGTTTAACATGATGACATTTAAGGTAAAGTCTTACTATTTTATTCGGATGTATGTTTCAGACTTCAGGAAGATTTGATCATGCATCGTTCGTGCAGGTGATGACAACGTTCATGCCACCACCACCAGCATCGACATTTTTGGCATTTCACCCTCAAGACAATAACATAATAGCAATAGGAATGGAAGATTCAACCATCCACATATACAATGTCAGGGTAGATGAGGTACTAATGTGTGCATAGCAATAGGAATGTGTGCATAGATTATCATTCGTTGAATCATTCATTCGGCCATGCTGACATCCCTTTTTGTCAGGTAAAAACTAGACTCAAAGGACACCAAAAGTGGATAACCGGGTTGGCCTTTTCCACCAACCTTAATATACTCGTTTCTTCAGGCGCTGATGCACAGGTTACTATTGGAACACTTTCCTGTCTTCCTTTCTTTCCTTCTTTTTTTCCGTCTCTGATTTACTTGCACCAATGAACAGTAAGCAGTTGTCTGCTAGTTATCCGGCTCACTCACTTTCTTCTTTTCAGCTCTGTGTGTGGACCTTTGACACTTGGGAAAAGAAGAAAACAATCGCCTTGCAAATGCCAGTTGGAAAGACTCCTACAGGTGATACAAGGGTGCAGTTTAGTTCTGACCAAAATCGCTTGTTAGTAGTCCATGAGACTCAATTAGCTATATATGATGCATCAAAAATGGAGAGGATCCATCAGGTATTTATATTCAACTGGTCAAAACTAATTCTTTATTTCCTATGAAATCTTTCTAATCTCTTTCTGTTTGCTTCAGTGGATACCCCAGGACACTTTATCAGCTCCCATATCACATGCATCATATTCATGCAACAGCCAGCTGGTTTTCGCTGCCTTCACTGATGGTAACATAGCTGTTTTTGATGCGGAGAACTTGAGATTAAGATGCAGAGTTGCACCATCAGTATACATGTCATCGGCAGCCATGAACAGGTACCCTCTTTTGTACAGTGAATGTGCATTCTTTAATGAAAGATCATATCAGATGTTTGATATCTTGAATATATCAGATGTTCGATATGCTGATGTGCAACTTCTATTTCCTCTTTGATGACCATCTGATGTCTGATGTCAAAATAAGTCCCAATATAAAATTGTGAATACCAAGTGGGATAAATGGGAGATTGAGCGCTAGCTAAAGTAATTAATGCAATTCTATTATTGAATGGAAATTCATCCAAGTTCCTGGCTTGGTGGCCTTTTTTGTTTTCAACCCTTTAATTCAAATTTTTGCTTACTTTTCGGTTGAAATGAAAAACATGCTAGATGTGTTCTACCAATATTTGTAAAAAATATATATATGACTGCATGTTTTGGCCAATTTTTTCCATGATCTTGTTTAGTGATTTGGCTTATCGAGTAATCAAAATTTGTACAAGTTAATAAGGTTACTGGTTTAAGAGGCAAGTATCTGGTGATTGACGCATATTTATGTTTATCATCACCGTCATGATATTATCATGCTAAACTTGTGTGGCAAGTGCTGACAAACGTTGCCATATCTGCTTCCACCCCAAGTATTTTGCATCTGAAGCTGTTACTAGATCCTTTGTGATGGGACAAGATACGAAACAATCCCTCTAGTACCAAATGGGAATTAATTGCTAGAAAACTTTTCAAGGGAAAAATACAGGAAACACTGGATAATAAACTTTTAGACATGCGTGCTCATTACTTTCACCTAAGAAATGTTTTGTTTCCTGGAACAGCAATCCACCTGTTCACCCCCTTGTCGTCGCTGTGCATCCCCACGAGCCAAATCAGTTTGCGGTCGGGCTATCAGATGGATCCACTAAAGTTTTGGAGCCGTTGGAGTCCGAAGGGAAGTGGGGAACGCCAGCTCCCATGGACAATGGGGTGCCCAACGGCAAGACGCCTGCATCATCGGCTACTAGCAACGCAGCAACAGATCAAATCCAAAGATAGATGTATCGAGGAACTTTCTGTATATCTTCTAATCTTTACATTGACTTGTTTGTATGTCAGATGTCGCTAGGTTATTATTTTTGCATTTGTTTGAAAGCAAGACGTAAAAATCAGGTGTGCTGTAACTTGTCAGATGCTACACTAGTGGTTGGTTATTGCTCGTGAAAGGATTGTATGTTGATAGAGATAGTGGTGTCCATAATTGGGTCGCCTTAGGTTGTCTCAGGTTTTAACTGGATGTTGTAGCTATCTTTACTCATGGCATGTAAAGCAATACCATAGTTTTGGTCCTACCTAGTTGCTTTTATTATCATATTTTCATGTGGTTATAAATGTATTGAAAAGAGGGGCTGGAAGAACCAAAGAATGGTGAATATTATGGAGATTTATGCATCCTGCGTGCTTGAAGCTGAGGCTGGAATTTTGTAGAAGGCACATATATCTCAAGCATCAGCTCAGATACTGTTAGATAGATGACTAATATAAGAAATTTTCGAGACAAATTAAGGGCTGTGCAGTGTCATTTGCCGCCGCAGGGACTCGATCAGATGCAAGTCGGCAAACCTAAACGATCTTACTACAGAAAATATCCCTTTTTGGGATGAAACGCTGCAGGGTTATTTGTTAGCTTTGGGCTTTACATCGTTAAACCTTATTAACAAGCTACTCCCTCCATTTTTATTTTGATGACGTTTGGGACAAAAATTTTGCACTAAAATTAGTGTTAATCCTTTGTCCTAAAGGTCATCAAAATAAAAACGAAGGTAGTACAACTTAACACTGCTAAACCTTTCATTTGGTCTATATTAATCTTAGCAACTGTTTTAGTTGGGGTGCGCCAGGCCCTGCGAGCAGTGCAATGGCTGGGCGAGGCCTGAGGTCTCCCATGTCAGATATTAAACTGATAAAAATAGATATTACACTTCTTAAGAAAAAAAAGTCAAGAAAGGTATGAGCTGCAGCTCGGCACCCCCACCTCGTTTATAGATGCGTCTCGCTCTCCTCTGCCCTTCGCTTGGCGAGGTGAGGTGGGACTAAACTGCCGTGCGCCTCGGCTCAGCAAACGCTTGCCAAGGGCGGTGCGTATTTGGGCCGTGTTCCGTTCTGCGGCCCGTTAATCGACTGGGAGACGGCGCGCTCTCTCAGTTTCAAGCTGCGAGCCTGTGACTCGCAGTCGCAAGCAACTTGTGCGTGTAATGCGAATGCGCATGATGGCGGCGATGCGCAGACCGGCGTCCGGCCGCAGAAGCTTGGACGTGACCCTGCCGGCGAGGAGCATGCTCGGCGCCACGGAAGAAGCGACCATCCACAGTCGTTGTCCCCGTAATACTCAGAGAGTATAAGATTAGTTCTTTCGCTGTGCCGTGTGAGTTTAGCTGACTGGACTGAACTAACCTGATGATCCGAGGAAAGGCACGATGATACCACAAGTAAGTTTTGTTTTGGCTACTTCTTTTTTATTTGTCTTTTTAAAGCTTTTTTAGGACATTGAGTGCAGAGGAATAATTGAAAATTTGAAACCACCATCGTATATACTATATGGGTCAACTAGTGCTAATAAAATGACGAGTAATTATGTACAGCCGGATTATTCAATAGTTACAATTACAAGCTTCATCCTTCATGGAACATATGGAAAAAAGGGAGGAACGATGGCATGAGAAAGATGGGAGATGGCAAATGAAGGCATCATAGGCTACGCTCGCTCAAAAGAACTGACCACAAAGGCGAGTCACACGTCAATTGTTTTTTTAAATAGTACACATGAATTGTTGAAAATATAGCATGCTCCCTCATTGATGACATGATCATCGACTTAAAAAACGGTTGAATTTTATCAACATATTATGAAGTAATTATTTAGTGGCCCAAGAGGCATGAGGCAAACAAAAAAAAAAACACTTGGGTTGTGTTTTGTTCTTGGGCCCGTTATTTCTGTATGCTACACATATATCTTTATTTATTAAGATCCGTTAGATGAGATCATACAATTGGTATAATACACTTCTTTTTATTAAAGAGTGCACACAAATCTTTATATCACGTCCACATACATCACATTTTTCGCATTAGATGTGATCATGTGGCTCTATGTCCACCCTTCCTTACTAAAAGCAACCTAACCACCAAGATCCCAGGGCCGGCTCTATAATTTGGAAGGCACTTAGGCGAACTCAACATCGGGGGCCCTAAGGCTATGCGCATATATACTTTTCACTCACAAAATAGAAGCAACGATAGGAAATGAACACACAAATCTAAGCTAAGCGATAATTGTTGTATTTCAACTTGATGTTTTCATTCTCAACCACTAACAAAAAAATGTTAGAAAATGGTAAATGGAAAAAAATACTCTTATTGATTAGGTAATCATTGAGCAAAGGAAAATAAGGAATCAAACCCTAACCAAGATGACAACGGGGTAGCATTCTCGGGATTTGGGAACCAAGAAGTAGTATAAATTACCGAACAGCTGACATTTGTGGACTAGAACTTTGAAGGAGGCAAGGAGCTACGTCATCCGATTTCGTCAGAACTGGCAAGCTAGGAAAAAAATTTCGGCGAAATTTCACTGAAATATCCGATATTTCGTCTTTTCCGGTAGGGTCCGAAATGAAATCGAAATGAACAGTGCCGACAAAATATTGTTCTTGACCACTTTTGTGAGTGCAAATTGTCTTGTTTATGTATCCAATCGTGATATTTTATAGATTTGAAGCAATATCTTGTGAAATCATGTCAAATTTTTTTTGAAAAATTCAAATTTTGTTCGTCGAAATTTCCGAAATTCCCGAAATTTCATGTTTATCGGTGACCTCTGAAATTTTTTTATTTTCGAAATAGTTTTCCTAGCTGGCAAGAAATGGCACACGCAGTAGCGATAGGGGCAGCGTATCAATGAGAGTAATAAAATTAACAACATCTAATCATTGTGCTGCTACCCGTTGGGTTCCACTTGGGCTTGGGCCACGACGTTGCATGTATCTATTTTGGCTGGCGAATTACAATGTTTTAAATACGCCTACATGACATGAACAAATTTGTGACCCCTCTCTAGGCAGGGCCCTAGGCCACCGGCACCCTTATCACCTAGGCCCAGAGCCGGCCCAGCTACCACCCCACCTAACCACCTCAACAAACGATCAAGATCATCACTGGCATATGAGATCCTACGGCTAGATATCCACTATTTCCTTAAAAGAAAACCCTGACACGACAAGATTTCACACCTACGTGTCCCTACCACAATCGCAATATTTCACTCCTACGTGTCCCTCCTACAACCGTTGCCTCACTAACCCGTCATTAATCGTCAGATGAGATCCTACGGGCTATATGATCTGTTGGGAATTCTTCATCGCGACAACAAAGAATCCCGACACAGACAATCAAAAGACATTCAAGAGACAACGGGACAGCATTTCATTACAGGGGTGTCATCTCTCCTCTTCCCTCCCGTCCCACGGAGCCCGGGGGCGGGTATTTATAGGGGAGGCCAAGGGTTATTTCGGCATGACCAGATTACCCTTGGCCACCCACTATATTCGTGGAATATTCTGTACAACATGGTCACAAGGGTACAAACGGCATTTCCGTTTCAATGACGGAAACCCTAGCTAGGTGACGTCATTCGCCGGCCCGATCCTTGGACGTTGTCGTGCCGAACTTCATCTCCTTCATGGACTGCCGCCATTTGAGGACGCCATTCCTAGTCGCCGCCAATTCATCGCCAGCGGTCGGGTCTTGTTGAACAATGTCGGCGACCCGTAATGGCGGCACCCAGGGTTGCCGCCACTTCGTCGGCGAATCCCTTAATGTCGGCAGCTAGGCTACCTGCAGCCAAAAAACCAAAGGCAGAAAGGGGGTGTCGTTATTATCGTAAACACCGATCCCCAACAGTAGCCCCTCGCGGTTGAGGTCCAACTTCGGCGGGCAGAAACCGCGACACAGGATAGGAATTTTACGAACGTCACCCCCACGTCACCCCCCTTCCGAGGTTTCCCGAAAATCGAGGCGACACTTTTATTGTTTTTTACGAGATTCGAGGCGACGCCGTAAATGCGGCGGCGAGGCCTATAAATACGGGGGGAGGGGGGGCCGGACAGCCCCGTGCTTTCGTTGATCTAGTCGATTTGCTGCCGCACTTTCCTTTGAGAATTTTGCGCCGCAGTTGTTGCCTTCCGGACTTGTGTCGAGCAGCAGCGAGTTTTTTGTTGTCGCTGATCCGGCTCGTCGCATTTTTTCTGCTGAAAGGTAAGTTCGTCTATGTGCCTTCAGCTACGAATCTCTGTTCGCTATTGATTGTAACATCATGGTTTGCATTCTAGATGGCTCGCGTTAAGGAAACCGCTCATCTTGTTGAATCTGACGAGGAGTTTCTTGCCGACTCGCCTGCTGCTAACGTTGAGGGAGACGCCGACCTTGGCGGGGCGAGCAAGCCGGTTGAGGTTGACTCCGATGCTGCTGCGACTCCCAAGGGATCCCAGGAGGTGGCCAACCCTGCCGCAGATCTGGAGGTTTTGGCGGCAGCTGCCTCTAAAGCAGCTGGAGCTTCGGGCGCCCGCGGAGGTACTAAATCTGCCGCTATTTTAGGTAAGGGTTTGAGGGGGTCGTGTTATTTTCTTGCATATCGTGAGTATACTCTTGCTGGGTGTGCAGCTAAAAGAGTGAGAGGCGCAGTAGATACTGGCTCTAGCGAAATGGAAACCTTTGCTAACACCGACGACGAAGGCGAGGATCTTTCTGGTGTGCCGGCTTCTCCTAGTGAGCTGGTAGGGGAAGACTCTTGGGAGAAAAGCGGCATTGAGCCGACTTTTCGATTTGGGCCTTCCAAAGTCACTCCCGCAGATATCGAGAAGTTTGTTGCCCTGGGTTACTTTGAATCCGGAAAAGCTCGTGCTCCTGGCGGAGAGCAGATTCCTCGGCCCGAGAACAATGAAGCTATAGTTTATCGCGACTTCTATGAAGCTGGCCTTAGGCTGCCGTGTTTTGGATTTTTAGTCCGTGTACTGGACAGGTACGGACTGGATCTGCACCACTTAACTCCCAACGCCGTTGCGACGTTGTCGAAGTTTATATGGGCTGTTCGCAGTTATGGCTCGGCTCTTCATTCTGACGCCTTCTGCCGCTATTATGATCTGAAGCATGATGTGAAACCCGTGAGTTTCGATGGGGTGGATTATTATCCCCAGTATGGATGTTGCAGCTTTCAGCCCCGCACTTTCGTGAAGAAATCTAAGTATGAAAATGTTGAACTTGTTGGTGGTCGCCGGAATAAATGGCCTGGGGATTGGCGGAGCCATTGGTTTTATGCAGAGGTTCCCGAGGAAAAGAAAGACGACGGCAGCTCGCACTTTCCTCTATTCAGTCGCTCTTGTGCCCTACGGCCGGTGCTGTCGCCGGAATTCGTGGAATCGGAAGGTTTTACCAAGTGCTGCGACGCCTTTGAGACCGCGGTCAAGATGAGCAGCGCTAGAGATTTGGTGGAGGAGTTCATAGCCTGCCGCATTTGGCCCATTCGGAAAGGTTGGAGTCCGCTGAAGATGAAGAATAAGCGGATTTCCAAATTAAACCTTAACTACCAGGTGCCGTCTTTCGGAGTGAAGAAACCTGAAGAGTTGTCAGATAAAGACTTTGTTCGCTACGTTGAGCTGACTGCCGCAGTTATTTGCGGGCCTTATACTGTGCTGGAAAAACAAGAGTGCGAGACCATGCTGATTTTCCCCCAGCGAGTGAATCGCATTTTTGATGAGATGCAAGTGAAATATGGTCGTCGAGCTGTGATGTCCGTCAAGAAAGGGCGGCGAAAGAAGGGCGAGCTTGTTTATGGTGCGACATTCGTTGATAAACGCGGCTGGGAAGCGGCTAACGCCCATTATTATATACCTGATGCGCCAGCCCCAACAGCTGCGGCCGTCCCTTCAGCCGTGGCTACTGCCAAGGGAACTGCGGCAGCCCCAAAAACGGCAGCTGGTTCCTCATCTAAGGGTGCCGCTAAGAAATCTGCGGCGTCCGGCAAGGCTGCCGGGAAAATAAAGGCATCTGCTGGGACTTCGAGGGCTGCTGAGAAAGCTAAACGCCAAACTCTGCGGAAGATGCCTGCCTCTCGAGCTGCTGTTGTGCAGCATTCCAGTGCCGCTATAAAACAGCGACGGGTAGACATAGAGCCGGTCATTGCTGCTGAGCAGATGGAAACTGGTTCCAGCGCGGCTGGTGCCGCTGATTTTGCTGAAGAGGTTTCGGTTCGGGAGGAGTGCAAACGACGCCGGAAATTACTAGCTTCGGCATCTGGCGATTCTGACGATGAATTTCTAGACGACGAGCCTGAACATGACTCGGGGAATGCACGGAAGCAACCTTCGCCACTACACGAAGCTGAAGTTGAAAGTACTGCTGCTCCCACTGGTGGATTTAACTTGCCACGGAGCCCCGTTGAGACTGCAACGCCGATGAGGCGGAAACCGCTCTTGCCGGCTTTATCAGATGATGAAGAACTTGAGTTGCTGGACGACCCCGCGGATTCGCGTGCCGAACTCGGCCATGAGCTTGATGCTGCATTTGCTGGGATGAGTGGCTCCGATGAAGGTGCCGACTATTCCCTAAGGAGGACAAAATCTGCGGCAGCTTCCTCTCCCTTGACTAGAATCGATGATAATATTTCTTGTTCATCGGTTAACGGGAGTGCGTCTAGCAGTTCTTCTGAGACTAGCTCCTCTGACGCAGGTGAAAAATCTCCTGGTGCGGGAAAGCAAGAGGGAGATGCCGACATTCCGCCGTTGGCCGCTTTTGTCGAGATGACGAAGGCGGTGGATCCTCAAGGTTTTTTGACCTCGCCGCTGTTTATCGTTTATTTGACACTTGACAGTCGATCTGACTTTGTTTAATTTGCAGAGCTTTACGACTTCTTGACCAGGGCCGATAATGCTTCGGTCGCCGAGGTGCTGGATAAAAATGCGACGATGGTAATTTCTGCTTTTACACCTGTCGCTTTTTACTGTGACTTTCTATAGGTGTGATGCTGACGCGTGAATTTGCTGCTCTTGAGCAGACTCTTGCGGCGGCGCGCGCTCTGAGTCGTCGCTTTTATGGGTCCGAAGCCGCTTCTTCATCAGGCGACGTACTTGAACTGCAGCGTGCGCTGAGGGACGAACGCGCGTCTTTCGACGCTGTTAAGGCTGATCTCACTGATCAGATTAAAAAGAAAGACGAGGCGTTGGCAGTGCTCCAGGATGTTATTCAGAGCAATGATGATGAGATTGCCCGCTTGAAGCAAGAACTGAAAAATGCGGGTGGGAAGCTTACTGCGGCGGAGGCGACTGCCAAGAGTGCCAAGGAAACCGCTCGCAAATTTGCTCGCAGTTTTTCCAGCGGCGCTAGCAGTGCACACGCTTCTTTCGGAGCTGCCCTAGCTACAATTGGCGGTGAGCCTAATCCTCTTCCTGCCACGTCAGGTTCGCTAACACCGGAAGTGTATTTCAATTTCCTGAAAGGGGAGTTTGGCGACCTTCCTGAGGCCTTTGAGCGGTTTGGTCAATTTGCGGCTCGCACGGCGTGCTCTGCGCTTCTGGACCTACTTGAGAAGCTGGAGTGCAAGCACTTCAGTGCTTTGGCGCGCACTACCTACCCAGATTCTAATTTTGATGAAGCCAACGCGGCAAGCGAAAGCAAAAGCGTTCGTTTGGTTGTGAAACGCTTCGCAAAAAGGTATTGGGGGGCGCACGGAATGGAAGCTTGCCGCCGATATGCGAAGAGCAAGCTCGAGGAGGTAAAGCATACTTTTGTTTCATCGGGGACTTTGTCTTGTGAAAAATGATTTGCTAAACTTTTGTTTGCTTTAGATGAAGGCGGCGGCTGGCGCCGAAACTGCGGCGGAGAGCTCAAAGAAGCGAGCGGCTACTCCTGCAAGTGAGACGCCGCCGACGAAGGTTGCCCGCGTCGAAGTTGTTGCGGGAGCTGAAAAGGCTGCCGCTAAATCTAGTGAACCTGTCGCGATTGAAGCTCCTGCACTCGCCACGGCTACCGCGGCTGCTGCGTCTACTGCGGCGGCCGAACCGGAAAGCACGACGGGTGCCGCCGTTCCTGGTGCTGCCACTGCCACAGCTTCTGCTGCTGCTCCGACAATTGAAGAGGTTTAGACTCTTAGGCGTGAGAGAGTGTTTAAAACTTGGTCTGTAATAATATACGTTCTGGTACGCTTTGTGCGCAGGATTGTTTTCGCGGCGCGCTGAACATTGCGCCTTTGAAGTATGAGCGTGACGGCTTACGCGTTTCTGGCGAAGCGCACTTGTGTTATGTTTCGCGATATCCGCGTGATGATTTCGGGCGTTTCTGGAGGGAAATGATGGCTCAGTACTTTCAAGGGCGGGAGTGCTTAACTCGATGTTTTCACCGCCGGCATTCTTCTTCCGTAGCGGTCGTGAAAACCGAAAGCGTTGAAGACATTAGTTTTGATCCTTACTTGGATCGTTTTAGGTGTGTTTACGATAGAGCAGGCCCTGAAAACGGTCCCGGATTTGTAGTAGAAGTTGACTTTGATTTGTAGCTGGGGTGTCGACTTTTTGACGAAGTACGCCCGAGTAATACGGCGTGTTTTTTGATTCGCGAAAGATGTTTCAGCGATAAGTCCTTGTCAATTTTTACAAGTTGAATCCTCTTCCACTTTTTTGTTTGGTGGAAAGCGCTTGCCGTTACTCGGTCATCGGAATTAAACGAACGTCACCCCCCCTGGCGATCGAGGGACGGAGGCCGTGCCGAAACTGCGACGCACGGTTCATACGACGTGAATTTACGCAAATTGCGGAAGGCCACAGATCGTGTCGCGTTTTTTTTTTTTTTTTTTGACAAATTGCGGAGCGCGCATCAGGTGCCTCTGTTGTTTGTTGGCTCTTGCGCCCGTCAGATGTTTCGTGGTTGCCGTTAATTTGGCTTAGAAGACGTCGTTTGACGTTATGGGTCCTTGGTTGCCGTTAAAAGCATCTTCGCTTTTTGTTTATTTTGCGGCGCTCGTCGTGACTCGATTGTTTGAGCGAAACGAACGTCACCCCCCTCCCCCTAGCAATCGAGGGATGAGGAGCGCGTTGAATTTGCGAATGGTGCGTGATGCTGCCGCAATTGTTAGGTTCTCTCCGAAATTTGTCGGATATTGAACATTTGTCGCTATTCTTGCAGAAAGAGCGGCACTTGAGAATACATTGCATTTTTGGCCGTTAGGCTTTGCTTTTGCAATTATGCTACCTCCATGGTTTTGAGTCCCGTCTTTGGATGGGTGTTAGTATTGAGTCCCTTAAGACTTCGATCTTAATGATCTATTTTTGATGTGTCGGATTTAGTCCGAAGCCCCTTGGGGGTTGAAGTCAATTTCCTTTAAGGAAATGGATAACTGAGCCCTTGGGCCGTTAACGTTCCGCACTTTCTCAATTTTATGAGAAAGATTGAAGAGATGGCCCCTTGAGGCGCTTTTTTCTCTGACGCCGTCGTTTCTCAATTCGTGAGAAAGATCGACGGTGTAGTTCTTTTTCTCAATTTAGGAGAAAAATTGAAGAGATGGCCTCTTGGGGCACTTTTTTCTCTGATGCCGTCATTTCTCAATTTCGTGAGAAAGATTGACGGTGTAGCCCCTTGGGGCATTTTTTTCTCAAAGTGCTTTATAGAGAAGGAAGCCTGGGAGAAAGGAACCGAAATTTTTTGCTTCCTTTCGAGTGGCTTTGTCCCAGGAGTCAAATCCTCCTGCGTCGATGTGGCGATATTTTTGCAAATATAGCATCGACTATTTTAACGAATGGAGAATGTTTTTGGGGAAGATAGCATTATATTGAACTGCAAGGGTTACAAAGGTCCCACCTCGTTAAAAACCTCACCCCCGATATGGGGTTCCCCTGTGAGGAAAAGAGTATGGGCCTTGAAGGCTAAGAAAGAAAAATTACAACTTAGGTGCCGACTTAAGGCTCCGCTTATAACTGCGCGTCGCCATTAGTCCTTACATTTTAGGTGAAGTACCTCTTGAGGTTGTCCACATTCCAGGCATGCGGGAGCTCGTTGCCTTCATTGTCTGCTAAGTGATATGATCCAGAGCGATTGCTCCTGACGACAATAAAAGGGCCCTGCCACTTGGCGTTGAGTTTTCCAGTGTTTTCTGTTTTTGGGCTCCGCAGGAGGACAAGGTCGCCGGCTTTAAATGCTCTTGGCGCTACTCTGGCGTCCCGCCATTTTCTTGTTTCTTCCTGATACCTCTCCAAGTTAAGGATGGCTTGGTCTTTGTCTAATTCCGACATGTCCTTTGAAACGGCGTCGAACTCGTGGCAATTTCGCCCGAGAGTTGCCCTCATGCTGCGGTGTTTTATCTCTTCGGGAGACATTGCTTCTTCGCCGTACAAGAGCCTGAAAGGCGTGAACTTGGTGGTTCTTGAAACTGTAGTGTTATGCGACCAGATCACTTTGTGCAGCTCATCCATCCATTTTCCTTTTTTCTGGCCTTCTAGGCATTTCTTGATGCCTTCGAAGATTTGCTTGTTGGCGTTCTCGACGGCGCCATTTGACTCTGGATGATAAACAGATGCAAAATTCACTTTTGTGCCTATGGAGTGACAGAACTCGCGGAACTCTTGGTTGTCAAACTGTTTTCCATTGTCCACCGTAATTTCGGCAGGTACACCGAATCTACATACTATGTTTTGCCAGAAAAATTTCTTGATTGCTGGGCCAGTGATATTGATCAATGGCTTAGCCTCTATCCATTTGGTGAAATAATCGAGAGCGACAACGGCATGCGTATAATTTCCGGCAGCCGTAGGCAGGGGGCCGACTATGTCAATTCCCCATCGCTGAAGTGGCCACACTGGCTGGATGAGCTGAGTGAGCTGAGCTGGGTTGTTGATTTTCCTTGAGAATTTCTGACATGCTTCGCATGTTTTTACAAGGTGCTGGGCGTCCTGAAGTGCGGAGGGCCAATAAAAACCTTGCCGAAAGGCTTTGCCGACTAAAGCTCTGCTGGATATGTGAGAGCCGCAGATTCCCTCGTGGATCTCGCTGAGGAGCTTTTTCCCTTCTTCTTGATCAATGCATCTCAAGAATGGAGTGGATGTGCCGAATTTGTAAAGGAACTCATCGACAAAGGCGTAGTTTCTTGCTCTTTGTTTCATGCGCTTGGCTTCTAATTCTGACTCTGGCTCATAAAAATCTCGGAGATACGCCATGATGGGGGCGCGCCAATCTTCGCTTGAGATGGCATGTATCATCTTGGGTTCTTTCTCTGCCGCTTTTATGGAGGGCGAGCTCAGTGTTTCAAAAAAGACGTCAGGTGGTAAAGGATCTTTTCTAGCTGCCGCTTTTGCTAGCTGATCTGATTCGCTATTCTGGTTTCTGTCAATATATTGACAAGTGAAACCCTTGAAGTATTTTTCCACTCCCCGTACATGTTCCAGATATCTGGCCAATAGTTCATCTCTGGCTTTATAGGTTTTATCAACATGCCCGGCAATGACCTGAGAGTCTGTCTTGATGACGAAGTTTTTCACACCTAATGCTCTTAGCTTTCTTATGGCTAGCAAAAGGCCCTCATACTCTGCCACATTGTTTGTGCACTTGTCAGTGTCATGATTGAACTGCAATCTAATTGCGTACCGCAATTTGATACCAGATGGTGAGGTTAAAATTGCGGCAGCTCCAGCACCGAGATGGCACCACGCGCCATCGCAATGGATCTCCCATGGGATTTCGAAGACTGGACCCTCGGTGTACGATGAAGGCTCAGTCCAATCTGCGATAAAATCCACCAACACCTGAGAATTTGCGGCACTTCTTGACTCGAAGTCAACAACGTGTTCTGATAATTCCGAAGCCCATTTGGTGATTCTTCCAGATGCTTCTCTATTTCTGAACATGTCATTCAGTGGTTGATTTGTCAGCACTCGAATGGTGTGAGCTTCAAAGTAATGTCGTAATTTTCTTGATGCCATTAAGACTGCATAGGCTATCTTTTCTAGCTCGGAATAGAATCTTTTTGATCCTGAGAGAGCTTCAGATACATAATATACCGGCACTTGAACTTTCATCACTTTGCCCTTCTTCTCAATTTGCTGTTCTTGCACAAGTGCGGCACAAACTGCTGAGTGCGATGCTGATACATACATTAGCAGAGTTTCATTTTGTTTGGGACTCGCAAATGCGGTCATTTCCTTGAGATACTCTTTCAATTCTGCGAATGCTTTCTTCTGCTCTTGGCCCCATTGAAAGTTGCTTGCGTTTCTGAGAACTTTGAAGAAAGGAAGGCTTCTTTCGGCTGATCTGGAAATAAACCTGTTAAGTGCCGCAATTCTACCGGTGAGCTTCTGCACATCTTTGAGGCATTGTGGCTCTCGCATATTGATAAGTGCACTTATCTTGTCAGGATTGGCTTCAATGCCTTTGATTGACACAAGGCATCCCAAAACCTTTCCCTTGCGAATTCCAAAGACACATTTTTCGGGGTTGAGCTTAAGGTTTGCCTTCCTGAGGTTTGCAAATGTTTCGGCCAAGTCAGAAGTATGGTCTTCTTTCTTGCCGCTTTTTACTACTATGTCGTCGACATAGGCTGACAGATTCTTGCCTAACTGATTCTCAAAGGCGATAGATGTCATTCTGCAGAAAGTCGGTCCCGCATTTTTTAGACCTTCCGGCATTCTGACAAAACAATAAGTTCCGAAAGGAGTGATAAAACTTGTTTTCTCTTCATCATCTTTGTACATGAAGATTTGGTGATACCCGGAAAAACAATCCAGCAGTGATAGAAGTTCTGAGCACGCCGCTGCGTCGACAATTTTGTCAATTCTGGGCAATGGAAAATCATCTTTGGGGCAGGCTTTGTTGAGATCAGTGAAATCAATGCACATCCGCCACTTTCCGTTCTTTTTCTTTACTGGTACAGTGTTAGCCAACCAGGTTGGATATTTCACCTCCCTGATAACATTTGCATCAAGCAACCTCTGTACCTCAGCCTTGACTGCTTCGACCCGGTCGTCAGACATTTTTCGGAGTTTCTGCTTCTTTGGTCTGATGTTTTTATCGATTCGCAACTTGTGCTCTATGATGTCTCGGCTGACGCCTTTTAGGTCACTTGCAGACCAGGCAAAAACATCCTTGTTTTTGCGAAGGAACTGGACGAAAGCTTTCTCCATGTCCTTCGGCATACCTGCCGCAATTATCACTTCCTGTCCTAAGACCTGCTTGTCCAATGGAACTCTCTTTGTTTCCTCGTTAGCCGCAATTGCTGGTTCTTCCTTGTCCATTTCTTTTTCCAACTGGAGGACTTCTTTCCCTGGCTTTTTTCCTGCCGGGTACAAGACGTGCACATTCGGGTGAGCATACAAAAAGTGAACATTCTTCTGGCCGGGGGCTGCCGCCCTTTCAATATTTCTGGCTTCTTGCTGATCACCAAAAACTGAGATGACCTCCTTGTGTGCCGGTATTTTCATACAGAGATAAGAACTGTGCAAAACTGCTTCAAATGCATTGAGGACTCCTCGTCCGAAGATTGCATTGTATGGATAGGGCATATCGACCACGTCAAAAGTGATGTGCTCAGTTCTTGCATTGTCAAGAGTACCAAAGGATACTGGTAGGCTTATTTTGCCGAGGGCACGGACTTCTCTGCCGCCAAAACCATACAAGGGATACTCAGAAGGCTGAAGTAAAGATGAATCAAGGTTTAGCTGGTCAAATGTTCTCTTGAAGAGGATGTCTGCCGAACTTCCATTGTCAACAAGTATTTTGGTGATTGACCAACCATAAGTGTTTGCCTGGATGACCATGGCATCTGTATGAGGGTAGCAGCGGAGGTTTAGATCGCTTCAGTGAACATGATTGGGACATGCGACCACCGCGATTTCACCACGGGACCGTTACACACCGCATTGACGGCTCGGAAGTAATTTTTCTTTTGCTTCTTACTTTCAAACTCAGATGAAGATCCCCCCGTGATTGGTAGGATGACTCCATAAGTGGGAAGGCTCTGAGAGGAATTGTTTTGGTTTGACTGTTTTGGAAATGGCGGCGGTGGAGGTAAAGGCGGCTCCTCCGAGGCAGTGATTCTAGGAATTTGCGGCTGGGGCATGTGTGAACTTGTTTGGGAAGTCGCCAGATGCTGTATTTGCGGCGAGTGTGGTGGATGTAGTTGGTATGGGCTTTGGAAGTGGTGATGGGGGTTGTAAGAATTCTGGAAGTATTGGAATGGGTAAGAAGCACCGAAAGGTGAGTTGTTCCAAGAATTGGCGGCAGACGTGTGATTGACGCTTCTCTGTGTTTCGCTTCTTTGCTCTTTGGCTTTCATTCTTTCCATGGCATCCTTTGTTTCTGGGCACTCCTTGGAGGTGTGACCCTTGTCAAGTCCGTGAAACAGACAGTATGGCTTTTTTGGCTCTTGGTTTCGCGAGTTGTGCGAATTGCCGCGACCCCTTCCTCGAGAGCGATTGTTTCTTCCTCCTCTGTGCTGAAAATTGCCGGCAGAGCTGCTTGTGTCGGCTTTTTCTTCTTGGTTGTCAATATGATTGATTAGGTTGGAGTTCTGGCTTTGATTGTTGTTGCCACCTCTCCTAGACGAATTCCAATCCTGCTGCCTCTGGCTCGATTGGTTTTTCTTCGCCTGGCGCAGCGCGCTCTGCTGCTCTAATCTTCTTCTATGGTCATTGTCGGCTCTACAGAACTGGTCGACCGTTGAGAAGAACTCTTCGAGTGTTGAAGGGCGGTGCATGGAAAAATGAGTGGCACAAGGGCCGGCTCGCAACCCCCCAATTGCGGCATCAATGACAATTTGGTCTGGCATATCATCAGTTCGGGCTTTTAGCTTGACAAATCTCTGGAAATAGTCTTGCAGGGGCTCTTTTTCTTGCTGAACACATGCTCTGAGTTCATCTGCAGATATGGATGTTCTATGAAACCCTTGAAAATTTGTCGTCAATTTGTCCCTTAGGTTCTCCCATGAATATATTGATCCGGGCTTCAGCCTTGAGTACCACTCGAGAGCTTGATGCTCAATTGCGGTGACAAAGGTCTTGGCCAATACAGTATCATCTCCTCCAGCAGACGCTACAGCAGCTTCAAATGACATCAAAAATTGCCTTGGGTCGGTTGAGCCATTGTACTTTGATAAAGAGATAGGCTTGTATTTTGCTGGCCATGGGGTCAACTGGAGGCCTTCTGACAAGGGAGAGTTCTTGTCGAATTTACTGACAAAAGGTGCAAATTTGCGGTATTCATTCCGAGGCCTATGATGGTCTTCGCCATTGTTGTTTGCTTCAAAGTCGGGAGTCACCCGGTATTGCTCTCTCTTTGCTTCGCTATTTTGCCCCGTGGCGCTTGTCATTTCATCGAGCTCTTTTTGGAGTTCGGCGACTGCCGCCTTTGCTTGTTCAATTTGCAGCCGGAGCCTTTCCTTCTCTCTGGCCCTCTCTTCGGAGATTATCTTCTCCTTTGTTAACTTAAGTCTTTTTCCAAGTTGTTGCAAGTTGGAGAGCTGACGCAATTGCTTGTCAACTTCATCTTCCTCTGGATCACTTTCTTCAGCGTTGACTGTCGACGGTGGTTCCGCCCATTGCTTGCCGGCTTTTACCTGCTTCGACTTCTCTGCTTCTTCATCGAGAGTGAAGTCGATGGTGCTTTTAGCGGCGATAACCTCATCAGATGGCCGAATTCCGGCGGCCAAGCTTGCTTGCGCCGCGCCGGAAATTCGGTTGGCCTCGTCGGCCATTTGCCTTGCTTGAATGAATGCCCAGCGAATTTCTTCTTCCGAGAATGCCGGGTTGGGAGGGAGAATTTCTTCCTCTAAATCCGGCGGGTGGGAGCTGATGGTGGTTTTTGGACTAGGTGCTTTTTTCTTCCTTTGTGGCATCACGGGTGGTATTTTCGAGCAACACAAACGGTGGGCGCCAATGTTGGGAATTCTTCATCGCGACAACAAAGAATCCCGACACAGACAATCAAAAGACATTCAAGAGACAACGGGACAGCATTTCATTACAGGGGTGTCATCTCTCCTCTTCCCTCCCGTCCCACGGAGCCCGGGGGCGGGTATTTATAGGGGAGGCCAAGGGTTATTTCGGCATGACCAGATTACCCTTGGCCACCCACTATATTCGTGGAATATTCTGTACAACATGGTCACAAGGGTACAAACGGCATTTCCGTTTCAATGACGGAAACCCTAGCTAGGTGACGTCATTCGCCGGCCCGATCCTTGGACGTTGTCGTGCCGAACTTCATCTCCTTCATGGACTGCCGCCATTTGAGGACGCCATTCCTAGTCGCCGCCAATTCATCGCCAGCGGTCGGGTCTTGTTGAACAATGTCGGCGACCCGTAACGGCGGCACCCAGGGTTGCCGCCACTTCGTCGGCGAATCCCTTAATGTCGGCAGCTAGGCTACCTGCAGCCAAAAAACCAAAGGCAGAAAGGGGGTGTCGTTATTATCGTAAACACCGATCCCCAACATGATCCATAATAGAAAACCCTAATGCACCGTGATCCCACTCTCATGCTTTCCTACCCTAGCCGCCACCCCCAACCCTACTTGTGATCTCTCCTCTCAAAACAAGCAATCTTTTCATCCGTTAGATGACATCTAGTGGCTACGATGACCCATCCTTTCCTATATAAGCGCACCATCCTAGGCCTCAAGCTCTCACCTACAATCGAGCCCTCTACATTCCATAGCCGCCATTCTAGATCTAGCCTTTTTAGTATTTGCGATTGACCTTCTAGCCACCATTTCGGTTTTTCATGAGGCAATGGTTGTCGCCTTTACTTATTTCCTCATCAAAGACTTATGTGTTTCCTCAAAGATTGTTGGTAATATTTTTTTTTTTTGTTGTAGTTGACAATTTGTTGTTTCATATATAACCGTCATACAACTGTTGCGGTGAAGGCATGAGATGTCAATTTTACTATCTTTTCATATATACATCCGATGATAAAAGTGTGCTGAGCATGCATGACTTGATATGAGGATGTGGGATTTTCTTTTGGAACTTCTCTACAAAATCATCTATTTTATTTTAGGTTTATAGACATTTTTTTTGTGTTGGATGCTTTATCCCGATCCGTGCTCTAAGACCATCTTTTGAGTTCGTTTTGGTTAACTCGGTGGGCTTATTTGTTTTCATTTGACCCGTCATGTTGCCTCTGTTGTTGGATTGCGGCCCGAACTGTCGGGTGCTAACAAGTCCAATGGCTGGCAGGGATTGCAATCCCGTTACGTTGGCAAATGGAGAGTCACTTCTATGTGTGTCCATTTTGAGAATTTCATCAGTTTTTTTCTGAGACCTTCCTTCATATAGTATCTCCTTTTTGTGACCATCACTTTTGAGCTTTCCGCATTGGAGTCACTTGTGCAGGTTCACTTTGGTTGAAGCTAATCACATCTTACTCTATTTCTCTTTCTCTAATCAGTTTTGCACATTTTAGTCCATGTTTCTGTTTGTAATTTTTATACTGAGTTTGATAATATTGGTAACATATTGTAGCTTGTGATAGACGTGGATTACTAATAATATCAAGACTTCAACAAAGGAGATATATGTGCTCGATTTAGTTTCCCCCTTTTTTATTGAATTTGTTTGGAATACTTCAAATAAAAACAACAAGGGAGTACACATTTTCATACCATATTGCTTGTTAGCGAGTATTGTTTATATGCTAGTTCTAACAGAGGCCCTGATCGGTTGAGATGGTTGCTCGCCGCAATCGCAGCCACCAAGAAAAGTGGCTGCAGGTGTAGCAAGCAGCAATCTCATTCGATTGCAGCCATAAGTGTTGGTGCTAGTAAGCAACATTTGGTGTTAGATCTAGCTTTAAGAAATCTACCTGTAATCGATCAGGAAACCATTCAACTTTCTTTCACTTTTTTTTTCTTTCTATGGCGACAAAGAATAAAAAAGTGAGTTAGGAAACAAAATTAAACATTCCTAAGAAGAAAAAATGACTGAAATATTTTATGACTTACGACAATCGAATTTTCTTGGGATGATCCGTGCTGACGTGTCCTGTTGAATAAAAATCTGACTGCATTTGACACTGCCTTTTTTTTAACTGAGTTTATTTTTCCTTAATCTGCAGGGAAAGGCATCGCTCCCAATCCGACGGTGCAAGGAGGAGGTGCTTCTAGAAACAAGTAACGGCACCGAAGAATCTAGAACAGAGCACGCAGGCCACACGGAGAAGAAAAGGGCAACGAAAATTCTCCCCGTGGAAAGATGGACAAAGAGAGACCAACAAAAGGGCAAGTGAGGCAGAGGCGTCGTCTGATCGATCTTGCGCCGTGAGGACCGAGAGGAGGAGATCGCCGCAGCAGACAGGTAGAGATGTTCCTGGTGGACTGGTTCTACGGGGTGCTGGCGTCGCTGGGGCTCTGGCAGAAGGAGGCCAAGATCCTCTTCCTCGGCCTCGACAACGCCGGCAAGACCACCCTGCTCCACATGCTCAAGGACGAGGTTCGTGTCTCCTCGATCTCCGGCCTTTGCTCCCCTCCAATTTTCATCTTCTCTGCTTTCCCCTACCTGGGGATTCCCGATCCTGTCTGATCGAATTGTTGCTGCGCATGTGTCTGCATGGATGGGGTTGGATTGCAGCGGCTCGTGCAGCACCAGCCGACGCAGTACCCGACGTCGGAGGAGCTGAGCATCGGCAAGATCAAGTTCAAGGCCTTCGACCTCGGCGGCCACCAGATCGCCCGTCGCGTCTGGAAGGACTACTACGCCAAGGTTGCCTCTTCTTCCCGCTGCTCCTCCTTCCTCCCCATTTTTTTGGCATGTTTACTGTTATTGCGCTGCTCCGTACTGTTGATTTTGGAGTTGGAGAAGTGAAGTTGTTAGGTTTTTAGATGCAAGGCGTATCTGTTGTTCTAGGCAATACTACATCCGGATAGGTTGATCGGGCTCATCTAGCTGTAGGACGAGTGAAAAATGTTCTATTAGCATTTAGCTGCTTGCTCATTGCTATGATCTTGTTATACTGTTATTTGTCTCGGCGTTCAGATTGGTGTTGGTGGACAGTTGGCTGTTAAGTCTCAAGGTACTAGCAGTGCCGTGATATTTTTGCCAGAAAACGTTCATTCAGTTTTTATAGGACGTATCGCTGTTACTCTTGAAGAGTACTAAATGTACCTATGCAAGTGGAATTATGAAAGGTCCCAGCAAGAATGTTGCCTGACCAGGAAACTCCATCAATCACAACAAAGTGTCCCAGCTTAGGTCCAGGCCCCTTTAGTTCTTGCGTTATTCTTTATTTGGACAAAGCACTCATTTAAATAAAAACATAAGAAAACTGTTGAAGTATCACTATGTTTGGAGGGCTTTCCAAATGTACAAATCATGCATCCCCCTTGCCAGTTTACCGCCTAAGTTGTGAGGTTTGCCTGCTTACAGTTATCGGATACTGATTCGCCTCCTTTTTTGTTGGAAATCAGAACTCCAATTGTAAGGAGGTTCTCATGCCTTTTGTGGTAAACTGGCAATGGGAGATGTTTGAATGCTACGTGTGCAAAGCTCTCCTGACACACTGGTATATAGTCAGTTTTCATTAAAAGCAATCAGGATATTTAAAGAATCAACGCTTTGTGCTTTTGTACTGTTCTTACATAAGTCTTGCTGCAATTTTTTAAAATTTTCTTGTGTAGTTTGCATCGAAAACCTCGACTACATCCACAATTAGGGTTTTAGATGCAAGGCGTATCTGTTGTTAGGCTTCTACATCCGGGTAGGTTGATCGGGCTCATCTTGCTGTAGGACGAGTGAAAAATGCTCTATTAGCATTTAGCTGCTTGCTCATAGCTATGATCTTGTTATACTGTTATCTTGGCATTCAGATTGGTGTTGGTGGACAGTTGGCTGTTAAGTCTCAAGGTACTAGCAGTGCCGTGATATTTTTGCCCGAAAATGTTCATTCAGTTTTTATAGGAGGTATCGTTGTTATTCTTGAAGAGTGCTAAATGTACCTATGCAAGTGGAATTATATGAAAGGTCCCAGCAAGAATGTTGCCTGACCAGGAAACTCTACCAATCACAACAACGTGTCCAAGCTTATGTCCAGGCCCCTTTAGTTGTTGCGTTATTCTTTATTTGGACAGAGCACTCTTTTAAATAAAAACATAAAAAAACTGTTGAAGTATCACTATGTTTGGAGGGCTTTCCAAATGTACAGATCATGCTTCCCCCCTGGCCAATTTACCTCCTAAGTTGTGAGGTTTTCCTGCTTACAGTTATCGGATACTGATTCGCCTCCATTTTTGTTGGAAGCATCAGAACTCCAATAGTAAATAAGGTAGTTATTGTTTTTGTGGTAATTGGCAATGGGAGAAGTTTGAATGTTACGTGTGCAAAGCTCTCCTGAGACACTATACGTAATCAATTTTCAGTAAAAGGAACCGGAAGATCTAAATAAATCTATGCTTTTGCGCTTTTCATTATTCTGGTGTGAGACTTGCTGCAAATCCTCTGTATGCATGTGTATTGTTTGTCAAAAATCAAAACTTGTCTAGGATGCTTGATCTAGTCTGGGGATCTTAATATAATCATGAAATCTGTACGTTGTGCCAAAATCTTCTTTCCCTGATAGTAAGTTATCATCCTTAATTCTCCATTTGGTTTTTTTTTTTTTGTTCCCTCAAATAGCTTTGGTTCTATACTCCAGTTGAACTTCTCTCACACCCTGTTTACAGTTTGCATACTTTACCATACTTCAGATACACACAATTCCTTTCCGAATTCCATTTGTTTCGAGAACACATGTTCGAGTTTTGTTAGAAATCTTGTTTCTGCAATTGGTCGTAGTTCTTTTAGATTTAGATTTTAGACAATTTTAATTCTAATTAAAATTCGTTTGTTCACGCTTTGGAATTTTTTGTTTGGACCCTTTAGGGCTGTCCCTTGCAAAAGAAAATTTTACCCGCTTCCAGGCTACCTTATTTTCCTTCCTTTAAGGTCCTTGTAATACCTCCCAAATCTCATTTGTTCTGAGTTGTTTTGTTTCTGCTATTCGTCAAAATAGTTGTGTGGATTTAGACATTGTCGTATTGCTTGCCAATATATGTGTCTAAAACGGGACAGTAGGACAGCAAGGCTATGTAATGTTTCTATATGCTCTGACTGGCTGTTTCTAATCTCTTATCTCTATGATAGGTTGATGCTGTTGTTTACTTGGTGGATGCTGTCGACAAGGAACGGTTTGCAGAGTCGAAGAAGGAACTTGATGCTCTTCTTGCAGACGACTCACTTGAAAAAGTTCCTTTCCTCATACTGGGAAACAAGATCGACATCCCGTATGCAGCTTCAGAGGAGGAGCTGCGGTACTACCTTGGACTGAGCAACTTTACCACAGGAAAGGGCAACGTGAACTTAGACAATTCCAATGTGCGCCCCCTGGAGATCTTCATGTGTAGCGTGGTCCGTAAGATGGGCTACGGCGAAGGCTTCAAATGGATGTCTCAGTACATCAAGTGAAGCCTCGTCTTCTCTGTCCATAGTGCTTCTCCTTTGCTACCCAGGGAGGTGGTTGTAATCAGGTCTGGTTCTTTGGAGTCCTGCAGCTGTATCAAAAAGGTCAATGTAGCTAGTGTGGTAGAAATCCTGTAAGTTGGTGTTAATCCTGGATACGTGATGGTGTCTGTCTTCTTTCCTGATTGTTTGCGGGCGACAGTCTTAAACTCTTAGTAGCTCGGAAAAAAAAAGTGTTTGCTGGGTTCTCTTCGATACGGAAAGATGTCAGCTTATGTAATCATGTTACTTGAAGCAGTGAAATGTTTGCCGCAATTTGGTAGCTCTGTTGGTTCATAAAAGTAAACTTGTATCTCACTGTAATCATGTTACCTGTATTTCATTGTTCATGGGAGGCCGGGACTGGGAGGCGTTTTGGCAGACCCCTGCTGTAAAGCCTTTTGGCTTTCATGATCATAGCATCCATTCCGTCCAATGGGTGTTTTTTTTTTTCGCTAGTATTTCTATACAGACATCGAATCCCTCAAGGTGGCGTTTGGATTTGGGGAAAAGATAG
This sequence comes from Eragrostis nindensis, assembly GCA_012490785.1. Classification (NCBI taxonomy): domain Eukaryota; kingdom Viridiplantae; phylum Streptophyta; class Magnoliopsida; order Poales; family Poaceae; genus Eragrostis; species Eragrostis nindensis. The sequence goes on along the minus strand of JAAXCT010000069.1, from coordinate 1,031,119 downwards.
GTGAGAATGAGAAGTGAGGAGCAGGAAATGATTAATCCCATGTTTGGATTTGTGGAATGGGAAATGCAAACAGTTTGCAGGGCAGGAAATGGCAGAGAGCTGTGGATACGTGACATGGCAATTCGATCTGTTCGGCTGGCAATGTACCGCCCCTCCAGCTCCTCCCTGCGGTTGCTTCCTTTTGTCTGTGTGCCTCCAGGTGCGATGCCAAATGAAGCAAACTTCCTCTGACCCAAAGCAAAGCAACCGGAACATGAAGGCAGCCGGCCTGTTTCTTTCTGTTTCCACGCGATTCCTTGCGGTGAAAACGGACTGGAAATAGGCTTTAAAAAAACGGACTGGAAATAGAGACGACGACGGGTCCGGGTGTACGAATGCCGTGCAAGCTTCCGCTCGCCCTCGCCGACCGCACCTCCGGCGTCGTTCTCTGCGCGGACGTTGGAAGCGCGAACAGATCGGCTCGCGGCACGTCCCCGGCGCGACGCTGGCCCGTGACTTGGCGGTCGCAAGCAAGGAAAGCCTTCGCCTGGGAACGGCAGAAAGCGGCAAGTCATTCACAACTACAGCCTCGCTCCCTGGCCACTGCTCCCCGGTGAGTTTGATTATACAAGTCTGCTTCTCCCGCCCTGGACAGCTGACGCCTCTCACATCACACCTCTAGAGGCGAACCAGTGAGGGTTCACATGGTGACATGGGACGTAGGAGTACTAGCAGTAGCGGAGATTAGAATGATCGACATGGAAAAGAATGCCAAGCGCGAGCAAGCCGCTCGCGCACCAGCGCTTTTATTCATCATGATAAATTAACAACGCGCGATAACAACACAAACATGAAAGCAACATCAACACCCTCAAGATCGAACACATTTACTTCTACGTATTACACAAACACGAGAGCGAGCGTCATACGCCGAATGGAAGATCTTCTAAATTCACTAATGGCGCCGCGCTTGCCTCTCCCATCATCCATGGAGAGTGGTCACGAGCGTCTCAGGGACGGTGGATTATTGGGGGGCAGCTTTCCTGGGACACACCAGCTGCCACAGGAGGAACGAGTTTAATTAGCTTCTACTGTACAAAGGAGTAGTTAAAAAAAATTTCTTGTGTTCATTCAGGAAAAGCAGAGGCGGTAGCTTACGATCGTTGACGCAGGTGGACGGTTCACTTGGACGGCCTCGCCCGAGGACGCCGCAGACAAAGAAGGTTAATACGAGGATGATCATAAGCAACTGAACTGAGGTCGAGTAGTTCCTTGCCATTGTTCCTGACAAGCTACGCACGCCGTAGAGAGCCGGACTAGTAAGGCTAACAACACTGGCAATGGGTGGTGCTCGCTGCAATGCTAGCTCCAGTCCACCACTTACTTATAAAGAGCAGCCTCCATGTACGGATTCAGAATCGGTCTTTGACTGAAACTCTGAATGTTGGTAGGTCAGGAGTCAGGTGGAAACCTCATACTTCTTTCGATTACATTTCCTGGAAGATCGTCTTTGGCTAGTGGGACAGGAGCATAGGACCACGTTAAGAAGACGACATTCGAACAGGAACGACATACATGTGCATTGCCCTGAGGCTGAGGGCAGACTTCCACACACACTGACTGATTAATGAGTCAAGTCATTGATCTTTGGCATTTAGCTCAAAGGGGGATGTCTAACTGGTTAAGTGTGGTCCATGATTATTGATGAGTTAAATGCACCAACAATCTTTAAACTATTTTGAATGAGTCATTCAAGTTCACGATATCTCAAACCGTGCATCTAGGTCCTCAAACTATTAAAATCGTTCACCGGCAGTCCATACCGATTTTGAGCACGGTTTTGACTTTGGAAAAAATGCAAAGATACTCCGAGTTTACCTTACTTCCCATACACGAGCCGTCTCCTTCACACGCTGATCTTGAACACGAGCATCTCAGACTTTTCATGTATGTCAATAAATTTTAACATCTTCTGTAATTTATTGTTTATTTATTTTTTTAATTTTACCCATAGACCATATTTATAGCATGGTTTTAAATTGGCAAAACTCTCATCCATTTCAACTTTTGTATGCAAGCACGTCCCGCAGCAACGCGCGAGGTATTCTGGATCTGGTGACGACGCTGTTCACGGACGTTTATTTATTCTGTCGTTAGCCTGAAGAGGAGAAAATGATGCGTGGGCTGAGGTGGATTGCTTTTGCCATGGGCCGAACTGAACAGCACCCAATGTACCCCGCCGCCGTGATTGGGGTTGCAAACGGATGTGGGCCGAAATTCAGGCCTGAGGAGTGACGGAGGCGGGCCGACATGACTTTTCTATCCGCATCCGGGAAAGTCAGAGGATCCGCCAGTTGGAGTCAGTTTGGGGGCCCGTGAGTGCGAAGGGATCCGCCAGAGGTTTGTCTGGTGTTGGCAGGATATATAAAGAGAAAAGTCTAATTTGGGTCCCCCAACTATTGGGGGTAGCGCAACTTTCACCCCGAACTAAAAAACCGGGTATCCGCAGTCCTCCAACTATAGGGGTGGGTGCAATTTGACTCCTCCGGCGGTTTTGAAGGCGGTTTTGTCCTACGTGGCGAGGTGGGTCCCACGTGTCGGATGCCACGTCATTTTCTTTTTCTTTTCTTTTTTTTTCTCTCTTCCTCTCTTCTTTCTTTTTTCTCTCTTCCTCTCTCCCACGCGCCCGCGCCGCTGCCGGTAAGCCCGCGCCACCGCCCCTCCCGCACGCCCGCGCCGCCGCCCGAAGAAGGCCATCCCCATCCGCTCATGCACCAGCGACAGGTACCTCTCCCGCAGGAACTCGCGGAACGCGCCCCACCGCTGGCCGCCGCCGCCGCTCGCGGAGTCGAGGAACGACGCCGCCGGCGCCGGCGCTGGTCCACGTGGGATCCTCGTCCCCGGCCACTCAAGCCGAAGTAGCAGCAGCCATGGCACCTCCCCCACGAGCTCTCCACCACCAGCAGCATCCTCATCTCCCCTGTTCTCTCTAATCCGCAAGCAGCCGCAATACTCCATCCCCTTCCTCTTTTCCACGAAGCACACCAGCCACCACCGCCGCTCCCCTTCGAATCCGTGGCACAGCAGGCCACCGCAGCAGCATCGAGCAGCACCACCGGTTCCCCTCGGCGCCTCCTCTGCTTCCCCCTCGGCGTCCCCTTTCAGCGTGCGGAGGCGCGACCCCGCGCGAGCAGGCCGGCGACCCAGTGCGGCTGGCGGCCACGGCAACAGTGCAGCCACCGCCGTATGGACCCAGCCGGCGGACCGTATGGATTCGAGCATTGTCTTGGAGAAGGCGCGGACGGACTTGACGGCGCGGCGCAGCGCGGTGAGGACGTGGGTGGCGTTGAGGCCGGAGAGGTGGAGGCCGTCGAGCTCCGTGAGCGGTGGGCGGCGGGCGCGGGCCTCGCCGGCGAGCGCGGCGCGGAGCTGCTCCGCCGCGGCGTCCCGCGCGCGGAGCTCCGCCTCCAGCTTCCGCCTCGTGATCTCGTAGGTGCGGAGGAGGTGCCGCTGCTTGTCGGCCTGCGCCGCGAGGGCGGCGGCGCTCCGGGCCGCGGCAGCCAGGTCCCGCGCGTACCGCCGCTTCAGCTCCGCCACCAGCCCGGCGTCCGCCGCCTGGATCGCCTCCGCGTCGTAGGGGTGCTGCGCCAGCTGCAAGAAAGTGAGGACGGGGCCGGGTGTGGAGGGCTGAGGGGAGGGGGAGGAGAGTCCATGGCGGTGCGGTGATTGGAGCGGGCGCTGGAATGACGAGCGGCGTCGGGGGTAGGGGAGAGGTAGGAAAGAGAAGAAGAAAAGAAGAGAGGGAAAAAAAAAAGAGAAAAGAAAAGAAAAGGTCACGTGGCCCTGACATGTGGGCCCCACTATGCCACGTAGGACAAAACCGCCTTCAAAACCACCGGAGGAGTCAAATTGCACTCACCCCTATAGTTGGAGGACTGCGGATACTCGGTTTTTTAGTTCGGGGTGAAAGTTGCGCTACCCCCAATAGTTGGGGGACCCAAATTAGACTTTTCTCATATATAAAGCACCCGAGCCCGATCTCAAAAAAAAAAAAAAAACAAACCCGAGGCGTCCCTCCTTTCCCAACCCTAGCCGCCTCCACCGCACGCAGCGCAGCCAGATCTAGGTCGTGCTCGATTAGGGAGAGAGAGATAGAGGCGAAGACCCGGACACCGACGGAGTCTATGGATTTCCGCGGGATCCAGATGCACTTGCCCGAGGCGACGATCGGCTACAAGGCGGCGGAGGCGACGGTCGGCCACAAGGCCGCGGAGGAGATGGTCATCTACAAAGCGGCGACGGCGACAGCGACCCTCGGCTACAACGTGATGATCTTCCGCGAGCCGGATCCGTCGATCGGCTACAAGGAGGATGTGTTCATGGAGATCGTGATGGCCAAGGTGGAGGACAAGACGATGGCAAAGATGACGGCCAATCTGTCGGCGGACGGCTTGAACAATGTGAAGTTTCTGTCGAAGGATCAGATCCAGAACATCAGTGAGTCGCCGATGCCTCCCGCCATGCCTCGCTTTACACCCCAGCAGCTCTTGGACGCGATCAAGGAAGATGAACCCGAGCTCGCGGAGGAGGTGCGTAGCATCGAGGCAGATATGAAGGAGCTGATGGAGTTCCAACACGCCGAGCGATTGTTCATCCGCGAGCGCTTCGGCAGGGGCCAGCCCATCCCTGAAGGTGGCATGCTGGTTGTCCGGGATGGTGGCCAGTGAGGTCGTGGACGATGGTAGTCAAGAGTTGGAAGCAGGCGAAGCATCTTGTTATTAATCAACGTGATGTCGAAACCTTAACTAGCTAGATATATTTGACTTATACGCGCAAAACCCTTGCATGCCCGGGTGCTGCCAGGATGCCCATATTCAGGGAACCAAACACACCCACGTGTAATACGCCCCGTTCGTGCAGTAGTACGTACAAGTGAGAAACGGAGAGCAGATTTCAATTGCCATCCACGCTGCTGATCATCGATGTGAAGGGTTTGATTTTTCTTTGATACCGATCGATGTTGTTGTCTTGTCGATGAGTAGGCGCGGCAGCGCGGGCGTTGTTGTCCTGCCACGGAGGAATTGCCACATGTGCTATGCTATACTAGTAGCAACATGCAAAACGAGTCGGTCTTCGATCTTAGAAATGCACCATTTATTCCGTTATTATTCAACCGGCCGATCGAGCTTGATTGATGTATATTCTCCGTCGCGGCCGGCAGGCATGGCGCTAGGGCCGCCGCCGCTAGCTACGGCGGCCGGCTAGCCGATGATGGGGACGTACTCGACGATGCCGCTGTCGTTGATGAAGAGGCGGACGCGCGCCGGGTTGAACCCCGGCTCGAACGGCGAGCCGGGCGGGAGCACCTCGACGGCGACGTCGGGCCTGTCCTGGCTTATCTTCATCGCCGCCGGTGTCGCCGGCGCGAACAGCAGCTCCGGCCACCACGCCTTCATGATCCGTTAATTAGCTAGGTTCTTCTCCGATCCGGTCTTGCTTGCTCGTTAAATCGATGTGTGATTTGTGCATGGTTTATAGGCGGCTCTTGGATATATCTGGTGATCAAGCTCGCGACAGCCCTGACGTCTGCCATAGCTACCATCGTTGCTTATAGATATAATAATGTCCTAATCTGTACTGTGGCAGGCGTGTACTCTACCTTGTTTGGAGCTTCGTTGTCCTTGAGGAAATTGCATGGCAGAATACATTCTTGTTTTTCGATTTCCTATGGATCTCGAGAGCCCGTACTGCAATCTACCGTTGATGAGCTTCAGTTCCACAACTGCAGCACTAGCTGACGCCCGTGCTGTGCTGGGAATCAATCTTTCAGTAAAACGAAACATCTGTTTGGATCGATGCCCGTATGTTATTATGTCGTCCATTCAGTTGACAACATTCGTCGAGAACATATATAGGAAACATTCTTGTTGTTCTCCTATGGATCGAGATTGAACCCGTACGTACTACTGCAGATGCAATCGGTCGCCTTCATTTGCACAACTGCACTTGCTGAAGGTCCGATCGAGCTGGGAACCAATTAATCTTCAGTAAAACGAAACATCTGTGTTTGGATGCGTTATATATGTATGTTCATTAATGGTTCTTATCTATGTCTCGTCCATTCAGTTAACAACATCATTGAGTCTTGCAACTTTCATTCACATATTTTCCCAATCATCTGCGCTACCTCGATCTAGCACATTCGAAGCTTCGTAGCCATGGTCCTTGTGTCGTACCAACCGAGAACATTGGCCACACTGTCGCTGTCTGGCGCTCAACCTGTGCCGTTGTCCTTGTATCATATCGTACCATCTGGATTCTACCTGCACTAGTACACCAAGCACTGTTCTTGGCCGCCCCAAACACATCAGCTTCTTCAGTCATTTGGTGCTTCTCTGGACTGACTGAACATGCATGCACGCACCCATATCTGGTATTGAGGTTTCTCTATAGGAGATGAGAGTGGTCAGTGGTGGAATTGGCGATCAATCGATTGTTTAAAATGTTAGTTGTGCAGCATCTACCAAATCAAATCGATCCAGTCTCCACGTTCCCTCCACTTGCTTCTTCAATTCTGCAATGCAACCTCCTCCTCCAAACCCTCAGCAAAACTGAGTACCAGTAGTATGTTGTGTCATGCCACATCATCATGTGAAGGGCCATGGACTGATGGGTGGGCCCACCATAGACCTTGTTTACTAAGTCAACATAGGCATCTAATGTTAGTTGTGGCGTCCTGAGTCCTGACCCCACTGCTGACGTCACAATACACGTGGACTATATAGTTTTTGACGTCACAATCTATTTTACTATATATCCAAGCTATTCAGGGGGTGTTTAGATTGAGAAAGTGGGAGAAATACATTGTAGCAAACTTTGTTGGGAAGCATGTTTCCTGAGGAGGGCATGGTTTTCAATGGAATGAAAGTTTGATTAATAGTGCAAAGTTGAGGAAACTAAACATCCCCTCAACTCAACACCAAAGTGCAAGCAATTGGGATCCATATTTGCAAAACTATATGATATTTATAAACTAGTATGGCTGCCTGCACATTTGCGCGGCTAGAATCGATTGTTTTCACAACGATAATAGTATAAAATTTATAAACTTGTATGTAGGTATTTCATGATATTTTGTAATAAACTTTTATATGCTCTCTCATACGGTTGCATCCCTCGCTTGCTCATAATGATGCTTAGCTGTCTATCGCCTTGGCTTGTTGTCCGGCTCACTTGTTCCTCTAGGACACTTTTACCAACTTATTACCCGTCCCGGCTACTTGTCGCCCATTCCGGCAAGGGCTACTACATTCACATGTCACCTTCCCCTCTCGCCTTCCTACTGGTAGGTTGGTCATTTTGTTGTTCAGATTGCTTGCTCATCGCCCTCGTTCAAGGTCTTTCCCGTCCTCCTTTCTAACTTGTTTTTCGGTTCTCTCACTCATCCTTACTCTGTCATCATCATAGCTTGTTTTTCAGCTTGCCTACTCATCACGTCATAATTTAACTATTTTAGACTCGTAATTGTATGGTAGGAAAATTAGAAATAAGAATTAAGGATATTTTTAGCTATCTTTTATAACTCGAATTTAGTTATTTTTACTCATCACGTCATAATTTAACTATTTTAGACTCATAATGGTATGATAGGAAAATTAGAAATAAGAATTAAGGATATTTTTAGCTATCTTTTATAACTCGAATTTAGTTATTTTTTGGACTTAATGGAATGACGAGTAATTTAGAAATAGGTGTGACATGTATTTTTGGTTTTTTTTTATTATTTCGAATTTAGTTATTTTTTGACTCATAATGGCATGGTGGTAATTTAGAAATAGGTTCGAGGGGTATTTTTAGCTATTTTTAATTATTATGAATTTAGCTATTTTATAAACATTTATAAGGGGTTTTGTGACTTATTTTTCATAATGACAGCGGTGGGTAATTTTATCTTCTTATTTTCTCGGATTAACGTGGGAATTTCTAACATTTTAGAGCGAACGTGGTGGCTCCTTTTTCTCGTTAATTATATATATAATAGATAGATAGTTATAGATTCAGCATCATGTACAACACAACACATACACGTGTTCGTATATTTGTGGCGGCCGTGGTGCACGCTGCATGCTAGCCGATGATGGGGACCTGCGCGACGAGGCCGTTGAGATCGATGAAGACGCGGACGCGCTCGGGGTTGAACTCCGGCGTCAGTGGCGCGCCAGGCGGGAGCACCTCGACGGAGACGTCAGGCCTGTCCTGCTTTATCTTCATCACCGCCGTAGTCGCCGGTGAGCCTACCAGCTCCGGCCACCACAACTTGGGAGGAACTGGAGGTGGCCCTCCGCTCATGATCGATCTCCGGTCGATCAGATCAGCTCGCCTAATCGAGACTGTCGACTGTGATTACTTGCATCGTATACGTATTTGTATATATCTTCAAGACCAGGAGAGTAAACATGCGACAACCATGCATCGATTGATCGCCGGCCATTTCAGGCATCTCGTGTGCATCGATGTTTTTGTCACTGTGTGTGCGCACTTATTTGCCAGAGGTTGGAGCTGCGGCACAATTTCAATTGTTTGACCTATCCTGCTCGCTGTGGGAAAAAAATGCAGATCCTTTGGGCAATCCAAGGAACTAGGGAGTGCCCGTGCGTTGCAAAGGCGTAAATAACTACAACTTTATTTAGAGTAAGATGATGTAGGTAAGGCCGAAAGAAAAACAGAAAAATTAGAAATAATATATATGCAGTGGTGATATTTATGGTAGAAAAAAAAATAACGAGTGATAATATGATTATATGAGCATACAAATAGCAAAAACTTCTGCTAGATTCACATGCGTGCTCATTTTTCTCAAGTTAATTCAATAACCATCAATTCTGTAGCTCGTTCTATTATTTGTTGTCTAAGAAAGTGTTCAATAATGATTGAGAAAGGCATTTGTGCAATTAGACGAGTTACTAAGCAAATTGTGTAATGCATCTTTCACAAATTAACAACTCTTGCAGTGGTAACAAGTTACAGTTTAGAAGATGAAAGAAGCAGGATAGTACATGTCTAAAGGAAATACCGCAACAAGTGAAACATCCTAAATTTACTGCAAAATCAGTACCACCAGCAGCCTTGGAGTAGGCAATTTTGACAAGGATTGGATAATTGCTAATTTATACAGTACGAGACAAATTTCTTAGTGATGCACTTTCTTGAGGGGTCTTTTTGCAACCAAGCTGGGACTAAAATGGTTAAAATTTTGGAAGGTCAAACCAAGCAGCCCATAGAGGCTTCATTTTTTTTTTTTTGGAAACAGAAACTAAAACTAAACATACTTAGGTCCTGCAGTGCATACTGAATTTAAGCTCTGACATGGATAAAGGTTACGCAGTTATCCTGCCAAATAATAGACTTGGACTGTAATAACATAAACTACTCTGAAGATTTGCAGATGTAATCGACAGCTATAGCAACTGCATGTAGAAATGAAGTTTGTACTTGTACACACGGTTGTCCTAAGCAACTGCATGTAGTATGGGACTATTTTTATAAGCAGGTTTCTTCCTTAGATAATTAAACCGGCGAGGTTTGCAATAGGAAGTTGTGCAGTGGATACAAACGGAGCGGTAAAAAAAAATTTAAGGACGAGCAAGTTGCTCGCCATAGTTTTATTAATACTAATACAGTAGCTCACAATACCAACATCAACATGAAAACAACATCAGCACACCTCACAGACAAATTTATTTGTACGTATCACACGGAGAAGAGAATGTTCTACATCGACAGGACAATCCTCCTATAATTTACTGCTACGGCACGACGCTTGCTTCCTTCCATGGAATGATCATGAACGTCAGGGACGATTGATGATTGGAGGGCAGTTTTGCTGGATCGCAGCTGCCCAAGAAGAAGAACAGGGCTAATTAGCTACAAAGTAGTTAAAAAAAAAACCTCTCGTGACATTCAGGAAGAGCAACAGTGATAACTTACGATTGTTGACGCAGGTGGATGGCCCATCTGATCGTCCGAGGATGCCGCAGACAAAAAACATTAAAATGAGGAGGATCAGAAGCAACTGAACCGAGGTCGAGTAGTTCTTGGCCATTGTTCCTGACAAGCTAGCTAGTTGCAATGGGTGCTCACTGCAATGCTAGCTCCCTCACTTATAAAGAGAACGCATTCAGAGCCAATCTATCTTTGACTGAAACTCTGAAAGCAGGTTAGGTGTAAGTCTAACCTAGTTTCCCAATAGTTATGTGAATTTCTTTCCATGAAATTTTCTGGAAGGTCTAACCTTGGTTGGTGGGATATGGCTGCTCTTCTGAGTTAAAAAGAAGATATCCAAAATGAGAACGCATGCGCATTGCCCTGTGGGGAGGCTTCTACATACAAGGACTGATTGATGAGTCCAGTCATTGATATTTTGCATTCAGATTATTAGGTGGTACGACGAAGTGGGTCAAAAAGAAAAAAAAATCTTAGATTTAAGTGATGATTGAACATCTGGTCTGGTGGAATGGAACATCGGTCAGCGGGCACATGCACTTTGATGATTGCACATCTTTGACTGAAACTCTGAAATCAGTCACGTGTGGAAACGTGGAAGAAGGAACCGGATCCTAAAAAACAAATAACCAATCTCACCTCGTCGAGCACATTCCTAGTTTCGGAAAGTCTTTAGTGGCTCGCATGACATACATGGCATATGCAATGCAAGTAGGCGAGCTAGCAGCATTCTCTACATTTTTCATCTATAAATCCATCACGTCTCTTGTGCAAGAAACCACGCAACTTATTGCAAAGCACAAAGAAGTAATACATCCCATAAACTCAGCAGCATGTGTGAGAGATCAAGAACACATGTAATAGTGTCTCCTGTGAGAGCTCCTCTAACAAGCTCCTCATCACAGCTCCTAACCATCGTTGTCCTCTGCTCTCTTTGGAGCTTCGCCGTCCCTGCTTCGCCTCCTAACGACTTCCAAACTCTCATTTGCCTGAAGCTGCATCTCTCCAGTTCCACCACCCTCCTCGACTCATGGAACCAGAGCAGTTCTTCCCTCCATTTCTGCAGCTGGCCCGGTGTAACTTGCAGCAAGGCGCAAGCGCCTCGCGTGGTTGCTCTGGATCTCGAGTCATGGGGACTCGATGGCCAGATCCCACCCTGCATCTCCAACCTCACGCTCCTCACAAGAATCCACTTCCCGAACAATCTACTGACGGGCGTGATCCCGTCGGAGCTTGGGCAGTTGAGCAGGCTGAGCTACCTCAACCTCAGCTCGAACAGCCTCAGTGGGATGCTCCCAAATGTTTCGGTTTTATATCTTGCTGGTAACAGCTTGACAGGTAACATTCCTCTGTCACTTGGAAGCAGCTGGTCCCTTGTTTCTGTAGTCCTCACGAACAACAGCCTCACAGGACCTATTCCTTCTGCTCTTGCTCACAGTTCGTCGCTTAAAGTGTTGGACTTGACAGGCAACAACCTTGGCGGAGAGATTCCTCCTGCCCTGTTCAACAGCACGTCACTGCAGAGATTAGACCTTGGATGGAACTACTTTGTTGGGTCCATACCATCTTCTTCGAATATCAACTCACCCTTGCAATTTCTAACATTGTCGGTGAATGATCTTACAGGCACCATACCATCGTCTTTGGGGAATTTTTCTTCCCTTCGCCGGCTACTGCTCGCCGCTAACAAGTTTCATGGAAACATCCCGGCAAGCATAGGAAAAATTCCAAATTTGCAAGAACTAGACATGTCTTACAACAATTTGTCAGGGACTGTCCCCGCATCTCTATTCAACATTTCCTCACTCACAGACTTTAGGCTGTCCGTCAACAGATTCGCGGGGAGCCTTCCATCTGACATTGGGCACACCCTTCCAAGCATCCAATCACTGATTATGCAAGCAAGTAACTTTCGAGGCCAAATCCCTGCTTCTCTGGTCAACGCAACCAACCTTGAGTCCATTAATCTGGGGGATAATGCTTTCCATGGTATTATCCCTTCTTTTGGGTCCCTTTACAAGTTAAACCAGCTAATTTTGGCTAGTAATCAGCTTGAAGCTGGAGACTGGACTTTCTTCTCCTCGCTAACAAACTGCACGCAGTTGGAAGTATTGTCTTTGGGAACAAACATGATGCAAGGAAACTTGCCAACTTCAGTTGGCAGTCTTGCAAATAGCCTACGGGCACTCGTTCTGCACGCAAATAAGATATCCGGTCCCATACCACCAGAGATAGGGAACCTCACAAACCTCGAGTTTCTTAGAATGGAGCAGAATTATTTTGTCGGAAACCTCCCTGACGCAATTGGAAATATTGCAAATTTAAGTTTCCTGAACTTGTCTCAGAACAAACTTTCTGGACAAATTCCACTTTCAATTGGTAAGCTCCGTCAACTGACTAAGCTCTTTTTGCAAGAGAACAATCTGAGTGGACCAATTCCTAGAGCTCTAGGTGATTGCAAAAACTTGATCAATGTCAGCCTTTCTTATAATTCATTGAACGAGAGCATACCAAGAGAGATTTTTTCTCTCTATTCCCTAACAGCAGGTTTGGATTTATCCCACAACAAGCTTTCTGGACAAATTCCGCTGGAGATTGGTGGCTTGATCAATATAGGCCATGTTGATTTTTCCAACAATCACCTTTCTGGAAAAATTCCAACTACTCTAGGTGCCTGTGTCCACTTAGAGACCCTGCACATGGAAGGTAACTTTCTTGATGGAAGAATTCCCGATTCATTCATCAATTTGAAAGGCATTTCTGAGATTGATCTCTCTAGAAACAACTTGAGTGGTGAGATCCCCAAGTTTTTTCAGTCCTTCAATGCTGTGAAGCTTCTGAACTTGTCCTTCAACAACCTTGATGGTCAAGTGCCAACAGGGGGCATATTTCAAAATTCTAGTGAGGTATTTCTCCAAGGGAATGGTATGTTATGTTCTAGTTTCCCAATGTTGCAACTTCCGCTTTGCCTCGCATCATCCAAGCACCGGCACTCTTCCAACAATCTAAAAATAGTTGGGATCAGTGTGGCTCTTGCTTTGATCTCTTTTTCATGTGTAATATGCATTCTTTGGAAGAAGAGTAAGAGATCCAAACAATCGGACCACACAGCATTCAATGAGTTGAAGAACTACTCGTATGCAGATTTAGTCAGAGCGACAAATGGTTTCTCTTCAGACTGTTTGCTTGGCTCAGGGACATATGGATCAGTATATAAAGGTGTCCTTGAGTCTGAAGAACAAGGAATTGCTATCAAAGTTTTCAAGCTTGATAAACTTGGAGCACCAAAAAGCTTCATTGCCGAATGCAATGCCTTTAGAAACATTCGTCATCGCAATATTGTAAGGGTGATTTCAGCATGCTCAACCTGGGACCATAAAGGGAATGATTTCAAAGCCCTTATCATTGAATATATGGCTAATGGCACTCTAGAGAGCTGGCTTTACTCTGAAATGGAAAGACCGCTGAGCTTGAGCTCCAGAGCAGCAATAGCAGTGGACATAGCTTCTGCATTGGATTATTTACATAACCATTCTGTGCCTCCTATAGTCCACTGTGATTTGAAGCCCAGCAATGTTCTCCTAGATGACGGCATGGGTGCGCGTCTCAGTGACTTTGGTTTAGCTAAGTTCCTTCACGGTTCTTCAAGCAGTACTGCTTCAACAAGCTTAGGACCAAGAGGATCAATTGGATACATTGCACCGGGTAAATATTTTTGACATTATTATCTTTTCACAGTATAAAACCTAGGGCATCATAACCTTTTTGTATTCACATACAAATTATTCATTTCCAAATAATATCTTATATCATCAATGTTTTGAGATAGTCGAATGTTCAAACAATGCAGAGTATGGCTTTGGGAGCAAAATCTCGACAGAGGGAGATGTCTATAGCTATGGAATTATAATCCTAGAAATGCTCACAGGGAAACGACCAACAGATAAATTGTTTAGCGATGGTTTGAGCCTTCACAAATTTGTGGGAAATGCATTTCCCCATAAGATTGGCGAGATCCTTGATCCTACCATCATTCAAAATTTGGGAGATGGAGGAGTGGACAATAACCTAGACGACCATGCAACGGTTGGGAGGTTGAACTGCATTACGCAGCTTATCAAGCTTGGTCTGTCATGCTGTATGGAGGCACCAAAAGATCGACCAACAATGCTGGATATTTACGCTGAAGTCACGGCAATCAAACGAGCAATTTCAGCACTAGGCATTGAGGACTAGAAACATTCGGACAAAAAAAATCCTTATTAAGTGATCAGGGAAGCCTGTAAGTTGGAGTCAGTCTAGATATGCGACGTTTCTTTTCTCTGTTTTCTAATTGTTTGTGGGTGGCTGTCTTAATAATTCAAAATATGTTGTTGCATTTATCAGCGGCTGCTGTTGATCCTTTTGAGTTTCATAAGCATAATAATAACATCTAATATGCTATCAGTACTCTCCTACGCCAAATTTTCTTACCACGTGTCACTGTTGCAAACAACACACAGTAAGAAATATTTAGCCAGACAGGAACCTAGCTAACGGGGTGTTGCATTCTAATTTAGCACAACAGTACCAATTTGGGAGCAAACTGAAGATAGCATAGGACTGGATAAGTGGCTTGACAGTCTGAATTTCAGGCTGGAGGTCCTATCCGAATCTTTCAACTGTCGAGACCCGGAAGCAGAGAGAGTGAGAGCGACCCTTGCGGCTATGGAAAAACCCGTCGAACCGCATCCTTTTCCCCTTCGCGCTTCTGTTTGTCGGTACGTTTGCAGGATGCAATGCCAGATGAAGCGAACTTTCTCTGACCCAAGGAATCCCAGAAAACTGGGGCAGCCAGGTTTCCGTGCCCTCCTTGCACTCGACGACCTTGTGTTTTTTTGCCAAAGGGATGATGGTGCCAGGTGGTCGTGGTGATAGATCAAGGTGGACTTGTATTTTGGAACATCAGTCTTGTCTGTTCAGAGCATCCACGCAACCGAGAGCAGTGTTGACCTTCCTTGCAGACTCAGTATTTAGGCCCGTTTGAAACGTAGAAATTTCACAGAAATTTTACAAAATTTCACAGGAAACAGTTCAATTCCCACAAGAATGAAGAATGATTCCTCCGTTCCAAACAGGGCCTTAGTTTTTTTTCCCTCTCTCCAGGTTCTACTAACAAGGTTTCAGTCTCGGTTTACAGGGGTGGGAGGGAACGGGCAAGACGGTACGAATTCCGTGCAAGATTCCAGCTCGCCGGCAGGCCGGACCTTTCCCACCTCCGGCGTCGTTTACCTCGCGCGTCCCTCTCCGTGGGCTCTCCCTATCATAGGAGGGGCCCGGGCGCGAAGCGACGTGCGCCAGCCACGCAAAAGCTAGAGCGGCCTCGTCGGATGGGATTTGCTCGGCACGTCCGCGCGCGCGCCGTCGGTCCGCGCTTTCAGTTGGACGTGAGCGAGTCGGCAGGGCACGAGGCCTGCCGCGCGCGCACGACGCCGACCCGTGGCCTTGGCAGCTCTCGCGGAGCAAGCGAGGAAACCTCGTGCGCGACGTCGAAGCGCAGCGAGTCAGACGCGGCGCCGCGCCCGGTAGGCGAATGCTGACCGGACGTTTGGCCGGAGGCGGAGACGGTGGTCGATGTTCCAACAAGTTGGTGCGTCCTTAAATTAGTGCCGATCCTGCCTGCGGCGATGATCGGAGATTTGATGATCCGCCGACCTCTCAGAAGAAACCCGAATCTGGAACGGCGTGTGTTTGTTGGTTTACGCTTGCAGACGCGTGTTGGCTGCGCGAGTGGTTACCTACAGTTCCTCGTTCACCACGCAACAGTTCACGTGTATCGTGATTGGTATAGGTACCTATCTCTACCGTAGACGTAAAGGATACCACGACTCGACGTTTCGTCGGAGGCTATGACCGCAAGTCACCACCAATCCTCTTTTTTAGGGTTAAAAAAAAACCGAGAACAAGCATGTTACTGACCACGACTCCTCAGATCCGAACAAGTTGCTACTTTCCATTTTCATTTTCACAGGCAACGCGGCGGCGCCATGGAAGAAAGACGCTGCTGCGGTGCTGCCTTCGCTTTTGTACAGAAAGAATCGTGTAACAAAAGAACGGTAGGATCTGACCGACGACGGCTTGAGCCTAACAACAATCACCTGAATCTAACGACTAGGAACGCTCCGAGGGCGATCAGGTTGGCGGGCACGAGCACCACCAGCAGCAGGTGCGCGCGCCGCCCCACCTCCCTCCCGCCCTCCATCACGGCGTCCACCACGCCGCCGCCCGACAACGACGACGACGACACGCTCCCGAACGGCCACCACAGGAGCAGCCGCCACCGCTCGCGCGCGGCGTCCCGCGCGCGGCGGGCCTCCTTGCGCGCCACGCCGCGCACCGACCGCAGGTACGAGTTCACGTCGTGGTCGCGGTACACGGAGCCCCGGGGGCCGTACGCGCCGCCGTCCTTGAGGATCTCCAGAGGGTGCGGCGAGTTGAAGAAGGCCAGCAGCGCCGACCGCACCTGCGCAGGGGACGCGCCGCCCTCGCCCAGGTGGTAGATGCCGCTGTCAGGCGGCAGCAGGTGGTGGTGCGGGGAGAACCGCTGGTCCGGCTGCAGGATCAGCACCTCCCCCATCGGCGCGTACAACAGCTTCTGCAATAGATTGATCTCCTCTCATGTTAGAAGATTACCGACGACATGTTGCACGTTCAGGAACAGACATAAGCAAAATGCAGGATGATCGATCACCTGGTTTGTGAGGCACGGAAGGCTGCGGAAATTCCCATTGGCAAGCTTCAGAATGCTGGCGACATGGTCCGGGTAGTGGCAGGAGAACACTCGAGGGACGATGTCTCGATGCATCGTGATCGACTGCACGTGGCTCCTCGGCAGCCCGAGCCGGCGAAGCAGCTGGTCGCCGCCGCACATGATGCACGGCGCGCCGAACGTGATGACGGGCAGCAACGACGAAGCAGGGGCCTCCCCCCTCACCAGCAACATCAGGTTCACAAGCAATGCAAGGCTTCCGCCGAGAGAATGGCCGGTGAAGCGGAGAGATGCGGCTTCACCGCACTCGCTCAGGTGGGATCTCACGAATGGCAACATCTGGTCGTATATTCCCTTGGCAGCTTCGTAAATTCCCCGGTGAACAAGCACGTCCAATTCCTGGAACACATCACAAATGTAAAGAGATTACGACAGTGTGTTTAGTAGCTTTGTAGCTCATACTGCTATAGAATTTGTGCAGTATGATATATGAATTGGTGGCGGATAGTATGATCCCACACAGTCATAAGACATTCTTGTCTATCGAAGATGTAAAATGATGAATGGAAATTAAGCAGCAGTTAGTAAGATACCTCAAATTTGACAGGTTCAAACAAGAGGTTGGCCTGCCAGGAAGCAATCGACTCTGAGCCCTGCCAATTAGATAAACAAACCATGATGGCACAAGATTAACCAATGACATTGAGAAAGATGGAGCAAGATTAACCAATTTGTTATGAAAAAACTCTTTGTATGTACGAGAAAAAATTGGCCATAACCAATACCTGAACCACAAAATGTCTCGTGTTGGTTTGATCATCATCACAGACAAACCACTCGCAAGGGCAAGATCTTGAAGAATTTAGATCATCTGCAACAGCTTGTCGTGTTTCTTCCTTGGCAGCAACCATGGAAGTTACCGAATTCAATGAGGCTTCATCCATCGTAAAACCTTCACCATTCTCGCTGTTCATAATGGCCATGACGGTGAGGTCACTATCGACATCATTCCTTGAACCAAAGGGCATAATGCCCAATGCCCTGGAATGCAAATAAGAGGCAGCAGATGACACGACTCGGTAAGCACCAAATGGGTTTATCCCCAGGCCACTTCCTTTCTCCTCGCTTGCAGGTGCAACATTCTCGGCAGCTTCAGATTCTTGGTCTGGAGATTCAGTTTTCCCAGTGCTGTTCTCCTGCTTCTCATCAGGACCTGCCCTGGCCTTCTCTTGCACTGATGAAGTCACAAACCTCAGGTTGTACCTTCGAAGACATTTCGGCTGAGATGGGAGTAAGAAAGCAACAGGTTGCTAAGTTAGGCAATGAAAAGGTCAGGTAAGAACTCTACAGGCGTTTTTCCAGCAATAAAAAGGTCAGGTAAGAAATCTGTTACTTTTAAGTTAAAATAGATCAATAAGGCAACTCTGTAATTACTAATATCACAATGAAGCTGTACTATTGAAGAACCAAGGGCATAAAAATCTATCTATGAGCCAAACAAGCAGTCTAACTAATTGCCGAACAAGAAAAGACAAATGAAACTCAAGGACGAACAAATCCAAGAGTAGCTTATGCCAAAAGTAGATAATATAAAAGCCAAAGTAGACTACAATGTTCCTGAACATTCCTAGAAAACACCGCCATCTGGCAGCTGCATTGGTGTTAAAAATTTACGGCATGATCTAGAACACTCCACATGTTCTTTTCTACAATGTTCAAACGCTAGGGAGCTCAATATGTCGAAAACAATCGCGTATAGGAAATTCATGAACTGCAATTGACAAGAAATGATAGCGATGGCTGCGATAATCCTCTACCTGAATCCTGGGGATCATGTAGGCGATGTTGCAGAGGTAGGACATCTTGGAGTACTCCTTGACCTCCTCGAGCGGCACCTTCTTCAGCAGCCGCGAGAAGGACACGCGGTCGAACGCCTCGCCGTCGGCGTCGTCGTAACAGACTGCGCAACCCTCCTCCCCGCCGCAAGAAACGCACTCGTCAGCACCGTCCCCGGCGGCCTCCGGCTCCGGCTCCGGCTCCGGTTCCCGACCGCCGCCGCCGGTGGCCTCCGCATCCGCCGCCTCCTCCCACCGCGGCTGCATCCGCAGCATCTGCAGCACCCAATTCCCCTGCCCCCGCTCGCCCGCCTCCGCCTTTTTCCCTTCCTCCTCCACCGGCGCCTCATCGGGCGGGCTCCTCATCTCCGCGCCGCGGACGGCGCTTCCTGCCGCGGCAGGCTTCTCCCCGCTCCCGCCGCCGCCGCCGCGCGGCCACAGACGAAGCAGCGGCGCGTGCAGCGCGGCGCGCGGCGGTGGCGGCGGCCTCCGCTGCTGCATCGCCGCTGCCGGCGGCGGCACCGAGGCCGGCGCCACGGGAGGCTGGGTCGGCGCGGCGCCGCGCATGAACTTCAAGACGTCCATGGCCCCGGGGGCGCGCCTCCCTCGTGGCCTCCTCTGCTTCCGCGCTTGCTTCTCCGGAGCCTTGGGCGGTTAAGCCTCGCGGATTAGCCGCTGATTAATAATAGCGCGGTTAACTTTAGCAAAGACTGTACGACTGATGCGACTTGACGAGACGGCCGGTGGCAGTGGGCTGGTTAATCGTGCAGCTCACCTGCGATTAGCTGCTGGTTGCTGACGGCTAATGGTTTGCTGTGATGGTTGCAGGGGAGGAGAGAGGGTGGAAGAGGGATGGGCATTGGCGGAGATGCACCTCCTATATACGTGGAGTATGGGTATGAAGGAGGTAGGCGACGGGAGGGGATTGTTTGTGGAAAGAGAGAAAGAGGGGGATGGGGAAGAAAAATCTAAACTTTGGTTGCTTCTACTCGTTGATGTTGGGATATTTTTTTGTTGGGTTGTGACCGGTATTCTCGTTGCTTGCGTCCTTTTTTTTTTTGAGACAGTTGCTTGCGTCCTTGAGGTACCATGGGACTGTTTGGCAGATCAACCTAAGCTACGTCATGATTCTTGATGAAAAATTGCAGTGTGGCAGAATTATTTTGTGACTATCAGAAACTGTTAAAACGTTCTTGGAAAATATACCAAACAAATCATACTGGCAGCGTGTTCTCGTGGCATCACGTTATCATTGACATGCTTCCAAACTGTGCTTTTGTTGATTACTGACGAAGACAGATCATCAAAGGGAAATACAAAAGATGCTTTAACCTTTGCTAAACTGGGGCGTCGAGCACCACCGGACTGACACGGCAGCCCGTGTCCACTTTCCAGGCGAGGTAGGCGCACAGAAGATCGGAGAGTCACTTGCGTGGACGCGTTGCCCGAGGGGTGAGTCACCACGTCAGCGGATGAGACTGCTTGCGACGTACACGTGCCGTGCGCACGTGCGACGTACACGTGCCGTGCGCACGTGCCATACACTAGGCGCCATCTTTTTTTCTTTTTTTTTAGAAGAAACTAGGCGCCGTCTAGAAGCGAACGTGTGCGGGCTAAAAGAACAGAAGATTGAACTCTAAAAAAAAAACGGCGAACGTGTGCGGGCGACGGTGTGGGCCGCGCGACGATCATGGCAACGGCGCAGTTACGTAATGCTCCTTGGGCTGCAGTTGTGTCTCCGCTAAGCAGCAATCTTCTGTTGCAGTTGCAGCAATCAAGCCCGTGCAAGATGAACAGTTCAGCAGCTCTTATTGCGATAGTACAATATGAGAGCATGTGTCATAATACTATTGAGTTCATAGGTGAATATAACATTTTCACTCGGAGTATTTAGGCCCTGTTCCATTCAAAATTCAAAACTTTCACTCAGGAGTATTTAGGCTCCGGTCCATAAATTTCAACTCTACTCCACTAACTCCATCATGGAGCAGCTCCATTCAAAATTCGTAGAGCAGTTTTGCTTGCAGTTTAGTGCTAGCTTGAGAAATACGAGGTTTTGGTGAGAATGGTATCTTATGCTCTTAGGATGATGTATGGATGTTGTTTGATTTCTTCGTGAATATGTTATATAATAGTTTTTTTAGATAAAGGAAAAATCATTTCATGAGCAAATGAAAACATCTCAGCCTCTGCATTTAGCCGTCCGTTATTACAAGTTCTCACAATGTATAGACTTCGTCTACAACATAGGAATATAACCAAATCGCCAAACAAACCATGAGAAGACATTAAAAAGTCTTTCTCGATAGAAATCAAACGCGGTTCGCTTCGAGGATTTCCTGAATGATCCGCTTCAGCGACCACTCATGGATAACAATGTTGCTATGTTGAGCCCCATGGACGACCTTGACACACTTGTACTGCTTTCTCTGTCCTGGCTTCCGCCTCATGGCCTCGTCGAGCGCCAGCATGCTGATCATGTTGATGGTCCCGTCTCCGTCGCCGTTCACCACATCCGGTTCCGTGTCGAAGTCGCCGTCCCGGTACACGAGCTGCTCCGGCGTGTCGACGCCCACGCCGGTGACGCACGTGACTCGCACCATGGGCGGCTCGAAGTAGCTCTGCTTCGGTAGCTCCCGCCGCCGGAACGGCTCCACAGCGCCCGCGGTGTAGTTCCGCCGCTTCGTGATCACCAGCGGCTCGTCGTCCCCGAACACCGCCGGCGACGGGAAGTTTGCGATGGCGGTCTCGAAGCTCCGCCACATGGGCCGCAGCGACTGCGTGGTCGCCGTCCGGATGTAGAGCATGTCGGAGCCGGAGGTGAAGAACTTGACGGACTCCATGAACCCAGACGCCGGGAGCGGCGAGATGAGGACGAGGTGCTTGAGGTACCTGTCGCGCCACGCCGCGGGCGCGGCGCGCGCGAACTCGAGCGCCACCATGCCGCCGAAGCTGTGGCCCAAGAGGACGACCTTCTTCCGTCCTTGCCGCTGCTTGCGGCTCGCGTCCTCGACGAGCGCGCCGTGAGCTGCCGGAAGTAGCGGGCGTAGACCCGCGCGACGGCTGGCCGGGGATCGGCGGCGCGTGGCGGAAGTCGTACGTGGCGCCGAACAGGGTGTCGCCATCGTGGTAACCAAGGCGTTCCAGCTCGTGCCGGAGGACCGCGAGGCACCGGTCACTGGAGTACGTAAAACAGTGCAGTCAGTCCGCGCGCGCGTGTGTGTGTGTCGCCGCGACGTACTCACGAGCGTTTTCTTCTAAGACTATCCTATGGAGTTGAGAGAGAGAGAGAACTTAACGCCGTGGAGGAGCCGAAGCTGCGCACGCGGGTCTCGACGACGACGCCGGGGCGGTTCCGGAACTCGTTGGCGGCGGGGTCGTAGTTCGTAGACGAGGCGCATCTGCTCCATGAAGCAGACCATCTTTAGCGGCAGACTACCTTCACTCCGCCGCTAAAGATTTGTTAGTAGCGGCGGACTTTTTTCTAGCCGCCCCTAAAGATGAAATCTTTAGCGGCGGATTGTAGTTCAGTCCGCCGCTATAGATTATATTTCTAGCGGCGGTCTCCGTTTTAGGCCGCCGCCAGAGAAGAATCTTTAGCGGCGGTCGTACTGGGCCGCCTCTACAAACATGATTTGTAGCGGCACTTGCGTAGCGGCGGACCAGCATAACCGCCGCTATAGTGGTTACGGTCCGCCGCTGTAGTGCGTTTCTGTTGTAGTGATGCGCCGGCAGGAGTTTCTAAGTTGCAAGGTTTCGGAGAGAACCTTTCTAAGTTCTGCTAAAAATGAACTCATCAACTTTCTAAGTTGATCCTCATACCTTTTTTTTTTTCCCGTAATGGAGTTTTTTTTTCTTAACCGCTTCTTGAAATTGGAGCTGGCGAAGCTTTTTTTCGAATTACATAGTACAACTCAGACAATCACAACGCACGCACACTCATTCTTATGAACGTACGTACGCAAACCCTACCTCTATGAGCATCTTCGAAGACTGAGCCGGCAAATCCTCGAGATTGACGAAGTCACCACTGGCGTCTCGCTGTCGACGGCCACGACGTCGCCTCCTGTTGAATGCACAACGTTGTTAAATCCTAGAAAAATTCGCTCTCATCGGGAGTCGAACCCAGAGCCTCAGGTGATACTGAGATCTTGTAACCACTAGGCTACAGGCCCTTTCGCTGGCGAAGCTGAAGATGTTTGACTTGAAGAGTGGAGCAGTCTCAAACACGCTCTTAGACCACCCGCTTAAAGCTTAAAGGTCGAGCCGTAAAACGTACAAGTAACCCGCCTGTAACATTTTTCCAGGCGGCGTTAGTTGGTGAGGTTTTCTGGGTTAGCCCAGCAGACGGTTAACTACGTATAATGAATCTGTGATTGATCGATGGATACTTGCACGAGTCAAAGTGCATGGTTCCGTTCTTTTTCGATTCTCTCAAAAAACTAATCTAGAACCCGACGTCAGGTGTGGGTAGGTCCCTCTGAAGCCACCAGATCCCCACCTCACCGCCCATCTAAGCTCACAAAACAGCGCACACATACATACATGCATGTTGCAAAGCAAACATGGCATTTCCGGAAAGAAGCAGAAAAATTAAAATGTGTGTCAGAAAGAAAAAGGACGAAATCAAGGAGCTTTCGATCGATCGTTGCATTGACAGGGACGTTAGGAAGGTAGCTAGGTAGATAAATAATGGTGTATGGTTTTCGTATGAGGAGCTCATGCAGTTTGGTCAGTCAGGGTTAGTTGGCCTGCCGAAGAAAACTCTGCATGGCCTGACGGGAACAGAGACGACGGACGAAATGCGCCGGCTATCACCGGCCTCAGCTGCACGCACAGCTTACGCGTGAAAAGAAAAGAAGGCAACACGCGTGCGCTCTCTGCAGCCCGAGCCGTCATATATTCAGTTCACCGGTTGCCATGCTCACCCTTCTCCCACCACCGACGTCGCGCGCTCCGTCCTGCTGCTTTGCTGGCCGCACGGTCGGGTTTCAGAGCTTGACAAGAACAATGGCGCCGGTTTCCAGCTGGTTCTTGGTGGCGTGCGTCTTCTGCGGCCTCATCTCGTGCTGCAAGTCGGCAGGTAAATATTTCCGCTCTTCGCCAATTGTTAGTGATCTTCCTGTGATTAAAAGCCAAGCTGCATGAGCAAGCATGAACAGAGCAGCTTCTCGTTTCTCGTGCAGATGGGGCAGCAGCAGCAGCAGCAGCCTTACAAGGCCAGAAGAAAGACGCCACCGACATCGTCGGGCGAGCTCTGTTCTGCTTCAACGACCGCTACGTAAGTGCACGCATCGTGCTGCTCTTATCTTCAAGCTTGCTGCTCTCTTGTAACCATGGCGCATGACATGGCTTTGTCCTTCCTTCTTCGCATGCGACGTACGTACGGCCAGATCTACAGCGGGTGCCAGGAGTCCCTGCGGCTGGGCCCGGGGGGCGCGCTGACCGTGCCGCCGGCGTCCACCGACGCGTTCTGCGGCGGGCCGTGCCTGGCGGAGACGGAGCTCGTGCTCCGCTGCATCGACGGCATCATGGACAACTTCCGCTTCTACAACGGCGCCTCCGTCGGCGACGTCCGCTTCGCGCTCGGCCGCGGGTGCGGCCGCACGGGCCTCCGCGGTGACTTCGACGTCCTGCAGCGCCTCGCCGGCGACGGGAACTACGGCGACGGATACTTCTACGGCCGCGGCAGCAGCAGCAGCAGCAGCAGCTTGGCGCCGCCGCCGCTGCTGATGCTACTGCTTAGCGCCGGCGCCGCGATCTTCCTGCGGGGGTGGTGATTGACATGTTCAGGGTGATCATGCATATGCTTCGAGTCAAGATAGGATTCAGGAAAGCAGAGTAGAGTTCTCACTTGTGGAACGAAAATAAGTTTCTTTGGTTCTGCACTAGAATTAGAGTACGGCTAAGTCATGCGATGATTTCGTCACCACAATGTTAATTAGTGTATCATTAACTAACTTATTGTGTCGTTTGTTAAAAAGCAGAGCTTTGGAGGAAGCAGAAATGCAGGAAAGCAAGTTGTTCTATATATGCTGCTCGTCTGACATTTCTTTTGAACGCACTGGAGGTCCGGAGGCAAATCTTTTTTATCAGAAACCTAAATAACAACAAGATCAACCATAAAGCCATGATTCAATTTCAAACCCGTTGGGATTTCACACAGCGCATGCTTCAGATGGATTATGGAATTCCGGCCCGCTAATCCTGAAACGCTTGAAACATCATCCTTCAATTTGGAACGATAATTAGATGGCTTGTATTACCCCGGCGCCACTGGAACTACCGGTCAAAAGCGTAGAGATCCTCGTGACACATTCGCGAGTTCAGCCCAGCCCATCCGAACAGGATTTTAGTGTTCAACATATAATTTTTCTTCCCAGAAAAGAATAGCGAGGAGTTTTGGCGCCAAAACGATCCAGGGGCGCGGCAATTGCGCTGAGTTTGGCGCCAAGCACAGTTCGCAGGGGCATTCCGGTAAATATTTGGTACGGGTATATCAGAAGGTCCTCCTCTGCAAAACGCCAGCCGCAACCTCCTCCCCTCCGATCTCTACTTCCGTTCACTCCAAACCATAGTCCCCTCGCCCGCCGCCGCCGCAAGGGACTCTGCTTCGGCCACCGTCCGCCTTGTGCGACCGGATCGACGGTAAGCCCGCATCCCTTGCTTGATCCGCGTCGGGGGATTGGATTTCGGGTGGGATCGGTGCTGTTGTTTCATTGGGCCGCTCGCCTAGGCCGCGACCTCCCCTTCTTCTCCGGTGAACCCCGCCTCCGATCCTGCTGTGAAGACCATGCCCCATCGCTGGGCCTAGCTGCGCCCCGTCGCCTTGGCGGGGGATTTTAACCCTTTTCCCAAATCCCAACCCTCTGGTTGGTTTCGCCACAGCGTTTCAGGAAATGTGTCACGAGTGAACCCCTGCACGTTAAAACTCGAAATTTCCAGGCTCTGAAAAGTCTGTAGACATAGTATGGAATAAGCAAGCTTATATTTTTGTGTAAGTCGTGAACGGTTGATTAGGGATTTTAACCACCAGCTGATTGAATATTTACGTCTGTACTCAGTAGGCATTTCACATGCTTTTATAAAGCCATCTATTCTGTTGTGAACTAGCTTGTGATCGATCTTGTAGAAAATATGTTGCTGTCATTCCATACTGATAATGCTGGCAGAAAGTTGCGAGGGCTGTTATTTTTTAGCCAGTAACAGAATTTTGTGATGTCATATGTATATAACTAAAATGTATTGCTGCACCTCACTGATCATGCCAATGCATAAACTTGTTGGAATTGTTGTCCCATCTGGGAATAAGGTTTCGGTTTTATGTGGTTTCGTTCTCTCAGGAAGCCTGTTGTTGTATTATTATCTTATTACATGATTAACCGAGCTCCTGATATGTAATTTCGCGAAAGAGAAATAATATCTTGAGTTCAAACATGCTTTGTTGTAGCAGACATCGCTGCACATCTCGGACATTATGTTATATTGCTGGATCTCTGGCATTGCATGAACCATGACTTAAAACAATTTGGACTGTTTCTGTTTTACTTTTACCTGATGATAACACTGTCGAGTTGACAAATTTGAATCAACACTTTGCAGGGATGGATACATCAAGCCCTGCAGCATTGGTCAATGCAGAGACTCTGAACATGTTTGTTGGGCGAAGAGTGCGCACAGTGGTTCAAGTCCAACGCAATGAAGGTGGGATTGCTATCGGGCAGTCCACTGATGGGCATCAGTTGACTATCAAAGGTGTCACAGAATCAATCTATGCACCCAACTTTATGGAGGTTTATGGGATCGCTGAAGGCAACCAGGCCATCCGTGCTGAAGTTTGCATAGATTTTGGTGTCAACTTTGGTAAAATTTGACACACCTATAGTGTTTTGTATTCGATCCCTTATTTCCTGAAAGCACAATGCTGTGAACTTTTAGTATATTCTGCTTGCTGCTATAATTTTACTTTCCCACATTTAATTTTATTAGCTTTTTACACAATTCCATGGCATAAGGCTGTACCACTTTCCATGCTCTACCATAAACTATGAACACTTGCAGGAGCAAGTGAGCTCATAGCGCCTGAGCAAATGCCCACTCGCCATCTGAAAATCATTTTATTTGGGGGCATCAAAGCAGCCTGAGTGGTTGCCTGTGTACAGTTGCAAATTAAGAAGCTATTTTTTTCTTGGTACTTTTTTAAACTGCTGGCAGTTGTTAGGTATTTAGCACTGCGATAGATGTCGGGTATTTCTTGATTTAGTGGCTTGAACTATCATCGGGAATGAAAATCTGCTTTGTCAGTTTTGTTCTAGTGTTCTAGTTACCTTTGCAAGGTTATCTTATCACCCAACCGGTAGCAAATCTGCGACTGAGATCAAATTCATGAGGAGTCTAGATATCTGTGTTCTGCACTTCTGATGCAAATTGCAATTTGCTTGGGCCTTCCTTTTTGCTGCTGTTCCTTGCTGCTATAGAGGTATTTAGCTCTATGACAGATGTTGGGTATTTCTTGATTTAGTGACTTGAACTGTCATCGGGAATGAAACTGCTTTGTCAGTTTTGTTCCAGTGTTCTAGTTACCTTTGTAAGGTATCATGTCACCCAAACGGTAGCAAATCTCTGACTGAGATCAAATTCATGAGGAGTCTATATCTGTGTTCTGCACTTCTGATGCAAATTGCAATTTACTTGGGCCTTTTTGCTGCGCCTTGCTGCTATAGATTTATTGTACACAACATCCTTACTGCAACACCACTGATCCCCCTTACCGTGTTTATCTGGCAGATCCCAAGGCTTACGACGGGTTGTGCAAGCTCGCGAGCGACAAGTTCAAGCACATGTTCCTGTAGAGGCCATCATTGTGTGGAGGGCTTTTGACCGACTAAGTTTGTTCGAAGCTGATGACATGTCTCTAGATTTAAGATTTGGCTAAATGATCCTTCATCCACCTTTCACTCCATAACCTGTCACTTCTAGCCAGTATTGGACATCTATTAGGGTGTATTAGCTTAAGTAATGTAGCTATTGGAAGACAAGTGAATCTCTCTAGTTGTTGAACAGATTATTGCCTTTGCTTCTTCTAAGCAAAGCAGGCCTAAGCTTTATGTTGCTGTCACTTGCATTTGCTCCTGCAAAGTCGTTATAATGGTTTGATGCATCATGATGAAATGCTATGGTGTGCTAATTGGATGTCCACATCTGAAATTACAGTATTTTTACATTATAGCATGTCATCTAATTCAAACAGATCAACTTTCTATTGCGTTACTTGCAAAGAAAAAAAATTACAGGTTGGCATTTACATACAATATTGAAAGTTGAAACTGCAGAGCCATCCAGTCAATCATGAACCTTGTTTTCATTGAAAAAAAAATATGGGTTTAAGGTTGTGGTTTAAGTTGTTGTCTACTGATCCGGTATGAAATTCTTGTCATTGCAGACAAGGAAAATGAGCTAGAAATGAACTACTCTCTTATGTCTGAACGGCAAGATTAAAAAACGAGGGAGTAAATGATTCTTCACGTATGTGTAGCAATCCGATTGAGAGTGAGTTGTTTGGTTGTTGGCAGCTATTAGTTATTCAGCATTGAGTGGAAAGGATTAACAAAATCACTCTTACAGTCTTACTCTTTGAAGTTTCAAACTAGACCACAAAGGCGTCCGCCTGCTTGCCTCCAGAGTGGATTGGCAGCATGTTGCTATCTTACCTATAAAAGTGAAATTATGTGACCGCGATATCCTACCCTTCACCTGATTGCAACAAGAACAAATTTCAAGAGACATAAAAACAAAAAGGTCTGTTTTGGATTCTTTGGATGCTCCTGGCGTCCTGCATTTGTCACGCCCAAGTTCAGCAGCATGTGTAACAGCGACCAGGTTGTATCTTTCAGCTCAGATTATTATTTCTTTAGAATAATAATGGAGAAAAGCTGAACAACGAAACGCACCAATTCTATAAATTAGCTCTTCAAGGCGAGGAACTAATTAAAAAGAGACGAATCACCATATTTCAGGATTTAGCCATTAATCAGACATACTGCATCCGTGCTTCGAGATGATGAATTAATAGAAGTACTCGATAACATATGTTCATGGAACAGAACAAAATCTAAACTTACATACTTGCTTTCCATTTCCCTCATAGATAAGCACTTCATAACTTCCCTCGTAGATCATGCTAACTTGCAATAGGAACACCAATGTTCAAACTTATGTTCTTCGAGATGCTGTGAAATGCAACGAGCTCTGTTCTAAACGAACCCACTTCTTATCTGGCGTATTACCGGGAGTAGAGAGGGTGCATGGACTTGGCGAGCCCGTAGCTCCGGGCCCCGAAGCCCAGGCATCCAAGAACCAGGCCCTGCCGGTACGGCAGCGACGTCGTGCGCCGGGCAGCGCCGCCCGGCAGTTTCTTCGCCGCCCTGCCCGACGACGTGGACCGGCGCCCCGGCTGCGGCGCCGGGCAGGGCAGAAGGGCCTTCTTCGACCGCGATGGCCAGATCGCCGGCGGCCAGAACCCTGACCTTGTCCCGGCGCCCGCGGTGTCCGCTCGCTGGTTCTCGGCCCCGGCGTCGCCGCCCGTGCCTGTGAGGAGGTCCCGCAGCGATATCCTCCGGCGAGTGGTCTTGGCCGAGGACGACGATGAGGATGACGAGGAGGAGGAGGACGAGGCGGACGCGAAGGGATCGGACGGCTCCGCGACGACTCTGGCTGCGCGGGGGCTCCGGGGCGGCGATGCCGACCTGGCCCGGCGCATCCGCGGCGCCGCGCGCCCGTCCCCCTCGTCCTCTTCATCGCCGTCGTCCTGTTCCTCCCGCACCGTATCCTGGCGGATCGGGGAGAGGCAGCCGACGCGGATGCGGCCGGCGACGAAGAGGTCCTCGGCGGAGCTCATGCCGCCGGCGCGCGCGGCGAACTCAAAGTCCCCCGCGCCGGCGCCGTGGCCGCCGCCACAGAAGTCGCCGTCGGCCGCCGCGGGGGTGGGCGCGGTGGAGGAGGGCGGCGAGCGGAGGATGTAGTGGACGGGGCTGGCCGGCGCGCTGAAGAAGAAGAAGTGGTCGTCGGCCTCGCCGCCGTCGGCGCCGTCGCTCTGCATAATATCTTCACCACCTCGATCACGAAGGCCAACCGGTGTATTCGTACTACTGAAAGGAGAGAGAGAGAGAGAGAGAGAGAGAGAGAGAGGAAGGCGTGCGAGGTTTTGAAGGGAAGACAGGCAGGCGGAGGCGGTTCGCGAGCGAGGTGCGGTGAGGTGCATGGGCGCGGCGGCCGTTCGGGGAAGAGGGGTACACGTGTAACGACGGGACTGGTTCGAACTGGTCGTGTGCTGGGACGTGGTTCTCTCTCTCTCTCTCTCGTGGCACCGTTGGCCGCAGGCCCGCAACTTTGCTCGGCGTCAGATCAGACGGTGGAATTCGCTGAAGTTTAAAAAATCAAATCGCACGAACGTCGCAGCGCGCCATTGCAAGATTGAAGAAGATTTCAACGAGCCATCGAGAGGAGAAAGCAGGCAGGCAGGCTAGTAGAATGAACCTCATCGATTTACGCACTCGTTTAAATGTAAAATTCGAATTTTGAACTGCTTCCGATCCAACGGCCAGCTCAATCGATCGATAGATGGATCGCATGCTGAGATTAATCGGCGCGTGCAGTTGACACCCCGGCGTGCGGGTCAACAGTTTGTTTAAAATATCGCGTCCAATCATCGAGCAGCGCGTTTGTTAATTCAGGCTTCGATGAACGTGAGGAGCACCAGCGCGAGGTTGCCGCACAGCGGTGCAGTCTCCTGGATAGCACTAGCCACTACGGACGAAACGGGAGTTCAGTTGCTCGTCACAAACAGCATACCGAACGGCGACACCTGACGCGGACGCCGACGCGGGCGAGCGACCCGTACGTTCTCTGTTATTCCACGTAGTGGGCGCCAATATTTTCGCGGCTGGTAGAGTCAGATGCAATGCTAAAGCTCACCGTCAACCCAAATGCATAAAACATGACATTTTCTTAATTTTCGCTTGAGAAGAAGCATATTTATCGCCATCTTCTTTGGTTCAATTTTCTGAATCTTTAATTTCCTCTTCATTACAAGCCTCTCGCTACATTTCGCCGGTCGTTCGTCTGCAGTTACTCTGCAACACGATGCAAGTTTGTTAGCAACTTTCAGCTTTCCGGGAGATACTGAAGCCCCAACAAAATTTAGCCAAAGTAACCCTTGGATTGCAAGTACAAAGACGAGCCCACACTGCCTTTTCCGCTTCATCCACAAAAAGGAAAAAGGGATGAAGAGTCGTTTGCGAAGTCCGAAAAAAGTCCATTTGGATTAGCACGAGACGCTCTCGCTCGATGATCTCGGACCCTGTCGGCTTAATGGCGCTGGGGTCGGCATGTTTACCGGCCGGCTGCTGATTTAGGGCGTATTTTATCACCCTAATCTGCAAGTGCAAGCGACAAGGAATCCGAACCACTTCTAATTAGCTAGCTTACCCTCTTTTTGTTTAAGATTTGGTGCTCCTTCCAGTGATTGTTCTCGTGTTCGCTTCTTCCTTGACAAATCAATTTACGCGGTTCTCTCATTCATGCTCTCGAAAAGGAATCGATTTATATTATGTTAATTAACTTACCATCGAGTTATTGCCAAACTAAAGAGAAAAAAGAGGAGAAATGAGGCAGAGAGAATGTTGTGAAGGCCGATTATCATGATGTTGGTTGTTGGAGGTCAGGGTTAGATTTGGTTGCTTGTACCTACTACGAGTACTTCTCATCATCCTTTCATCACATCCAGAGGAATGAACAAGGCAACTGCTGGTATAGTGATACACACGTCCTCTCTAAGCTAATCAATCTATCAGCAGTAGGGCCCCCAGCCGAGAGGTTGAAACGGCAGCGACTCTCGCTCGTCTCTCACGACCCAAAACACAACAAAAGAAGAGACCCGTTATGATAGATAAGAAGGAATATTTATTTCTGAAGGAAGAAACAGTCTCACAGTGTGGCGTCACAAATATAGGACACAGACAGAGAGCAGTATCCAGTTAAGATCTTGTTGAGGTTTTGGACATGATTCCACTTAATCATTCTCTATTGGCCAACTCTGCTGGTAAAGGTTTTTAGATCAGCGATCTATGTGCTAGGTTTCCGCGTCCATTGGTACAGTAGGAAATACATTAGGGCACTAGTACAAAAAAATTGTTTTGCACTTTTGTTCTTCTGTTTAATCTAACCGGTGTTGCAGTAGAGGCACCGTTTAGATACAAAGTATTCATATTCATAGAGTTTCAGGTACGGTAGTGTCGGATACCTATTTTCTAGGTACCCTATACGGTATGCACGCGGAATAACGTGGTACAGGAGCCGCCCGAGACCCAAAGGCCTTGTACATAGCTAAGAGATGGAAAGCTGGGCCCCTGGAGTGGTCCAGTCGGGCGGAAGGCACAACAGCGGCCTTTGGCCCACAGAGCCTCCGTTCCTCACGGCCTGTTAAGGGACCGGGCGTACGTGGCTGCACGAGCGCAGCCCCCCACCCTGGACCGCGATTGGTCCAGCGTTAGAGGAGCCCGCCTTGGACGTGGCAACGAACCCGACTCCCCGCTGTAGGAGTCGGGTGCCGCGGAGTCGAGCGACGCCTCCGACCGAACTCCGGCCAGCCACCGTCCGCCGCCCTTGTACCCCGGTGGTGGTCGGGATCGGCGAAGGGACACGACCCGAAGCGAACCCGACCACCGCGGCCGGAAAGCAAGCTCGGCAGCGACATGGAAGCGCTGGTCAAACCCAAGTGTACGGCCAGCCAGATTTGGATAAGAAGACGCTCCATATCCACTCCTGGGCGGTGCGAAGGTACACTATGCCTGACGTACGGCCGCGTGGGGGCGTCGCATCCGGATCAGGCGTGGAACGGGGAATGCATGCACCAAGTACGCTACACAGCAGCAACAGCGCGCGAAGTGACCGTCGCCCAACTCCACAGGTATCAACAGCACACCAACAGCGATCAGCAGTGCGGATCAGGGAATGGGCGCTCCACAGCGCCCAGACAAGACCCGGATGACATCATCACACCACCTGGCGCGGAGATTGCGGCGGAAGACACCGGAGCCAGCAAGGACGGCCCGACTCCGCCTCCGTCGCCCTCTCACTTATCTTTCTTTTCTTTTCTTTTTCTTCTTTCCTCCATCTGTACCGTTCTTCCTTGTTGTATAAAAGGGAGAATTGGGCCCAGGAGGGGAGGAGAGACTTCTTTTGGGCTTACACAACAGCTCATTTCTCACACGAACAAACACACTCGCACACAAGGCAGAGATAGAGACTTGGGAGCGAATCCCTCTCTCGCCACGGCTTGTAACCCCTACTACGAGCAACACGAGCGAAACCTCAAACTGGACGTAGGGCTTCTTTTGCCTGAACCAGTATAACCCACCGTGTCAAACACAATCCATCTGATCGCCGTCGAACCGCGCTCAAATCTACTCGTCGGCCGGTTACCAAACACCGACAGTTGGCGCGCCAGGTAGGGGACCTCAGCGCGTTCGACGACGACCACATCGCCAGCTGATGGCTTCGTGGCCGCCAGCATCTCGCGGTCGTCTCCCGCTTCGTGGGAGCGTCCGCGGAAGGGACCGGAGGCGTTCCACCGCGCCTTCTTCCCGGTTCTACACCCCAGTCACGGTTCCGTACCGTGTCTTCCGCTTCGGCGACGTGGACTTCTTGACGGACCACGCCGAGCTGCAGCGGATGCGCAGCAGCGCCGGCGCGGAGCCGCTGCGCGTTTTCACTTCGGATGTCTACCTCTCGCGTGGACCGGGGGCCCGGGCACTGCCTGTGCGCATCGAGGCGTACCTCGGTGCGAACCCCCGGCCAGATGAATGCCGGCGGATCTTTTACGCGCTGGCACTCCTCAACAACTGCCTTGTTGAGGGGCCACCACTCCCGCCTGGCTACGAGGCCTGGGAGCGTCGAGCCTCCCTGCCGCCGCGGCTACGGGAGTCCATGGAGGCGTTGGAGCACGAGCTCTCGTGCCGCTTCCCGCCAAGCCGGACTGGACCTCCCGGTCCCGCCATTGGCGCTTCCTCGTCGGTGGGCGCGGAGCCCGCCGACACCCAGGACCACGACTCTGTCGAGGACCTCCTTGCTGAGTGCTTCGACGCGCTCACGTTCGACCCGTCCCGCGAGTGTCTCATGGCCGAGATTCGGGACGAGGATATTGCCGACCCCAGCAATGGGGAAGGTGATGACGGGAACGAGCCATCCGGTGATGGAGGCACGTACCCGCGCCCAGTGCCTGTGGTAGGGGGCGTTACACCCCCACCACAGGACCTGCCAGCACTGGAGCAGCTGCTCGCGCGGCGGCGAGAGCTCGCCGACATGGAGTGCGGCATCGAGCGGGAGCGTCAGCTCCTGGAGCAGGCGATTGCCCAGCGGCGTACCCCCGCGGGGCGCGCCCGCACCATGGCGCGCGATGTCCATCACCGCATCATACACGACATCGCGGGCACTCCGCTTCAACTCCCGCGAGCCAGCCAAAACCTGGCGGCGGCAGCGGCCCTCGCGCGAGACCTTCCGCAGCCGGCGACTCCGGAGGACGAGCGGAAGCGCAAGGAGCTACTGCGCCTACTCGAGGTAGCGGCAGAGCAGCAGGCCGAGAGCTCGCTGTCCCGGCAGCGCGTTCTGGGCGCCCTGCAACGCTCCGTCGACCGCCGCGACGACAAGGAGGTGTCCGTAGCGCAGCCGACGCGCGGATCGGGCGGACGCAACATGCCTCCCATCAAGGAGCGCGTGGGACCAGTGCGGGATGCGCGCATACTCCTCGAAGCGCGCAGGCGTGACCAGGCGCGCGGCACTCGGCGCGAAGCCGAGATGCGCGGCTACCAACCTCGACGAGGTGGACGCTACGACCCGGAGGAGGACCGGAGCCCGAGCCCTCCGCCTCCGGGGCCACGTGCCTTTGGACGTCACATTCGGTGCGCACCATTCCCGCAGCGGTATCGTGCGCCGACCAGCATAACCAAGTACTCGGGTGACTCGAACCCGGCTATTTGGTTGGGTGATTACCGACTCTCCTGTCTGGCGGGCGGTGCCGACAGCGACGAGTTTATCATCCGCAACCTCCCGCTCTACCTCGCCGACCCAACGCGGGCATGGCTTGAGCACCTCCCGGAAGGGATCATCCAGAGCTGGGAGGATTTGGAGGACGTCTTCATCGGCAACTTCCAGGGGACGTACGAGCGTCCCGGGAACCCGTGGGACCTCCGAAACTGCCGCCAGAACCCCGACGAGACCCTGCGCGACTACATCCGGCGGTTCTCGAAGCAGTGCAACGCGCTGCCCAACATCGCCGACGCCGACGTCGTCAGCGCGTTCCTCGCCGGGACGACCAACAAGACCCTGGTGCACGAGCTGGGGCGCAGCAGCCCACGCACAACCAAGGACCTCCTCGACATCGCCACCAACTTCGCGTCCGGTGAGGACGCGGTGGGGGCGATCTTCACCAAGACTCCGGCCAAGCTCAAGGCCAAGGCCAAGAGGGAGGAGTCAACGGGAGGGGCCGGCCCCTCCAGCCAGCCCAAGAAGAAGAAGAAGAAGAAGGGCAACGTCGCGCGACAGGAGGCATCTCTTGTCGCCGCGGCGGAGCGCAAGCAAAAGCGCGCGCCTGCGGAGGGCGCGTCCAACCACTTCGAGAAGAAACTCGAGGAGCCCTGTCCGAACCATGCGTACCCCGTCAAGCACGCCCTCAAGGACTGCGGGCTGCTCCGCAAGTTTCTTGCCGGCAGCTCCAAGAAGGCGGAGCGCGACGACCCGCCGCCCAAGGGCGACGATGATGCCAAGGGTGGGGATGACGATGCCTTCCCCCATCCTGATGGCTGCCTTATGATCTTCGGGGGACCGGATGCCTGCGCGCCGCGAAGGCAGCAGAAACTCGTCCGCCGCGAGGTCTACGCCGCGGAGCCGGCCGTCCCCACTTTTCTGAAGTGGTCCGACTCCGCGGTCACGTTCGACCGCTCCGACCACCCGGAGCATGTGCCTCGCCCGGGGCGCTACCCGCTTGTTGTCGACCCCATCATCGGCAAGAAGCGGCTCTCCAAGGTCCTCATGGACGGAGGCAGCGGCCTCAACATCCTCTACGGAGAAACTCTCGACGCCATGGGGATCAGTCGGGATCGTGTCCGACCGACTCGGGCGCCATTCCACGGGATCGTCCCCGGCAAGCATGTGGTGCCGCTCGGGCAGATCGATCTGCCCGTGACCTTCGGCACCGCTGTCAACTACCGCACCGAGACGCTGACTTTCGAGGTGGTGGACTTCCCTGGGGCGTACCACGCTGTTCTTGGGCGGCCATGTTACGCGAAGTTCATGGCCGTCCCCAACTACACCTACCTCAAGTTGAAGATGCCGGGCCCCAAGGGGGTCATCACGGTGAGCACGTCCATCCAGCGCGCCTACGAGTGCGACCGCGAGGCCTGCGAGGCCGCGGAAGCACTCCTGCACAAGGACGAGCTCCCGGCTGCCGCTGCGGCGGCGGAGGAGGCTGGGCCCGACTACAAGAGCACGACCGGGTCGTTCGACCCGGCCAAGGACATCAAGGAGATCCTGCTCAACCCGGCCGACCCTGACAGCAAGACCGTGCGCATCGGCACCGCGCTTTCCGACAAATAGGAAAGCGCGCTCGTCGACTTCCTCCGAGCCAACCAGGACATATTCGCGTGGAAGCCCTCGGACATGCCGGGCATCCCGAGGAACGTCGCCGAGCACTCCCTGTGTATCAAGCCGGGCTCTCGCCCGGTGAGACAACACATGCGCCGCTACGACAAGGAGAAACACAAGGCCATCGGTGAGGAGTTATCGAAACTCTTAGCTGCTGGGTTTATCAAAGAGGTGTACCACCCCGAGTGGTTATCCAACCCTGTACTTGTGAAAAAGAAGAATGGGAAATGGCGGATGTGTGTTGACTATACGAATCTCAATAAGGCATGCCCAAAGGATCCGTTTCCTTTGCCGCGTATTGATCAAATCGTAGACTCGACCGCTGGGTGCGAAACCCTCTGCTTCCTCGACGCGTACTCTGGTTACCACCAGATCCCGCTGAAAGAGTCCGACCAGCTCGCGACTGCGTTCGTCACCCCGTATGGCGTATATTGTTACGTAACAATGCCGTTCGGGTTGAAAAACGCCGGGGCAACGTTCCAGCGGTGCATGATCAAATGTTTCGGCGACCTCATCGGTCGGATCGTCGAAGCATACGTGGACGACATCGTGGTGAAGTCCAAGAAGACCGACGACCTCGTCGCCGACCTCGATCGAGCTTTTCAAAAGCTGAGGGCGTGCGGCATAAAGCTGAACCCGGAGAAGTGCGTCTTCGGAGTTCCGAAAGGTATGCTGCTTGGATTTTGCGTCTCGGAACGCGGCATCGAAGCCAATCCCGAGAAGATTGAGGCCATCGCTAAGATGGGCCCCATTCAGAACCTGAAAGGCGTACAGCGTGTGATGGGATGTCTCGCGGCTCTCAGTCGGTTCATGTCCCGACTCGGGGAGAGGGGTCTGCCCCTATACCGATTGCTCAAGAAGTCGGAACATTTCGTTTGGAGTCCCGAGGCCCAGACCGCGCTTGATCGGCTTAAGACGGTGCTATCGAACGCACCCGTCCTGACAGCCCCTGCAGAGCGCGAGCCTCTCCTCTTGTACATCGCCGCAACCACTCAGGTGGTCAGCTCGGCGCTGGTGGTCGAGAGAGGCGAGCCCGGACATGCTCTGAAAGTCCAGCGACCGGTATACTTTGTCAGCGAGGTTTTGTCCGACACCAAGACCCGCTGGACTCAGCTGCAGAAGCTGTTGTACGCGGTCGTCATAACCAAAAGGAAGCTACGTCACTACTTTGACGCGCATCCGATCACTGTGGTCACCTCCTTCCCTCTCGGCGAGGCGTTGAGGAGCAAAGAGGCCACGAACAAGGCCGCGAAGTGGGCCCTCGAGCTCATGGGACAGGAGCTCGAATTCGCCCCGCGCACCGCGATCAAGTCGCAAGTGCTCGCGGACTTCGCTGCCGAGTGGACCGAGATCCAGCTGCCACCTGCGCCTGTCGAGCAAGAGTGTTGGAACATGTTTTTCGACGGCTCGCTGACAAAAAGAGGTGCCGGAAGCGGCTTTGTTCTTGTCTCGCCACTCGGGTCCCGACTGTGCTACGCGGTCCGACTCAACTTTCCCGCGTCCCATAACGTGGCGGAATACGAGGCACTCGTCAACGGGATGAAGGCGGCGATCGAGATCGGCGTTAAAAGGCTGGAGGTCTTCGGCGACTCCCAGCTTATCGCCGATCAGGTGACGAGCGAGTCGAATTGCTCGAACCCGAAGATGGCGGCATACTGCGCTGAGGTGCGGCGACTTCAAGAAAAGCTCGAAGGCTTCCAGGTCAGTCACGTACTTCGCCGCTACAACGAAGAGGCGGACGGCCTCGCGAAGATGGCCTCCAACCGGGACCCTGTCCCTGTCGGCGTCTTCTCCCACGACCAGCAGAAGCCGTCAGTACGTGAGGCGCCAGCCACATCCACGACGGACGCTTCAACAACCCAACCAGACGGCAACGACTTCTCGGCAGTAGAAGGTACACGCCCTCCTCTCGGAGAAGACTCGGGTCGAGCCGTTCTTGCCATCCCGACAGCTAACGAAGCGGTCGGGGGCTCGAGTCCGACTGCCGACGAGGCGGTCGGGGGCACGGGGGCTGTGCCCGACCCGGTGCCCGACTGGAGGACCCCATTTCTCGACTGTCTACTCCGAGAACAGCTCCCCGCCGACCAGACAGAGGCAAGACGCCTCGCGCGTCGGGCTAAGTCATTCGTCATAGTCGGCGGCGAGCTCTACAAAAAGAGCCACTCGGGAGTGCTTCAACGTTGCATCCCCATCGAATGGGGAAAAGAGCTACTGTCCGACATCCACGCTGGCGAGTGCGGTCACCACGCGGCCCCTAGAAGTCTAGTCGGAAAGGCGTTCCGGCATGGCTTTTACTGGCCCACGGCCGTGTCCGACGCCACCGAGGTAGTACGCACTTGCGAAGGGTGCCAATACTACGCTCGGAGGACCCACATGCCGGCGCAAGCCCTTCAAACCATACCCATCACTTGGCCCTTCGCCGTGTGGGGATTGGATTTGGTCGGGCCCCTGAAGAAGGCGCCCGGCGGCTACACGCACTTGCTAGTGGCCGTCGACAAGTTCTCCAAGTGGATCGAGGCACGACCCCTCGTGAAAATCCGGTCAGCAGAAGCCGTTCGATTCTTCACCGACATCATCCATCGCTTCGGAGTGCCGAACTCCATCATCACCGACAATGGGACTCAGTTCACCGGCAACGAGTTCCTCGAATTCTGCGACGACTACAACATCCGGGTCGACTGGGCGTCAGTCGCGCACCCACAGGCCAACGGTCAGGTCGAGAGAGCAAACGGAATGATCCTGCAAGGGCTCAAACCGAGAATTTTCAACAAATTGAAAGTTCACGCTGGCCGGTGGGTGCGAGAGCTACCTGCGGTGTTATGGAGCTTGCGCACCACACCAAGTCGGGCGACTGGGCAAACGCCGTTCTTCATGCTCTACGGAGCAGAGGCGGTGCTTCCGACTGACATCGAGTACGGCGCTCCTAGGGTTCGCGCTTTCAACGAGGAGGCCAACAGGAGTCATCTCGAGGACGCCCTCGACCAAATCGATGAGGATCGAGAAGTCGCCTTGATGAGATCCGCCAAGTACCAACAAGCCATGCGCCGCTACCACGGACGACGAGTTCGCGGCCGCGCATTCAAGGAAGGAGATATGGTTCTCCGACTGTTGCAGAGCAACAAGGATCGACACAAGCTGTCACCGCCGTGGGAGGGACCGTTCATCATCGCCGAGGTGCTGCGTCCCGGAACGTACAAGCTCATGGACTCGGAAGGCCAACTCGTCGCCAACGCTTGGAACATTGAGCAGCTACGTCGCTTCTATCCTTAGCTCTGCAAATTCGTTTGTTGTCTTTCTGCCGATGCATCAACATCAAACGAACTCGGTGTTTTCTTTACACACCTCTTGGGCAGCCGCCTGGGTGCACTCCCCTCGGAGGCTCCACCCGGCGGGTGTGGCTTTGTGCCGCGTTGATTTTGTATGCGCCAGGAGCGATGCTCTTAAGAGAAACAACGCAATTCGACTAAGAGCGGGCCTCCGCGAACGCAAAACCGACGTCCTAAAACTCGAAGTGTGACGAATCGCAGCGAAAATCGTGAGCCCCGGATATTGGCTTAAGGCTCGGCCAGTTCGATCAAGGGCACCCGACGCCCCAGTGGATAGGGTCGGCCCGAGCGGCTGGTCGGAATTGAGTTAATCTTCCGAGATCACGAGTCTTCGAGGCGAATCGCCGCACGAAAAGAGTTAAACGAACGAAAATCTTGCGAAAAGCGAAACGAAAATTCATATAAACAAACGGGCGCGCATGCCCACATCGTTGTTTACAAAATAAGGCCCACACGGGCCCGACTCCGACTATCACCGCCTAACCTACTGATTTTCACCCCCGCCACGGCGCGAGGGGATCATGTCCAGGTTGTCATCGGCAAGAAGGCGCGCAAAGGGAATCACCTCTTCCTCGATCCGCTCCAAGTCGGCCTCACTACAGGAAGGCTCGTAACCTCTCGCCAGCACGTCGATCTTGTAGTAGTCACCGTAGTGACTCCTCGACACGGCAAAGGCGATCTGGACTCCGGTCCGAAGGCACTCCTCCTCCTGTATGCGGAAGTAGGCGGGGAGCGCGGCAACCTGCGGGATCACAGATGTAGCGTCTGGCGGACGCGGCACACCGATCTCGTTGCAAGCGATCTCCATGGCCTGCCGCAGCAGGTCAAGATCCGCCAGCGCCGCCTGCGATTGCACCTGGAGCTCCTGTGCGTCTGGCCAAAACAACGGGTCACTCGCTCGGTCTAAAAGCAACAAAATCCGACACGGCGGGATGATCAAAGAACAGGTAAATTAACTTACCCTTCAGCTCCTTCTGTGTCTTCTGGAGCTCACCGGTCACGTTGGTCAACGACGATTGGGCGGCGACCTTGAGTTCCCTCTCCCTGCTTAGCGCTGTCTCAGCAGCCTCCGCCCTCTTCTCGGCGGCCTCGGCGCGCTGAGTGGCTTCCAACAGCGCCTTGTCGGCGGCGGTCCGGAGTCCGCGCTCATTCTGCAGCTCCTGCTCCTGGGCCTGCACTCGCTTTTCCGCCGTCTCGGCGCGCTCGACCATGCCGCGCAGCGCCGACTCCGCGTCCGCGGCCCTCTTCTTCGCATCCTCCGCTGCTTTCGTCGCGGCCTCGGCGGCCTCGGCTCGGCGGCGGATGGGCTCGGAGACACGCTGCGCGCGCGCCAGCTCGTCGCCTCGCGCGACGTATTCCT
Source organism: Eragrostis nindensis (assembly GCA_012490785.1). NCBI lineage: Eukaryota > Viridiplantae > Streptophyta > Magnoliopsida > Poales > Poaceae > Eragrostis > Eragrostis nindensis. The sequence goes on along the minus strand of JAAXCT010000069.1, from coordinate 990,172 downwards.
TCAGCTGGTGCCGGATGAGGTTCGACTTAAGCTTGCTGTTTGCAAGCAAAGTCTGCGGAAAGCAAGAAAAAACCGTAAGACAAAAAAGGCAAGTACGACGAACTCCCAAAGCAAAAAAGATAAAGGGTGGAAAATTCTCCCACTCACGTCAATGGGAACCCGCGCGTTCTTCATCAGCTCCTTCGCGGCGTCGACCTCCGCCGTGACCGACGTCTTGATTGTCTCCAGCCTGCTGAAGGTGTGGGAGAGCTCCTGGGCCATGTACGACCAGGCGTTCGCCTCCGCCGAGTCCTTCACAGGGACCGGACCCTCTGGCGTGTTCACCAGTACATCCGGCCCCCAGCCGGACCGCGCCAGACGCTGGATCAGCGGCACACCGGCGGCGGCCGCGTCCCACCGCGGATCACCGGCCGCAGTCCCCGGCTGCGAGGCGGCTCCCTGACGAGTCCCCGCAACGTTACCGGCGCCACCGGCCCTCGACGACGACGGGCCTGACGCTGGACGGACCTCGGCAGTCCGATCCCCTGCGCCGGCGACACCTTGTGCACGCGGTGGGGCGGTACCAGGCCGTGGCTCGCCGGCCCGACCCTCGGAGTCGGGGGCTGCACTCGCGACGGGTGCGGAACCTTGTCGCGTCGCCGCGCCGTCGACCCTCGGCGTGTCGCGCTCCCGCGCCGTCTCCTCCGACGCTGCAGCGACTTCCGGTTGCCTCCGCGCGGTGTCATCCTGCCGCGGAGCGGAGCCCTCCTGACTCTGACTCTGCTCGGCGGCGAGACGCAGCGCCTTGTGAGGGGCCAACTGGGTCCCGTCCCATTTCGGGGCGGGGCTGCAAGGATGCACGTCGCGATTCAGAAGAAGGGCGAACAAAGACAAATCAAGCGACTGCAAAAGACACGATAAAGCAAACTCACATGTCGGACCGCTTGCGCTTCCGCGCGGGCTTCGTCGGCCGGCGACCCGAGCCTTGTCCGGCGGCCGCACGAGCTGCTGTGTCAGGAGTAGGCACCTCGCCACCCCGCGCCTCCACATCGGGGATCGGATGAGGCACGCCGGCTCCCTCGGGCGGGATCGTCTCCCGCGCGATCCCGGATTCGGTCGTCCCCGCGCCAGTTTCGGGGCGGCCGGCGACGCGGAAGCCATCCCGGCAAGGGAAGAAGTCCCGGCCGGAGCGGCGACGGCAACAAGGACCTCGAGGCTCCCTGCCGCCGCCGTCGACGTCGCGGCGACCGTGACCACCTCACCGGGACCGCTCGACGGGGGCTCCTGGCCCTCGCCGGCGACACCGCCGGCCGGAACCGGCTGCGCGCCGTCGTCGTCCGGGATGACGTCGTCAATCCACGCGTCGTCGTGGTGACCGCCGTCGCCGGCCTCTTCGCTGCTGTGGTCGAGCGCCGAGTCCGTGTCGAACTCAGACTCAGTGTCGACCGCTTCGCCTCTCCGACGGCGACGCGCCCGGTCTCTCCTCCTCTCCTCGTAGGCGTCCTTGCGGGCCTTGCGACGATCCTTTCGCCGCTTTGTCCTCTCGCCGTGGGCACGGTTCACCGCTCGCCGGTCCGCGTCCTCAGGCACGGGGGCTGTCGAGCGTCGAACGGCTAAGCCCGGCTGCACCCAAAGGGAGAAGTAAGAATGCTGCAATCATTACCACAAACAAAAAATGCCAATCAATCAAGAAGAGGTGGGGGAAGGACTTACGAAGCGAATGGCGTCGGCGTGCGGCAGCGCAGCGGGGTGGCCCGCGACGGGCCACTCGAACTCGTTGTCGACGAAGTGCAGGGCGGACTTGCCGGCCGCCTCCGACAGCCGCGCCCCGATCTCGCGGTGGCTCAGCGGCTCGTCAATCACCATCGCCGTCCCTCGGAGGTCGGCGCCCGGTGTCATCTCCCACATGGGGAGCGCGCGGCGCATCAGCGGCATCACGCGGATGCTGTGGAAGTGGCCGGTGATGCCGACCATCGACACCCCCCGGTCACGCAGCACCGCCACGGCGTCGAGGAGGGGTTGAATCGCTGCAATCTCCCTCGCTCCGAGACCCCAGTGCCAGCAATCGGGGGGCCCGGACAACCGGGCGTTGGTGAACTTGGGCAGCGGGCCGGTGCGCTCGTTCTTCAAGTAGAACCACCGGTTGTGCCACCCGGAGTTGGAGGAAGTATGCACCCACGTGATGTAGCCCGACGCCCGCTCCACGCGGAGACGCAAGCTCGCGGAGCCCATGAGCGGGACCCGCCCGCCGACGGGCTGGAGCGACGCCCTGAAGAAGTACCTCCATAGATCGAAGTTGGGGGGAATGCCGAGGTAGGCCTCGCACAGCGTGATGAAGCCGGCGATGTGGCCGATCGAGTTGGGATTGAGGTGCTGAACCTCGATCCCGTAGTAGCCCAGAAGTCCGCGGAAGAAGGGGTGCGCCGGCACCCCGAGCCCGCGGGAGTGGAAGTGGAAGAACGAGACGATGTAGTCGTCCGGCGGCGAAGGCGACCGCTCCGACGGCACCATCCACTCCACCGCATCGGAGAGCGGGCGAAGGAGACCCTTCGCAACCAGCCCGCGCAGCAGTTCCGGCGTCACTACCGACTCCGGCCACTCGTCTCCCTCTTCCGCCATCGGATTCGACGGGATGAGGGAGCGCGGACGACGCCGGGACCGGATCGACCGACGGCGGTTGCGAAGCGGACGGCGAATGGTGGCGATTGGGACGAAGAATGGCGCGGAGCGAGAGAAGTCGAAGCGATCGCAAAGGGAGAAGAAAGGCGAACAGTAACGGGCGATGGAGTATGCGAGAAGACTCCCCCGGATAGGTATGGCCTATTTATATGCGCCGAACCGGCGCTGTGCCGTTTCCCGCCTTAAATCTCGCGTCCCTTCGTTTCCCTCCGCCCTAACGTGTGCAGGTGGAGATAACGCACGCCTCATCGCCGCGTTTCGTCCAAACGCCGCGCCTCTAGATCCGCGCCGGCGAAGCGACACGACGCCTCGCGTCCGGCGCCTCATGGGCCCAATCGGTAGGGAAGCCGGTCTGGGCTCCCAGGTAAAGCGGCTAGGAGCTGTACACGCTCCGACGGCCCATTCCCGGCCCAAGAGTTCGAAGGCCGGCCCAGCGTTGGGTTCGACGGCCGCTCTGGGTCAAAACGAGAGTGAGGGGTAATCAAAGGGGGGCACCAGCGGCCAGTACCCAAGTGCGCGGAGCATATGGGCCCCTGTCGAATACGTCCGAGTCCGAGGACGAAATAAGCCCATGGTTTGCTCATCGAGAGCTGGCAGCGAGCCGCCGAGACCGGTCGAACGGACTCGGAAACTAAATGGGACAATCTCCCGGATCATATGACACTGACCCCCGCTGGTCTCAACCGGGTCCCAGCTAAGGGCAAACCGGGGTGTCACTCGAACGAGCCCGTTTGCAACTCAAATGGCACCGCCCATCGAACCATCGAGGAATGGCGCGGACGGCCCCGATCCTCCATCCTCCCGACAGGATGCGGAAGGAGAAACGAACAAAGTCGAAACTGTCTTCGGCCGGACCCCCGAAACGATCGGGGGCTCGAAGGCATGCATTCGCACAAGAGACCAACAACGTGGTCGCAGCACAAACTAAAACGGGTCTCGCGAAATAAGCCTCTTTATTCCATGGTTTTCTTTATACAAAGTCGATCGAAAGATCGTTAAACTAGAAAAGAAATTACATTAGTCCCATGAATCCATGGATTGGCCACAAATGGCCGGATAAAGAGGCTGTAAGCTTCATGACCATTGGAGCTAGGGAAACCCCAAGGTATGAATGTTTTGGTGATAGGATGAGAACCATGAATGTGACTAATACTCTTTGTGAGATCTTATAGGTCACATATGAAGAAAGCTCCGTCCGTTGGTGGTGAACGCCAAGACACCATGAACTTATTGACAAGGATGATTGGTTGCCTTCATCTACACAAGAACGGACTTGATGGAGTCGCGGAGAAGACATGGATCAAGGCTAAGGACATGCTAGATCCAAGCGGGTGTTGCTTGGTTAGATGTTAGCTTGAGTCCATAGGAAAAACCGGACTATCAAGAGGGTTCGAGGTGGTTCTCTTAGTACACACTAGTTATAGAGATCATTGGATGCATGGTGAGTCTCTCAGGGGCTAGGGTGGCAGAAGAGAGTTGAAGGAACCAAAGAAGATCAAGTCTTGAAGAAGAAGATCAAGAAGAAGATCGAAGCTGCGAAGGCAGAAGGGACCGGACAGTACGGTCAAGGAGACCGTACAATACGGTCTACAGAGGAAATCCAGACAGAAGAGCTTAAGTTTCTGGAAGTGGAAGAATAGAGACCGGACAATGGACCGGACAATACGGTCCTAGGGACCGGACAGTACGGTCTCTATTGAAAGATCCAGACAGAGAAGCTGAAGTTTCTGGAAGTTGAAGAATGAAGACCGGACAATTGAGAGGATGGTACGGTCATGGAGACCGTACAATACGGTCTTACAGGAGAAGAGCAACAGAGAAGGAGAAGTTTCTGTTGGCTGATGAAGAAGTGGAGACCGGACAATACGGTCTTAGGGACCGTACAATACGGTCTGGTCTGAGATGATGAACAGCACTCCCCGGACGCCAGTCTGGTAGAGACCGGACAATACGGTCAAATGGAGACCGGACAATACGGTCCATTGTACGGTCCCTACGCAGACTGGGTACTTTTGGACAACGGCTAGTTTGAGGTTGGAGGCCTATATATAGTCGGTTGTTTACCTCTTTGAGGTGCTCTTGGACCCAGGAAAGAGGGGAGGTGCTGCCAAGAAGCCAAGAGGAAGAAGTGTGAAGCACTTGAGAGGGATTTGGAGTGATCCTAGTGCTTGAGAGAGTAGCAAGTTGCATCCTTTGATCTCTAGGCTAGTGTGGGCTTGAGAGAGTCATCTAGGGCTGTTACTCTTGGTCTATGGCAAGGCCTAGACCGGTTAGGCGTCGGTGTTGAGCTGTCCAAGGAGAGTGTGGAAGCCGACACAAGTTTGTACACGGTCTTGGAGCTTCCCGTGCGAAAGAAGCATCACTAGTGGAGCGCCCTTTGGCACGCATCAAGTGCGGAGCCTTACCTCCGGAAGAGTACCCGGGATCGAGCCCGGCGGGACGTGCCCGCGACTTCACTCGGAGGGTGAAGTGTGCTCTAGGAGGGATCGCCATCGAGCGGAGGGACGGGGTCGAGACTCCGGCGGGAGTGACCCAACGTGGAGTAGGGGAAGGCGCCATCCTTCCGAGACCACGGGAAAACATCATGAGCATTCTCTATCCCTTCTCCTTTACTACTCGCATTTACTTATCGCACTTCATATGATTGCTTGTAGTACTTGAGTTGTGCTCTTATCTTGCTTGTGTGTTTACCTTGGTACCTACTAGCTTCACTAGGTTTGCTTGATTGCCTTGCTCGTGTGCTTACTTGTTATAGCCTATCTAATAGCTCTAAGGACTCTACTTAGTGTGCCTAGTATCTTGGTTGCCTTGTCTCTAGTTATCTTGTTCCTTGCCTTGCCTAGCTTAAGTCTTCCGCTTTCTATCTATCTTGTGCTAGGTTGCTAGTGTGATGTGATTGTGTTATCTATATGCACTAGCTATATAGGTTAAGGATACTCCTTAGTGTGCTTTACCTTGTTACTAGAACTACTTGCTAGGAGTTGCTTGGGTGTAAGTGTTTGGAAATAGATTCTAGAGTGCACCGATTCACCCCCCCTCTCGGTCACACGATCCTTACAAGTGGTATCAGAGCCAAGTGCTCTTTATTGAGGCTTTACCGCCTTGAGTCGTGACCGGGATTGCGTGTGGGAAAATGGAGTTCACTCATGATGACGTTTCTAACACTTCCATCGCCTCTACCTTGATTGAGCCTTATGATTGTGTGCTTAATGACATTTCCTACTATCATGTGCGTGATGAGTATGATGAGCTTGTTTTGAATGATAATGAGGATATCACTAACTTCGCATCTCGCTTGTATGTTCTTGCTAGGAAACTCATGTCACGAGGCTATCCATCTATTATGCACAAGCATGTTGTGAAGAAGCTTATCCGATCTCTACCACTCTCGCGGTTTGGTATTCTTGCTTTTGCTCGAGTGGATGAGTTTGTGAACATGCCCTATGATGAGGTGGTTGCTATTCTCTCCTCTCTTGAGGAGGATAACAAGAAGGGCAAGGATATCTCTCATGCAAGTGGAGATCAACACATTGAAGCTCAACCTCTACCTCAAGCTCAATCATCATCTCGTGTTGGTGAAGGTTCTTCTTCTCGGGATCAAGAGGATGGATATCTCAAGCTATGTGATGAGTTGGATCACATCTCTATGGAGCCGAATGAAGATCTTGTTGAGTTTGCTCTTCGGATGGATTCTCTCATCAAGAGGATAAATGAGAACAAGCTTTGGATAGTCACTAAGGGTCAAGGCCTTAGGAGGTTTCTTGATGCTCTTCCAAAGGACAAGTATGGTGATCACATTGAGTTTGAGAGCTTTGAGCTTGAGTCATATTCAATTGAGCAAGTCATTGAGATCGTCACAAGAAGAAGGGCTCGCTCTTTGCTCTCTAACACATTCAAGACCCCAAGTGATGATGAGGAAGAAAAGAAGATGATAGAGTTCCCGTCTTCTATTGTGATGATGACTATTCAAGTGCTAGTGATGATGAGCCGAAGCCTATCAAGGAATATCCCCCGGATGGAGATCTCTTACCTCCTTTCTATGAAGACTACTACAACATGTATGAACCGGGTCTTGCCGGTGGAGCTCACTACCTTCTCCTTGACATGTATGATGAGTTCTACAAGAGAAGAGAAGAGACTTGGCTTGAGTGTTGGAAGAGGCTCCTCATATTGTTTGCAAGAGTCAATTCTTTTGAAGGGAAGGAGAAGGTTAGTGATGAGAGTGCTATACGGATAATGTTGTCTCTCCTCCCTTATCATCGGAAGATCTATGTCCTAAATGATATTGGTGATGATATTGATCGGATGCCTCTCAAGGAAGCTATCTTGATTGCCTTATCCTATGAGCATCAAATGTACAACATCCTTGAGTACGCCAATGGAAGTGATGAAGTGGGAAGATTTCAAGCCTATCCTCTTGGGAACCATGTCCTACACTTGGGATATGATCGGAGTGAGTGGAGACACAATGGAGTCACCAAGGCAATGATTGACGCCTTGGATGCATTGGACTTGGATTTTCTCAATGGAGTTCCTATGGCCTACATCAAGAGCAAGCAAGAGGTAAATGATATGTCAATTGATTCTCATGATACTAACACTCCTCTTTGCTTGATGGCTACTTCCAAGGTGAACTACAAGATTGGTGGCAAACATTGGGTGTTGGATAGTGGGTGCACTCAACACATGACCGGTACTTCATCCATCTTCACCAACTTGGAAGAAAATGAAGATCATGACAAGGTCACATTTGGCGACAACTCCAAGCACAAGGTGAGAGGTCTTGGTAAGGTGGCTATCTCAAATGACCTCTCTATCTCTAATGTATTGCTTGTTGAGTCCCTAAACTTCAATCTTCTATCCGTTGCTCAAATATGTGATCTTGGCTTTTCTTGTAACTTTGATGCTAATGGGGTGGTTCTTCATAATGATGCTATGGGTCTCACTATCAAGGGCTTTCGTCATAATAATCTATATGTTGTTGATTTTGAGACTAACATTGTTGCCCCTAGCACTTGTCTCTTCACTAAGTCCGCTCTAGGTTGGCTATGGCATCGGAGGCTTGCTCACATTGGTATGGGTCAACTCAAGCGTGTGATGAAGAACAAGCTAGTGAGAGGAGTCAAGGATGTCACCTTTGAGAAGGACAAGCTATGTAGTGCATGCCAAGCCGGAAAGCAAGTGGCTTCACCTCATCCATCCAAGAATTTCTTGTCAACTTCAAGACCTCTTGAGCTCCTACACATTGATCTCTTCGGGCCTACAACTTATGTGAGCATTGGTGGGAATCTCTATTGCTTGGTGGTAGTGGACGACTACTCAAGATATACTTGGGTATTCTTTCTTGAGAACAAGGCACAAGCAATTGGGATATTCAAGAAGTTTGCTAGAAGAGTGCAAAATGAGTATGGGCATCGCATCAAGAAGATTCGGAGTGATAATGGGACGGAGTTCAAAAACTCTATCATTGAAGACTATTGTGATGAGATTGGCATCAAGCATGAGTTCTCGGCTACATACACTCCTCAACAAAATGGTGTTGTTGAGAGGAAGAACAAGACCCTTATCACTCTTGCTCGTGCTATGCTTGATGAGTACAACACTCCGGAGAAGTTTTGGGCGGAAGCTATCAACACCGCATGCTATACCTCCAACCGGATCTATCCTCACAAGTTGCTAAACAAGACTCCATATGAAGTGATTGTTGGGAGAAGACCGAATGTTGCCTACTTCCGGGTGTTTGGTTGCAAGTGCTACATCTACAAGAAGAGGGAAAGACTTGGCAAGTTCGAGAAGAGGACCGACGTGGGCATTCTTGTCGGTTACTCGGGCTCGGCCAAGGCTTATCGGGTTTACAACACCTCTACCGGCTTTGTTGAAGAAACCTATGATGTGCAATTTGATGAGTCTCACGGGTCTCAAGAAGACCCTCCTTCTTCTCATATTGTAGGTGATGAACCCGTGGAGGAAGCTTTGGAGAACATGCCCATTGGTGAAGTTATTCCTCGTGAAGATGAACCTCCGACACCTCCTCCAACAACTTCATCAAGCGGACCTTCTACGAGCACATCTCAAGTGAATCCAAGCTCTCCCTCAAGTGAACAACATCAAGCACCTTCAAGTGATCCGCAACAAGCATCTTCGAGTCAAGCTCCATCAAGCGAACCGCAACAAGCGCCATCAAGTCCACCTCATGCATCTACGAGCCAAGCTTCACCGAGCAATCAAGAACAAGCACAATCTACTTCAACTCAAGATGATGGCTCGGGTTCACCTCTTCGACAACAAGACACTCACATCTCAAGGGAGCAAGCCGCAAGAGACGCGCAAGACACTTCGCCGGCTCCTCCTCCTCCTCGACAAGAACCTTCAAGGAAGCACAAACCCATTGCTAGGGATCATTCACGTGATCTCATCATTGGGAGTCCTTCTCAAGGGATAAAGACTAGGAGAAGTCAATATAAACCTAATTATGTTGATGAAGCTAACATTGTTGAGAACTTCTCTTTTGTCTCTACCCTAGAGCCGAAGACGATCGAGGAAGCCTTGAAAGACCACAAGTGGGTGCTATCCATGCAAGAGGAGCTCAACAACTTCAAGAGGAATGATGTTTGGAAGTTGGTGAAGCGGCCCAAGCGATCCAATGTCATTGGCGCTAAGTGGGTCTTCAAGAACAAGCAAGATGAGAAGGGAGCAATCGTGAGGAACAAGGCAAGACTTGTGGCGAAGGGCTACTCTCAAGTTGAAGGCGTCGATTTTGACGAGACTTTCGCCCCCGTCGCTCGTCTTGAGGCTATAAGAACACTTCTTGCTTATGCTTCTCATTTTGATTTTAAACTTCACCAAATGGATGTGAAAAGTGCATTTCTCAATGGACTAATCAATGAAGAAGTTTATGTAGAGCAACCTCCCGGCTTCGAGGACCCCGAGCATCCGGACCATGTGTACAAGCTTAAGAAGGCTCTCTACGGACTCAAACAAGCACCAAGAGCATGGTATGAACGACTTCGAGATCATCTCATCACCAAGGGCTACAAGATCGGTAGTATCGACAACACTCTCTTTACTAAGCATATTGGTGATGATCTCTTTGTTTGTCAAATCTATGTTGATGATATCATCTATGGCTCCACTAACGAAATCTATAATGATGAGTTCCGTGCTCTTATGAAGAAAGAGTTTGAGATGTCCATGATAGGTGAACTTCATGTCTTCCTCGGTTTTCAAGTCAAGCAAATGAAGGAGGGCACGTTCATCTACCAAGAGAAGTACACTCGGGATCTTCTTAAGAGATTCGGCATGGAAGACTCCAAGCCCTACGACACACCTATGGCTACAAGTGTCCCTCTTGATGTGGATGTAAAAGGTATACCGGTGGATCCTAAACTCTATCGCTCTATGATTGGTTCACTTCTTTACCTTACCGCATCTAGACCGGATATCATGTTTAGTGTGTGCCTTTGTGCTCGTTATCAAGCTAACCCCAAGGAGTCCCATATGAGTGCCGTGAAAAGAATTCTTAGGTACATCAAGAGTACTCCTACAATGGGCCTATGGTATCCAAAAGGCTCGGACTTTGGACTTGTTGGCTATGCGGACTCGGACTTCGCCGGATGCAAAGTGAGTAGAAAGAGTACCTCCGGTGGATGCCAATTTCTTGGACAATCACTCATCTCATGGAGTTCCAAGAAACAAAATTGTGTGGCTATCTCTACGGCGGAGGCGGAATATTTGGCGGCCGGTGCTTGTTGTGCTCAACTCCTATACATGAAGCAAACCCTATTGGACTATGGATTATCTTATGGGCAAGTACCTCTCTATTGTGATAGCGAAAGTGCTATCAATATGGCTCTCAACAAGGGTGATCACGGCCATGCCAAGCACATTGAAGTCAAGCATCACTTCATTCGAGATCATGTGGCCAAGAAGGATATTGAATTGATTGGTGTTCGGACTCATGAACAATTGGCGGACATCTTCACCAAGCCACTTGACAAGAAGACCTTTTGTAAGCTCCGGGGAGAACTTAATGTTCTCGACCTCTCCGACTTCACTTGATATCCTTGAGCTTACATATGTACATATGTATATATACTTTGCTTGTTTTTGTTTGTGTTGTTGTTTTTGTGTGTTCTTCTTGTTTTGTAGGACCGACGACTAACCTTCTTGAGATAGCAATGAGCATGGGTTAAGCTTGGGATTGGTGGCACTTGGCTCCCGAGGCTTTGAAGAATGGCTCGTTGTGATCAAGCTCATGGAGGGCTCAAACTTGTTGTTGGTAACTTCGCTCTTAGCTTTCTCTTGTTTTACCCTTATAGCATCATGCATTGTACACTTATCATTACATTTGCATCATGCATCCTTGCATAAGTGTCTCGGCGCCGAGCACCCATCTAGGGGGAGTTGCTTATTCACAATATGAGTATATGACCTCCTATGATGAATTCATAGCAATGCTATATGAGCTTCATGCCCATTGAACCAAGATTTTTGAGCTCCAAGGTTAAATCCACTTGCGCGGCTCAAAGTCTAAGGGTTCATACATTTCCATCATCATCAACTAACCCCTATGTACTTCAAGACAATATTCTTTTGAGAATGTGTGTAGGGATAATTGTTGGGAAATGGAGAATCACGGATCAAGGGGGAGTTTCACGCCAAATCAAGTAACTCATACACTAACCTTTTCTCCCTTGGAAGATTTCTTTTTGGATGATAGATGCCAAAGGGGGAGAAGAGTTGGGCTTAATGATCGAGCAAGAATATGGGGAGAAGAGTTCGAGCGGAGAAGAGTACGGGGAAGAAGAGTTTGGACTTACAATAAGTTGGAAGATGTCACCTCAAGGGGGAGTTTGTACAAGAGAAGATCAAGTGATCAAGACGATCGATCTTCGCACAATCTTGAGGTGATGAAGAAGAAGCAATGCCGTCTCAAGGGGGAGTGTGCGCGAATGAAGATCAAGTGATCAAGATGATCGATCTTCACACAATCTTGAGATTGGTGCACTTGTCAAGGGGGAGCGGAATTCTACAAAGTAAGTATGAAGGTAAACCCCTTGCAAACTTTTGCTTGTCATAGCTCCATGTGCTTTCATTCACTTGTGATATGAGTTTTTGCTCTAACTTGTGACTTCTTTTGAGCTATGACTTGCCTCGACCTAATCAACAAGGTAACTACCTCTCTATCATATACTTGTTGTTTAGTGTCTTGATCGAGTTGCGCTTTTATCTTGGCTTTTGTCATTACATTCTTTATCTTCTCGATCATTTTTATCATGGTTGTCATCCATCACCAAAAAGGGGGAGATTGTAAGCTTCATGACCATTGGAGCTAGGGAAACCCCAAGGTATGAATGTTTTGGTGATAGGATGAGAACCATGAATGTGACTAACACTCTTTGTGAGATCTTATAGGTCACATATGAAGAAAGCTCCGTCCGTTGGTGGTGAACGCCAAGACACCATGAACTTATTGACAAGGATGATTGGTTGCCTTCATCTACACAAGAACGGACTTGATGGAGTCGCGGAGAAGACATGGATCAAGGCTAAGGACATGCTAGATCCAAGCGGGTGTTGCTTGGTTAGATGTTAGCTTGAGTCCATAGGAAAAACCGGACTATCAAGAGGGTTCGAGGTGGTTCTCTTAGTACACACTAGTTATAGAGATCATTGGATGCATGGTGAGTCTCTCAGGGGCTAGGGTGGCAGAAGAGAGTTGAAGGAACCAAGAAGATCAAGTCTTGAAGAAGAAGATCAAGAAGAAGATCGAAGCTGCGAAGGCAGAAGGGACCGGACAGTACGGTCAAGGAGACCGTACAATACGGTCTACAGAGGAAATCCAGACAGAAGAGCTTAAGTTTCTGGAAGTGGAAGAATAGAGACCGGACAATGGACCGGACAGTACGGTCCTAGGGACCGGACAGTACGGTCTCTATTGGAAGATCCAGACAGAGAAGCTGAAGTTTCTGGAAGTTGAAGAATGAAGACCGGACAATTGAGAGGATGGTACGGTCATGGAGACCGTACAATACGGTCTTACAGGAGAAGAGCAACAGAGAAGGAGAAGTTTCTGTTGGCTGATGAAGAAGTGGAGACCGGACAATACGGTCCTAGGGACCGTACAATACGGTCTGGTCTGAGATGATGAACAGCACTCCCCGGACGCCAGTCTGGTAGAGACCGGACAATACGGTCAAATGGAGACCGGACAATACGGTCCATTGTACGGTCCCTACGCAGACTGGGTACTTTTGGACAACGGCTAGTTTGAGGTTGGAGGCCTATATATAGTCGGTTGTTTACCTCTTTGAGGTGCTCTTGGACCCAGGAAAGAGGGGAGGTGCTGCCAAGAAGCCAAGAGGAAGAAGTGTGAAGCACTTGAGAGGGATTTGGAGTGATCCTAGTGCTTGAGAGAGTAGCAAGTTGCATCCTTTGATCTCTAGGCTAGTGTGGGCTTGAGAGAGTCATCTAGGGCTGTTACTCTTGGTCTATGGCAAGGCCTAGACCGGTTAGGCGTCGGTGTTGAGCTGTCCAAGGAGAGTGTGGAAGCCGACACAAGTTTGTACACGGTCTTGGAGCTTCCCGTGCGAAAGAAGCATCACTAGTGGAGCGCCCTTTGGCACGCATCAAGTGCGGAGCCTTACCTCCGGAAGAGTACCCGGGATCGAGCCCGGCGGGACGTGCCCGCGACTTCACTCGGAGGGTGAAGTGTGCTCTAGGAGGGATCGCCATCGAGCGGAGGGACGGGGTCGAGACTCCGGCGGGAGTGACCCAACGTGGAGTAGGGGAAGGCGCCATCCTTCCGAGACCACGGGAAAACATCATGAGCATTCTCTATCCCTTCTCCTTTACTACTCGCATTTACTTATCGCACTTCATATGATTGCTTGTAGTACTTGAGTTGTGCTCTTATCTTGCTTGTGTGTTTACCTTGGTACCTACTAGCTTCACTAGGTTTGCTTGATTGCCTTGCTCGTGTGCTTACTTGTTATAGCCTATCTAATAGCTCTAAGGACTCTACTTAGTGTGCCTAGTATCTTGGTTGCCTTGTCTCTAGTTATCTTGTTCCTTGCCTTGCCTAGCTTAAGTCTTCCGCTTTCTATCTATCTTGTGCTAGGTTGCTAGTGTGATGTGATTGTGTTATCTATATGCACTAGCTATATAGGTTAAGGATACTCCTTAGTGTGCTTTACCTTGTTACTAGAACTACTTGCTAGGAGTTGCTTGGGTGTAGTGTTTGGAAATAGATTCTAGAGTGCACCGATTCACCCCCCCCCCTCTCGGTCACACGATCCTTACAGAGGCCTAAGGGCCCCGCTGGCACCACCCGTAGCAAAAACTCCTATGAGTGGGTGGAACCAGCATGACGGCGCCAGGGACTCTCCCTCGAGGGTGGCGGTGCTCAATACCAAGGCCACGTAATCCTCGCAGGAGCGACTCCTGGGACGCCGAGGGCTGACGAGAGCCCGTTTAATCCTCGCGGGAATGACTCCGAGTTCGGTGGGCCACGCCAAAGCAGGACGAAAACTTGCGATGGCGCCGGCGAGCACCGGCCGAACGTCGACGGCCGGCTTGGGTCGTTTGGCTCGAGTCATCGTCTCCTCCCTCGTCGGAGGAGACAATGATGACCTCAGGCTTCTCCGACCCGGGCGCCGAGCTCCCGGCTACCGGATCTGGGGGCACCACTGCGAGCGGAACCGCTTCGACCACCGGAATCAGATCTTGGCAAGTGCTTGGAGGTGGAGGAGGCAAAGGGCGCAAAGCTAGTATAGGGGGCACGACGCCCTCCCCTCCTCTTTCCTTCGAGTCTCTCTTGCGCGAGTGAGATTTCTTATGCTTAGGCATGGTGAGTTCGAAGAAACCCGGCTCAAGATGCGGGCCTATTTATAGGCGCACCGCCCGGTCTAACGTGGACCGGGAGCATAAGGGGGCGGCCGCGGAAGCCGAGGAGCACTGCCCAGCCGCATCGACGCCACGTGGACAATCCCCCACACGCCGCGACAAGCGAAGGAAGGATGGAATCCCACCACAGTCGGCCCGTGGGCTGCAGGCTTCGGCGGCCGCGCCCTCTGAGCAAGGGCAGGGAGAAGTCCATCGGGCACCGGTTGGCCCGCAGGATAAGCGTACTCCCCCCTCGGATAGAAGAAGGGGCCCGGGGGCTCGGTCATCGTGGCTACGGGAAGACGACACAGCTCGCTGCCGCGTTACGCAGTGAAAGCCTGAGAAAAGCCTGGAAGCTAGTCTCCTACTAGCTCCCAGCCTCGGGGGCTACACCCGGCGGGTGCGCTCGCGCGCACCCGCCGGCGAACTGAATGGCCACGTCAGGCAGCCGTACCAGTCCCGACGACAGCACGGCGCTCTCGCCAGGACTCGGGGGCTACTGTCGGATACCTATTTTCTAGGTACCCTATACGGTATGCACGCGGAATAACGTGGTACAGGAGCCGCCCGAGACCCAAAGGCCTTGTACATAGCTAAGAGATGGAAAGCTGGGCCCCTGGAGTGGTCCAGTCGGGCGGAAGGCACAACAGCGGCCTTTGGCCCACAGAGCCTCCGTTCCTCACGGCCTGTTAAGGGACCGGGCGTACGTGGCTGCACGAGCGCAGCCCCCCACCCTGGACCGCGATTGGTCCAGCGTTAGAGGAGCCCGCCTTGGACGTGGCAACGAACCCGACTCCCCGCTGTAGGAGTCGGGTGCCGCGGAGTCGAGCGACGCCTCCGACCGAACTCCGGCCAGCCACCGTCCGCCGCCCTTGTACCCCGGTGGTGGTCGGGATCGGCGAAGGGACACGACCCGAAGCGAACCCGACCACCGCGGCCGGAAAGCAAGCTCGGCAGCGACATGGAAGCGCTGGTCAAACCCAAGTGTACGGCCAGCCAGATTTGGATAAGAAGACGCTCCATATCCACTCCTGGGCGGTGCGAAGGTACACTATGCCTGACGTACGGCCGCGTGGGGGCGTCGCATCCGGATCAGGCGTGGAACGGGGAATGCATGCACCAAGTACGCTACACAGCAGCAACAGCGCGCGGAGTGACCGTCGCCCAACTCTACAGGTATCAACAGCACACCAACAGCGATCAGCAGTGCGGATCAGGGAATGGGCGCTCCACAGCGCCCAGACAAGACCCGGATGACATCATCACACCACCTGGCGCGGAGATTGCGGCGGAAGACACCGGAGCCAGCAAGGACGGCCCGACTCCGCCTCCGTCGCCCTCTCACTTATCTTTCTTTTCTTTTCTTTTTCTTCTTTCCTCCATCTGTACCGTTCTTCCTTGTTGTATAAAAGGGAGAATTGGGCCCAGGAGGGGAGGAGAGACTTCTTTTGGGCTTACACAACAGCTCATTTCTCACACGAACAAACACACTCGCACACAAGGCAGAGATAGAGACTTGGGAGCGAATCCCTCTCTCGCCACGGCTTGTAACCCCTACTACGAGCAACACGAGCGAAACCTCAAACTGGACGTAGGGCTTCTTTTGCCTGAACCAGTATAACCCACCGTGTCAAACACAATCCATCTGATCGCCGTCGAACCGCGCTCAAATCTACTCGTCGGCCGGTTACCAAACACCGACAAGTATGGTATCTTAAAATCCTTTGGTTTTAGGGGTATTGCCAAGAAAGAAAACTTGTAGTTTTAAAAATCGTATTACTGACAAGCTTGGAGACGTTTTGTAGTTTTAGAAACTCTTTCTAAGACTTCTTTTGTCTAAACCATGGTGTTGTTTGATGGTACCTTTCAAACCGTAGTTTTATGATACTTTGGTTTTTATATAGTCTATAAACAGGCACTGTGTTTTCCTCCGCAAAAAAAAAAGGTACTGTGTTTGTTTCTTCTTCTTCTTTTTTGAGGGAATGTGTTTGTTTCTTTTTGAACCTGGTGCTGCAGTTCAGGCTTAGGCCCAATGGATAAGCTTTGTGGGCCGGTCTTGTATCGGTTTTTGTGGCCTAGCCCGTGAAACTTAGCCCAACAGCAGCACAATGAACTGAGGCCATGATTAGTTTCTCTCTTTAGTTTGCGGCCTCACCCAGCGTAAACACGCGTGCCACGTTTTACTGTGCTTTCCTACCGTTGGATGGTAATCGCGAGATGCTAATGGTTACTGGTTAAACTCAGATGTGGTGAAAATAATCAGCGTGTACGGCGCTCGCAGCCGTGGCCGCCTTCCACTTCGCGAGGACGCGAGTGCCATACGTGTTTGCCTGTCGTTGGATCGTCGTGCGCTCGTGTAGTAATTACGGTGGGTGGGCGTCGGTGCTGGCGGGCTTCTCTTCTTCCTCCCGGCTTCCCCGCTCCCTTCCTCCTCTTTCGTTTCCCCCGCCGAGATCTCGCCCGTGTTCATCCCGTGCGCAGGTGAGACCTCTTCGGTTTTGTTTTTTTGGTTTTGCTTATTTTTTTCCCTTTGATTCATGGTGTTTCTTCTACGAAGAGGGTCGTCTGTTCTTTTCTTTGCTTCATTTGTTCGTCGATTTTGCCCCAATGGATCTGAGAACTCGATTTTTTTCCCCTCTATCGATCAGCGTTCGGCCCACAGGTTTTTGTTTCGGATTTGTTTCTTGTTCCTCCCTTGATGTTGTAGTTTCGTTATGGATTCAAGGTTCTTATGTCCTGATGTGTTTAGGGTTTCGACTAGGGTTTATGTACGGCCATTCGTTCTTCTCTATTAATGGTTACTTGCTGATATTCTTGCACTTTTTTTTAGTGCAGCCTTGTTTGCCGTTTGCATCTTGATGTTCTCTCATGTTGTTCCCTTGTTGTTCGACACCTCGGCTGGGCTGTGAACACCCGCGCCGTCACCATAGCGGCTCTCATGCCGGGGCTGCACCCTGGTGCCGGAGGTGACGTGTGCCTCCGGCATGGCCGATACGAAGGCCCATGGCCGGGAGTCTGCTCGAACCTGTATAGCAGCATTGTTGGCGTCAAATCTTGAACAGCAACCATGACAAAGAAGCCACGGGCAAGCTAAAATTCCAAGATTTGGTCTCTTCTTTTTTATTTTTCTTATTTACTTCATGTTCATATATCTTTCAAATTGTTCCTGGTTTCTGTGCTTTCACGTGTGATGAACGCTGCTGTTGGCCTTCAATTTAGGTGAGGATGATTATGATTCGATAACTGGGGGATAAGAAAAAAACAGGTACGTTCTTCTTCCATCCCTTAGTTTGTCATATGCTTAATTTTGTTCTCTTCAATCTTCATGACATTATGGGGTAGCTGTATATAGATTAGTGACAATCACATGTCGATCTTTTGATGATTCTCGTCCTATGGCAGGTGCAAAGAAATGTTGATTCTCACACTGATAATATCTGTTTGGTTGGTGAGTTTTTCAGAGATAACAGTAGAGTTTGCTAGATTTAACAGGTCCATTTTTCTCTTCATGTTATCCTCACACTGTATATTCTGCATTTTAAGCTAAGACATACTCACCAATGCATGTCACAAACAAGATGTTGCCATTGTCGATGTAGCAGCATCTTGAAGATTCACGTCTCTCTTTAGTTTGCGGCCTCACCCAGCGTAAACACGCGTGCCACGTTTTACTGTGCTTTCCTACCGTTGGATGGTAATCGCGAGATGCTAATGGTTACTGGTTAAACTCAGATGTGGTGAAAATAATCAGCGTGTACGGCGCTCGCAGCCGTGGCCGCCTTCCACTTCGCGAGGACGCGAGTGCCATACGTGTTTGCCTGTCGTTGGATCGTCGTGCGCTCGTGTAGTAATTACGGTGGGTGGGCGTCGGTGCTGGCGGGCTTCTCTTCTTCCTCCCGGCTTCCCCGCTCCCTTCCTCCTCTTTCGTTTCCCCCGCCGAGATCTCGCCCGTGTTCATCCCGTGCGCAGGTGAGACCTCTTCGGTTTTGTTTTTTTGGTTTTGCTTATTTTTTTCCCTTTGATTCATGGTGTTTCTTCTACGAAGAGGGTCGTCTGTTCTTTTCTTTGCTTCATTTGTTCGTCGATTTTGCCCCAATGGATCTGAGAACTCGATTTTTTTCCCCTCTATCGATCAGCGTTCGGCCCACAGGTTTTTGTTTCGGATTTGTTTCTTGTTCCTCCCTTGATGTTGTAGTTTCGTTATGGATTCAAGGTTCTTATGTCCTGATGTGTTTAGGGTTTCGACTAGGGTTTATGTACGGCCATTCGTTCTTCTCTATTAATGGTTACTTGCTGATATTCTTGCACTTTTTTTTAGTGCAGCCTTGTTTGCCGTTTGCATCTTGATGTTCTCTCATGTTGTTCCCTTGTTGTTCGACACCTCGGCTGGGCTGTGAACACCCGCGCCGTCACCATAGCGGCTCTCATGCCGGGGCTGCACCCTGGTGCCGGAGGTGACGTGTGCCTCCGGCATGGCCGATACGAAGGCCCATGGCCGGGAGTCTGCTCGAACCTGTATAGCAGCATTGTTGGCGTCAAATCTTGAACAGCAACCATGACAAAGAAGCCACGGGCAAGCTAAAATTCCAAGATTTGGTCTCTTCTTTTTTTATTTTTCTTATTTACTTCATGTTCATATATCTTTCAAATTGTTCCTGGTTTCTGTGCTTTCACGTGTGATGAACGCTGCTGTTGGCCTTCAATTTAGGTGAGGATGATTATGATTCGATAACTGGGGGATAAGAAAAAAACAGGTACGTTCTTCTTCCATCCCTTAGTTTGTCATATGCTTAATTTTGTTCTCTTCAATCTTCATGACATTATGGGGTAGCTGTATATAGATTAGTGACAATCACATGTCGATCTTTTCATGATTCTCGTCCTATGGCAGGTGCAAAGAAATGTTGATTCTCACACTGATAATATCTGTTTGGTTGGTGAGTTTTTCAGAGATAACAGTAGAGTTTGCTAGATTTAACAGGTCCATTTTTCTCTTCATGTTATCCTCACACTGTATATTCTGCATTTTAAGCTAAGACATACTCACCAATGCATGTCACAAACAAGATGTTGCCATTGTCGATGTAGCAGCATCTTGAAGATTCACGAGAAGCCAAAATCTTTTCCCCAAGCCTTCATTTTCAGTTCAGGTGAGGCGTCTTTTTCGATATTTTAGACTTTGTTGTAGTCTCGCTCTCTTTGATTTCTAATTACACGTTACTTATCAATGTTCTTACAGGTTAACCTTTGGCGCCATGGCAAATATTATTCTTATGTCCGTTTTGATCTTCCAGTTTCTCTTTTGTCCATTTTATATTCTAGAAAATGGTGGCACCAACCTAATAGGCTGATATGGCTTCTTTTGGGTGAAGGATTTTGTCAGGTATGTGCCTTCCAGACTTGGATCAGGAGATGTACATGTTCTTTTATGCTCAGTCAAAACATAACAAACAATGTTAATTGTTGCAGGGTAGTTCGTGAAATACGATGCTTCTGAGTTTGGAACGAGCATATATGTACAATATGAGATAGGTATGTCCCCAGGCTGTTGGGTGATGTTGCAGCATTTTGAATGCATCCGAATTTTTTTTTCCTTTCATTTGTTGAGTGTGGGTCTTATATGTAATATCACTGGTTGTGAGCTCTTAATAACTATGTGCAATAGTTAGCATTTACCGCTAATACTTACCAAAGCTGTTGTAAATTAAGATGGGGGCGATATGGTCAATAGTTATTTTTTGTTATTTGTGATGATTTTTTTCCTCTATCAGCTATCAAACCGCCCCTAGCCTTTATGTTTGTTGCATGTGCACAGCAATTGCTTCGTTTCCATAGATTCCAGGGATATCTAGATACTTTTTTCATTTAAGCAATTGTCTGATGTTCTACTATTGGCAGTTTGGCGCTAGGATGGCCTCTAAAGTATGCTGTCAATAGCACCTCATTTCAATCAGGCTCAAAGAGTGGGTGCCGACTGAGGCTGCTGTATTATTCCAATTTCAGCTTTCGACGGTAACCAATCTATGAGCTCAAAGTTTAAATTATGCTGGATGAAATGTTAGTCATTGTTGTTAAGCCAAGTGATTAGTCCGCTATAACTTTAGGAAGCTTGTTTATGACTTCTAAATATCAGCATATGTACTTCTACAACTTATTTGGTTTGGCCTAAAATATACTCCATTTAGTATTGAAGCATTTCTTTTGTCAGCACTGATGCACTATATTTTGTTCAGTTACTTCTGTTTCCTTATGATTTGCTTCCATGATCTTCAACAGAGAATGTACAGCCTCCAAATGTCATTTGCTTATTGTCCTTCTTATTAGAAGAAAGAATTGCAGTGTGAAAACATTTTTTTATGACGAAATAATTTTATGACTGAATGCTGACCGCTTGACCAGTTTAATGTCATTTCTTCATGTGTGGCTTACATAGTTTTTCCCTTACGAAGCATATTCCTTACCATTGCCTACCTAAGTTTACCAGTGGTTTAGGCTCAACATCAATCAGCAAAACGAGTTTATTGAAACTACAAGGATCATGGATGTTAATAGACCCCATTGGCAATGCCTTCATCTTACCTTCCTTTCCTCTTAGAAAAGTCATATTCACAGCATATTTCAGTTATGATTATTTACTTGGGATACTTCTCTAGACACATGCACTGTATTTTATTTCCCAGTTCAATCACTAATTACATTCCAATTATTATTCTGAGTTCAGTTTAGTAACTAGCTATATGGATATACTGCAACCACCACTTTGAAGCTACTGTACTTAATGACTATGACTTGGACTTCTATTGCCAACAGCCTGCTCTTGCTGATGACAAACAGAAAAGAAGTAATGAATTACATAATGTAAAGCATACTTGCTTCCTTTCCAATGTACTAGGAAAAATAATCCTTTCCTGAATGATCTATACTTCATTACTTTCTAAAAGTATTTCTATTTCTCATGTTTTATTTGATGCCATCATTTTCTTCCACAATTTAGTCAACTAAATATATTCCGTGAGAAAGGCAGTTTAATTAATATTTCAGGAAGAAGCAACCTTCCTCAATCTTCCTACTTATTGCCACTGCAAAAACCCATAATTAAACCACCTATTTGGAATGCAATGCCTCTTTGCCTCGGACGAGGTCAATACGTTCTGGCTAAAAAAATTACCCCGGTACTGCACAGCCATAGTAGGACACATAACATGATGTTCTAGATTTATATCTATGGATCCATCACATAGGTGTTTTGTTTCTTTGCTATGTTTTCAACTGCAGCCATTCTATCCTTTTGCTTGATGCCTTTTAAATATTCATTTTATGGGTGCCTGTGGTCAAATTTTTTATGAGATGAGCCTTTTGGCATATCTGATACTTCTTTATGCATTTCATAAGTTAGCTCATGGGAGCAGCTTGAAGAATTAATGTGCCATCTGCTAAAATATTTACAAGTACAGATATTCTTCTTGTTTTCGGCAATGCACCTGTTTTCTATCTGCACAGTCGTGTAACATCAGTGCTTGCCGATGCCTTGCTTCCTTCTTTTGTCGCCTTGCAGTTTGGCACTACCAATTTGTATTCATGGATTTTTCCGATGTCTTCTTTGTGTTTTTTTTTTGTTGTCCATTATATGTTAGAGCTAAGACTGCATGTGCTTAAGGAACAAAATTAGCAGTTATGATAGATACATTTTTGTGGTGTGTGGGTGTGTGCATTGTTTTTCATGGTTCACACTCACGTCTTTTGGATCGAAACAGAAATTTATTCTCAGGTTGGTTTCATAAGGAGCTGTAGAACAAACTTGAACGTGAACCATTGTATCTTTCAGACAGCATCTCATATGAAGAAAGAGTTTTGACGTTTAAGTTTCTGTTTGCTTTGGGCGTTGAAAGATATAATCATGTTTTTAGTCTTACTGCAAGTGCCCAGGCCATAATGAGTACTGCAGAGAACGTATCTTGGTGCTCGAGGTCATGGAATGATGCTCATATAACGGCACAATTTGAGGTCTGTGTTTCTAGCTGTAGCATTTTTTTCCATTTTCTGTTCAGAGATATATTTCTGTTCTTATGTATCCATTGTTTAAACTTTGTGCTCACTGCTGCTGCCTGCTACAGAAATTTACCAAATTATTATTGTAAGAGAGGCAGCAGCGATTTTGTTCTTAAATAGAACCAGGGATGGCTCTGTCCTCACCGTCCTCGTTTTCATTATTTTTGAAGCGAGCTCTTAATTGTTTTCCACCTTGATCAATTACTTTTTCCTGCAAAGAAATCAACTTTTTCTGAAAAATAAAGTAACTCCTCCTTGAACTGTTTGAGATATCCGTTAAAAATACAAATATTTTTTTATAGGTCGCCATTGGAGAAAAGAACAGCAGGAGGTCAACTCTGCTGGAAAGAAAAGAGAGCAATTACGGGTAGTCAGAAATCAATTTTTTTCGGCATAAATAAGAAGCCATGGATCAATGAATCAGCACGTTGATCCAACTGATAGTTTGTGCTATATTCAGATGACCACTGTCAATTTAGTAAGTTATCTTTTGAAGTGTTATTCCATTTTCATAATTCTGAAGTGTTATTCTATCTTAGCTGCGAGTAATCTTTTCAAAGGACAACAGGTAATCTGGTTTCACGCTCTTCCCAGCATAAATAAGAGCCATGAAATTAATTTCGAAGATTAATTGCCATGATGATAATAGTGTTCCTTATTATGGGAAGGTTTCTACAGGAATTAGCCAAAATTAAAATGCAGCTATAGTTAGCTGAAGAACAGTATGTTTCATTTAAGTTTCTTGCTGGGCAAACTAAATGTTGGTGCGTTGCTATGTTAAATAACCTGTTTATAAATATGAATCTTTGGTTCAGTTTCTATAGTGTTTATTCATGAATGTCCAGTGGTTAGTGCAGGTGCAACCTTCTGATTTATATAACCATTTTTGCTTTATATAACCATTTCATATCATTCTACAGCAGAATTAATGATGACAAAAGTAACTACGCAACCATTATTTTGTTCCCGAAATAGTGAGTTATGAAGCAAATTGCATCCACAAAAGTGGTCTATTATTTGACTTACATATCATAATTACATATTTTGTTGTGCAGGTGGTGTATGTCTCAATTCGAGCATGGCCACCGGGTGGTATACAAATCCTGACATACCAGAGGCAAGACAAATTCAGAAAAGATACTGGAACTAAGTCATAATAATTATTCACCATGTTCACTCTTAATCCAACCATGTTATATTCTGCAGATTTACTTTGTAAGATAAACTCCATATTAGATGTATCCAACGCATTACATCAAAACTTTCTATTACTTTGTTCTCCAATCCATAAGATTGCACCTCTACATTCATTTTCACCAGCGAAATTTTCTACAGTCGGCGCGCAAGGGCGCGCCGCCTTCCACTAGTGCTAATGAACCAGCTTATCGACCCCAGCCCCAGGTCATACTAGCCAATATGCATAGGCTTGTCTGTCTGGTTGAGCTTTGGCACCTCACAAATTAAAATAGCTCATCTGATGAAAACAACTCTTATGCAAAAAAAAAAGGATACTTTCGATCTGTGTAGAGTTTCTTCCGACTCCCTATCTGCAGTTCATTTCAACTAAGTTGTTTTTCAAGGAAGAACCGGAGCCCAACCAAA
The DNA here is from genome assembly GCA_012490785.1 of Eragrostis nindensis. Taxonomy (NCBI): domain Eukaryota; kingdom Viridiplantae; phylum Streptophyta; class Magnoliopsida; order Poales; family Poaceae; genus Eragrostis; species Eragrostis nindensis. The sequence continues at coordinate 965,980 of JAAXCT010000069.1, read as the reverse complement.
CATGCCATCATGCCAATGCTCAATGGATAGTGGGGACATATGGCCTGTATGCCGTCCCTGAGGCCTGAGGACATATGGGACCCGTGCCGCAAGCCATGTCAGGACGGTATGTTGGAGTATGCTTATGCTCCTTTCCGACTCATCGTCTAATCAAATCGACAGTTTGGAACCCAATCCGATGCTCCTTTCCGACTCTTCGTCTGATCGTCTGTCTCAGCACGCACCGGAAGGCGCTTGTTGCGCAGATGCAAAGCCCAAAAGGCGCGGCACGATCGCGTAGGCGCTTTCCGGAAAAGGCGTCGCGCGGCGAAGCTCTCGTACCCCTGTCAAAAGTCGCAGCAGCTGCGGTGAAAGGTGAAAGCGAGGAATCGGAATGTCGCCTCCAGCAAGGCAACGCGAAATTCCACGCTCCCATCGCCCCGGCGCCGTGGATTCCTCCCGTGCTGCCTCTTCCAAACCCAACGCTCTCCCTGGTAGCCTCCATCTCCGGCCAATCCCTTCCTCTCCACCGGTGCAACACCATATTCCCTTCGTCCCCTGTCCTTCTCCTCCAGGCGCGTCGCTAGCAGAGTGCACGAGCTAGCTGCAAACCGACCTCCATATATATCCACCTGATGACGGGATCAGACCTGCGACCTGCATCTAGCCATCAACTCATCGGGTAATTAAGGCTTGGTAGCTAGGTCGGTCGGTCGGCCAGTGTGATCTTGCCTCGTTTTCTTGGGTTTGCTTCATTCGTTCCAGTTTCATCCATGCACCCGGTGCCGACGTCGACGATGCCGGCGGCCGTGACCCACGACGACCTGTCCATCCGGAAGGCGCAGGAGCGCCGCATGGCGCGGTCCGGCAGCCAGGTGGCCGTGTCCCTCGTCGCGCTCTCCGTGATCTGCGGCCTCGTCGCCTTCATCCTCTGTCTCGCAGCCGAGGGCTCGCGCTCGGAGGCAAGTCGTCGTCGTCACGCAGCAACTAACCAATCAGTGAGATGTGGCTTAACTGACGGGACGGGTGGGTGATGGCCTGCAGGTGTCGTACTACGTGATGACCGCGGGCGGGAACCCGGAGCAGGTGGACGTCTGCTACTACAACAGCAGCGGCCGCGCGCCGCTCGCCTACTCCATCGGCGCCTTCCTCCTCCTCGCCGTCGCCATGTTCGCCGAGCACGGATACATGCTGGTCGCCGTCGCCTCCCCCGAGTCGGCCTCCGCCGGCCTCGCCGTCGCCCAGGACCACCCAAGGGTGCCGGCCACCGTGTCCTCGCTCACCTGGCAGACCTGCTGCCTCTTCTTCCTCACATGGTATTGGCTAATTTACCAAACTGAACTTCAATTCTCATCTCGTTGCGCTAGCTGCACAGTGCACCGTGCCATTCGTGGCTACTTCCCTGTATCGTGCATTTGGCATTTGGCGATCGACAGCATCACGATCGCCGGAGGGTGAAGACCTATAATGTCTGCGCGTGACCGTAGGATTTGCTTCGGGCTCGCCGAGGTGCTGCTCATGATCGGGATCGGCGTGGAGTCCGGGCACGTCAGCGACTGGCGGAGGCCGCGGCCCGTGTGCCACCGCGTGCGTCCCGGGATGTTCGCGGCGGCGGGGATCCTGGGGCTCATCACCGTCGTCGTCGCCTTCGTCGTCTACGTCACGGCAGTGCAGGCGCGGAAGTTGCAGCAGCAGGGGCACTACCCCGGCGGCGGTCACTACGTCGGCCACGGTGCCCCGTACCCCGGCGTCCCGCACCACCACCTGCAGCCACCGATGGCACACCCGCACCCGGTTCCTCATGCCGTGCCGTCAGCCCCAGGCGCCCCGGAGATTAGGCCGGCGGCGTGCCAGGTGGAACCCAGCCGCGCGTCTCTCATCACCAAGGAAATCACCGACGTGTGAGACGAGACGTCCTCGTGACAAAACATGGAAGAGAACGGAATAAAGAGCACCCCACATATATTCTTTGCATTCGTATTAAGTTTCTTGGTCCCTTTGTAAGATAATTACGCACCGAAATTATTTATTTGTATGTCAACCAAATTATTGAAAGCGGGGCGCCAGAAGTGTTTGAATTGTAAGATGGCTCGGTATAAAAAGGGCCCTTTTCCATTAACAAGATTAACAGTCACTCTCGTTTTTCACTTGTTTCGGACTCCGCATGTGTTCCAGTAACTAAATATCACAGGCTAAACTTTCAATAAGACAAACGCGAACAACAATTAAGACAGCAATATGGATTGATAATGGCCCAGCAAGGCTAGAAATGTACTCGAGCTATTAAGGTTCATGAGTCCGGACAAACTGCAACTCAGCCCACTCCTGAAGAACTCAAAACCAAACCATTCAGGAATGCAATCTAAAAAGGCCTTGCAGAAGAGCTCCAACTCGGGCTATACAGTGCAAAACATGACACAACAAACTAATGATGCAAACCCTAGAGAGTAGCCCCCTCAAAAATCCAGACTCACTTATATAACCCTGTTACAGACCCTACGATATGATATCCGTGGTTTAATAACCCAGCTCCCTCTAAATCTTCAGCTTATTCGACCCACCACGTGGAATGACCAAACTACATTAACCACTCATTCAAGCCAACTCCAAGCCCATCGCCGAGGGAATCACCATCACCCTTTGGTAAGTCTGCAAAGCAATTGTTAGAACCGTTAGTTGTTTGAAGAAACCACAACTAGATCACTTCAAATGACCATGACATCATGAAAAACATTGTCTGAGCATAATGTTTTCTTTATCATGTAAAAAGTTTGGTTACCTGCTTTTAGCTGAAGTTCAAACCACCACCAGCTGGAGGATTGTCACCTTGGCCAAAGTCAAAAATACCTGGAGGAGCCTCCCCAGCAGTAGCCATTGCGTCATCTTCCTCATCTAGCCAGTACACCTCAAGAAGCTTCACGGCTTTTTCGTAGATTTCATTGTTATCATGGCTCTGTAGGTTCTCAATCTTTTCCAGGCCTTCTGCTTCATCAATCATCTGAGCGAAGATATTAACGTCCCCTGTTGCACCTGAGGTCTTGTCCTGCTCCCCTACTTTGAGAATGTTCTCAAGACCCTCCAAACAAACTGTTACAATTCTTGAATCAGGGCACACAAGAAGGTCGCATAGTGGCTTGATGCAGCCCTCTGATACCAAATACCTATATTGACAAGGTATACAAGATATGAGTTCTAAATGACGCTTATTGGACACATGCTTGAATAGCAAAGCTATATAAGTTGAGAGAACGTACTTGATCTGATCGGGTGAACCACCTGAGGTAGCATTCGAGATGGCCCACGCAGCCTCCTTCTTGATATCAAACTCTGCTGTTTGGAGCAGATGCAACAAAGGACCAATAATACCAGCATTTATTACAGCCTACAAATTCAGTATAGCAGAGTGAGCGAAAAATGTGATTAATACATTGCAGGGGGACCAACTAATGTCAATTACACATTTCATTTAGAGTGGGTAATGCACTTTAAAAAGTGCAGGGCAACACTGATGCTAAATTTTTTAAAACATCTGTAACCAATAAAAGATTTCATGTAAGATGTTTGGCATTGGCAGCGTAAAACACATGATCGAATGAAATCAAACTTTTGCTTAATTAGGGTGCAACAACATAATAAATAATGCTCACAAATGAAGAGTATCTGGTGCACTAAATCTCTAGTTGAGAAAGTAATCATCAACAAGCAAGTTTAAAAGAGGTGCCACTTTCCAATAACAAGTTCTATTGGTCCACACAGAGACACCGATAATCATTCAACTTAAAATTTGGTGCAAAATATCTCCAATTATGACCTACACATTAATCTTTTACCAAACCTAGCCAGAATCCTTAGGGTTTAGCATATACGCAGTACGAAAAAGCCATACACTATTCATAAATAGTCGCCACTTTGAAAATTCAGTTACAGTGTTCAATGTTGTAGAGTTTGTTTAAGGTGGGGCTACAACAACAACAACAACAACAAAGCCTTTTTATCCCAAGCAAGTTGGGGTAGGCTAGAGATGAAACTTGCAGGAACCAACAAGAGAGGCAAACCAACCAAAAAAAAGAAAGAAGAAAAAAAAAAGGGTTATGTATTTTATACCTGTATCTGATCTTTGTTTCCAGCAGTAATATTTGAAATTGTCCAGCAAGCCTCCTTCTTAATGCTTTTCTTGTGATTCTGTGTCAATAGATTCAGGAGGCAGGGAAGAGCTTGATGATCAATGATGCACTGCAAAAGTGGAAGAGAATTTAGGTAAAATCGTGAAAAAACAAAAAGTCACAATTTACTTTAATGCTGGTTTCTTCAATGTTTAGGCAGCACAATACTCTGTAGTATGTTAAACAGAACAACTAGCAAAGAAAAAAAGTTGATGAACAAAAATGTAACATGATGAAAGATAGTATGATTTATATCAAATAAATTTATCCACACAAAACTGTCTCTTCAAGACAGTTCAAGCCATTCTAATTGATGGGACCAAGAGTGTCAAATTTATAGAAAGCTGCCAAAATGAATGTCTCACCTGAGTTTGCAGATCGTCTCCAGTGACAATGTTCCCAACAGTTCGTAGAGCAGGTATAAGCACCGACGGTGATGGGTGACTACATATCGTAAACAACACACATCATTTAAAGAACAAAAATGAACGTGAATTAACAAACCAGGAAAGCAAAAAATCACAGAAAAGTCACAGCATTTTCACATACAGGAGGAGCTCCACAAGCCGGGGACAAACACCAGCTTCAATCACAGCTTGGATCTTGTCATTAGTGCCATCAGATAAGTATGAGAGAGCCCAGCATGCATCAGTGAGAACTTCCTCATCACTGGAATGGATAAGTCGAGCAAGCGCTGGCAGGGCAGGCTTTGTCTATTCCAGTCAAATAACATAAGGCATTAGTTATAGTAAATGTTGTTGACACAAGAAAAAAATTAACTAAACAGGCTTTGTCAGAACCTGGTCAAACGATGGCTGTGGCTTTCCTCTGCAGAAGTTTGACAGAGTCCAAGTGGCATTCCTCAACATGGAGAGCTTAGCATTCTCATTCAACTGGGCTAGCAGAGGCATCAATGCACCACTGGCAAGAACAAGGTCACGGCACTTCGGGGAATCGCCGGCAACGTTGCCCAAGGCCCATACAGCCTTTTGAGTTGTTTCAAAAGAAGGATTTTCAGGATGCAGTCCATTACAATAAATAAAAACAAAAAATAATACTATCAGCCAAACAACTATAAAAAGCTCCATAATTACCTGCTCACGAACATCATCACTAGCAGACCCAAGAAGCTGCACAAATATTGGAACAGCGCCATGATCAATGACAACCTTTGTATTTTCCGAAGTGCCAGATGCAATGTTTGTGAGGGCCCATGCAGCTTCAAACTACCAAAAAAGAAAAAAACAAAGCGCAATGATAAGAAACCATACATTTCATTGAGCGACAACAACATAGAAGATTTATAATGTATCAACATACCTGCAGTTGGGGGAAATCCTCTCTAGTGAGGAACTGCACAAATCTAGGGACAACTCCTGATTGGATAACTTCCTCAATCGGGGGGCTCCTCTCTGATTAACAAATATTGCGAGCTCAATAAATGATTGCACACAGTACCAAATACGCCATCCTTTAGAAGATAATAAATCAAGCAAACTGAAACCCCAAGTTCGTACCTATAGAGAGCAACTTGCGGAACTGTGTTGTAGCCTCAAGCTGAAGACTATTATCATCCGAATAAACCCCACTGACCATAGCAGGGAGGCTTTCAAGCTGCAAGTTGAAAATGTCAAACCAAGCATTGCCAGTACCGGAACAATCACAATAAATACAAGTTATCTGACAGGTGATGCAAAAGATTTGTGCAACCACCACATTGAACCCAGTTAAACAAACTTGAAAAGGGATCAGCATGCTATGTTCTAAGACCTGATGTCACAATCAACCAGTAACAAGCCCACAAAAATAGATAACAGGGATAACATATTTCTATATATACTTAGCTTATTGTACACACCTACGACGCTACATTGCAACAAGAAACATAGCCCAGAATGCAAAAGAGTTTAATGGCACGCAAAACATGGTCGCACAAATCGAGAAGCGAAATAAATACTGTCCATAAGCGCAGTGTGTTCAATGGCACAGAAGGTTAAGCAATAAGAACTCATGCAAACACCCACAGAAAAAAACAACAACATATATTAGAGATACTGATAACTTGGAAAATCACCAATTATGATTTACCATGAGATTCTACTAATATGCACATCTACAACCATTTTTCATAGACCTTTTACTGAAAGTAATAAGGCTGGGGTTGACAAATAGAGAGCACAAAGCCTGTTTCAAATTAAGCAAAAAAAAAAAAAATCAATTCCCTAAGGTGTATATTTCCTGCTAAGCCAGTTCTAAAATACCACTAATTAAAAATACAAACTATCTGACCTCTAATTGGTGCCACCTGACACCATATCCAGCTCCAGAACCCCACAATGAAGAATTATAAACAGAAATCTGGGGAAAAAAATATTAGCTAGCTGGAAACTTCGGCTGCAAGGACCAGACACGGTAGTATAAGAGTAGTCAAAGACACATGCATCGGTCTACACCAAACACAATCTAGCCCGTGTACGAGCTCGGACCTCGCTTGCAAGCACATAAACAAAAGGCAAACATAACAAACCACCCCATGATTCTGGTTTCACAATTGGACCAGTCCACCACACTTGCAGCACACAGTATTCTCAAAGCACGGAATAATCTAATCCCTTCCATGCGCATCGCCATAACGCAAGCTACAAATCAGATGTCGCGACACTGAAACAGGAGGTAGAGCAGAGCAGCAGACGCTGTATCCTTACCTTCTTCTCGACGCCGGATGCGGGGACGGGGACCTGGGCTTGAAGCCCCTCGCGGCGCTTCTTGAGGAGGCTCTCCTCGCGGCGGCTCTTGCGGATCTCCACCATGTTGTCCTCGCGCCGCCGCCGCCCCTCATCCGCATCCACCGCCACCTTGTAGCGGTTCCGCCGCACCTCGGCCCGCTCGCTCGGACGCAGCGACATGGCTGGCTTGGCTCCGCACCCTCTCTATCTGCCGGTTTCGCTCGCTGCAGTTACCGCGGTGGTGGGGAGGAGGCAAAACCCTAGCTCGGCGACGGTGGCAGGCGGGGAGGAGGGGCGCGTGAAGAGGGGGGAAAGGGAGGGAGAGGAGAAACCCTAGCGGCGGGTGGGAAAGGGAGTTAAAGCTCGGACGCCACCACGATCGAAATATTCTGCTTTTCTTTTTCTTTTTTCTTTTTTCTTTTTTGAGGCCGCTATTTTGAGATCTTTTTTTAGATCTTTTGAGGCCGCTAATTACAACTGCGTGCGGGACATTCGTAAGAAAAAAGAAAACCATAGGCCCATGAACAAGAAGCCCATTTAGGCCCATGATTCGGCCCGGCCAACACTCAGCCTCTCAGCCCTGATTGGAGAGTTTCATAGGAGTTTATAATTTTTCTACAAGAATCTTTTGAAACAAAATAACATAATGTGAATACTAAATGACATGCAAATCCTATGGAATGGCTTGTGAAAATTGCAATTTCAGAGGATTTTAACATGAGGTTATACACAAAAGGAAAAAATAAGAGGGAGTTTACATGTATTAGATGCATGAATGCATGATCCTTTCGCCAAATTAATCAGTTAACTTATTCCTCCATGAAATTACGAACAATATTACATCAATGTCGTGCGACACCGCGCGCAATCATGCATCGTTTGCAAGGCTCGCCACCGGCCGGATCGAGTCGATCGATCGAGCTCAGACGACGATCATGTTGGAGAGCGAGCGGCAGATCTCGGACATGTTGCCCAGCGACTGGTCGAAGTGCTCCAATGGGTTCTTCTCGCCGGCCTTCCTGAACTCCTCGTCGCAGAAGGCGAGGTCCTGCGCCACCATGCTCATCGTGGACCGGATGGTGACGGCGTCCTTGTGGCCGATGGCGCGGCGGCATGCGCCCAGGTTCTCCATCACGTCGCCGTAGAACTTGTTGCACTGCGCCAACGCCGTCTGCGCCGCGGGGGACGCCGTCGCGGACTCCTTGCCCACGCGCGCCCGCGCCGCCTCCGTGCGCATGGCCAGCGCGTCCACCTGCATCATCAGCACCGTCAGCGTGTCCACCGTCTCGTACCGCCCCGCCTGCTTCCCCGCCGTGACGGTGCACAGGTCCGGGAACGACGTGCGCCGGCAGATGTCCGCCACCGTCTCCTGCGGGCCCTGCTGCGTCGCCCCCAACAGCGGGCCCTGCTGCGCCGCGAACAGCGGGCCATGCGCCGCCGCCAGCGAGCACGACGTCGCGACGACCGCGGCGAGGACGAGCAGCGCGCGGCTTCTTCCGGCCATGGCTGCTGGGTTCTGTGTACGTACGGTACGTGTGCGTGGGCTCTGCGTGCCGGAGGAGGTCGACGGGGAAGAAGGGCCGAGAGGTTGCTGGGGCGGGCGAGGGAGGGAAGATAAATACGTAAGAATCGGTTATTGAAGGATGTGTAGGCAACGGAAATGGCGGCTATCCTCCATTCCCCGTGTTGTGTTTCGTCCGTTCGTTGGATTGCCATTTCCAAAAGGAAGCTCCATTTTTGGTAGGGAGGCCTTGCAAAGAGTAATCTACATGGAAACAGAGTGCATGCTCGGGGGGAAAAAACTTCTAAGTAGGTCTCGCCAAGAGTGGAAGTACTCAGTGAAATAGAGTGCATGCATTCCTCGGTGAAGAAAACAATATGAAAAATTCATGGTAAAACCTAATGTTGGCCGAAAAAAACGTTGCTAAAGCGTATGTTTCCATGTTTTTTTCTTTTTGCGAACTATGTTTCCATGTTCACTAGAACCAAACATTGGAGAGTGAGTTTGACAATGCAAATTCTTGGTTGAGAGGGCCCAAAAGCTTAATTTTTAACAAAAAGCAGTGCAAATTGAAGACATCTGACACAAAATTTTAGAGCTTAGGCACACGGGGGGGGGGGGGGGGGGGGGGGGGGGGGAGCCTGTTAGTCACAGATCAACAGTGATCACGAATTTGTGGACTCGGAAGGTCTCTGGTTGTCCATAATCGTAGAAATGTGACCAGGCTAACCACCTAGATCTAGTTGGACTTGGAATAGATGAACAAACATATCTATTGTTGAATCGAGAAACACAATGGGAGTCTGCCTGAGCGAATTAGTATGCCATTTCAAGTCTTGCATTTCCCGAAACACCAGCATAAAACCTTTTGAAACAAGAGGAAATCATAGGAATTCTTTAGCATTCAAATACTATAAGAAAATTACTTTGTCCCTTGGGAACAAATGAAAGCATATCTTGTGATTCCGATGGGATGCAGGGATCAATTATTACCGTTGGAGGAATTTTAACATGAAGTTGGACCGGTGAATTTATTTCTCTATCTGTCTTTTGATTCCAGCGTTTCCCAATGTTACATCAAAACTCTATATTAGAACTTCCCTGCATTCAGAATTATTGTAGCATTGCAAGTGCAAGGAAATATTCGTTTTCTCTATTTCTTCTTTCCAAGATTATCATAACAATTAGTCTTTTGTCGTTATCACATGCAGCTCGTATAGGATATTCACAAGAAGAACATTTAGCTCGAGATTTCCTTGTTATGCAACCCAATTAAGACTTCTTGTGAATATCCTATACTCACCAAGTTAGAGAATTTGAGCTAATTGTTCTTTTGTCGTTATCACACGCAGCTCGTATAGGATATTCACAAGAAGAAGAAGAAATGAGTAAAGTTTCGTTATCAATCCGACGTCGAGACATAGGCGAAATGTTTTCGCAAAAAAAAAAAGACATAGGCGAAATGGATACATGGGGAAAACATGATTGTGTACACATGAGGTCTCAATAAGGTTTGCTGCTGTACATTGCACCGGGCAACAATTAGTTGTTTGATAATTATACAAATCTGCAGCGTATCCTAAGCGTATCCTACCTGTATTTCTTTTCCACTAAACAAGCTATGAAGCCTAGTTCTTTTTTTTTTTCAAATAAAATACAACAATGTCGCTCGAGAGCGCGCGGGTGTATGCACGCAATGTTTGCGAGGTAACTGGCCGTGGTCATTTGTTGTTGAGGTCGATCGAAAGCTCGTCATCAGAGCATGTTGGAGAGCGAGCGGCAGACCTCGGCCATCTTGCTGAGCGACTGGTTGAAGCGCTGCAGCGGGTTCTTCTTCTCGCCGGCCTTCCTGAACTCCTCGTCGCAGTTCTGCATGTCCTGCGCCGCCATGCTCATGGTGGCGCGGATGGTGACGCCGTCCTTGTGGCGGATGGCGCGGCGGCACGCGCCCAGGTTGTCCATGACGTCGAGGTAGAACTTGCCGCACAGGTTCAGCACCCCCCGCGACCCTGGGGACGCCCTGGCGATCTTCTTCGCCACGCGCTTCCGCGCCGCCCACGTGCGCTTGGAGAAGGCATCCACCTGCATCTCCAGCACCGTCGCCGCGTCCACGGTCCGGTGGTGCTTCACGTGCTTGCCCGCCGTCTTGATGCACACGTCCGGGAACGAGGTGGCCTTGCAGATCTTCTTCAGCGTCGCCCTCCTGTTGTCGCGCGCCGCCGCCGCCGGCGGCGGCGCGGCCAGGAGCAGCGCGACCACGGCCGCGGCGAGGAGGAGCAGCACGCGTGCGCGGGATCCGGCCATGGCAGCTGGTCGGTCTCTTGTACGTACGTGCGCTCGGGTGGCAGGGGCCGCGCGGCGAGGAGATCGAGGAGCTTACGACGGGCTGAGGATGGCCCGACGGGCGCGGCGGCCGACATAAATACGCGATACGGGTGGCCGGGGCAGCTGTATGCGCGGCGCGCGGCATGCATGGGCGACGGAAATGGCGGCCGTCCTCTCCTCCGTTGCCTGGGCATGGTCTCCGCGCTACCTGGCAACGTGGTTTGCTAAAAGCTAATTAAACTCTTGTCGAAGCCTCAAATCTCTGACGACGAGCTCGCTCTCACTAATTAGAGAAGGTGCCTCGCCTCGCCGGTCTATATTTTACACGCGCCAGGGTGTTAATTAGAATAATGGAGTTGAGTTGACTGAAATATTTGTCCATTTTCAAATTAATTATGTTAGGTATTTCTCCACGAACACACCATCAGTTAGGTAATAGGTACTCGTAACTTCTGCTGAAATTATGTTCGTCGGTTGTAAAAGGAAGATGATTTTGATTTCTGATGAGTGACGACCAAGACGTTCTGTTCGCGTAGTCAGACAGCTTAGGAGAGGAGGTCATCACTCGTGAGTTCCAAAAGATAAACGCGAGAGGAACGGCCTGGCTCGTTCCAGTTCCATAGAGGTCAAAGGTCAAAGCATCAGCACGAATTCAACCAAGGACAACGACTTCAGACCCATGGTCCAGTCAGTCTCAGTCTCTCTTTGAAAAAAAAGAAAGGGGCGAAAATCACAGTCCAAATAACAAATTCTTTGCGCGGAGAAATTTAGTAGAAAACATGTTAAACAACGGCGCTCATGGTCCAGGATAGCCAACCACTTGCTTTCCAGGCTTTGAACCGCTAGATCCCTGGCTGTCGTTGTTGATTAAAGAAGAGGTAAAGTGTCATCATCAGTCTGGCAGAGCAAGACGGATGCGCAACGGGCGCAGCAGACAACGGGAGAAAAAAAACATGATTGCCCACACATGAGACGTCGACGTCTACCAGGATGTGATGATAATACGCAGCTAAGGTTCCCAACTGTATCAATGCAGCGTACTGGGCGGTGCCGGTGCCTTGTCCCTTTGCAGGGTTAAACAACTTGTAGATTGATAGATTGCTTTGTCCTAAGCTACCACTAATTTAGTCTAGTCTACGTGCGTGACCTATCTGTTGTTTTTTACCACCTGAGCTAGGACCGTGTAGCTAGACTGTTTTTATTTTATCCTTACAGGTTGATTTGGACAGGATTACAGATTATGCATGTTTGACCCCCCTCGAAAAATGTGTGCTAGATGGGAGATCACGCAGGAGTAATGCAGTGGTCTGCTGATGCTCCATGCATTTGGCAGGAATTTCATACAAATTCAAGAGAAATTTGTTTGAGAAATTCTTGTTTTGAACCTTTTGCGGTGGGCGAGTGCTTTGACCGGCTTCACTTTTCGTCAGCTTCGAGTAACTGGAGACTCGTACTAGTACACTCTGAACCCGACTCCCGACGCCGCAACGGCGAAGAAAAGTCGCAGGAGGGAAAAGCAGCGAGCCGAGGCGGGCGCACCGGCGCAGGCGCAGAAAGCAACGCAAAGCAAAGCTGGCCACCGCGGCAAGCCGCTGAAGGAGAGAGGAGGAGGAAGAGGGAAAGGGAAAGGAATCCATTCCGCCCGCAGCAGCGCGTTCGCCGGCGGCCCAAACCCTAACCCCCCGGCCACCGCGCCCGCATGGGCCCCGCCTCGACGGAACCCCGCCCCCCACCGCGCCGGCGCCAGTAGGAGCAGCAGCGGCCGCGCGCCTCGCCGAGGGGATGGCGCGGCCCGTGCGCGCGGGCTGCCTCTCGGGCCGTGGTGAGTCCCCTTGATCTGGGTCCTAGTCTCCGTGCTTGATGCCAGGTGGTGCGATGGTCGGTGCGCCCAGCGGTGAGCTAGTGCGATTTGAGGTTTTGCCGCCGGGAAGCGGCCACTCTCCTCCAGATGGTGAGGCGCTGTGGGTTTGAGCTATGGGAGGATGCACGGGGTGATTGTCTCGGTAGAGCTTGTTTTATGATCTTACTGTAGCTATCCGTTGATTGCACTTGTGAGCTCGCCTGAGAATTTGGGTTTGAGGCAGTGGGCTGGGCTAGATGCCCCGTTTTGCTGCGTATCCGGCGCCTGCTGCCGGAATGCAGAGCTTAGAGGTTAGAGCATCTCAAACCGTGACCCCTGCTTAACATTTGGGGCGGTGCTTTTGGCTGTTTCCCATTTTAAGGATTTTGGATTGAGGTAGTTTAGTCTCTGTCATTGTTACTGAGACATGTAAGACTGTTTTTTTGGAGTAATGAAGAACTGCCACTGTATATGCTTGTTCTTGGCCTCTAGGTTTATTTTGCCTAGTGTAGATTTGAGTGATCGGCTATGAATTTCTTGATGTTGATTACAGAAACAACAGTAGCAAGGCCTCATTTGCTGGAAAGGGCCATTACTGTAGTGCACATTCCTACATCAATCGTATGATTCACAACCATCCACCATCCTATTATGCGAGGAACACAACATATTTTCAGTTGTCCTTCGTTCCCCCGTGCCAGCTCCTCCCTCCCTTGTGGCCTCTCTCAAGTGTCCATCCAGGCTGCTTTTGTTGTCGATGTTCCTTCTATCCCTGGCCCTCATATCTGAATGGCGGTAGTTGCACCTTTGAACAACTTTGTGCTTTGCCCTGATGCCTCACCCCAGTGGGTTAGCTGCGCTGTTTATTTTTACTGGGCTGGTTTTAGGGCTTGGTGTTGCCACCCTTGTTTGGGGGCTGCTAGGAACAGAACTAGAAGCTAGTATCTGTAAACATTGTTGAAGTGCAGCGTTGACCTGTCACCAACTTGGTTCATAGGTGTATTGCCTGTTCGACTTGACTTACTGGCCTGGTATCCATGTTTAGTATGTGCACAATTCTTAAGGTGCATGCACAACTTTGTTAGACGTGTCTACGCTGGGAGTGCGCCCTAGAAGTTTTAGTTTGTATTTCTTTCATGGCTTTACCTGTAGCATGAATGCATGATAGAAAAAATGGTCTTGTCCCCCCTTGGGAAAATATGGCATATCTTTCCAGAACTAATTATTGCCAGCTAGAACATGTTTGAGCCACCACATTAAATAGATGATGCTTATCTGGGTAGTTATAAACATCAAGATATCCCATTAGGAACATCATTATCCATAAAAGGATAGCGACAATATTTCCCAGTAGGCTTCCAGCTACATTTTATAATAAGGCAGAGGTAGCGCGCTCTGTGCAGGCTTTTAATGTTCGGGTTTTGGTATCCTTTATGATTGGATGGATGTTAACATGGAAGGCATATAATAGACAAACAGTAAGGAGGTTACATAACTAATTTGCTTCTCATCTAAATGAATGGTAAAAACATTAGACTTACCCTTTTTGTATTGATAAATTCATCAATAATTGACTGATCATCTACTGTTCTTAATCATTGAGAATCTCCATAACTTTTCTCTGTCAATGTACAATAGTACTTGGATTTGACTACCTTGGAAGGTTATTTCTTCATACCATTAGAATTTGCATGGGTCATGTGGCACGCGCTGCCCATCAGTTGTAGAATAATATCTTTTAAGTCGATGTGTCCATTAGTTGTGCAACATCCATTCTCATGCAGTGTGCATACTTTCGTCTTAAATAATGTGCAGACTGGTTGATTTACTATTTGTTTGCAGGATTTTTCGAAGATGCTTGGAAAAGTACTACGTTCAATTGTTTGCTTGTATTATTGGCTCTGGAATTTCTCGCTGGTATCAATTTGATTGTTCAAACATCAGCTCTAAAAGTGGTGACCCCTTCTATGTCTTCGTCACAAAGTTGGAGACCTGTTCATTCCATGGCATCCCGAGTTAAAACTGTCATAAGTATTTCAGTGCAACCTGTGCTCCAGCAAAGAACAAAAAAGCTACATTCATCAGCAAACCCTCCTATTTCAGCGCCAAGCTACAGTTCCATATCTGGTGTTTCGGATCTAACCTTTTATTTCTCAGATCAATTGCATCACAGACGCTTAGCAACAGCTCTTCCTACTCATGTAAATGCTGATCCTCCAGATGCATCATCGAATTCTAGTGCAGCTCCTTCTGGATTAGTGCAACCTCCAGAATCTCCTCACAATGGTAAGTTCAGTTGTTGTAGCCTTTAAATAATATAATTCCATTTCAACCATGACTTTTGAATAACGCAATAAGTTTGACTGGTATATCAGTTGGTTACTCAAGAATATTCGCATAGTGTTCTTTGGTCAGTCATGTCCAATTTTGACCTATTCTGTGTATTTTGCACACTTAGACAATGGATATACACTTTTAATATTTTCTTTCCTTTTTATTTATGTTTTATCTCGTTCCTATAATTATTTCTAGGCCAATACTTCAGTTCTTCGTGTGCCACATGCCATCGACTCCAGTAATATCTATCTTTTATTTGCAATACTATCATGCCCAAATTATGGTGCTACTCATATTCGAGTTCTAATTCTAATTCTTTTACATTTACTAGGCTGTTGCGGACCAAATATGGTACAAAAAAGAGGAACTCGAGATTGTCATTGTGTTTATCCTGTGAAAATTGAGCTCTTCCTTCGCAATGTTTCCTTGATCTCAAATTGGAGCAATGAATTTCTTGATGAGCTTGCATCTCAGCTCAATCTGCGTGTTTCTCAGTTTGAGATTGTGAATTTCTACGTTGTTGGAACTTCTGGGCTTAATATCACTATGGATATAGCACCCCATACTGGAATTAGTTTCTCAGCTGATCAAGTTGCTACAATGAACTATTCGCTTAAGGCACACACAGTTCGGATCAAACCTGTGTTGGTTGGAGACTATAATCTTCTTAATTTAACATGGTTTAGGCCATTGGCCCCAGCCCCGGGTAATATATTTCTATCTTGTATTTGTTCATCATGTGCATTGACGACAGTTCTCTCTTTCAGTTAGAGGGAAGTGGGAACCGGCTGATCACTTCTTTTTCTGTCCTTATGATTTACTTAATGTTAGATTTAAATAATTATTTGTAGTTCATAATGCTACAAGGTTATGTGTAGTATGAACCATTTTTTTTTTTTTGCTAGAACATGCTTGGAATTAATCTGCACTTGATTTACCTAATGTATCAAATAAGTACAAAAGGCCCAAAAGTAACCAGAGCTGTTGGTATGCTGCAGAAAAGATAATCATTCCTTGTACCGCAACAGAACCCAACTTTTTCAATAGAGATAGTTCGTAATGGTAAATAAGGAAGAACTGCAGGCAGCTGTGACTTACTTTCCTCTTTGTGCTTTCTAAATGTTTATTCTTTTGCTGAATTGCCTTTTTCCCTATGCTTATAGCCATAGACTGCTCCCCATTGTGCAAAAGCAGGGTGCATCATAAATTCATAATCACTTTTATCTATCTCATTTGCCTATATGTGCCTTACGCCTCATGTTTTTATATTTTTAAGCAATTGTGAGGGCAATAGATATGTACAAAGATACCTCTTTATTCGAATTTTTCTGAGTGTTTGTTCAGCTTACATTTCTTTCATCCTGTTGTTAATAGTAGCCTAAGATTTTTCTTTTCTTTTTGTAATGCACTGTCTATTGTTGATGTTATACTACAATAATAGTGCCCAGCAACATTATAGTTCCTACATGTTTATGACCTTTCTTTTATATGCACATCCTCTTTTTTTTATGACCTTTCTTTTAGATGCACATCCTCCTTTTGTCTTACTTCCCTTTTCACAATGTTACTTTTCCTCATATTGTTGCCTGTATCATTTTCAGCTCCAGCATTTAAATCACCGGGACCTAAGGCCTCTCCATCAACAGTATCTAAATCACCGGGACCTAAAGGAGGTCCCAGCAGTGATAAACGTCCGAGTCTGGTTACTGTCATAATCATATGCGTTGGTGCTCTAATTGGTGTCTTGCTGGTTGTTTTAACTATTTGCTTCTGCACATTTAGGAAAGGGAAAAAGAAGGTGCCTCCTGTTGAAACACGTATGTATCATGCTATCCATTCTTTCTTTGATCTCTCTTTTATGTGATGGTGATTTGGCAGACTGTTTTTTTAAATAATTATGCTAATGCAACAAAAAAGAAAAAAGCTGCAAGACATGCATATGTGTGATAGTTCCATGTTAGATAACCATCAGAAACTGTTATTTCATTTAACCAAAACCTTTTAGATCACACTAGTGGAAGCACTTCATAGAATTGGCCTAAACATATACCTTGCATCAAGGCATATACTTTGCATCAAGGCATTCGTGAGCTCTTATAAATATTGAGTACTTTGTTCAAATGTTTCTGTTATATGTGTACATTTGCACTACGCAGTCATATGCTTATTGTGTTAAGAGAAATACACGACCTTTGAAAGATTATAATGCGATTCTGTTCCTTCAAAGATTGTAAAGCAATAAAAGGAGACTGGCGAGGAAGTTGTATCCGCAGTTTGCAATAATCATTCCACAGTATATTTGAAATGAAGATTGAGTTGTTTGTGTTTTCTTTATTTGTTTAGAAACACTGATATGCACATTTAACCCCTCTGAATCATCTGTACAGCCAAGCAAAGAACACCAGATGCAGTTTCTGCAGTGGAGTCACTTCCGCGACCCACAAGCACAAGGTTTCTTTCATTCGAAGAACTGAAACAGGCAACAAACAACTTTGAGTCTTCAAGTGTGCTTGGAGAAGGCGGTTTTGGCCGTGTCTTCAAGGGAGTACTAAGTGACGGTACTGCTGTTGCTATAAAGAAGCTTACAAGTGGTGGACACCAAGGCGATAAGGAGTTTCTTGTTGAAGTGGAAATGCTGAGCAGGTTGCACCACCGGAATCTTGTGAAACTCATCGGTTACTATAGCAACCGTGAGTCCTCACAGAACCTTCTTTGTTACGAGCTTGTTCCCAATGGGAGCCTAGAGGCTTGGCTTCATGGTATGACCAATTTTTCTTAACTGATTTTTCATTCCTAAACCCTCCTTGCATAGGCAAAAGCCTCATTTTAGTTGCATTTGATCTATTAGTTCAATAGGTTAATTTTGATTAGTTCTAATTTTGTAATTTCCATACAAAAATGAGCATGTTTGTGGTCATTTCCACCAATTAATCAGGTGCATTGGGTGCTAACTGCCCCTTGGACTGGGACACCAGAATGATGATAGCACTTGATGCTGCGAGGGGTTTAGCATACCTTCATGAGGATTCGCAGCCCTGTGTAATCCACAGAGATTTCAAAGCTTCTAATATATTGCTTGAGAATGATTTTCATGCTAAAGTGTCTGATTTTGGTTTGGCCAAACAAGCGCCAGAAGGTCGGGCAAATTATCTTTCAACTCGTGTCATGGGAACTTTCGGGTAATCTGAATGGTCTTACCTTATACTACGCCCCAGCTATCTCTATTTTCTTTTGCTTGACATGTCGATTGTGTTTTTAGGTATGTAGCGCCAGAGTATGCGATGACGGGACACTTGCTTGTTAAAAGTGATGTATATAGCTATGGAGTCGTTCTACTTGAACTGCTTACTGGGAAGAGGCCTGTGGATATGTCGCAGCCATCTGGTCAGGAAAACCTTGTGACATGGGTAATACTTCTTTCTATTAGGCTGAATCAGATTTTTTTTTTTAGTGTGATAACTATTAGGCCGACAGTCAATTGACTGTGCATAGATAGGTTTTTGTCGAACGTGTATGCAACCAATTAGGGGAATTAAGTCTTGGTGTTTATATCTGTGATTATTTTCCTCTTCATAGTGCTTTGTGAAGATATTTATTGCTGGATTGACTGCAGGCACGGCCTATTCTTCGAGATAAGGATAGATTAGAAGAATTAGCTGACCCCAGGCTCGGCGGCCAGTACCCTAAAGATGATTTTGTGCGAGTGTGCACAATCGCAGCAGCCTGTGTTTCACCTGAGGCGAACCAAAGGCCAACAATGGGGGAAGTGGTGCAGTCGCTCAAGATGGTGCAACGTTCTGTGGAGTTCCAGGAACCTTTGCCAACCCCACCTGCACGACCCAACATCAGGCAGTCTTCGACAACCTATGAATCTGATGGCACCTCATCCATGTTCTCTTCCGGACCCTTCTCAGGCCTCAGCCCCTTTGAGACTGAAAATATTCCAAGAACTGCGGTTTTCTCTGAAGACCTCCATGAAGGTCGATGACCGATGGGGGTGGGTGCCGAGCTATTTTCAGTAGAGCTTGTAATCACCCATTCAAATGCTGGTGGTGCAATTGGTCTGTCCGATCATTGGGGTAGAGTACTTGTAAATTCCATTTTTATTCACCACCTTCAAGAGATTAGGATAGTGTTTGGTTCCTCTCTTTGTAACCTGATTCACAGTGTAAAGTGATTACGTTGTTTTTTGTTTGGTTCGAATCGGCTATAATCAGATGACAGGGGACCTGATAACGGGGTAGTTCAAAGGTCCTTTCGCCAAATGGGCTGCAAGTAGATCAGATCCTCCGTCTCTCTTGTCACCTCATCAAATTCCTCCGTCCAGCACACATTTTCGTTGTTGCCGGGATGAGATGGTTATGTTGCCGTTGGAGGACGAGGAGGGAGGTGGTGGTCTGGTGGAGGGAGAAATGTGTGCAGGAGTACGTGGGTTTCCCTCGACTCGGGGGAATGACGCTCGTGGCGCGGGTTAAAAAGGCTCAAAGGCAATATGCCAATATCCCTGCTTGGTTGGCGTTGAAGCTGTAGTTTCGCGCTAAAAATAGTTCAAGGTGGGTATTGAATTTTTGTGCGGTCCGCATTTTCAACCGGAATTCTCCTCCCAGGCCTGCCATACGCGTGCCTTGAGACCCCCTTGTCCCGCGGTCAAGCTCACCTCCACCACCACTCTTGGCTCTTCTCATTCACCAGTCAGAGCACTGAGGCAAATCACTGGGCTCTCTTGCGATACTGTCTCCACTCTTCGTCTTTGTCGCGGCGCATGGGTGACTCAGCTCACCGCTCAGTGCTGGCGGTGTTTCTTGTCGTTGCGGCCGTTGCCGACGCCAAGGTGTACACCGCGGGGGACCGGATCTTGGTGAACTGCGGGTCGACGACGGACGGCCTGGACGCGGAGGGCCGGAAGTGGGTGGCGGACTCGAACGACGAGACGTGGCTGACCGACTCCGGCAAGTCGTCGCTGATGGCTGCGGCGGACGACATGGACCCGGCTCTGCCGTCGACCATCCCTTACATGACGTCGCGGGTGTTCACGATGGAGGCCCAGTACAACTTCAGCGTGAACCCGCGGGAGCGGCACTGGGTGCGCCTCCACTTCTACCCGTCCTCCTACAACGGCCTCCCCGCCGACGACTTCCACTTCTCCGTGTGGACGTCCACGGGGCTGACGCTCCTCCACAACTTCAGCGCGTACATCACGGCCAAGGCGCTGACCCAGGCGTACGTGGTCCGGGAGTTCTCGCTGCCGCCGACGCCGGAGGGGTTCCTCGCCCTGACGTTCGCGCCGATGCCGTGGGGAAACGAGACATACGCCTTCGTCAACGGCATCGAGGTGGTGTCCATGCCGGACCTCTTCAACGACCCGGCCACCATGGTCGGGTTCTCGGACCAGACCGTGGACATCGCCGGGTTCGCGATGCAGACCATGTACCGGCTCAACGTGGGTGGGGTGGGCACGCACATCCCGCCGGCCAACGACTCCGGTCTGACGCGGACGTGGTACGACGACACGCCCTTCGTGCTGGGCCCCACGCAGGGCGTGGTGTACCAGGCCAGCCCGCACTTCCACATCAACTACCCGAGCGACATCGCCGAGTACGCGGCGCCGGCGGAGGTGTACCTGGACACGCGGTCCATGGGGTCCGACCCGCGCGTGAACCAGAACTACAACCTCACCTGGACCATGGCGGTGGACGGCAACTTCACATACGTGGCGCGGCTCCACTTCTGCGAGCTGCTGCTCAACAAGCCCAACCAGCGCGCCTTCGACATCTACGTGAACAACAAGACGGCGCAGTCGGACGCGGACGTGATCGGGATGACGTCGGAGCGGGGCGTGCCGACGTACAAGGACTTCGCGGTGCACGTGGCGGACGAGCCCGGGGACGAGGCCATGTGGGTGGCGCTCCACCCGTCCGTGGCGCTCCGCCCCCAGTTCTACGACGCCATCCTCAACGGCCTGGAGATCTTCAAGCTCAACGACAGCACGGGGAGCCTGGCGGCGCCCAACCCGGAGCCGTCCAGGCTGCTAGCCAAGGCGGAGCTTGGCGTGGGCGGCCCGGGCGCGCCCAGGGGCGGCGCCGCCGCGGGGCGGCACCCCAACATGGCGGCGGTGATGGGCGGCACGGCGGGCGGCGCGGCGGCGATCGGGATCGTGGCGGCCATCTGCGTGGCGGTGTACCACGACCGGACCAAGAACCGGGACCTGGGCGGCAGCGCCGGCGGCTCGCACACCTCCGGCTGGCTGCCGCTGTACCACTCCCACACCAGCGCCAAGTCGTCGGGCCACCTGGCGGCGAACCTGGCCGGCATGTGCCGGCACTTCTCGTTCGCCGAAATCAAGGCGGCGACCAAGAACTTCAGCGAGTCGCTGGTGATCGGCGTGGGCGGGTTCGGGAAGGTGTACCGCGGCGTGGTGGACGGGGACACCAAGGTGGCCATCAAGAGGTCGAACCCGTCGTCGGAGCAAGGCGTGCACGAGTTCCAGACGGAGGTGGAGATGCTGTCCAAGCTGCGGCACCGGCACCTGGTCTCGCTCATCGGCTTCTGTGAGGACGCCGGGGAGATGATCCTCGTGTACGACTACATGGAGCACGGCACGCTGCGGGAGCACCTCTACATGGGCGGGAAGCCGCCGCTGTCGTGGCGGCACCGCCTCGACATCTGCATCGGCGCCGCGCGGGGCCTGCACTACCTCCACACGGGCGCCAAGTACACCATCATCCACCGCGACGTCAAGACCACCAACATCCTGGTGGACGAGGACTGGGTCGCCAAGGTCTCCGACTTCGGCCTCTCAAAGTCCGGGCCCACCACGGTGAACCAGACGCACGTCAGCACCATGGTCAAGGGCAGCTTCGGGTACCTCGACCCGGAGTACTTCCGGCGGCAGCAGCTCACCGACAAGTCCGACGTCTACTCCTTCGGCGTCGTGCTCTTCGAGGTGCTCCTCGCCCGGCCGGCGCTCGACCCGGCGCTGCCAAGGGAGAAGGTCAGCCTCGCCGACTACGCGCTCGCCTGCCAGCGGAACGGCACGCTGCCGGACGTCATCGACCCGGCCATCAAGGACCAGATCGCGCCGGAGTGCCTCAAGAAGTTCGCCGACACGGCCGAGAAGTGCCTCGCCGAGCAGGGCATCGAGCGGCCGTCCATGGGCGACGTGCTCTGGAACCTCGAGTTCGCGCTGCAGCTGCAGGACGCCTTCGAGGGCGGCGGGAGCAGCCGCGGCCGCGCGCTCCAGGTCGGCTGCAGCAGCAGCGGTAGCGACGCCGGTGGTGGGCGCGCCGAGGTGATCATGGAGCCGAGCAACAGCATGGGGAGCACGGCCAGCGGCACGACGATGGAGACGTCGTCCACGTCCAGGCCGCACGAGACGCGCGTCATCGTCGAGGAGACCGACGACGAGGTGGCCAACAGCGCCGCCTTCTCGCAGCTCGTGCGACCCACCGGACGGTGACATCACACGACACGAGGCGCCTTTCTTCTCTGTCGATCGTTATAGTTTATGTTGTTTCTTTTAGTTTCTTTTTTTTTTTTGGACGAGAGGGGACTAGTGTGTTCTTGATGACAAATAGGCTAGCTTAATTAGCTAGGATATCGATCCAGTTAGTATCAGGTTGGTAGCATGCAAACTTCATTCCTTCACAAAATGATGAGACGTGCTCTGTTTCGAGGGCGATGTTCAGATCTTGGCTTGTCATTCAGTCCACATGTGCAGTGAAGGACTATGATGATTATGGTCCGATACGTAGCCGTTAACATTGTAATACCAAAGTTTTAGTTGCGTCGACAAGATCTCTCTAGTAACTAGAAAATGACGTCACGAATCAATCACTCGCTGTCTATGCACGGCGCCGTTGGAACTACGGCATTCCACTAAGGCTGTAACAAAAAGAATCAATTTGTCTCTAATGCTTCTCTATTTTTTTTTCATTTGAAACTAGATACTATAACATCTTTTTTTTATATTCTCACGGAAACAAACAATAAGCACTTTTAAGGATTCCTGTAAGAGGATCCCTGCAAGTCAACTAGATGAACCCAAACAAACCTTGGAATGGATGGATAATATCACAAGGTCAAAATGTGCGTTCATAAGGGTGAGTGTGCGTGCGTTGTGAGTGTCTAAGTTGTATTGTGTAATGAAAAAAAAGACATGAGTTGTTTGAAAGGAATCCAGATCCAGACTATACTATGAAGCTGTGCTTCACCAGCCCTTGGAATTTTCTCGATTGAGTGGAGTAGCAGAGGACACACTCCTGAATGCTAGGTGTTACCAAGGAATTTTATTATTGATCACATAATATGAAATCATGTCCTTCTTTTCTTTTCCCCCTCTTCTCATCACTCATCTCGTCACTCATACCCAAGCTACCCATACTCAAGTTGTAGGAGGCACATGCCCCCAACCCTAGACCGTGGTCGTTGCCGTCCACAACGTAGGTTGGAGGGCAGCGCTGCCACCCCCCGCCCTTAAGGCTGTTGCAACCTCAGGCCTCCGCCATCCGCGCGAAGCAGCTGGACCCGGGCTTGAGACGACAACGGTCCTCCCCCTTCAATCCTCCAATGGTCAAGCCGTTAATGTGAGAGGGTCTCCTGATCCCTCACAGATCAGAATACATACCAAGGTTGTGGTTATTTTTTTATCTCTATTATTTTAGAAACCTTAGACTAAGTATTTCCAAGTTTTTGAAGCAAAGTTGACTTTTTTTTACAACTATATACTGCATGACTGAAAAAAAAGGTTCATTTGTTATTTGCTTCCTGCCTCGCCAAGCCGGGCTGGAATCGGGCCGAAATGTGGCCGAATTCCCTGCTGGCTGACCCAACCCATGTCCCGCACCGCACCGCACATCTCCTCTGCTCTCACTTGACTCGGCCAGACGGCCACCGTGGCGCGGCGTAGCTCCTCCGTCCTCCGCTCCGCCGGAGCAGAAGGACGGCAGCAGCCAGAATCGGGTGGCTCCACCGAAGAACACCAGGCAACCAGTCGCACTTCCCCCGTCGACGCATCTATTGGGTTGGATTGGTGACCCATCCAAGTTGTTGTTTTCTTCCGTTGGTAAGGAACCCTAACTTGCTTGGATGAAATTTGCTCTTTTTTGGGAGATAGATCTCGTACCGGCTCCGCAAGCTATCAAATCAGATTTGTCGGAAAGGCAGGAAGGCTTAGGTGTTCAACTGAACACGACCCAATGCTATTTCCGCCCGGCAGTGTATGCTGCTTCTTGTTGTGACAAATTTCAATGTTTCATTGCCGTTAACAGATTTTGGGGGCAACAGTAGTGACTAACATGATTGTGCCTAGGTTTCAGCAACGCATAACTATTAAGAACTTGTTGTAGATATTACACAAAAATTTAGAACTATCTTATGATCCCATCTATGTGCTACAACAACAATGCCTAAATTTCAGGCAGAAAACAATGATGCTCTAGTGAATATGTACTCCTTTGGCATGCAAACTTCACCTCTAGCTTGCAAATGTTTTCGTTTTATTTTGCTGATTAACTTCTTTCCCTCTCTCTTGGCTGCAGTTGCTGTAAGTTGTGCAGATATTTCGTTGCCAATGGCGAGGGAACCAAGTCCTGAAATAGACGATGAACTTTTCAATGAAGTTTATGGGAAAGCATATAGTGGTCCAGTGGCACCGGCTACAAACAGCGTGATGCCTGAAGCAAATGACGAGAAGAGGCCCCAGACTTGTGATAAGTCAGATGAGGAAGAGGAGCCCCCTGATCCCAATGCTGTTCCTACCGACTTCACTAGCAGAGAGGCTAAGGTCTGGGAGGCTAAAGCTAAGGCTACAGAAAGAAACTGGAAGAAGAGGAAGGAGGAAGAAATGATTTGTAAAATATGTGGTGACACAGGTCATTTCACTCAGGTGCTATTCTCTTTCTTGACATTATAACTTACATGCAACTGAATCAAGATAAGACATGTCTGGAACACACAAGGATTACTGAAGATGGTCATATTCTTGTAGTGCTGTCAATTTCAAAAGTATACTTGATTAATACTGATTCCTGATGATTTAAATAGCATATAAGTAGCATCATCTGATGCTATTCTATCTGCAAAGAAGTGCTGGGATTTGTTGGTAGTCTTGTTTATTTTTTATTCTTTGTCTGTAATTCACGTGCCTAACAATATTATATGTCAACCCCTTTTTAATTGTTGGGGAAAAAAACACACCTTTTGACATTTTTTTTTTCTTTTGAGTTTCACCCTTCATGGTTAGCTCAAAGTTAGAGCCTTGGAAGTACAATTCTGCAGTTGTAGTAATTTCTGTTATCCACCCCACCCCCACCTCCTCAAATAGTTTTTTTTAATGTATTATTACTCTATTTGTTGTGACATCAAATAGATGTTTGTAGATGCTGTATATTTTTCATTTTACAGTCCCTGCAAAGTGTTATCATAAAAATGACCAAGCCTATTCTTCATATAACTCTTTTTTTTCCCCTTTCTGAATAGGGCTGTCCATCCACACTCGGGGCAAATAGGAGAAATGCAGATTTTTTTGAAAGAGTTCCAGCAAGAGATAAGCAAGTCAGGGATCTTTTCACTGAGAGGACGATAAGTCAGATCGAGAAGGATGTGGGGTGTAAAATCAGAATGGATGAGAAGTTCTTGTTTGTCAGTGGGAAGGATAGGTTAATACTAGCCAAAGGTGTAGATGCTGTGCATAAAGTTATTCAAGAGGGAAAAGGTAAACTAAGTCCAAGCAGTCCGAAACGGGATCGCTCTAGATCGCCGTCACGAAATACCAATGAATTTCGCCCCAGGCCCTCTGATTCTCAACGGCCCCGTAGCCCAAGAAACTCTAATTCTCAACGGTCCCGTAGCCCAAGAAACTCTTATTCTCATCGATCCCGTAGCCCAAGAAACTCTTATTCTCAGAGGTCACGAAGCCCGAGGAATGCATCACACTCTCAAAGTAAAGGATACTATGATGAGAGGCATCTAGATAGCCGCTTACATGACAATATGTCCAAGTTTTCAAAAGGGTCTCCACAAGGTAGGGCATTTCATCACACTGACCACATCATCTATTTGTATGTACATTAGGAGCCAGAAAAAGGAAAAATTGAGTTAAAGAAAATGCCTTTGGTCCCTTTCTGTTGGGTACTGCTGTGCTAGAGTATAACATGTTTTGTCCTTTTGCAGCTCGAGGTAAGTTCAAGATTTATGTGCTCGGGTGTGAAGTGTTTCTGCCTGGTTATTCATCAGGCAGACTATCTCGAATACATGTGAATGTGAAGTGTTTTATGATCAGAGAGATTCATGAATTCAACACACTACATGTTGAAAGATTTTTTTTCAGACATCTATGAGTATTGAGTTGGATGGCATGCAATTTGCGCGTTGTCTCTGCAATTATTCTTCCTTTCACTGTACAATAAAGTCTAATTAGGTGTCAAACTGTCTTAGTCATCTGGAACTAAAATGCAATATTGCATGTTCTTCCTTTTGCTGAAGCTTCTGCCAACTTCGGAGCAAAAGGCCGTCCAGCAGAATCCAAATCTCCACGCCATCCCTCTTATCTTGATGATTCCCTTAGAACACATGGTGTTAATAACCAATATGCCGTGGCACATATGCCCAGTAACTGGTGCATTGAGAGGCATGGTGCAGAGTCTCGCTCAGGCCTGAAGTTTGACATGCCATACCACCAACAGACCTTGGAAGAGCTTGAAATGGAGTTTAAAAGGGAAGCTACAGAATTAGTTAGAGCCCGTGTCCAAGAGGAGGATGAAGAGAACCGCAGGCACCGAGAGGTAAAATTTTTGGTACCATGAATGTGGCTTAATTTCTCTATCAATAGTTATGACACACTTTCTTGTATTGTTTGTTCTGAATTGTCCATGACTACAAAGAGTCTGCAAAGTTCTTTACCTATTTTGCAAAGTTCAGATTTTTATATTACTGTAGTACTTTAAATTATGAGGAAGAAATCACAGCATTCACCTGATTAAATATAAAACGGGGCATTCTGTCCATATTTTAGGTCAAAATGTCAGAGGTCTGATTTCATCTGAAGCATCCAATGCAGTACCAAACGATCGCAGAATTTTGTGGTCTTGTGTTATCTACCGCATTCACTTATAGTATGAAGTAGTTGGAAGTAGAAGCCATAGTCTTTTTAGGCAACCAGGGTGCGTCTAGGCGAAGCCAAGGCGCCAAGGTGACACTACAAGCCTAAGGCGTTCAGGGTGCGCCCAACCGCATAAGCATCGCCTTAAAAACTATGGTAGAAGCTTTTCTCTCAAAGTCATCGGTGCTTTTTGTTTAACTTGCTTTTAACTACCCATCAAATTGGATGACTAATTGGTTCAACTGGTAGTAGGAGCAGAATGGATCCACATAAATTTGAGGGTTTAATATGTGTTGCAATCGCTAGCTTAACTTATTTCTTGTATGGTAGGGTAATGCGCCTATTTTTCTATATAGAGGGCAAGACATAGCTTAAAAACATGAAAAATAGAATTATTTAATTGTTCTTTTTTTCTGTGTAACGATTCCATTTTTCTTACAAATAAAATTAATGTAGCCTGCTCCACTCCTGATTTTTTTTTCTTTTGTCTGTAACATTTGCATCTTATTTTGACTGTATGATTATCATAGTGAGCTGTTCAACTCCTGACCACCTTCTAATGTTTCGATCCTTTACTTACAATATACTTCTGCTTGTAAACCAGAAATCTAGTTTTACTTTTGGTAAGAAGCTATAACTATTCGTTAAGCCATGTACGCTCCTTTCATTATGTTTTCTTAATTCGAAATGTGTTACATTTCTTGGCAAAACACTAACTGTTAGGTACGAAGGACATGACACAGTAACTACACATTTGTGTCTGTCTTTGTTATTTCCTAATATCTTCTTTTCAATGCAGGCTCTGAGAGTGATGAGAGAAAACCACATGGAGAGAGTGACTACCATGAGGAATATGCATGCAAGGAAGTGGGAAGAATTTCTTCAACAAACCTTTAAGAGACAACAAGCGCAAACTTCTTACACCCAAATAGGCTATCCAGATTTTGAGCAGAGAACTACGCACATTTCATCAACTCGTCAACCAGTGGATACGAGCGCATATCCATATGCTTCTGATAGCTATTCAGCCCCAGGGGCTAATGCAGCTTATGGCGAGTTCCAACATGAGAGATTCGATGATTTCGGGCCAAACTATGGGCGATATTAGCTGTTGACTATAGGTGAGTTAACACTCATTTTAGCTTTTGACGTTATGCCTGCAGTTCAAATATGTTTAGCGGTAGCACTTTTGTAGTTCGAGGAACTGACACAACGGTAAGTTGACGTTCTCGGTAGAAGCTAGTTAAAGGGTTCCAACTAGGTAACAAGAATAAATAGATGGACTTGGTAGCCTCCATCTTATTACGATTGTTAGCCAGATGTTCCCTTCCATTTTTGAGTGCCTGAAAGCGGTTCCTGAATTTTCAGGGTGATTGTGAGGAATCGTGTGAATGGTGTGCTACTTAGCCCTCTTAGCACCAGTTTGATGTTATGTAGTTGAGAAGGTAAGAATTCATATTCCGGCAGAACTGTTTTCTAGATGCTTTTTCTTCTGCAGTTAGTACATCACAGCAGGACATGCGCATGCGGAATTCAGATATTGCAGCAAGCTGCGTTTCAATTAGTTTGCCTAACTGCTGTAAACAATGCTAAGACGGTATCTGCTATTCCTGCTATTGCATCTGCTCCTCCTGATTTCTGCATATTGATTTGCGTTGTCCGAGAATGAAATGTCAGATTTGCTGTCGTTGCAGTTTATCACAATTTTTTATTTCTTGTAAGCTGATTGGGTTTCCTCAGGGTCAAACACTCGTTTTTCATTTTCATTTGTACATCTCAGATTCTCAGTGGTACATTGTTCTACTTTACACAGGAAAAGTGCGCTAGATAGAACCTTTTACAGTTTTCCGTTGATTAAGTGATCTGGGCAGAGTTAATTCAGAGGAGCTCAACTAAATTGATTCATTAAAATTTGATCGCTTTCGTTTTGGTTATAACTGGTCAGCTTGACACTGTTTGGGTGGCGATCAGAGTTTGACTGGTGATCAGAACCTAATTTCTTTCCGTTGGCACAAAAAACTAAGCTGATTTTAATTGAGTAGTCCAATTAGAACCAGCGTGGCTTGGCCATGGACGATGCGGTATTGCAACATAATCACCAAGCAAAACATATGCAACTATATGCCTTCAAATATGCCCTACAGAGTCAAAGCGTGGATGTGCCGCTACATAAAAAGTCGTTTTCAACTCATATATAAATTACAGACAGCTTAAGAGAAGCAGTCAGTTCTCGAGCAAAATTCTGCGATCATTTTTTGCGCTGATGAAGTTTTCATTTTTTTTGCGCTCTCAACAACAGGCCCTGAGATAAAGTTAGGCTTGGCATCATGATACATGTCTTTTTCCATGGGAAAAAGTCCATTCCGCCTCCCTCAACTATTGTTCGAGTTCAATTTTCCTCCCTTAATTACAAAATCGGGTAAATTGACTCTCTCAACTCATGAAACCGGATTTTTTCCCTCCTCGGCAGTTTTGGAAGGCGGTTTTGCTGACGTGGCAGCGGAGGGCTCACATGTCATATGCCACGTCACCGTCTTCCCTCCCTGGATGCGGTTGTGCGGGCCGCGGGAGTGTGCAGCGGCGGGGCGCGAGGGCGGGGTGGCGGAGGCCATGGAAGCGCGCGGCGGTGGGGGTGCCGGCGGCCATGGAGGCACGCGGGGGCAGGGCGGCGGAGGCCATGGAGGCACGCGTCGACGGGGGTGTTGGGGGCGTGGAGGCATGTGGCGGAGGCGGGGGCGCCACCACGGAGGCGTGCGGTGGCGGGGGTGCCGGGAGCCGTGGAGGCGCGCGGGGGCGGCGGGCTCGGCGGGGAAGGAGTTGGCCTCCTCCTTCTCTGGCTCCGATGGTCGTGCTGTGGAAGAAAAAAGAGAAAAAAGTGAAGAAGATGATGAGATGGCATATGACATGTGGGCCCCGCTGTCACATCAACGAAACCGCCGTCCAAAACAGCCGAGAGAGGAAAAAAATCCGGTTTCATGAGTTGAGGGAGTCAACTTACCCGATTTTGTAATAAAGGGAGGAAAATCGGACTCGGGCAATAGTTGAGGGAGGCAGAATGTACTTTTTACTTTTCTATGGACTGGAGACAATTTCACCAAACTCGGCCGATTATGGCCTTCGGCGGCCAGACTTGGCCCGTCTTCTCGCTCTTTGCGGTCCTGGGCTTAACAAGCCGAGGCCCACCCCGGCCTCCATCAGCCTCCCCGCCCTGCCGCCATTCAGATCGGAATCGGAGGCGATGGCGGCGCCGGCGAGCCACCGCCGCCGCTCCCGGCTCCTTAGCTGGCCGCTTCTGTTCGTCGCGATCCTTGCAGTGCACTCGTTGGCTGTCTACCTCTTCACACGCGGATTCCTCCTTACCCGCACCGAGCTTGACCTCCACAGCAGCCGCGATGACCGCCCGCAGGACGTCTCCCCCGGGTGCGCGTCCTGGCCCCCGCCGGCCGTCGATCGCCTTGTCATCGTCATTCTAGACGCTCTCAGGTCCCCTCTAAGACCGGTCCCCCTGTTCTCAGCCCAGGTCCTGTTTATGTTTGATGCAGTTGAGCAATTTGTTGTCCTGCAGGTTCGATTTCGTGGCACCAAGTACGTTCTTTCAAGGTGGGTACTTCTGAGCAGTAAGCTTATTAGTGTTTAAGCTGGTACTAGTTATTTGCTGACCACGAGATTTGCTGCAGAGAAGCAGCCGTGGATGGACACGCTGCAGGTTTTGCAAAAGCTGGCCGCCGACGAAAAGACCTCTGCAAGGATCTTCAAAGCACTCGCCGATCCACCAACCACTAGCCTTCAGCGGCTTAAGGTGACAAATTGCATTTATACTTATGTCATGATGTAGAGCCGTCCCTGATTTTTTTTTAAAAAAAAAGAACGCTAAACTGTTATCAGGTATAGCATTGTAATATTGACCCAAATGGTTGTAACTTGGTGTACTATTTCATGAGCTTAACTTCCTGTTGCAAAACTCAAAATTCAGGCTCTCACCACTGGTGGTCTCCCTACCTTTATCGATGTTGGCAATAGCTTCGGTGCACCTGCAATAGTGGAAGATAATATAATGTATCAGGTTCATCTCACCCCACACTGAATACAATATCATCTTGGTCCTATTAATCTAGTTATAGCTCATGCTGGATTCCTAGTCATGATGTTGTGTGGTTTATGTTCTTTGTGATCGATCAGTTGGTTAAAAACGGAAAGAGGGTAGTAATGATGGGGGACGATACATGGATACAGTTATACCCTGAACACTTCAATAAGTCATTCCCATACCCCTCCTTTAATGTTAAAGATCTTGACACAGTATGTAATCTAATCACTACCCTATTTCTGTCCATTCACTTTGATGTACTGTTTTGCTTGGCTTCCTTCTAATCTTGATGGACCATGATTGTATCAGGTAGATAATGGTGTAATTGAGCACTTGCTTCCATCTTTGCATACAGATGATTGGGATGTTCTTATTGCACATTTTCTTGGTGTGGTAAGTTACTATGCATTCACCTCGCCCTTACCTGACTTTTTTTTTTCATCACTCATTTGATCTGGAAACATTTGAGGTCAACGTTCTTTAGGACCATGCAGGGCATATATTTGGTGTTGAATCTACCCCAATGACCCACAAGTTAGAGCAATACAATAAGATTCTGGAGGTCAGTTATCACTTTTGTGGTACTTCTTTAATAGGTAGTTAGAGCCATTTAACATTACTTATCTAGGTTTCACATTCATTTTCCGAGATAATATTATAAAGCCATTCTTATCTTATATAGGGTGTCATTGATACATTGAGAAGTTTATCTAAACCTGGTGGACCCCATGAGAATACTCTACTTTTAGTGATGGGCGACCATGGTCAAACCCTAAATGGTGACCATGGAGGAGGAACTGCAGAAGAGGTGATCTGCCTTATGTTTTGCTGCTAAATTCACACTTATCATGACTAATCCTGTGCCGAATGTAGGTTGAAACATCACTATTTGCATGGAGTCCAAAGGCCCCACCAGATGCAGTGTTATCTGTTTTTGGTGAAAGCTCATGCAATGTCGACCTGGTATGTTCACCAGTTTCATTTCTGGCTTATAATTGAGCCTTTTTTTTATTTGTCTCAATAATTTTTTGTCGGATAGTATACGTCTTAGCAGTATTGTAGTCAAGATTGTAAAATTTGAATGGTGCTCAGGGCAGGTGCCTTTATTTTATTTTATTTATTCCATTGGAGTGCCGTCTAAAGTTCTGGAGTTGTCGAATGATCTGAGTACATTGCAACCTATTGTAACTGGAATTTGCATGGATGGAAAATGTCATTATTCATTGACATGCTTCTATTGTTGAAGAAGCAAATGATGGAGCTGTATTCAATTCCGTGCACTATTTTTACAGTTGTGGGAATGGAAGTTTGTAGGCAGCAGCGTCATAATATGTTTATATTTAGTTACCGAGCTTACAGATCATTTAATTATATGATATTTCATACCTATCTTGCTTGCTTTATCTGTATTTGCGGCAATATGAGTACTAATGGCACAATGTCCATTTCTTTTTTGCTGATGAACTACTTTCCAGCATGGGAAAGAGATGTGCATCAGCACGATGCAGCAGGTCAGGTCTAATTGCACTCACTTATTTGGATGCTCAGTTTTATCAGTGTTGCTTATTTTATCTTCTTGGTTCAGCTTGATTTTGCCGCTACTATATCGGCACTCCTTGGTATACCCTTTCCCTTTGGAAGGTATGCATATGCTTAGCTTTCCATGATTCAGTTTTCTGTTACTGTTCTTGATTGACATAGACCACTATTTTGTTTCAACTTCTTCTGTATATTCTTTTTTTTTCTTTTTCACTCCTTTGTTGTTGCTTCAATGTTCTTCCATGATTGTTGAGCTCAATTAACTTTTCTAAATGAGCCTCATGTTCCTTAAATAGCATTGGACGTGTAAACCCGGATTTGTATGCCCTGAGTGCTGGGACCTGGGATAGTCAAAGGATGGGTACCAACGGTTGTACATCACAGAATGATGTAGAAGCATGGATGAGGAGATATGCTGAAGTTCTCTGTGTAAATAGTTGGCAGGTAATGATAAACTGAATTTTTAGGTCAGGTGTTTCCATCAGTTCATGGTTTCTTATCCCGTGACCTTGAACTTATCTTGTAGGTAAAGAGATACATCGATGTATATTCTGCTACCTCTGTTATAGGATTTCCGTCGGAAGATCTTCAAAGTGTTGCTGACCAGTATTCAAAAGCTCAGGCTAATTGGTCTGCTTCTCTGAGGGCTACTTGCTCTTCAGAAACAGATGGACAAGAAGAGTACATAGAGGGAAAAAGTTCAGTTCTGCAGAGGCAAATTGATGCATACACTAACTTCTTGCAGAGTTTTGCAAAGCTTGCTCGCAATGCTTGGACAGAGTTTGATTTATGGTTCATGGGCACTGGTCTTTTACTTATGGTACTGTCAGTTATTACCCAGGCATGTGCGGTTGTAAAGCTGAACACCATGTACCAATCTTCTGATCAGGAGAGCACCAGTTCAAGGGTCCTTGTCCAATTTTCGTTCGCTTTTATATTAGTCACAATTCGAGCAGCTAGTTTCTTATCAAACAGCTATATATGTGAGTTCCGTCAGATGAACTAATTTGTTGTCCGTGTCACACTTCAGTTTCCTCCATCTGCTAATTGAAAATTTCTTCTTGTGACAGTGGCAGAAGGCAGAGTTGCAAACTTTCTTTTGGCCACGAGTTGTATTGCCAGTGTGTGGTGCTCAGCCGTGAGAGGGGAATTCAACAGAGAAGTTAGTATTAATGTTCAACTTTCCCTACAGTTATTCTGTAGTGCTGTTATCCTCTGACATCCCTTATGGTTCACAGGATTTTGTTTTCCTTCTTCTGAATATTTTCACACGGTTTGGAATCGAGATTGGGATGTCAAAACAATTGACTGGGCCATCAATTTCGAAGGACCACCCTATGAGCATCATTTGCAAAAAGATTGGTGCCAGCTCCTGCGACGTCCTCTTGGAGCTACTCCCCATCATGTCTCTAGCCTTAGTGGCTTACATTGTATTGAAATGCATATCCTATGCAATCTGTCAGAGATTCTTGAAGTACTTTATTTTCTCTGGAACGATCTTGAGTTACGTATCCATAGCATTTCATTGGGCTTCAGAAAGTGCCTTGTTTTCTCAAAATGAACCTATCCGAGAACTTGGAAGAAGTTTAGCTCCTCGTTTTGTTTATGGTATTGGAAGTCTATCATTAGCTATTTCTGCACTTTATCGGATGTTTGCCCGAACTGATTATTTGAAGATGAACCAAAGGATGACTAATTTATCAGCTGCCATGCTATGTTCTTGGAGTCCAACTATCTTGATCTTGTTGGGAAGGCAAGGCCCTTTTGTGGCATTAATTTGCATGACAGGAGGTACTGCACAAATCACTCTGTTTCCAATTTGGAAAAGTTACTACCGCATGTTTTCTCATTGCCTCCTTTATTTTGCAGTTTGGTGTATCACTAAGTTACTGCAGAAACATCAGAGGGAGTCGAAACCTGACATACCTATACTCTTTGTTGCTCACCCTGTTTCGGTTGTTCAATGGAGCCTTCTTGCAGTTTGTCTGTTTTATCTGACTGGTCACTGGTATGTTCTTTGCCGTTTCCACGTGATTTTACTTCTTGTGGAATGCAATGTCTATCCATATCAATGATATCATGTTTATACACACATTATTCACTGACTTGGGACACAGTGCACTTATCACGGTCTATGCCAGTGTGCATATTGAAGGAGCTGATGAGATGCATTGTTTCTAATATATATATACACAATTATACATGTGAAATACATTTCAGGTGTACATTTGATGGCCTGCGATATGGTGCAGCTTTCATTGGGTAAGTTTGATTGTTTTCAAAGTAACACTGTTGATGCTACATAAGGAAACTTTTCCTTGCGTTGCAGGTACTGATATCTGATTTGACCTTTATTGTGCAGTTTTGATCATTTCCATATCATTCGACAAGGCCTTCTGCTTTCCATTGATACCTTTGGTGTTTCTCACATCCTGCCAATTCTTAGCCTTCCATTTATAGCCCTTGTGTGGTGCCGTACTGCATCCAAGGATAACAAAGTGAAGGATGTCATTATTAACAATCTAACACAGGTACTATAAACCAAGGCAAAGTCTGTGCTTGGGAGTGTTGACGCTACACAAAAACTAATTGCATTACTTACTTCCAGTGCATGCATGTTATGCTGAACTCAAATATACTTCCAGTACACAGGACCATATTAAATAGTTGAACAAAAAGATATCATGGGATCCCTAATATGCTGAACTCAAATATACTTCCAGTCATTTGCACCTTTACTGCGGCCCAATACTAATTGACTGGAGCTTTCTTGTTGGCCATAAGCCCGTAACCTGTTCTCTGGTTATTTTCTCAATATAACAAATGCTTTTATGTGGCACGATTCAAAGATGTTTGATCCATATCACATCTAATATTTATTTGTCACACTTAGGTTCTTTTGATGTATGGTTTGGTAACAGCTATCACAGCAACACTGACAATCATATGTGTCACTATTCAAAGGCGTCATTTGATGGTAAACACTACCCTGCTCTTGCTTTTAAGTTCTTCTGCCTTGCAGTGCTTGTGCATTTGATGTGACACTGTTTATCAATCAAACTTGCAGGTCTGGGGTTTGTTTGCCCCAAAATATGTATTTGATGCGATTGGGCTTCTCCTAACGGATCTATTAATTTGCTTGGCATCCCTCTACTACAGCTGATGTTGATTTTGGTTCTCCACGCACACTGCTAACATAGTATCGACTGCACCATGTATCAATTTGTTGCATCTAGAGCTGTTTTTTTTTTTCTTGGCATTCTTGTGACCATGTATAATTCATTCATAGAGCATTGCTTGTTTTGTTTGGGTATAAGACTTTTTGTGTTATTTTACATTGTTTTTTGGGTATATAAGCTTGATGATGTAATCATGCAAGCATCCACGCCAAATTTGAAATCGCCGTCGAAACCAACATGGATTACACGGGTTTCAGGATGTATATTTTTGTTGATCGAGCTTTTAAATGGACTGATTCAACCTTAGCTTCGTGACGATTACCCATGAAGTTTTAATTCGCTCACATTGAACATTAATTGAAAAAAGTCACACGATACAGTAGCAAGGGTTGCATATTCATATATGCGCGGACATTTAATTTGGCTTGGCCGGCACGACGCCTTCGTTGCCGGCGAGCATCATGTACTTGTCCTTCCTGGTGAGGCCGGTGAGCTCGAAGCCGAGCGCCTTGCCGAGCTCGCGCTGCACCCGGTTGGCGACGTCGATGCTGTCGTCGCGTCCGCCGTCCTCCGCTGGCGCCGCGGCGGCGCAGGCCAGGAACTCGACCCGGTACGCCGGCCTCGGGTTCATCATGAAGTAGAAGGGGTCCATCCACTTGGCCCCGGGCTTGGTGGATGTGCCGTAGAACATGTCGACGCGCGAGTCGAGCGCGACGGGGTTGACGTCGGCGCCGAGCTCGCCGAAGAGCGGGCTGAAGCGGAGCAGGAACTCCTCCCGGCACGTGGTGCCCTCGGGGCACACCACCACCAGGTCGCCGCGCGCCAGCAGCGCCGCCATGTTGCGCCGGTCCTTCTCCCGGTCGCGCGTCAGCCGCGCCGTGCGGATCGGCGCGATCAGCTCCGACACCGGGCTCAGGCTGTACGTCACCGCCGTCACCGGCTCGCCCAGCGCCGCCGCCACGATGATCGGGTCCAGGAGCGTGCGGTGGTTGCACACGTACAGGCGCCCGTGCTCGCCGCCGCCGTCTTGGCCGCCGTGGGGAGCGTGGGCGACGCCGGCGACGAGGCGGTAGTGCACGCCGGTGAGCGCGCCCACGAGGAAGCAGACGCGGTACGGGAGGAAGGAGAAGGCGAGGGTGCGGAAGGCCACGAGCGCGAGGCCGAACGGGAGGAAGGTGTACATGGCGAGCGCGGCGGCCGGCGTCGGCGCGAAGGCGAGGCGGCCGTCGTGGAAGACGAGGGGCCGAGGGTACTCGTCGCGCGCCAGCGGTCGCCATCCCCGCGTGTCGGCCTCGCTCACAGCGAAAGTTTCCTGCATCAACACAAACATTGCACGTTGCACGTAATGTCGAGGGCGCTGGATGTGCCGTCGCGAGGATCAGCACAGAGTTAGTTAACCGCAATTGTCAAAAATTTTAGAACCACGGTACTGTTCACAGGAGCTCAGCTCACGATGGTAATAAATGTTGAGTTAAATCAATCATCATCTACACAGCGGACCAACAGTCTTTCACAGTATACAGGAGTACCTAGGAGTGCAACAGCCTGATCGAGGCACGTAGCTTTCGAACAGCTATAGCAAATGCCGGCCGTATTAATATGCTTAAAATGACCTTAATTTGACCCCCCTAAATATGTCTTGCATTCTCGTCAAAATAAATTGACAAGCAAGTGATGTGGCCACGGTTTTGTTGCACGTCATTTCGAGTGAACTGGATCCCATACTTTCAACCAGTAGCCCAAAATAAGAATCATGTAAAGACTTGGAACCAAAATGGTTACATGTACTTATTGACTCAACTATTCTTGATATAGTAAGTTAATTTTCTTAATATAAATTAGGTTCAAATCAAACCGCTACGATTACTGCTATTCAAAGTTACAGAAGGGTCCTTCCATTAGAAAAAAAAGATACAAAAGGGACCCACACCAAATCATGCATGCAGTCACTTCACCTTCTACAACCTATCTTCCATAGATAGCAAGGGGTAAAGTTGAAATACTCCCCCAGTTTTTCATTGATGACGTCCATTGACTCAAATTTGAGCTAATGGGCGCCATAAAAAAAATGGAGGGAGTAGTACATGCATTTTTT
The DNA here is from genome assembly GCA_012490785.1 of Eragrostis nindensis. Classification (NCBI taxonomy): domain Eukaryota; kingdom Viridiplantae; phylum Streptophyta; class Magnoliopsida; order Poales; family Poaceae; genus Eragrostis; species Eragrostis nindensis. The sequence goes on along the minus strand of JAAXCT010000069.1, from coordinate 928,112 downwards.
TGTAAGATAAATGCTAGTGATATGCATAGCAAATTCATTTGACAGTAGAAATTTCGCTTTCCGTTAACAGTACAGGGTCATTGCCTTGAGCCACTTCTACCACCCAATACCAGGATATACCATTGCCCCACTCCTAGTGCTAAAATCACACTGAAACACAGCTAGAGTGACCCCTATCCTAAAATCACACTGAAACACAGTTCGAGAGTACAGTGGAAGAAGAGTGCACCAATACTAGAACTGATCATACAACGGTGAGATCATAGAAATTTAAATATCAATTTTTTTGTGTTACCAACGTTTTGTATTGGAGCTATCTATCTGGCATGTAGACATTGTTGCCCCTCCCAGCACCTGATTATTTTTTTTCGGTGTAAGATCAAAATCCTAACGTTAAGATGGGGAGAAGAAAAATACACTTCTTAGACTGCATAGTATAGTGTTCTCGTTTGTACTTAAGATGTTTTGATATCACATATAATAGAAATTTTTGAAACTTGAAAATTCAAAAGACCTTCAATTAATAATTAAGCTAAGTAAAAAAATGTGGGCACGTATCATGTTCTCACCTTGCAATAGTGAGGAGAGAAAAGTTGGTGCACCCTACCGCTGCTCGCCGTTCCGACGAGCCCCAAAGCACCATCGCCCTTCTTCCCCGCCGCCTCCTCTTCGCCGCCGCCGAACAATGCTCTGATCCTCTTCACCGCCATCTCGGCCGCGTCCTCCTCTCCCATCAGCCCGGCGAGGACGCCGCCGACCGACCTCACCTCCGTCCCCACGACGGCGTCCACGCCGACGTACTCCCTCAAGAACCCGTCCACCATCACCGTCGGGAACGTCGCGCTCACCGCCACCACCCGCGCCGCCGCCCGCACCGCCGCCACGCCCTCCGCCGCCGCGGCCTCCAGGAAGAACTTGGGCAGCACCGCCCGGCCGACCCTGGCCACCTCCTTCTCCTCCAGCCCGACGAGCGCCACCGTCGCCATGGCCCTTGCCCGCGCGCCGTCGCCGAGGAGGCGCAGCACCGGGTAGAGCAGCAGGAGGAGAAGCCCCCGGAGGAAGCTGCCGGCCTCGACGGCCACGAGCATGAAGTACGGGAAGGCGGACACCGGCGGGCGCAGGATCCAGCCCTCCACGTCCACCACCAGGGTCTTGCCGTGCAGCTTGTCCAGCGGCGGCGGCGGAGGGCTTGGCTTCGTCGTCGCGGCCATCCGGCTGCGGTGGCGCCGGCCGGCGAGCTTCCGCAGGAGGAGGAAGAAGAAGGCGATGAATGGCTTGGACAATGATGAAGGCTTCATTGCCATGGCTAGCTTATACTTGCTGGCTGGGTAGCTACCTCTTGCCTTCACGCTCCCGGCTAGTCTCTGTCTAGGTGTTGCATGTAGTTGTCTTCTTGCTTCGATGGGCGTTTGCATCTTAGGAGCCACTAATGCAGGGGCTGGCCTATTTATAGATCAGGTAACAATATATGTTCTTGATATAAAATAGAAAAAAAGTTACTTGAAACCAAGCTATTATCCAATCACCATTCTAGTCCTTGATCAACACCCATCTACTTATGGATTCAGGATTCAGGTAGAGGGACACGGAAAATATCTCGTTTTGTGAGATACGTTCTATATAGTTTTTGTAATATCTATGCCTCCTAATGTAATTTCATTTTACTATGTTCTAAGTCAAATATTTATAGCTTTGAGCAACAAACAGCTAATTAAAAAATTACATAGGCTACTACTGTTGTTAGACTCAACCATGAAAAGTAATTATCTAATATATAACTCTTGTCATTTGGTAAAATAGTAAACTTTTTCGAACACGCAAAAGCTTAGTGCGTCATTTTTATGGAACAAATGACCGCAAATGGTTCAAAGGAGGAGCGCAAAAGGCCGTAACGCTATAGGCCACACTAAGGACTTATGGCCATATTGAGGGCCTGTTTGACATAGCTTATGGTTTATGCAGAAAATAACTTATCTAGTTATCTATGAATTATCTGACAAAATAGCTTATCTAACTTATTCTGGATTACCTAGCTTATCCAGTCAAACCTTTTGGCAAAACAGATTATCCAACAGGAGGGTGAGCTAAAAAAGCTACTCTTCTATGAAAATCAGTGAGAAATGACCTTGTCTTCATGGTGCTAACCGGTTCCCCGACGCTTATTTTGCCTGGCTTCACTACAAGGGCTGGATAACGAGCCGGCTTGACTCATTAAGGCTCAGCTCGTTAAAGCTCGTTCTGATAACGAGCTGGCTCGGCTCGGCTCATTATGATAACGAGCTAAAATGAAAGCTCGGCTCGGTTCATTTAGAAAGATCGAGCTGGCTCGTTAGGCTCACGAGCCAAGTATGTTAAAACTTTTATGACAAGAATTTAGGTGATTTTAAACGGTTTTTAAATATTAGCATGTGCCAACAACACAAAATCATAATATAACACAATATTGGAAAAAAATATCAATATAAGTCAACAAAGATGAAAAATAAATGAAAATAAAAAGATGGCCCAACATTTAACATGATTTTTATCTATACCGAACTTGGTTTATTTTTTCGATGATAAATTGAGCTTCACCCAACATAAAACTACCATCTTATTAGAGAATTAAAGTTGACATTTCTACATAATCGAGCCTATCGAGCTAATCGAACTGTTCGCGAGCAGCTCATGAGCTGGCTCGTTAACAAACGAGCTATAATGGAGGCTCGGCTTGGTTCATTAAGAAGACCGAGCCGAGCCGAGCCGAGCCAAAATTAAGATCGAGCCGAGCTGGCTCGCGAGCCTCGAGCTTTTTTTCCAGCCCTATTCACTACCGTTAGCAAGGCTGCTTGCACTAATGTGCTGACATCGATCTAATCCAAACTAGCATATATAGCTTGAGATGTTAAGTTTAAGCACTTGAATGTACATATTGACGACAAAGGTGGCGTGGATGATAAAACTGTAGCCGATCCATGCACCTACTGCCGAATGACGTTTGCCATTGACTGATTGGAGCCAATAAGCACAGGTTGAGCTAGGATGAATGTGGCAACGTGAGACGCGCGGTCAAAAGCAGCGAAAGGAAAGAGAAGTCCAATATATTAATGGTGGATATGGTTCGTCGATTACCGTTGCCAATTATTGTCGTAGATTCATTCAATAGTAATGGTCGTGTTCTCGTGTGTACCGTGTAAATGGAAACAACAGCTTTTCAACAGTGTACGTTGATGTGCATTGACTCAGTTTATGAGCAAACGCTACGCCAGCCTGTGGAAAATGAGGCAGCACAGCCAGAGAAAATGTAATAAGGAAATGTCGGAGTGGTACATGAAGCAGAGAAAGACTTGCGCATGTGCGAGTGATGTTGATTGTATATATTCTTAAGACTGAAGAATTCGGTGCGAATGTAATTGTGACACACGGCCAGCCCGAGCCTAGAGAGGGCAATGTACTTTTTATCTCTCCTTAATGAAATGACACGCAGCTCTCCTGCGCGTTCGAGAAAAAAAAAAGACTGAAGAATTATCGGGACTTATAATGACATGCGAACGCAGTCAATATGGGATAGAGATGTTGTCAAAAATGTGCACTAATGGTGTATAGTTGAGTTATGCGGTAATACCTAAGCTCTTGTTACATATTTTCTACTCTTTTTGTTGCCATATCTATCAAGCAAGGTCACGCTGCAGCGACGTATCAATCGCGGTTCATTTAGGTGTGCAATTGATCATCGTGGCCAAACAAAATGGCAGCAAGACAACACATTATATTTGGTCAAAAAGCATGGTGCCAGATGGTGATGTGCCAAAGATGAGATTTTCTTCGTCTACTTTAGTACATTAGTGCTGAATAGGAAATGTTTTGACCAAAGAAAAAGCAACGACAACAATTTTGCGGTCGCGGTCAAAGCAACAATTTTGACAGGTTGTTTGCAGTATTGTTGTGAAGGTTGCACTTCTTTTTATTACAACTTTATCATTACATCGTTTCTTAAAACTTTGATATGGAGTTGGCGACGATCCAATCAATCGAAACACGTGGTTTGTCAAAGAAATTCAACTATTTGTAGGTGTCGGCCCAGTGAGACACATATATTATTTGGTCAAAGCACGGTGCCAGATCGTGATGGTGCCAATGATTTTCTTCGTCTACTGTAGTACATTAATGGTCCATAGGGAACATTTTTTTTCGACTGACCATAGGAAACATTTTGATCAAAGAAAAAATAACGACAACAATTTGTGATCGCGATCAAAGCAACAATTTTGATAAGTTTATTTGCAATAATGATGTTAATTAAGGTTGCATTTTTAGATTACAAGTCTAACACACACCACTTCTATTTCCCTCCCAAAAGAAAGAAAAGGAAATCAAAATTTGAGTGACGATTCAAAAAACACATGATTTTGATTTGGTGTCGGGCCTGTCGGCCTCGTAAAACTGAATCGCCAAACCCCGATCCATTGGCTGCGGAAGAACGACAGCGCACTGGGCCATGGTCCGACTGGCCACTAGGACGCGTGGCGCTCCGAGAGCTCGTCCACAGGATAAGACGGAGACATGCGCGCCCAGCTCGCCGTGCCCGTCGCCGGCGGCGCCTCCCTGCGGCCACCGCGCCTGCACCCCTTGCGGCGCCAGCGCCGCCGGTCTCTCACGCTCGCGCGCTTTCTGCAAGACGGTAGAGGCGGCGACGGATCGGCGGCCTCGAGACGGCGCGCCGCCTGGCCGGCGGTCTCCGCCGCGCTCTTCGGCGCGGGGTTCCTGCTTGGCCCGCTCCTCGACGGCATCCACTCCCGCGTCGGCCTCCAGGTCTACGGCGACGGCGCCCTCTCCGTCGGGCCCCTCCGCACCCACGTCCTGGTACGCGGCGGCACATTGATCAATCGATCGATCCGCCACGCTAGCCCCAGCCCGTTGGCTTATTTACCGGTCTGCGTGTTCAGCGCAGGTGCCGCCGCTGCTCGGCGTGTTCTACCTCACCGTCGGCCTGCTCCACCTGTTCTTGGACGAGAAGGTTCCGGCAAAATCGAAGGCCACCGGGAGCCCGGAGAAGACGGCGACGTCGCTGCTGTTCGTGCTAGCTATACACGCGACCAACAGATTTGCTACTGATTGAACGCCTTGATTTCTATCAGTTCAGTTAATTACGTGGGTTTAATTATGTGTGCAGTGTGCTTGCTCTGTTCATCGAGCTGAGCGCGGAGCTATACAGAGCAGGGGCGCCCAGCAACGTGGAAGCCTACGTCCTGTTCGCCGTCGCCGAGTTCGTGTGGCTGTTCCTCGACGGCTCCTGGCTCGGCTTCGCCGTCGCCTGCCTCGTCGGCACCGCCTGCCCGCTCGCCGAGATCCCACTCATCAAGTACATTTCCGTGCACATTGCACCTGTCTCCGGCAGTGTCCATCCTGCTTGAACTGACTAACATTGCCAACGCTGCATGCCGATGTCACGGACGCAGGCTGCTTGGGTGCTGGAGCTATCCGAACGCCGACGTCCACCTGCTCGGCGAGGTACGTTTTCTTGCTCCTCTAACAACGGCGTCATATCCTCGCGCGATTCTTCTTTCTCGCGTCACGTCGTCCCGTGTGGGTTGTTGCAGGGGCTGGTGAGCTGGACGACGACGTGCTACTTCGTCTACACCCCGTTCCTCGCAAACCTGGCCAGGTGGCTCAAGTCACGGCTGGAGGACGGTGGCGCCGAGGATGACGACGAAGCAGCAGCTCGGTCGTCGTGACGCCGGGGAACGCCAGGATATGCACGTGACCTGCTCTGTTAACCTGCAGAATTCTGAACTGAAAACCTGATGCTACCGTGGCTGTAACCGAAGCTAGGTGAATGGGAAGTAACAGTCTGCCATTGTGCAACCCCATTGTATCTGCATAGTTTCACAATGCAGACTTCAGAGTTTGCAGTCGCGCGGGGCCAGGTTTCATGCAGTTTTTTGGATCATTCCAAAATCTTCTGTGAACGTTCAGAATGTTCTGAGCATGTTTCGGGTTGTTCTGATCATCGCCTGACGGCGACGCGGCCTTAAATTCGTGATACCCGGGGATCGTGGCCGGGGGAGTGGAGAAGGATGGGCGCGGTTGTGCATAACTTTTATGATTAAGGTCTGATGGCATGGCGCATTGATGGCCTGCAGATATGTTTTTCGAAAAGAGCCTCCAACGATGTACTACATGGCGGCATCAGGTGTTCTAATACAGTTGTAGGAACGGTTTACTACTGCTTTTCCGCCTGATTGAAACGTACCGCACATCTGCTGATTTGTGCAGTATTCACGATTGTTATTATTGTGTTACTCCACATTTTATTTCTGTCATCTGCAAACTGTTAAACATTCAACCTGATTCAAACTAATTGTTCGTGGTGTCCCTCGCAAAAAGATAGCCCGAATTGTTCATCTGAAGAAAGCCTGAATTTGCGTTTTTAGCGTGACATCGACACAGCATATGGACACTCTAACTGACATGGTTTATTAACGGAAGAACATTATAAACGATCGTGTTATCAGTTGAAGTAAATGACTTGTCTTGCAGACTAAAGTCCAGCGGTTGGTTTGACGAAAAGTGCACTGGCCAAAACGTACACTTCACTGGCATACGCACTGCACGAATGCAGCCGAAGAATTAATAATCAACAGGAGTAACATACAGATACATTTACATACACAATGCAAAACCATATGCACAAGGACTAAACAATTCCGCACAACGTAACCTCTCGTTTACACCTAAAAGCCCAACCAGAATGTTGGATGAATAGACACCGACAGTGCGAGGAGGCCAAGATAGCAGAGTATCTCAGCAACATCACCACCAACACCCAACCAAACCCTGATCTCATAACCTTTCTGTGATCCACCAAGAAACATCCCTTGCAAGAACGAAACAAATGCCTTGCAAGAAATGTGTTTTCACCTGAAACCAGTAAAAAAAGCTCGTGCAGTTCAGAGGTCATCACTATATGTAGCTGCTGTTTCTGCTGCTGATGCTTGAGCATTGTGCTATCTGTAGATTGGTTGATTGATCAATGGCTTCGCTGCTCCTGTTCCTGCAAGCAGTCATTGGTGGCGGCACAGATGAGGAACTTGCTGGTGCGCCGCAGGGGGTGGCGATGCAGCAGCCGGAGAAGAAGATTAGGTTTCCTCCTGCACATTCTGTGACGGCCTGCAGCTTCCGCGACAGCGTCAGCGAGGAAGAAGCAGAACAGTGGCTGGTGGCTTGCTTGCAATGGCCTCGTGTCGACCGCAAATCCGCGTGGATGCAGATAGTCTGATGATCCAATTCAAGTGTCAGACTAGTTATGTCCATGCGAGCTGGACTGTAATGTCTGATTTTGTCGTCTGATCATGTCATGTGTTTTGTACTTCTATTTAAAAGCATTTATTACATAAATATTTTTCTTGTGTCCAAAGGTCAAGTGACTGTTCCCGTTCATGTGCAGAAGAGGTGACGCAACTTTCTGTTGATTTAAGTCTGATGGAAGTGAGGATTATATTTCATTATGCAATAACTATGAACGCCAAAAGAAATGCGAGCAGCTCAATTATGACGACAAAAATGGTATTACCAAAGAATGTCATTTCAAATAAGCCAGATTCACTTCTCAACAGGCTACTTGCACTAAGTACAGCAGGAAAATTATCATAAGAAGAACTGCATTTATATACAAGATGCAAGTGAATTTCCCTTTTGGCGATCCCTCTACGTACCACACACCCAACATGCAGTGACGGAGGTAAGCATGGAGAAGGTTGCAGTGAATTTCCATTGTAGCATAACCCAAAGAAAAATGTAGAACATCATAAACGGTCGGAATTTCAGAGAGAGAATGCTTCAGCCCCAGTCGACAAGAGGAAGGGGAGGATAGCCGCCTTCAGGAGGAGGTTGCAGTGACGGAGGTAAGTTTCCCCATGAGGTGTGGCCCCCTAGTATGTTCCCTGTAAAACATGACATGAAAGAGAGAATAAGAACCAGCATTAGCTAAGGGAACCTTTGTCATTGTCGGTCAACTAAGGTTGGCCCTCCTCCCTGCGAATCCGTAAATCAGAGGGCATGCCATAAAAAAAGGATGATCAAATAGTTAGCTGATCTTTTGCTGTTGCAAGAGCTATGAAATTAGGAAACAATGATCCCTATGCAACCATCGCAGCTTATCTGCTTGAGAGCATTACTCAGTACTCAGGGACATGGATCTAGAGCATGGTTCCTGTAGGCTCAGGAAGCTGACAACAGCTTTAAACCAAACTAACCTAAGTGCTTTAATTTGTAGCCCCTCAGTAGTCATCTGGAGACACCGACCGACAGGCCCTCTTGCAATGGGTCGAACGCCTCGAAAATATCCAAACAGTGCCTTATTAGTCACTGTGAGGCACCAACCAATGGGCCCGTTTGCATATAATGGACAACAGAACAGATGATTGTACGGCTCTATTCGTGGCATGACAGCTTACAGAATAAACATGATGAGCACCTGGCTTGTGACACATCATAATTCTTCCTATAAACATGGGTGCCAAAATTAAGACTCTATGCAAGTTTCAGGCAGCTTTAGAGAAAAAACATATATAAGTGGTGAACTTAGATATTCGTGTTTTTCTGGATTGATGGAGAGATGAGTACAGGCAAGACACATATATCATATTTAAAAAGTTGTTGGACCGACATAATGGCATACAAAAATTATCAAATGTCCCTATTCATTGTTCTAACCTAATGTTCCTTTTTCATAATCTAATTTCAAAAAGAATATTTGTGGCAAACAAACTCTAAACATTAATTAGAAATAGATACAAACCAAGTACGAAACATATTCCGGCCATAAATTTAAAGTTTAGAGTAATGCTAGTGTACTGACAAGATTTATCATGAATCAGCGATGAATCACCTGAGAAAGGATTACTTTCTGTTGCCTGGTACCCAACATAATTGGATTGACTGCCAAAAATGTTAGACTGCTGCATCGTGGCTCCAGGCCCAGGACCTGAATTATAGAAGTTGATTCAAAACATAACTCTTATCCAGGGACCAACATCAACAGTTAAAAAAAAAAAAGGAGAGAGTATTTCTTTAGCACGCAATGAACTAACGATCAATTGGTTTTCTATTTTTCTAAGCATCAGCTAGTTGTAACATGATCTTTCTAGTGCTGTTATCGACGCATTCATCGGGCGCAAGTACGAGCGTTGCAAGAAGAGGGACACGACGAACCAAAGTGGTCAAGGAGGACTGTGCGCATCGCTGAGTAGAATAGGAGGAGTTAGTCTATTTGTTAGCATTTTGTTAGCGGAGTTTTCTCAAGTTGTTAGTCAGTGGCACCTTACTTATAAAGGTTGCCTAATCATTTAGATGTAATCATCGAAGAAGTAATAAACCTACTGTTATCAGATAAGGTTGTTCTTCGCATGGCTACCTTGGCCACCGGTGAGAACAGCCCTCGTTGTCCCCGATACCCACTCTGTTCCAACTCTAAATCCCAACTCTCCCTTATGCACTCCCTCTCGATGACACGGTATCAAGTGCGTTCAGGAAATTCTGACATGCATAACAATTTATACCTTACTCGCCTACAGTCCATAGGAGAATGAACAGACAACGCTAGAGGTAACTATTTTCTCCACACAAAAACAGGGTTGACCCCTATAACTATTTCCTTTGAGCCAAAAATGAGACCGAAGCCTGGCTTGAGTTCCAGGGCATGTTCTGAAATGACTATTAACGGCAGGTCTCTCATAAACTAAATGCCATATTGCCATGTAAAAATAAACCCAAAGTTGCACCCAAAATACCAGCAGACAATATTCACTGCCAGATATGCCTGCAAACCATACTGTAAAATAAAAAGAAGAGTGTAAGCCCTTACCAGGTGCAGCTGATGCTGGATTAACACCATCTGGCTTCGGATGGAAGTATCTACATGAATCCCCATACTTGCACGTCCCCTGCAAACTAATAAGCGTGAATTGAGTAGACCAAGCATTCCAAAGGGAAACGTGATTGCTTGAATATGTTGACAACGGGGAGGATCCCAAATCAGTACACTACAAATGTAAAAATTAAGGAATTGGCATCAAAATTGGAGTCGGTAGCAAAACGCACCGTGCGGACGAAGTGGTGGCATACGCCCTTGGCGAGGGTGCCGTCGGGCAGGAGGAGCGAAGCCGCGCCGCCGTGCTGGTCTGCCGAGGAAGAAAGAAAAGGAGTCAGTCGCTCGGGCGGGCTCGAGCGCGGTGGCATACGAGGTGTTCGACGAAACGCGTGACAGAGACAGGCAACGACGACGGGGAAGGTCCTGACCTTGGTGGCGGATGGCGTCGTACCAGGCGGCGCGCGCGCGCTGGTGCTGGGTGCCCTGGAGGTGGCGCTTCCGGGCGGCGGGGGTGTCCTGGAACTGCTTGTCGCAGTAGTCGCAGTAGTACTTCCCCAACGGCATCTCTCGTCCCCAACAGGGGTGCGGCAGTGCGGGGTGTCCTGGAGCTGTTTCCTGAATCCTGATGCTCTCCTTCCCTCCCTCTCCTTCAACGGTTCAACCCCTTCTCTTCTCAGCAATTCTTTCCTGGTTCAGGGCTTCCGGACAGTTCCGGAAACACGAGACGAAATCGTTTCAAAACTTCTTTTCGCCAATATACGTTCACGTTTTCATCGAAACGTCTCAAATCTTGACTTCGCAGGACAGCACAACCGCACCAGCAGCAGCAGTGCGTTTTGGCAACATAAAGCTACCGGGTTACAGTAAACGCTTCAACTGTTTCCCAGAGCATTTCAGACTGGACAAAATAAATTGTTGGCACAAATCAATAGAAGAGGAAATTCCTTATTTGGCCCTAGAAAAATTCCTGGTTCCTTTCTTGGCCCAATCTGAAAAAAAGTTATCTATATGACTCAAGTTGTAACTTTCATTCCTTTCTTGACCCTTCCGTCAGTTTTGAGTGCTAACGGTGTTAAATGTGTGCTGAAATAACCATTCTGCCCCTGACTTAAATAAAAATGTAAAATTTATTTTTGAAATTATTGAATTGTCCAAAATTCCAGAATAACATAATTGTTCAAGCTTTCATATTACACAAAATTTTGGCATTATTTCTGGAATTTCGAAAAATTAAATAATTTCGGCAATATAAATCTTGAACAATTATGTTATCTGGAATTATGTTATTTTGAAAATAAATTTTACATTTTTATTAAAATCAGGGGCAGAATGATCATTTCAGCACACATTTAACACCATTAACACTTAAAACTGACGGAAGGGCCAAGAAAGGAATGAAAATTACAACTTAGGTCATATAGTTAACTTTTTTTCAAATTAGGCCAAGAAAGGAACCAGAAACTTTTCTAAAGCCAAATAAGGAATTTCCTCTCAATAGAAATCATCATCAGGCAACACTGAAAAAAGTTGCAACAAGTATTTTAGAAATATAAACCAGGGCGTAGTCATACTGCTCTAGAAGACATTACAGATCATCAGACAACGAAGATTCATAACTAGGGGGAAAAACGAAGGAATCCATAAACGAAGAGGATCCATACATAGATCAAACTACCATAAATACATTCATACTGCTCTAGAAGACATTACAGATCAGCTATGGCAATCTCAAGTGAGCGCCAGTTAGTGAGGCGGGGGTGCCGGTTACATGTCAAACAGGTTTGCATCGCGACATACTACTCAGCTACACAACAGGTCAACACAGCGGTCGTACAAGCAGGTAACTTTCATCTTCGACGGCCGGCACGCAAGCTGCCGAGTTCAACATCCAAGGGGAAAATGCCATCTCCCATATTCAGATGGCAGCCATCTCACAATCCAACGTAGGGGCACTGCTTTCTCGCATGTTCCGGGATCAATTTCGCAACAATGTCTGCTGGAACTCCTTTAAGTTCTGCAAGTAAACACAGATGCCAAACAGAAATAAGTCGTTGATATCATCAAGAAACATAAAACTGGGTCTTCTTGACGCTTTCAAACAAGTACTGCACTAGTTATGGTGCCTACTTGAGCAATGAGTACTTAGCTACCAAAAATAAAAGTCTACGACATAGGTGGGTGTAAAAATTACCGTGAGCCTTGAAGTTGAAGAGGGGTGGCAGAAATCGGCCATTTGGAAGGCGGGTGTTGGGGTCTCGAAGCTCATCAAAGAATGGGTGAACTAATGCCTCCACCTGGACAAAAGATTCACACAGATCTTAACAAACCATATAGTCAAGGATAATGCAGAAACTGGGGGACAGGTCTAGCATCATGTGTAACGTGTAGCAATATATACTTACTGCAGTGCAACGAAGATTGGGGGAGTACTGGAGCAACCTAGAGACCAGATCAACAGCTTCAGGTGGCATCCTTTTGTGAAATACCTAAAATGATACATGTCCTGTTAGTAACCCAATGATCAATTTGTGACAACATTGCAGTCGTGCAAAAGAAGCGTACCTTGTGCCACGGGTGTGCCTTAATCTGTGGGAATTTGAACTCTGTATAATTCGGGTTCATGCACTTAATTTCTTCCCTTGTAGGAGTTCCAAGGACCTGCAATGCCCAATCAAATTAAGGGTCAGATAAGAATTTTCTCATGGGAAGGATGAGAAATGAATCACCAGAACTGGCAACTACCTTGATGATTTCAACGAGTTGGTCCACACCACTTTCACCGGGAAACAAAGGCTGTACATTAAATTTATTGTAAGAACGTTAGAACTCAAATGCATTGCTGACATGTCGAAGATTACATTAATCAGAAAACGCATGAAGAAAGAAGAATGCCTACCTGCCCTAACATAAGTTCAGCAAGAACACATCCTGCAGACCAAATGTCGATGGCCGTGGTGTACTCGGTGGCACCAAATATGAGCTCTGGTGCCCTATAGTACCGGGAACAAATGTATGATATGTTTGGTTCTCCCTTGACCAGAACTTTTGCACTTCCAAAGTCGCATAGTTTAAGCTGGTGAGTGTGCGGGTTCACCTGTAGTCAAGTTTAACGATCAATTTCAAGACACAAAAGATGCCTTTCAGCATTGGAGACAAGAAAAATAGATAAGTTTCCAGTATACCAGAAGATTCTGTGGCTTGATATCCCTGTGGCAAACACCGATACTTCCGTGAATGTAAGCCAGTGCCCTACATATCTGCCAAAACCAATGCCAAATATAGCAGTAAGTTCATGTTCAAAAGCCAAAGAAAATAAAATTTCTTTTTAGCTTTAAACCACAAAACATTCTTTGTTAGAAACAGGGACAAATATATTTCAGTATAAGCAGAGCAACAACAGAAAAATCCAACAGGTAATGTGAAAAAAGTGTTACCTGATACATATAGAGTTTCACATAAATAAGTGGCATCCGCTGGTTCATCTTGTTGTAATGCTTGACAACTCGATGAACTGTCTCAGGAACATACTCAAGAACCAAGTTCAGATATAGTTCATCCTTCTCAGTTGTTGAAAAGAAACAATGCTTCAGAGCTACAACATTAGGGTGGTCAAGCAGACGCATGGTCTGCAGCTCACGGTTCTTGTAACGCTTGTCCTGAAGAACCTTCTTTATGGCAACAGTCTCACCCGTCTCCAAGCACTTAGCCTATAAAAGGGTGTGATGGCATTGAAAGTTAGACGAGGCATCTAATCATGCATAAAGTACAAGAAAAAACTGCATTTGCAATAATCACAAAAGGTTTTTGCACATGACAGGATGAAAGATCCATAATATGAAAGCATCTAGCTCTAGTAGACCGCAAAACTTATAAATTTGATCCAGACAAAATCCAGCAAATAATAACACAGAAAGCAGCCGAATAAAATATACTGTAACAAAAAGTTGCAACTAACCTGGAAGACGATCCCAAAAGAACCTTGACCTACAATGCGCTCAGCCATGTAGCTCACCGTCTGCAAGCACATACAATAAATACAAATTAAAATACAGAAATAAATTACAGCATTATTCAAAATAATTAGAGCTATTTTGTATGCATCATGAAGATGCTGGCAATGGACAAAGGTCAGGTAGCACAATGCAATGTAGCATTAGTAATCAATTGCTGGGTTCATGCTTGCACAACTCATGTACCACAAAATAGCAGCCATATCCTGATCAGATGCAGTGAGATCATTACCTGTTTTGGTTGACCATTCTTGCCACCAGTAGTTGTCACAATTATGTGCCCAGTTTCAGTCCCTTTGCCATTGATGATGGTTGCTTCAACTTCCTGCATTTGTCATCAAGAATATATGTCATGACTAATTCTCATTTGCACAAAATACAGAGCAAATTATCGTAATCCAAAAATAAGTGGACAAAGCAATTTCACCTTGTCATCCCTGATCTTTAACTCATTCATCTGATCAGGCAACTTCTCAACACCCATACTGGTGCTGCTGCTGTTCTTGTACCCAGTTGGGGCCACGCCTGCTGAAGCCATCTCTCACGGAAGCCAAAATGGTGCCAAATCAGATTTGCATCAAACCAGATTAGCAGTGGATCAGTTCAGCTACCTGCAGAATGTAACAACAAGATCGATTAGATCGGTAATCAACACAAAAATCAATTACACACACCAACAATACTCTTTCACAGCGGTAGAAATTCATAGTGTGCCTCTGGAACATGGTTAACAAGAGCCGGTAACTACGGACAACATTCATCTAACTACGGACAACATTCATCAAATTCAGGCGAAACTGTAAGAAAAGAGAATGCTTCTGTTTCATGCTTGTAATGACGGAGAATTAAGATCAAGCAGAGAGCAGATCGAAAATACAACCCAGGATCACCCAATAATTGACACATTGCACAAACAGAGCAACTTTCTGCAAGAATTCAAAGCATCTAACCGCGTCGGAACTCGGAACGCTCACGGACGACCAGAACCACCTAAAAGTAGTCGCTTCGTATTCATGACGCCAAAGATTGGCCATGAGAAAAGAAAGGGTCTTAATTTCTTCTGTACGACTGTACCCCCACCTAATGTGTATCTTTGGACTGCCAGATCATAAATATTCACGCCAAGTTCTTCAGCGAAACGAAATTACCCCTTTCGGTATTTGCTATCTTAAGCACAGAGAAAATAAACTCGTGCTGCTTATTTCTTTCCCAGAACTCGAAAGTCATCAAGGCAACGTGCCATACTCTCACGAAACTTTAACGCATCCTAATTTGGGAATCAGATAAGGTGCATCCACCTATTCAAGCAAGTGAGCCTCTAATTATGGCGAACGAGCAAATCAACAAAGAATCTCCCATTCGGGCATCAATGAACTTCACGGATTACCTACCTATGCGCATCTGATGCAAAGAAAATGCCCCAGGTTGCAATGAATAACAGGAAACAACAAGTCCCAGCTAATGAGATCCGCGTAAATGCTCTCCGTTGACTGAATACCGACATAAGCACTTGGTCACGAGCTTGGGGAACTCCCAAAAATCGCTGCTGACGGGCAAGAACTCGGTCAATCGACGCTAGAATCCCTCATTTTTCACCGCCAAAAGGCAGATCCGCGGACACAGCAGCAAGGCATGCCGGCAGCGCAAGGAACCATGGATCCGACAACACATCTCTGAGACCACAAGCCCCAAAGAAAAGAAGAAAATATCAAAAACAAACCCAGGAGCAAGAACAGATGGCCGGCCGTCTCATACCTGCTCCGTATCAGAAATCTCTTTGGTTTCTCTCCAAGATTTGCTGCCCCTCCTCCGGCTCCCTCTCCTCTAGCTGGGACGCCGCTCCGTCCTCTCCTTCCCCTCCTCGGCTGCTGCTTTCCGCCCCCCTTTCTACACCACCCCCGCCTCTTCTTTTTGGTTGTCGGGACGCAAGGAAAGCAAAAATACTGCTACCAACGCGACGCAGCTGCCGAAATGATTTGTGCCTGCCTCGCCTGCCTGCTGCCGAGGTGAGAGAGAGAGAGAGAGGGCGGGGCGGGCAGTCAAAGCACCCACCACCACCACAGGACAGGAGCGCGCACCCGTTCTGGCTCCTACCCATCTCCCTTTATTCCCACAGACGTATGGGCCCCAACTCCTCCGGGGCCCGGGCGTCCGTCAAACACGTTGGTACCAGGCCACGTGCCCTCGAGAGGGCGGGATCCCTTGGGTTTTGGTTGGGCCACGCCTTTTGACCGGTCAAATCGTCGGGGCCCGCAGCTCGGACTGCGTCGGGGACGGAGGGGGCCTCCTCGGCTACTGTTCGCCAGCTTTGATTTTACACTGTCAAGTGGACCTGCGCCTTACGGGGCCACACCGCAGTGGGTGAGATCCACAAGGAGAAGGGTTTTGTATTTGTTTGGTTTTTTACCGCATCTGGGCACCAAAGATTCGAATACTCTGATGAGGAGAAAAGACGGTCCTGCCCCTCGGTTTGGTTAGATCTGGTTTTCTGTTTTGAACTCGAGGCGAGAACGGTAATCGGGTGGGTGGCGTGGGAAGGACCAGCTGCACTGTTGACTGAGCGCAGCTGGTGGAGTGGGCGAAGTTTTCCAGGACCGCAGGAGCAGGTGCTCCGATCCGGTCCAGTACGTTTGGCTTCGAAATTTCAAATCAGTCACAGGCGAATCTGGCCCCTGGGAGAACGGGTGGACAAAATTTGGGTGCGAAAAACAAGCAGAGTGGGGGTACTTTGGTTCTGACAAAACGGGGCATCCATCTACAACAGCGAGAATATTAGCACATCGCAAAAATTTCTGAGGTAAATATTAAGTGTAAGCTCTTGCTATAATGTTAGATTGATTAAAAATATATTTAAAAATAACACATGTAGGTGACGAGGTTACATGTATAGAAAATTATAGGTATAAACATGATTTTGTTCGGGATATATAAAGATAAGATGTGGAAAAAAGGATAAATTTGACATAACAATGTGTCAACTACATTTTGTTTTCTTGTTTCATGATTTGTCATTTTGATCCCATAAGCAAAGTAGATTTTATGATTCATCATTCGTGAGCACCACCCCAAAGTTTGTGAATTTTTCCATAATATAAAATACTTTTAAAGATGATTTATAAGGGGTTTTAATGATTTCATATTGTGTGTAATTGATATTTCCCCTACTCGATCACCAATAAAACATAATAGGGATTGTTATTTACACACGGAGTTGATTATAAGGATAAAATATTTTTTTAATTGTAGATGATACAATATCCGAGCAACATATTAATGAAAATAGGCGAAGGTTTAGATTTAGGGTTGTGGTTTTGGATACGACACCTCTCACCTTCAGAGGTTGGTCGAGTAAGTCAGTATTAATCTACCCAACAGTGTTGAAAACTAGCATCAAAATATTTAAGCACTTTACAAAAAAAGAGTGTGACGTGGCTCAAGTTTCGTGGCAAACGGTGTGCAAGGAAGCCACACAAAAATATCGAGTGGTTAACAAGATGAGTCAGGTTGTGAAAAATATGTGGAAAGCCGTTTGCAAAGAAACTAGTTACTGGACCAAAAACTAAAATTGATTGTTAAGGGTACATAGGATAGAGAGGTTGGTCGAATTCATGGATTTCCAAATTCTATTCAATGTTGGAAGAAGAAAAGCACCCATGGGCTTGCTAAGTCTTCCATATGAGTTGACAAAACCCAAAACCAAATAAACACTCATTGTAATATTGGTGAAAAACCATACCAAGTATTCTCTCAAGTTTAGCTACCAACTTGTAGATCACACTTGTATAAAAGTCATTATATATGCAATGGTGTATCCATATGCATCCCATGTATTTGTAATGACAGTTGACACTGAATTCAGTATTGCAGCTCAACATATTTGGGTCATCTGTCACGCATATTTACTGTATTTGGAGTTAGAACAAAGTTATGGCTTTGGTCGATTCATTGATCTGGGGAGGTATTTATTTTAAGCCACGTTATAGAGGGAAACTAATTAAGAGCCGACCGATGACTATTACAGAGGTGTCAACTTGATAGTTTGCAAATTACCCCTCGTGAAATGTCTGCCGAGAGTAGTAGTTTCCGCGGTTCTGCCAGCTAGACCGGTCAAATTTCACAACATAAACCGCTCTATCTTTTCTTGATCATACCTTTGTCAGCTCGCGTCATGGCGTAACCGAGAAGCGGGCCCCGTTACCTGCGTCCTCGAGTTCAAAAACGACGAAGTCCTTGGTCATGCATGAGATCAACCACTCCATGAGCACGGCGGCTCTCTCAGCCGAGAAGAGGAAAAACAAAGCTTGATGATCCGGCCGTGGTTGATTTGCGTTTAACACGTGCCGGAAACAGCCACAGACGTTTGTCATCAGCTAGCTGCATGCGTGTCTGGCGCGGCGCCCATCCGTTCACCGTCCCATTTCCTCCATCCGTGCCAGCCAAGCAACGAGGAGCAACGAGGAGGTAGCCGTGCCAGGCAAATCCCAACTCGTTCGGCGTGTGTGGCCTGGCGCCCACGACGACCCGGCCGGCCGGCCGCCGCCGGCGCTGGAACTCGCCGACGCCGCGACAGTCCGGATCGGACTTTCTCAACGCATTGGAACCGGACCACCGTCTCAAAAACGTGGCGCGGCCGCCTTCCGCCTGCGCGGTCATGGTCTCCATACGGTAGGGGTCCCTTCCTTTTCGTTCCCGGTCATGGTTCCGTTGGTGAGGCAGCAGCTGGCATGGTCAGAGACACGGCGAGAGCGATGGCGTCGGGGTATCTTTCTTGATCGATTCCGAGCACGCGTACACGATTCGTCCCTCGTCAGCATGTACGTACGTACGCGTTGATTGATACTACCGCGCGCGCGCGGACGGAGCAAGGCCGTGACCGTTTGGTGTGGTCAGTTTAGCCATTTCATCAGTTTCGTATTCGAGCGAGTACCAACAATGGTTTCTCTGCTCCAGTCAAGCCACATATAAGATCGAAACAGTTCCAGTCAAGCCCCGCCATCCGTGACCGTAACCTTCAGCAATCATCATCATCAC
Source organism: Eragrostis nindensis (assembly GCA_012490785.1). Classification (NCBI taxonomy): domain Eukaryota; kingdom Viridiplantae; phylum Streptophyta; class Magnoliopsida; order Poales; family Poaceae; genus Eragrostis; species Eragrostis nindensis. The sequence continues at coordinate 909,221 of JAAXCT010000069.1, read as the reverse complement.
CCGCTGCCTGCTGCCTTGCCGCGCTAGTCGCCGGGAAACTTGAATGCTGCAAAAATGACGTCGCACCTGCTCCTCTCGATCCGCCAGTGAGCGGCCGGGAAACCAGCTGAAGCGACGAGCAGATGGATAAACTCCGGCACCTTGCTTAGCTAGATCTAGTTAACTATAATCCACTAATCATGTCATGTGTTACGGATAAGACCGCGCGCCTTACTACTCCCAGTCTCCCACCATGTGACGTCCCGCGCCTCTAGCTAGCCCGCCTAGCCAATCATCACGAGCGCCCATGATGACACCGCCGTTTATTTTAGGTTGATTGTTAATCGAGCTAGTACTAATAAAACTATTAAACCACTCCACTTCGCTCCGCTCACTCGGCACAAGACGACGAGCTAGGCATGGTTAAACAGAAGGGGTGCCGGTAACAGAACAGTAAACGGGAGGCAGGCAGTACTGTAGTGGTGCAGGCAGAGGGGCTTTGTTGGGAGGGGCGCGGACTTTGAGGCCGGCCGGTCAACCCGTGATTAACGTTGCGATAGATCTCACTCGCCGCTTGATGAATTGGGATAAATAACAACAAAACAAGCAGGGGGGCTGTTTCTGGATTGCGGTGGATTTGGGGACAAGCGCCCTGGATCGGCGCCGAGGGTGGAGGAGGACACGAGTCGTGTGACGAACCGATGAACAGTCCGTTACGGGCGACGGATTCCCTGCCTCCTCCACCGCCTGCGATCAGGCAGGCGGCGAGCGGCCGACACAAACGTGCTGCTCCGTTGCTGCACGCCGGCAGCAGTGGACTCGTTGGTCTTCGCGGAGCATCTCTCTCCCCCCCGCTCTGACAGAGCTCTGTGGCCTTGTCCTCAACCTCACCCAGAGCCAGAGATGCCCTGGGAGGCTGGGACCGTTCCCAGTTCCCTGCTTCTCCATCCTTATCTCGACGGATGTACTAGTAATTAACACGTGGATGCCGCCGCCGCTCATGCATGGTGAGGTTGATTAACCTAACCAGTATAAACATGCTACTAGTAATCAGCACGCCTTATCTTCACGCATGGCTCGGGCCAAAGCGAACCAACCAACGGTACGTGCCGCATGGCATGAACCATAGGGCGGAGGAGAGTAACTACTGTGCCCGTACGCTCGCTGCCGCAAGCCTGCCGGCGAGTACAGGCAGCTACCTGGTCAATCAGCCAAGCGCCGGCCGGCGATGCTCTGTGTGTGTGTGTGTGTGTGTGTTTTTGAGGAGAAGGCCGGCGATGCTGTGTGAATCTCTCTGGCGCCTCTCCGCTCCGCTTCGTTTCGTTTCGTCGTTTCTCCCGCGCGTAGGGCAGGCCCTCGGTGTGGCATGGGCCACGGCGATAATGTGGTAACCCCCCGGCCGGGGCTCATCCACATGTGGCCTGGCCCACCCACGGCGACCGGCGACCGCTAGAATTTTGGTCCGGTCCGCGGAGAAGATTGCTTCGATCGCCATGTTGTCGTGATTGGTGCAAACAGCTCATAGGTCATGAACTGGTTATTTTTCGCATGAACTGGGCACTGCATCGTGACCCCTTTATTCGTACTCTCCGCGGACAGTAAAATCAGACGATTACAGTACAGATGGTACGATCACGCACACTGGTTTGCTTGATTGCTTCGATCGCCATGTTGTCGTGGTTGGTGCAAACAGTTCATGGGTCATGAACTGGTTAATTTTCGCATGAACTGGGCATTGCATCGTGACCCCTTTATTCAACACCTCCGCGGATAGTAAAATCAGACGATTACAGTACAGATGGTCCGATCACGCACACTTGCCGTCATTGGAAAACTCTAGTCCAACAGGTCCAGGTGTTCGCTGTAATTCCCTCCGTTGCGCGCCGGCCATTTCAGTGGCATGTATCGTACCTGGGCCGGAATTTGGATCGGACGGGTGCCGCCAGCTTGAGCTGTGCCTGGTTGGTCAACGGAAATGACCGCTCCGGTCGCCGGAGAGCTGGGAGGCGACGCGGGAAGCAGCAAGCAAGCCGCCGGCTCCCGCGCGCCAAAGGGGCAGGCGCGCCCGCTGCCGTCGCAGCAACTTGGCGGAACCGGCTTGCCCGCGTCGGCCGCGCTGCCCTCTGGATGGTGGACGAGGCTAGGCGTACCGGCTCGATAGAACGAGCAAGGGCGAATTCGAGATTCGCTCGGCAGAGCACTGGAGCTGGGCGGGGGAAGGCGAAACAGGGCAGTGGGTCCGTAGCGCGCATGGGTCGAGTCCCCGAGCCTCATCCGGACCGCCCGATAAGGATCGATCGGTTGACGCTTGCCCAGGGTGGTCGCTATTCGAAACAACGACCCCCCGGACGCTATTCCAAACAGCGAACACCCCTGGTCCCGGCGGCCACCCGCCGGCGAGGCAGGAGGAGGCCGGGGAATCTAGGAAGAAGGTCCGAGTTCCATCGAAGCCTTGACGCAGCAGCGCCGGGGCCAGGCACACGGCGCCGCCATGGTTGTGCGGTCGCGCGCGGACTCGCCATGCTTGGGAGGCCAGGCCCGCCTCGCCGACACGGGCGCGCCGCGACCACGTCCGCTCCGAGTAGCGAGCGCCTGGTTGCCGCCGTCGCCGTTTCGACGTCTACGCCGGCCTAGCGCGCCGACATCGCCGTTCTCGATGGAGATCTTGGGGGATCTGGCGGTCCTGGGAGCCTGTCGATCGGGCGATTACCGGGCGCGTTCGTCCACCGCCGCGAGGAGGAGGTACAAGCAGGCAGCGACGGCCGAGCTTCAGGTTGGCCAGATTGGTGCTTTCTTTCCTCCTCCGCCATTCCCACTCCATTCGCAAGCCACTCAGTAGTGGCGCTACTCTGTTTTCTGATCCACAGGGGCAGGGGTGCGAATTTGCATCCATGATGAGCGACTACTACCATTGTACAGTATGGAAAATACGAAAGTGTCTTGTCTAAACTGAAACCATGCAGGAATCGCAAGGCATTCAACAGGCCAACAACAAGCATATTGTTATCACGCGTGCTTAATGTGGTCTATTGGCGTCACTAGTGTCCATATGGATGCAGGGATCTCCATGACGAACCCAAATACTGGAGGACCTTAGCAGGAAAGTAATGTGTCAAGTATGACATAGTAGTACTCAACATGACGGAACGTTGTGCTACTTAGGAAGTTAGCATGAGTTGACATCGCAGGGGCACACTTAGCACTACTACAACCGTTCGCCCTGGAAAAATGAACCGCAGATTGTTTGTTGGGCCGATTTATCAAGGAAAAAGACGAGGCGGCCTCAACAGATCGTACTAGTATATGGGCCGGGCTAAAAAAAGCGAATGCCGGCCATTTTGGTATGTAGCTTTGCTTGTAGTTGTACGTATCCTTCCGCGGTGGGACACGTACTGCACCGATCCTCCTTTCATTGAGACCACCACGAGCTGCTTGCAGCTGTGCGCCATGTGATGGAGGTCGACGTACATTGTTTTGGAGATCTTTTCTCCGTCTCCTCAGCTACCTCTCTCGCGCCTGTCTGTCTCACAGGACAATTATACAACGCTTACAGTCTGTAATAGTAAGTGAGAATTGTTCTATGAGACCGTGATCGGTAATCCATCCGTCTGTCGAACCCAAGCCAGCCATTGCTTCTTAATACTCCGTACGGTACAGGTGGAGCGTGTTAAAACAGCAACAGTGAGGCATGTAAAATTTGCAGGCCCTGGAGAAGTAACTAACTGCCAGCGCCGAGACATCCTGTAAAGCAGGGCCACCGGGCTCAGAACCCTTCAATCTGTTGATTATAGTCTGCCTCAGCAAAGAAAGAAAGATGATGAGGAGCAACTTCAGTTGGTTAGTACTGAATGAAACCTCTCCGGTTTTTTCCTCCCAACAAACCTTTCAATCTCTGCATGACTGCTACCGTCGACTCGACGCGGCGTACTTTGCTACACGAGCAGCAGCTAGGTGCCATTCACTGCGGCCAGCGGAGTACAGCAGAAATGGCAACGACAGGGACGCGTTCCTGGGAAAAAGTACCAGATCTTCGCGTAACAAATGGCGTTTTCTGATGCTAACTTAAGGTAACAGAGATATAGTGCCAGATAAATTCATGTTTCAAGACAATTCTATATGGGTTAGGTCAGTGTAAACATCTTTATTTCTGAATAGTTATTAGTACTGCAATGCGAGACTGTGATGAAGTCTTTTTTTTTTTGGGTGGTGGCTTGACCAGAACATCTGTCGAAGAAACGGCAAGAAAACATCAGCTATAGCTGAAATGAGGGATGTTAAAACAAGGGTGGTTGGGTAGTGAGGAAATTGAAGGCGGGCATTGCAGCTGTGCCGTTACTACTGTTCATCTGCTACCGCTCGCCGGTCGCCATCAACCATTTTCCTTCGTTCGTCTCTCAGGGCAGTAATCACGCGCCCATGAAGTGCCTACTGGCCGCTGGCTTTGCTATGCTCGGCTCGTCTCCTGTCCGCGTCCGATCGCCCATCCATACCAGAGAGAGAGAGAGAGAGAGAGAGAGAGAGAGAGAGAGAGAGAGAGAGAGTTTATTTCGATCCACGGGCGGTAGATACATCGTCGTGACTCGTATGGCCATGGCGCCATGAAGACATTGAGCGTGTACAATGAAATGACAGTACAGTACTGTACCAGTGAATCAGCAGCTCAATCAAGCGATGCGTTACTGGTAGTGGTAGGGTACTCCATCTCCATCTTCTTGAAGGAGGTTGATTTGAGATACTTCTACTAACATGTTAATGTACTGGCAGCAGCGGGAAATTTTAACGCTGTACTTTCGAGCAATAATAGATGTTGAATCTGGCCTGCATTTTTACCGCACATAAGTAAATTACTTTGGCGAAAGTTCACTGCATAGACACGAGATGCTCCGTCCGTAGCCAGATGAGCAGATATCCTTCATTGCGTGGAGTGAACTTTGAAACTTTTCCACTCACGCTGGTAATACTCTCCACGAGCATTATCCTTCTTTTACAGATGAGGAGGTATGCACGAAAAATTTATGTACGCGAGCTGATTATCACATGGAAAAGAACTCAAAAGGTTCCTACCGGCTAGTGCTAACATTGACAACAACAAAGCAGTGTGATGCAAAAGCTGTCAAAATAATCCAACAAAAGGAATGCACAAACGATGACAAAATAGCAGTGCTGTTTTAAAGAGCCTAGTCACGCAATTCATCAGTTTTTAACAAACATGTACAAGAAGACATGAATTTCATTTGTTTTTTGTTTGTTCCTCTTAAGAGAGCAGTTGGAGGTTTATAATCTTGGGCATGTTGGCCGCGCCCATGACACCAGGTCACCAGCAACGACCACCATCCTCCCAGAAACCATACTTCTGTTTGTTTAATGTTTATGGGACTAGTAGGTTGTTATGATATATTTCGTCTGGCATGGACAAGCAGAGAAGACAATTAAGCATCGCGCTATATATAGTTGTCTTATAGGAACAACAAAAGGGCAGCAATTCAGTTGGAGCAGTCGTAAATCTTGCACGCGCTATATAGTTGTCTTAGTTTACTGCTAACATTGGTGCAGTAGCAGGAGGACACGATCCTCTTCTGTCCGTGGATCCGAAGATCGTGGGATTGCCGGCTGATCACCAGTATAATGCATAACTGACTACTATAATACAGTACGGCGCATAACATTATCACGCTCACGTGAAGGCATCAACACAGCTTCGTGTCTTTTCATAAATTCCTCAATGGAGCAACACGTACTTAGATTCAAATCGATTTGGTGCAGTTGTAGTACCAAGCTAGGGGTAGTGATGAAAATGCAATGCCTTTTAATTTCCTTTTACTTGCACAAGCGGTAAAAGTCACGCATTACTACTGCCGGTCCCATGCACCTCCCCATGTATCATGCAAAGTACCGGCGCCTTTGCTAAACTTCCCGAAATTTCGAAAACCATGCAGCTGGAGCTCATAGCCAGATCTGAATTTCCTTTCCTTTCCCTCTCCAAGTCTCCATGGATCCATCTCTCCACGCATATGGATGCATTGCTTGGCAGTAGTAGTAAGAGCAGAGTTTAATGGCGATCACAGGATGGCAGTAAACAGCAGCAGGTACCCCCGTCTTTACGCGTCTCCTTAACGCCCTCCACCTACCTGCCCTGTCCCGTCCCCGGCCGGCCGATCAGCTAGCTGCGCCGTCTTCAATGCCCTCCGCCTTCCCGCTATAAAGCACACTCGCCACCTTCTTCCTCACTCCACCACTCGTCCACTCCCACAGCAGCATCAGCACCAGCAAGAGCAAAAGAAGCCCCACACAGCCTCTAGGCCAGAAGCTCGTGAGGAAGAGGTAGCAGCAACAGCAATGGCGAGGTCTGCCAAGGTGCTGGTCGCGGCCCTGCTCGTCCTGGTGGCCGTCGCCGCGGAGGCGAGGAACCTCAAGACGGCGGAGCCGGCCAAGGACGACGCCGTCGTGCAGCCGCAGACCTTCCCGCCCTTCGACCGCCTCGGCGGCGGCGCGTCGCCGGCGTTCGGCGGCCTCCCCGGCGCCGGCAGCAGCATCCCCGGGTTCGGCAGTATGCCCGGCGGCAGCAGCATCCCCGCCTTCAGCGGCATGCCCAGCATCGGCAGCATGCCCCTCTTCGGGAGCCCGGGACTCGGCGGGTTCGGCGGCATGCCGGGCTCCCCCGCCGCCGGCTCCGTCGGCGAGCAGGCCAAGAAGCCTTGAAGCCCCCCCTCCGCCGCCGCCGGAGTTGGAGCTGGAGCCAGCAGCGCCTGTCAGTCAGTGCTGGCTCAGTTCCTGGGCTCTTCTACTTATCCGTGCCGTTCATCTGTGCAGTTAGGCTTGCACCGTTCGTCTAGCTAGCTAGCGACTCTACATGGTGTGTTCTGCTCCGTCTAGTTTGTTGTTGTTACCTGCATTGGAGAGTTGGGTTGTGTTGGATTTGTTGTTTGATTAGGTTCGTGGATGATGTGTTTGTGGTGTGAGATGTTCTTGAGGCATGAATAATGCTGCATGTCTGTGTTGTGGTGAACTGGTAATGGCACTTGTGGTACTGTACTAAGCTTTTGTTGTCTTTGCTGTGAATTGTTGCCATGATTATGCAAGATTCATAATCTCTAAGAACATCTAGAACGCGTGAAATCTTGGCGCTACGACGCAGGTTGGAAAACCAAATGCTCTCAGAACTCGCCGTGCATGCATTTTCTTTCAATAGTATAGTTCAAATTACAGAACATCTAGAATATTGGAGTTCAAATTACAGAATGGAGAACATCAAGAAATGAGAAAATGCTCGACAATGAAGAAAAGAAAATACTACTAAAAATTCAGGACTTTAAGTCACACTGTCACAGACATCTCCTGCGGCAGCAATTTACTGCTCTGGGTGGTGGAGTTACTGTCTGTGTCTGCCATTTATGCACCCTTGCTCGTACGGTTACAAGACCCGCTGAACCTAACCGAGCCGAACAGTAACTGATATCGCTTTTTAGGACTAACTGGAATTAAGGTCAGATACACTATCAAAGGAGTGAATTCCTAAGGAATGTTTTTTTAGGAGAAGGAATTTGTTTTTTTTTTTTGAGATCAGGAATTTGGTGTGTTGCAAGCCAAACAGTTCGATGTGAACATTTCCTATCCGCATGCATACTCGTCCATGCTCTTTATTGTTATCTTGGGCCTTGCCCACCATTAATTGCTTGAGAAAAGTCCTATTTGCCTCCCCCAACTATAGGGGGTAGTGTAATTTTCATCCTTAACTATAAAATCGGGTATCCACAGTCCCTCAATTGTATAGGTGGGTGCAAATCGACTCCCTGAGCGGTTTTGAGGGCGGTTTTGTCCTACGTGGCATCATGGGTCCCACATGTCAGGTGCCACGTCATTTTTTTTTCTTTTTTTTCTTTTCTCACTTCTCTTTCTACCGCGACCAATTAGATGGGGACGGCTCGCTCTCGCATTTCGTCAAGCAAGTGGCGCGCGCACGGTCGAGCTCCTCCTCCTTGTCCTGCAGTCGAGCTCCTCGTCCTCCAAGAGCGAGGCGAGGCGGTCGCTGTCATCGCAGGCCGCGTTCGTCAGCGACGGCGGACACGGCCGCGATGAGCATGAAGGCCACGCAAACTGCGACCACGAGCCGCGTGGACGGAGGACGACGACGCGCCCTCACCGGCGGGCGAGAGGGCCTCCTCCTCCATCCATCTGGCGGTCATGTGCAGGAGGCGGCGAGCGAACGGGGACAGGACCCGCCGGGCGGACATGGGTAGGAGGCGCCGGGCGGATGGTGGAAGGAGGCGCGGCGCGGGTGGGTTCGGGCTGGCGAGCGACCGCGCCGCTGGGGCAGAGCTGGACGCCGAGGAGGAAGGCGAGGAAGGCGTCGACGACGGCGGCGTACTCAACCTAGTCCATGCAGAGGCGGGGCACATGCGTCGTCTGTCAGCGCACTGGTTGTCGCGTGCGCGGCGAGGATGAGGCCGGCGAGGGCCAAGACAAGGCGGGCGGCGGCGGCGGCAGGCAGGCATCGCGACGCGAGAGCAGGAGAGGCGAGGGGGGTAGAGGGATCACAGAGGCGCCGTGTCCATTCGCGCGGGGCAGTTTCGGGGGCGTGCCGGGGGGTATTGAAGCGCGAGCACGGCGGAGGTGGGCGACTGGGCATCGGGGAGGAGAGGAAGAAGGAATAAATGGAGGAAGGGAGGAAAAAAAAGAAAAAGAAAAAGGAATAGTGACGTGGCACCTGACATGTGGGGACCCACGATGCCACGTAGGACAAAACTGCTCTCAAAACCGTCTGAGGATTCGATTTGCACCCACCCATACAACTGAGGGACTGTAGATACCTGGTTTTATAGTTGAGGGTAAAAATTACGCTAGGCATAATAGTTTTTTTTTGAGCACATCTACGCATAATAGTTGAGGGAGATAAATTAGACTTTTCTCTAATTGCTTTCATCGAACTGGGCCTCCAGTCCAGGCAAGTTCCGAGTTTATAGGACCCCTCCTCCACAGACTCGTCGTGAGACGGCAGAGGAACTCTTTGCGTGGAAGGGCCGGACTTTTCCATACAGGCACACTCGGCCTTGTAATATATTAAGCCCGAAAGCGAAAGGCAGAGACGATCGGAGCCGAACTCTCGATGGCGAGCAACCGCAGGTTCCAGACGACGGTGGACCCCGCCCTGGCCGCGTCCGCGGCCTTCGCGGCCTTCGGCGCGGTGGTGGCCTACCCGTCCACCGCACCCACCGCGACGGCGCTCGCCTTCGCGCTCGGCTACGGCGCGCTGCTCTTCCTGCTCCCGTTCTCCGTCTACGCGCACGTGTTCCTGCAGTTGCCGCGCGTCCTTTGCCAGACGCGAAAGTCGATGGTGGTCTGCGCCACGGCCACTCCCGTGGCGCTCCTCGCCGCCGTCCTCGCGGTGCTCGGCGTGGCCACCCGCGGCGGCGGCGACGTCGCCCTCGCCGCGGGCGCCGTCTGGGCCGTCGACGTTGCGTCCGTCGCGGCCCTCGGCTGGTGCCTCACAAACGGCGGCTACACGGCGATCAAGTTCAGAAGATGCGACCAGAATGCGAACTACATGGACGCGTTGCGTCGGTCGCCGGAGCTGGGGCGCCCACTGATCATCCGCGGCGATCCCAAGGTCGCCATGCGAGACGCCGCCCGCTTCCTGTTCGCCGTGTCGGCCGCCTGCGGGGTCGCCGGCGGCGCGGTGGTCGGCGTCCTGTCGTCGACCACCGGCGGTCTGGCCACGGGGGCCACGGCCGCCGTCGTCCTCCTCGCGCTGCCCGTGTGCCTCCTGTACGTCCCAGAGTACGCGGTGGCTCCCTACCCCGCCATGGAAGGCGTGCTCCAGCGCAACCCCATGGCGGCGTGGTACCTGCTGCTGGCGCCGGTGGCGCTCGTGCTGTGCCGCCTCGTGGCGGCGGTCGTCAACGCCGCCGCCTCGTGGGACGACGGCGCGTTCGTCACCGTCATTGCCGGCGCCGGCGCCATGTGGGCCGTGGACGCCGCGACCGCCGTGTGTCTCGGCCGGAGAATCGCGTGGGAGATAGAAACGCGTCCTATATATTCCCGGTCCAGCTCGTCGGACATTGCCGCGGCGTTCCTCATGGTTTACTTGCGGTATGGGTTGTACCTGCACGTGTTCCATATCATTGGCTGCGGTGGTCAGCTCAGATGGTTCAACTGAAGCAATTAGTAGTCGTATAGTTTTTGTTTTTGTTTTCTTTCCTGTCTTCAGTTGACTACATATATGTCGTAATTATATTCACTTATACATTAGTATGGCTAAATGCAAATTTCGCACTGTAACCAAATGTGTTAATGCCTCTGCATCTTACGCTGGATATGTTTTTAATGGTAATCACAAATTCACATTCCTATTGAAAGCAAATAGATTATCATAGGACGAAAAAATGGTTGCAAATCTTTGGGCGCAAAAGCATACAGAATTTACAGTAGCAAATCCTTTGTATCAAGCGAAGATAGAGCACAAAGCACCTGCTACCAAGCAACTACTACATATAAAAGTAGGCGACACTTCAGCAGTTTCAAATCAGTGGTACCCCCATTCTTGGTCGTTATGCGTGGTTACCACCTTTTTTTTTTCTGAGGCGTATGTGTGGTTACCACCTGAGGCTTAAGCAGGAACTGACGTCGCAAACTTGAGCCCAAGAACTTGCATTTGCAGTCTGAATTTCATGGTTGTGCTAAACTTGAGCCCAAGAACTTGCACTTGCAGTGTGAATTTCACGGTTGTGCTCCGTGAAATAAAAGCCAGACAGAAATATCACTGAACATTGTGTCAAAGAAAACAAATAAACAAACTATAAACCAATAAGAGATCAATGTGCAGGGAAACTCATTGCTGGTGCTATTATAAGCAGCTTGCGCAAAGGTACAGAATACAACATGTCATCACAAGAGTGAAATATTCCAATTTTTATATATCTATCAGACTTCTCTAACACAACTTATTAAAAGGAAGTTCCATGCAATCTACTAAACAATCAGCTCAAAACCCTAAGTGAGTTAGGGCCATGGTATACTTCCAGGTGATGTACATGAAGCAACACTGATCAGGGTGGCCAATATAATTGGAAGAAGCTTGTGATTCATGAACTACTCATATATCCATTCAAAATTCAGCAAAAAATCATGTCGAACAGTAGAGCTGAGTGCACAAAACGCAAATGTAGTCCTCAAAACTCATCCCCGTCTTTAATCGGCTGCCATAAATGGGTCCACGTCACCAAGATCAGCAATCAGAGGCTCCAAGACTTCCGATTCACCCTCTTGCGCAAAATACGTAGGGAACGGGAGCAAATTTGGGTCAGGTTTCTTGAAATTTGAATCCTTCACGAAAATAAAGCTACCTTGAGGACCAGGAACCTGCAAGAAAAGGGTTCAAAAGAGATACATAAAACACATATTACAACCTCAATGGCCGCCAAGCAAAAGACACTGATGTACAGAAATGATAAAGTCACCTGGCCTTTCAGATAAAGCAGGTTCCTGGCTGGGTCTATTTGGTAAACCCATACATTTTTCACAGTGCGTTGTACACCACCCATGCGTCCGGGCATCTTCCTATTTTTGAAAACCTGAAATGTTCAAATTGCTTTGTCACTGTTACTGCCAAAGCACTGCTTTGTGCACACATTAACTCGTACCTTCTTATAAATAGTTTGAATCTACAATCTGGCCAGTAAAATATAATCCAAGTATTTCTCTGAATGATGGTCGACAGATGACAGAATTTGTTTCAACATAGTAAAAGACTTAAAATCTCACTTCAACCAGAGGAAGCTAATGATAGGATCTATTGTACAGCGCATAATTCATGGAAAAGCACAAAGTAAACTTCAAAATTTTAGAAATGAAGACAAATAATTGTGTCTCTTTTAGGGATAAAATAAGCTACTAAATGAAAATAAGAACTATAGGGAAAATAAGGGCTACTCTCGAGCTGTTCCTCCATGCAGTCGTATAACAAATTACTTCCTCAGTTTTTTCTTTCAGGACATTAGAGCACCTAGATAGTGCAAACTGCACTAACTAGGCTGTCCTAACGCCAAGAAGGAAAAAACATAGGCACTTTGGCAGCATATATTTTACATGAGGAAGAATTAGCTTGCAGGCCTTATAGATGTACACGTGCATCTCTATTCTCCAGTGACAGCCCTAGTCAGATCCGAATAAAAAACATACTGAGGTCTTCATTAAGAAGGTATAGTAATGTTTCAGCACATCATTTAGCTCAGTGTTCATGGTAACGAAGTGAATATGAAAAACATGAGAACATTGGCAACATTATTTAAGCATTATCACTAATAAATAACAGGAAACAGCATACAAGGTTTTTCACTGCTGAAAATCTTACGTATAGTGCCTCTTCTGAGAATAGGGCCAATAGTCACATAACAATATTAATATATAAAGTCATACTGTTATGTAACATACCCTTCCAGGAGCGTCTCTTTGACCAGTAGAACCAATACTGCGATGTGATAAAGATGCACCATGCGATGCAGGACCCCCTTTCATACCATGTCTTTTCATCCCACCCTACATGAATCACAAAAGATTAAATTGTTGAACTTGATACTCTTGAAATTAATGACTTTCACAAACAACAACCAGTTTTGCACATTTTCCAGTGTTAAACTGTAACAATATTCCCTAAGAAATCTAATCTAGGATCTTAAACATAAAAAATACTTGTATTGGTGTGCACAGAAGTCCTAATTGATTTTTCTGGTCTAAGTTTCTAGAACCTCATGTTTGTTTTACCTTCTAGATATTGCCAAATTACAAAGCTCCACAGAAAAAGGGATCACGTTACCTTGTCTCCTGACACCCCTAAGAGCAACTCCAACAGGCTAGGTAAAACGTCTTTTTTCTCTAAATATGGCTAGTACTATTGAAAATGGCTCTCCAACAGTCTCTCCAAATCTCTCTCCAAAATAGCTAACTCTTCATTCCATTTTTCTAGTTAGCTATATTTAGCTAGGGACCTTCACTCTCTATTCCTTCTTCCCGCAGGCCCTTGGTAGTTTAGAGAGTCTGTTGGTTTACTCCAACCCTTTTAGGTGTGTTTTATTTTAGAGACTAGCTGACACCCCTAAGAGCAACTCCAACAGGCTAGGTAAAACGTCTTTTTTCTCTAAATATGGCTAGTACTATTGAAAATGGCTCTCCAACAGTCTCTCCAAATCTCTCTCCAAAATAGCTAACTCTTCATTCCATTTTTCTAGTTAGCTATATTTAGCTAGGGACCTTCACTCTCTATTCCTTCTTCCCGCAGGCCCTTGGTAGTTTAGAGAGTCTGTTGGTTTACTCCAACCCTTTTAGGTGTGTTTTATTTTAGAGACTAGCTAAAATCAAACAATTCGGAAGATATTTTACCTAACCTCTTGGAGTTGCTCTATCTTTTGCAGCATTCTGCTCTAGCCTCTCTTACATGCTAAGCTTCATAGAAAAGCTACTCAAGATCTGAAATGACAATGGCCCCACAGTAAAACTAAAAATCACTCAAGTTACAGTTGCACGCTCTACTTTGGACATTATGGCTTCACCCAGAGAAGAATATTTTTATATCAAAAGGATGTTGTCCCCTATTGAACACTACTATCCTTTGTGATTTTCATGTTTCATATTTTAAATACTTACCACTCAGTTTGCGTACTCCCGAAATTAAGGAAACACTTGCAGTATCTGCTTTGATTTTCATAACAGTTTGCAAGATTTAATAAAAAAAGGAAATTATATTAAAAAAACTTTAATTCAATATTTGGGCTAAAACCTCAAGAAGTAACTACATGTATAACATGCATATTCCCTAAATTCCCTATATTTTCCTTTCAACTAACTAAATAGAGGTGTCAGTGAAAGAAGCTCAAGCTTAATCTATGCTGATTCTTCAGTTGGTCTAGAACAATTGTGAACTGTCTCACAGAAGTGAAGTCGCGAGAACAATATGCAGATAGGTAAGAATACATACCGCAAAACCCTTCCCCTTTGTGATTCCAGTCACATCAACATACTGTCCAGGCACAAAATGGCGAACCGAGATGGTTGTCCCAACAGGAAGAAGTGCGTCCTCCGTTACGGGGAACTCTCTTAGCTTTCTCTTCAGAGGCACCCCTTGTGCTCTAAAGTGCCCCACTTCAGGCTTTGTAAGATGTTTTTCTTTCTTTTGGCCTGCCCCAAGCTAACAAACATACGGAGAGGAATCTAGAAAGTTAGCTAAAATGGAAATTCCAGGTAAAGGTAAATGGAACAAACAAATATGATATAAAGTATCCACACTTTTGCATTTAGATTAATTGACCTAGTAAGTTAAGACAGGATGTTTCTTGCTCTAGCTTGTTAATTATTCATGGTGAGCTGCTAGGCAGTAACCTACCGCATGCCATGCATTATGGTTGCCAAAACCATGATAACTCTCTAGATAAATCCTTACAACTGATTTATAAAGCCTTGTCAGTACAATGTAACAATCTCCAGAAAAACAGAAGTAAAATAGAACAACTAATTTGATATATCATGTTACTGAAGAGAGTAAAATGGTGCTTAAACACAAGGACCATAGACAAAAAAGGAACCATCACTTGTTCCCCACCTATCTATCTTTCTTTGTTTTCTCTTTTACTTCTTTTTGTAGCCGCTGTAGAAGGGCTGTGGTCAGAACATTGGTACAGGGGTCTTGTTACATATCTATATGAGTTCATTCCTACTTGCCACTACCAGCAAAATATTGAGATCTAGTGAATCAACAACCGAAATGTTAGTGACCCCCAACAATTCCACCAACAGTATGTTACAGCATTTAATTTTACAGCTGATCCATTCTCATCTGGGAAGACAGGGCAGACCAATTGCTTCCGACGGTAGCAAGTAAGTTAAAACCAGAGATAATCCGCGGTAGCGCAATACTAGTGATTCACGATTCTTATCATCATCAAAGTTTCTCAAAGGGATCAGAAATTATAGCAGCACCTGTAGCGCGCAGATTCCCTCCTTCTCGGGGGTCTTGACCTGGCAGACGACGTTGTCGTCGACCCAGAGGACGGTGATGGGCACCTTGGCGCCCCACTTGTCCCACATCGCCGACATCCCGCACTTGACGCCGATCACTCCGGTGCGCAGTGAGCTCGGGCCCATGACCCCGGGCCGCGCTTCGATGATCCGGCCCCCGCCGCCACCCTCGCCCCCGCCGGCGTCGTCGTCGTCCGGGGCGGAGAGAAGGGGCTCCGCGGAGAAGAGGCGGGAAGGGGGGACGAGGACCCGCGGTCCGGAGAGGGAGAGTCCGCGGAGGCGCGCGAGCAGGCCCCTCGAGGCGGCCGCCGCCATGGTGGCCTGGAGACGGGCGGCGAGATGGATGCGGGGTTTTCGCGGCGGCGCGGCGAGGTGGGTGGGTAGTAGGGTTTAGTGAGCTGGGCGAGCCCGCGGGGGAAATGGCCCATAGTGACG
This sequence comes from Eragrostis nindensis, assembly GCA_012490785.1. Taxonomy (NCBI): domain Eukaryota; kingdom Viridiplantae; phylum Streptophyta; class Magnoliopsida; order Poales; family Poaceae; genus Eragrostis; species Eragrostis nindensis. Next base: position 893,804 of record JAAXCT010000069.1, on the reverse strand, counting down.
GAGAGCACGCGCACGGGCTCACTTGCAAATGGGCCTCTGTACCTCACTTCGAACTGGAGAGTTCGTGATATCGAAGATCATAAAAAGTTGTCCGCGTCATGACTTGAAAGAAACAAACCTCTGGGCGCAAACTAGAGCAAGAGCTTCAAATTTCATTGCCTCAAACGTTACTTCCCAGTGTGATTTTGTTCCTTAGTATTGTCGAAAAAACAGAAGGTTTCCGGAAAATAGAAAAACAGTACATTTGGTAATTGAAGACAGTCGATGCTATATCTGCTTAAAGTCGCATGACATGATTCGAATGATTAACAGATGCCTCAATGTATATCATTTTCAACGGCCGATGGAACATAAACAGAAACAAATCCTCACACAATTCATATTGAGGTCCTCATAACAAGCTGCACTACCCTAGACTCGAACAGCCTAACTTCGTTAATGCTGGGAACAGCAGAAGCTACATAGCCTTATGCACAGGATTGATGATTGAACCTGCCAAAGAAAGACATCCAAATAGATTTTACAAGGCGGTTGACTGGCCTGATGAAGGCATCATCAGCCATTCATATGGTTCTGATCCTCAGTCACCATGAAAATCCTGAATTCTGTTACACAATTCATTGTGAGCTGAAATCATCAGGTCTCAAAGAAACGAAGCTCCACCATTGCCTCCTGGTGCTTGGGGGAATACCATGCTGTGGCCTTTGCTGAACCGAGGACCTTGAGTGCCCAGTCAATAGCGAAAACTGAATCATCAACTCGAACAAAATTGTCCTGTCTTCTTGGGTCAATGGTAACTGAGGATTCAACCCGAAAACTGAAGGGCCCAATTATCTGCAAGAAGAACAAGGAAAAGCTTATTAAACGTGAACTACAATTTCCCACACTAGCATTTACCCAGTATAATTGTTTGGTGTAGTTAATTTATAGGCTGGGAATTCATTAAAGCAGGCAATGAGAGAGATGGCTAAAAAGGTATTAAGCGATAATGAATCCTAAGTGCCAAAGTTGTGATAAAATCTATACTATTATAGTATAACGAGAAACAGCCTTTGGCTATGCTATATGTGTAATAATAACATGTCTAGCCTCTGATATTTCAGTAAATAAAATTTGTTCCTAGACTCCCATTGATGAGTAATCGATGGCTTAGGTTATAAATACTAAGACTTGCATCCAGTAATAGAAAGCCATGATTCAGCCGTAGTTTGTGGACATTTAGTATATATGGAAACCAAATCCTTTATATGAGCATAGCCTAGTCTTTTCTTGATAAGACAATTAGGATATCCAGCAGCACATTCTTTAATGTTATTATTATACACCAAAGCTTTCCTCAATACTAGCAGTCAGTCCCCAGTGACTCAGTTTCTTCATAATCCTAGTGCACAATAGGTTGACATGTAAGCTATAATTGAAACATAGAGGATGCCAGTATCCCAGAAAGCAGTCAGAATGGTGCTGATTCCAGTTATCATAGTACAAACGGAAAGAAACCAACACACGGTTCACCTGTTGCTGAAGAGAAACAACCACATCTGGACAAACATCACAGAATGTCTCTATATCAGGTCGTCGAGAGAAGAAGAAATCTTGCGCAAGGCGAGAAGCACCACATAAGAACAAAGAGCCAGAGGAGATATCAAATCGGGCACTTGCCCTAGTCAAATCCAGAAAGAGCCTCTGAAAGTTTCCATATTGAGCTGTAAAATGAACGGAGGCAAAGAGGTCTGAAAAGGCAGCAAATTTTTTCCTCTCATCAAACATCCTAAAGGCATTACTTTTTCGTGTTTCATCTCGTGCAGACACCCTTTTTGAACAATCCCCCAAGTATCCACTCGCTACTGCACCTGAACAGAAAAGGAGGAAGTAGGAATATGTAAAATATGTGCTCCAACTATATAAAACAGGAAAACAAACATAACTTTGAAGTGGTGAAATACATTTCTTCATGATTTGTCAGTGGAAATGCCTAAAAGAACAATATAGAGAAGCTAAGTTGTTTACTATGACTTTTTTTCACAGGAGTGCACATATTTTGGGCTTGCAAAAATACATGGTACACAAATTGAAAGCAGGTGAATATGTACCATCAGATTATATCTAAAAATGCTATCACAACATTGCGCCAATGAAAAATGCTTCCAAGCAGCATGAGGGAGCAGCAACAGGAGTACAGGACCCCCAAGCGAGTACAGTGTATGCGAAAATCTTTAAAAGGAGCTTGCACAGTAAATCACTCTAGTTCAGAGACATCTATGGCTGCTAGAAACATGTAGTCAATATCAAATGAAAGGTGGGATGCTTACCAACAATACCAGTGAACGAAGCATGTGAATCAGAGAGAAATATATCATATGGCTGAACATTTTTAGCTTGTCTTCTTTTCTCCTCCAAACATCAATGCTTTTCTTGATAGAAATAGCTGCTTTAGCACATATGCCAGGTAGCAGAGCAATAGAAACATCACTGGTCCCATCACCACCAAAACATTTTGGTTCCCCACTATTCTGTTGCAACAACAGATGATAACTCAATCCAAAACTGGAGCCCACTGATGCAAGGTCAGCTGATAATGACAGTGGCACATCCCAATATGCTCCCTTTTTATCAACAAATAACCCAGGCCAAGATGCTTGGAATGTGAGATTTTGATGAGGAAGCTGCAATAGGTAAAGAAACAATTATTTCATCCAAACATGTCAAACAGAAAAACAGATACTGGTCAAGTAAATTGCAAGTCATTACCCAAATAACATGATAAGAATTTCTCCACAAACCAGTCACACGTTATCCAAAACTAAATGACCTACCAACATACTGACACAGAATCTATTGTGCTAAGAAATAATAGTGCAATTAACAAGAATACCCATGAAAAATAACTAACAGTATACCAAATAGCTTAAGAGCATCCAGATTTTTTGCCTTGTGGTGAAATATCGCTTTGCCTCGATCACCCTTCTTGATATCATACAGTTCCAGCAGCAAAGTAGTGTCTGGTGTGATCAAGAGCTCTGTGCCTATGCCGAAAGACATAACATCATGCAAGTGTTTTTTCAAATCCTTGGACCAGTTCTCTTCCTGTTGATTTGCTAACTTCTCTTTCACCACAGACACAAGCTTTTGAACATGAATTTGCTCCAATATGGTACAAGACCTGTACATACATCAAGTTGTCAATTAACATGAGTTTGATCACTAAGTTGTTTTACATTAAGTAAACTCTGCTAGTACATGTAGACATTCGGTTGGCTGGTGTATCCTATATACTGACCATGGAGAGGCAAAATCTTTGAATTAGACAGTCCCACTGCCTCGGAGGCTCGGAGCATACAATTTTGTAATAAACAAAAACGCTAACCAAATTCAAGTCACCAAGGATTAACCACCAAAGCAGAAAAATCTACTACTCCCTTCACTCAATGAGTCCATTCATAAGAACCACCATTGACATGTACATCAGCTCAATCCCATTATTCGAGTTCACAATGTTACCTTCAAGCAATCAACATTGACATAACGGACCCAAAACAAAGCAACTCAAATCATATGCGTATGACCATAACCACACCACAATCCTGGAGTTAATATCGAACAGACAACAGAAATCAATTAATGCAGTCATCATTTGTCCTTGAGACCTTATCTCTAAAAAATCCTAAGGACCTTTCACAATCTCCTAGCAGCAGTAATCCCGGAACAGCAGAGACATGTAAATGCGGGTGTTTCTGGTAAGATTCATGGCGTCGAGTTGGGGCAGTTTACCAGTTGTGCGCAAGGTGGAGGATGTGGGCGTGGTGGACGAAGAGGCCGTCGAGGGAGGCGGAGAAGGAGGGGACGAGCGGGGACGCCATGAAGCAGTGGAGGAAGTCGAGCTGCTTGGGGCGGGTGACGCGGGGGCCCCGGGAGAGGCCGAGGGGCAGCGGGTCGGCCGGGACGGGGCGCGCCGTGCCCTCCATCGTCACCGGCGTCTCCGCGTCCAGCTCCCACTGCCCGTCCTCATCCGACATCCATCGCATCCGCCGCAACATCGCCGCGTCGCCTCGCCTCCGCCGGGCAGCGCTTTTTTGGAGTTGGTTTGTTTCGCTCTCGCGTCGGCGCCGGACTGTGCACAGATGGGGGGAACTAGCGAGGAGCCGAGGATAGGGGGACGAGGATGACGTGTCGCGCAGGGCTCACTCGATACTCCATGGAGGATGGCGAGAGCCCAAGTGGAATGACAATATTTTGGGCGACCAATGATGTTAATTGTGAAATGGGTTCATTTCAGGAATTTTACAGAAATTCCTAATTGAGATCTAAAAGACATTTCCCATGCTCCCAAACGGAACTAGTACTCTTTTTTTTCTTATCACGAATGCCGTGTGAATAAATTATGATATGTCCTGTAACTTCGATGTTCCGAACAAATCATCGAATGGCCTACTACGGTTACCCGCCAAAAAAGAGAGAGAAAAAAAAGGTTAGCACTTAGCACCATCTGATGCAAAAGTTAGCTAAACTCACATAACATTAGGTGCTCAAGTTCTTCGTCATAAGTCTAAGAGATTCTTTGCCAAAATTTGCTGATTAATTGACACGTAAGCCAAGTCAGCTGAAAGAATCTGACCAAGGACAAAAAGATGCATACGTCGGTTAAGATTAAACTCAAATAATTTCGTACAGCACAAACGTGGCAAATTCTGACTGCAAAACAAATCAGCACTAAAGCTGAAACATTTATTTTGTGAACATGGTACCCATCATGCCAATGATTTTGATCTAATTCTGCCACATACTTCATATTTTACACCAATTACAATACACAAGCAATCCATGGATCAAACCGTTTCGGTTGATCACAACCAAACAAATGACCTTTATGAAACAAATGACCTTATGAATTATTCAACGCCTTACAATTTTATCTATACGTTCACAATTCTACAAGACGTATTGTGACATCAAATCCAAACTGAGTAAAAGAAACCATCAGTCATCTCATTATTTTTTGCTTCTCTCCTCTTGCGACCTTCTCTCCTCTTCCGATTGTCAAAAATGTTCATTGAACTTTAATGTTGATCCCTCCAGAATAAGAATGCGCATCATGTGCAAGTGTCTGAAACATGCTTAGGGGATCAATAAGTTGGTAGTAAAATATAGTTAGTGGATGCAAACAATGGCCCGCCAGTTTCAATTTATAAACACCTATGGTGGGTAAACAAACATTAGCATAAAGAGGCATGCTCAGGTTAATATTTGTCCTCTGCTTTACTCGACTAAAAGGAAAATAAAAAAGTACAAACTCAAATACTACAGAGTATGACTCGAGCCAGCTTGGAACACAGATCTACTCGTGAAAAAACGATTAGCGAGCAAAATACTTACAAACAAACCAAGAAACAAATCTTTAACATCGTGAAGTATTGAAAGGGTCTTAAAACCCAGCGTGATAACAGTTACAGAAGAAAAACATTAACACTACATTTCATATTGATGAAAGTGCAATGTACTCTCCATCTCAAAACAAGTAAAAACATTAGAATGCCACACTGACAGCACTTGCTCCCTGATATGTTTTCTTTTAGGGCAATCATGCTTGGTACTTGTAAGATGATATCCATCCTAACATAAAAATATCTTGACAACAGAAAGTGAAGATACAAAAATTATGTAGGAGAATGTTTTTTAAAAATTTATTTAATAGTAGAGTTCACAAAGCTACAGATGAAATTTGTTTAGGAGTAAACTTCACAAAACATTTCCTAGAGAACTTATTCATTTTTCCAATGTATAAATTCAAGATTGTCTTGCTCCATCAACATAGCATATGTAATGTTATTCACAAACTCCAACGTTAGCAGGAGTAATTGCCATTCTGTTTACTTGTCTATTTCAACATCAGTCATTTGTGGAAACTGGCACTCCAAAGTATTAATCAGTAAAGATGACAATATCAAAAATGCAAAAGTAATAGAGCAGATCATACAATCTGTGTGCTTTACCTGTTCTTGTGATCTGAAATACATGAATGGAGTGTAGTGTAGAAAATTTGAAACCCTTGATGTGTATATATCAGCATACCTATAGCAATGAAAAAATATTTACATTCACACAAATAAGTGTAGGGTCTACAAGATATTATCACCACTACTAAAATCAGTCACTCACTTTTCAATTTGTCTGGTCAGATGACTCTTATCCCATAAGCCAGCACGTGATAGCCAACCCCATCTTAAGAAGAAAAAAGTATTAGTTAGCTTGATTGTCTAGCAATGAAAGAGATATATGTAATAGGGGATTTATGAACAAGGCCATTAAATTGATTTAAAGCTATGGAAAGTTGAATCATACCCATTGGAAATGAGCAGGAAAAAAAGTAGTAAGATTTTAAAATCCATGTAAAATGAAGGATTTTTCGAATTTAGTTAGTTACATAGTTGCATAAGAGTTCAGGCAATGGCTGATATACCTTTTATTGAAAAGCTCTCCATCTGATTCCAGCATCGGTCCAATCTTTTCATCTAACCTCTGCATAACAATAAGCAACTTTTGCATGCTTTCTGCAAGCTCCTGATCATCCATACAAGTCGCAGCAAGTGTCTGTAAAAGAACATGATATTATAAGAAGTTAAAATCTAAAAGGCCCGACAAAGATAAGCAAAAACAACAGATTATCTTCACTTCTGCATCCATGTTGAAAATTTATGCACGGCAACAGTGCACTGCTAAAGCTATTTGATACCAGCATACTCCATTGTTAAGGGTACAATCAGCTCCTTAAAGGAAATTGAACATGTTGAATTTTACTGACACATCATAGCTTCACTCTAATACCTGTGCAGGGCGTGAATTAGTGCGTCTCTGAAGAGCAAGGCGAAGCTGGTTGAAAAGATCCCCCACAATTTCCTTTTGTTGTATAAGGGTTACAAGCTCTTCTTTCTGAGCATGGCTTTTAACCAGTGCATCAAACTGCAAACACAAAAGAACAGATTAGTTACTAAACAAGCGACCACAGCTTTACAACTAATTCTGGTCCTTTCCAGATCTTCTTTCAGCAGGTCTCAGAATATGCAAACAACTTCGAACCAACTTGGGTAAGGGCACTACGTGCATCAGCAGCATATTGCTTAAAATGTTGTACACTTAGGCAGTTAGGCTCCATGTCATCACTTTCACCAAAAGATTGTGGCACAGAATGCGTATAGGAATCAACTAAACGAAAACTGGAGCTTAAGAACCCAAGTGAAGTGAGACTGTGAAAAAGGAAAGTCAAAGGATCTCTGATGCAGTTTTATCAAAATAGAACATATTTAGAAAATCAAAATATGAGTTCTTTTAGAGTTGCTAGTGGTTTTTTTTTTGGTACCTCCTCACGAAAATAAGATAGTAGAATCTGGAGGTTTCAGTACTCAAATGTTTGGTACCTAGCGATCATAAAAACTCTCAAAATCTATGTTTTATGGTTTTTTTTTTCCTTAGAAAATACAGAAATAAGAAAGACAGGAAAAATATTGCCAACATAATCAGTAAAATGTTCCATAAAAAGCTTCCTAACTTGTAACCTTCTAGTTATAAAGCAACATTGTAATACAACATACCATATATAGTCCTACCAATAAGTAAGAAGGTAAGCAGCCTAACCTCATCTTCTAGTTCTCGGCATATAAGTGCTGTCCTCCATCGTAAATGAACTTTTGATTGGCTTACGTCGGTGAAAATATGGTCCCCCACATATAGTATCTCGTCCCCATGAATATCTAGTGATTTCTCAACCATTTGAGCACTACCACCCGAATATAAGCCACCTAAATACCCAATGACAACATGGTAACAGGTCACCCAAAAAAAAATCATTCAAGCTGTCACTAATATAGACACATGCACAAAATAGAGAAAAGAAATCAAGGCTGCAGCATTAGTAACACAAGCATAAAAGGCAGCAAAGACAGGGAAGTAGCTTCTAAAGGAGGTTCTGAGCAGCTAGATTATATAGGGATATATGTTTATTCTTTGCTTAATCCAAGGAAAATGCACCAGGTGTCTTATATAGAGCCAGACCAATCAACTGATACTAACAACCTTGCATAACAACCCTCTTTTCTAGATGAATAGCTAAGCAAATTGGTTTATTTCAAACGTGTGGCTCCTGTTCAAGTTGTAGATGTCTCGCCATCTAGTCATATCATAGATTATCTATATAAGCTCCACTTTTTGTTAGGCATTATATATAGTTTCAACACTCACCATTCAATTTATGTTATGACACCAAAAAGAAAAAAAAAAGGTTCCCAAACTCATTTCGTATGCATATGATAACTATTCTACGTAACATGATCCAAATTAGATTATATGAAGCTTCTAAAGGTTCACTGTAACCGCACTGATCTATATTTAGCTCACATGAAGTTTAACATAAAATTGCAATCAGTTTACACACAAAATTTTATGCCAGCGTGAAAGAATAGAGAATACTGCCTTCTTTTCACCATCTCAGCGAACCTAAAATTCGTCTACAACATCAATTTCCACTTGTTGTCTTATTAGTTTTTCAAGATTAATTCGGCCTGAAGTGGACATTTTGAACATTTTCGTTAACACTGGAAATGAACTATTAGGGATTCACAAAAATTGTTTCCAATAGCAACAGCGTCGAGTATTTTACCTGAGGTTGCTTTAAAACATGGACGCATCAATCCATCATTTGTTACAACCTCATATAACGGATGTGAAAGCTGGAAAAATTCTGGCTTCCTCGCAGAGACTATAACCTACCATAAGACAGAACAAGATCATGTTCAATAATATCCAGTATGTAGGGTCAGCAATAAATGATAAACAGTCATCTTAAAATTAACCAACATATAGGAGCAATGAAACTCACCATTTCAAAAAGATCTCTCCATCCCATATCATTAGGAAGAAAGCGATTGAATGCATGATTCATCATTTTGTTCGTATAGTGGTAATCCGAATTAGTGATAAGAAGCAACTTTTTTCCAGCCTAATAGGTTGAAAAAAGAAAATAAGTTAACATTCAAATGGATCGATCACTTCAGTTGATCATGATCTCAGAAATCATAAGGTGGCAGTGTGCTAACCTCCTTTTGATCAAGAAGAGCTAAAGGCAATTCTGGATCAGGCTCTACAAATCGCTCAGGCTCAGCCATTATTTCACTCTACATTGCAACCAGCTAAAGAAATTTTCAGGACGAAGTTTAGAAATGTCATGTTAAAATACCAAACGTACCTTAAGTTGACCTTGAAATGCCATGTTAAAATACCAAACGTACCTTAAGTTGACCTTCTACATGCGCTCGGAAAAGTGCTCTGTAAACAGCCTGAAAAAAATTTGAAAAGACTCCATTTTTTATTATGACAAAACAAAGGCACCACAACAAGTTAGTTGAGACTCGTTCTAGAAGAACAAGTTAGTTGAGACATTGCATGGTGGTTGGAATTTTTTTCTTTCTTTGTATAAGCTGGTGCCGCTTCTCTATTATTTTAATAGAATATACTAACAGCTCGGCTCTTTTTCTTTGCTTTTATCTCTGTACATTGCTTTTTATTTAATAATACAATATACTAACAGCAAGGCTCTATGCGGCTGTATTCCATTAGCGGGGGGAAAAGGGAGAACAAAATGTGAGTCATTACATTGTACAGCCCTTTGTAATCCAGCGGCCCAAGTTCAGTTGGCACCAAACCCTGATCCAACTTGTCGACCATCTGAAGAAAAACCAACATTGATATAAAAATTGTTCGGTTCAAACTTGAGGAAATATTTGCTGCAAGAGACTTTCAAGGTTATCGTATTCAAAAGGTTAATCCAAAATGCATCACTACAGCATTTGATCATGTTTCCTATCTTAGCCCACGGGGATTAGCTGGATGAGCTTTTCAGTCGCAGCGTAGTCAAATTCTTAGGACAAGTACCAGTGTGCCACCAACACCAAGTATTCCCGTTTGATGCTACTACAAACATCTAGCAAACGTGGCAGGTTAACGAGAAAGGAAAATCGAAATGACAGGTATCACATAAAGGAAAAGATAATTAACCTGCATGAACATGACAGCTTCTGAAACAGAGAAAAGGGTATTGAGGAACTCCCATCGACTTTCATTACGCAGATCCACCAATTCTCTTCCATATATTTCACTATTCATAGAGATGAATAAGATTTCTAATAGTCTGGACCACGAAAAAATTGACAAGATGTATTACTACCTCACTGCGCGAGTAGAAAGCATCTGGGTACCATGCATGGCCCTCTTAATATAGCCAAAACGGTCAGCTTTGACCAAGTTTCCTTTCTCTTTATCCATAACAAGACCTCTTATGACCTGTAACAGAGTAACTGAGTCAATACTACTAATTTATGTGCTTTGATGGCTACGGATGAAGCACACCAGAATACTACCAGGTCAGGATCAAACTCAAGATCATCTACTGGGAAACCCATGCTCTTCAGGTTCTCCATCCCATAATCATATGCACGCCCTTCCCAGGCCTGCACAAATATTACAGCAATACCATAGTAACTGTGGAGAACAGCAACTCAAAGGAATAAAACAGTGAAAATCCACTTCAACTAAACCCCTAACGTCATAACTTAGCTGAAAAATCATATCTCTTTTCAACAAAGATATAAGACTTTCCAAGTGTGACCCTCAATATCAGAACATTAATAGACAAATTAAACTAATGGGTACTGAAGTACCTTCACATTGTAATGAATCAATGTATAGTCCATGTCATAACCAATAACGCTGATAGATCGAAGATTTAGAGTCCTGGTGCAGAAAATTCCACGAGGAGAGTGCCTTACTGAAAAAGGGTCCTGCATTTCAAACAAATTTACATCAGTCTCATCTCGTCCTGAACTCTGAAGGATAAATAGTTTCATTATTATGTTGATGCCCAACCACGAGATGATTGAGAATGGGGTAATCAACAACACAATTCAAGAGGGAAATGTTAGCAGACCGAAGATAACCACAAAACTACTACTTTTCACAATGCATAAAATTTATAGTGAGAGGTAGCATAACTTGTCCATTCATATGATATTTCTTATAATATTATGCCTCTTAACATAGCCGTATAAACCAATTTGTGATGATGGCCATGCTGGAAGCATACTGGCACTAAGTAGTACCAATTTTCATAGGTCACAGTGTCAATGCTCACTCTAACTGTGACATGAGTAGAAACAGATGGTGGATACAAAAGGATCAAGGACAACCCATACTAACAAGGATAGAAACCTTACTGCAATTCCCAGGTCATGAAGTAATGATTCAGCTTCTTCCGCCTCTTTCCACGCTATCTCCTCTATAGGACCATGCAATGCTGACTGGCCATTTCCACCTAAAATAGAAGCAATTCAAACTTTCCAATTTATTATAACGAAGACATTATATATGGGCGTAGCTAGCTAAGATTTCTATTCCAAGGTTTATATAAAGAGAAAAAAATATGATTTATATTTTTAGAGATTATTTGCATAGCAAAAATAGAAATATATAGCACAAAAATGAATTCTTATAGGCGCTTGAACTTTTTTAAGATAATTTATTAGCTTAATTATTGTATTTTACTATGTCATTTCACAGTATTAAGAAATTATGTCAGATTGGCCCACCCTAAAGTAAAATCCTAGCTACGCCACTGACATTATATTTCAATAAGGAGAAACCGTTGCTTCGGTCCCATAAGAAAATATGAAGCCTGATGCGTAAATTTACCGCACATTTTACTAGAACGTCTTCAGTTCCGCACAATGGTATCATCAACAAATCTAATACCCAACAAAAACTCAAAATTATGGACTCTGGAGCTCACCAAGCGCCTCGAGGTGCTTCCTCCGCACGTTCAAATCCCCCCTGGTGCTCTCCCCGAGGTAGTCCACCTCCGAGAGCCCCGACGAGGTCACGGAGAAGTAGGACTCCTCCTCGTCCTCGAGCCCGTCCTCCTCCACCACCGGCGGCCTGCTTGCGTCGAGCGCGCGGCACCGGAGTGAGAGCGCGGGGCGGCGCGGGAGGGCTCCGAGCAAGAACCGGGGCCACGGGGCCGTCCTGGAGTGCGGCTGCGGAAGCGACGGCCGCAGCGGGGCTCGGAGGCAGAGGAGGCGGACCAGCTCGGCGGCGTCCGCCATTGCTGCGCGGCGGCTCTGGCCGTTTGGCTTTGGGGGAGCTTCCGCGAGGAGAGTGGATGGGGAGTGGGGTCGGTTAAAAGAGGGGTAAAAAACCGTAGGGGACAATTAATTCGAGCGCGATCTCTAGCTACTAGCTAGCCACCTCGCAAACGACCTCTAGCTAACCTTGTCTCCGTCGTGGCCTCGTGCCCGTGGTCGCGTGATTTCACAGAACGGGATGCTTGCCTCTGACGTTTTTCCGCACAAGTTATTAGTAGATGCTGCATGCCAAGTGTCGAACACGAGCCGTGCCATGGAATTTGCCCCGCGCACCTATCTAGTAGGAATCAAAACATTTGAACATTTGAGTCTGCCACGTTTTGGTGAAGACACGCCCTGAAGATCACTTGCATAGTTGCATCGTGTTTAAGAGAGTATTCGTAACTAGATCAGGAATATGTGCCATGCTTCGAGCATAAATTCCTGTTTCCGCTAGGAAGGAGTACTGCTATTTTGCTTTCTCTCTCTTTTGCTCATCGTTTTCGTACGTAATGTCGTGTCCCCTTCTGTTTGTGCCCTTATTTGGTAACAGTAGCACGTTTACAGCTACATGGAACACCATTACCAGGTTAAGAAATGTGTCCTCATTAGTTGGAGACACGAGTCAATGCCAGGAACAAATTCAGCAACATGCATCACCGGCACAAAACAACACTGAAAGTACTAGTACTAGAAAGTAATAAAGACGCAAAAGGGGAAAGAAAAAAGAGCAAGATAATTTGCTCACCACCACTCATTTGAAGCCGATGTCATTGGTCAAAAACTGCTCTTAAGAATCTAACAGGATTCCTTTTAGCGCTGGGCGTTTCAGCATGCGGTACTCCCGAGCACAGGTATACTGTCATGGTTTATGTGGAAAGTAGTAATTTCAGAGAATTTCGGTTGAGCTTGGTACGAAAAGTTCCATTTATGAAGAACTCACGAAACGGTACAAAACGCACGAGTGCCATTCATGATACATCTTCTCACCATCTCTCCATGTTGGAAACTTTGTTGTCCAAACCCCTTTTCTGCCACCGAGCAGGTAGGCAGGGACATGGCACCATGTCCTCATTCCTTTTTGCAAGTTCCGACTGAAAGGGACCAAATAAAAACCAGTGAAGAGATCGAAAGATAATAACTGTCACCCAAGGCTAATTGGATTGTAAAGGAATTTGAGGCATGATTCCAGTGCTTTCGGGTGATGATGTTGGCACTTGGCATTGTATGACATTAGACTTTTTTATGTCAAAAATACTGTACACTAAATTTGAATACTATGCCAATAATCTTCATAATGAGGGGATTCATGAAGAATATGCTAATGGCGAGAAAGTCTGCCTAAAGGGTGCTTCAAGATCATACAAAAGTGGTACACCATAGGAAACAACCATGATTTTCGGACCCGTTTCCCACTAAGATCAAAAACAAAAATCATTCCCCACTGATACCAAAAGGATATGGTGTTTGCATTACAGGATAGTCCAGGTGAATCAAAACAAAAATCAGGACAAGAACAAAAATGTCCTCAAGATGATGCTGAACCAGCGGACCAAAATCGCGAGTGCATGAAAAAAGATGAATCATTTTTCTGATTGATGACAAGAGCATCAAGGGGAAGAATATACTGAGGCTGTGATGTCAGATAAACATGAGTCTCCCAATGTCCTTGAGTAGACAGTGAAATCGGATGCTCTTAGATCCTACGCGTTAAGGTAAATCTGCAGCCCTTCGTTCACTTTGCCTTTTTGATAAGAGTTGATGTGCGGAATTCAGCATCATCCTTAATGAAACTCCACCAGAGATATGTCAGAGGAATGGTGCTTGCATGCCATAATGAATGGGCATCAGCATAACCCATGTACGGAGGAAAGTCGTAAAGTTCAAGAAGCATAGCTAGCGCTCCTCCAAAAACAACAATCCAAAGCTTCAATCGTGATGGATGTCTCGTTACACCAGCCCAAATTGCCCATGTCAAAAGTTGAACCACAGCCATCACCACACAAACTTTCATGTTCCATCCTGATAAAACATTAGTCAGATAAACGGTGAAACAGCATAAATATGTTTATGCAGCCATAAAAAAATAGTGCAAAAGAACAACACTTTAAGTTGTAGGTAAAAGAGGTATGAACGGTTGGTGTTATTTTGAGTGTCTATAGTTCGAGGTAAAAGAGGCATGCACAATTGTTGTAACAGAAAAGACTCGTAAAACTAGAAGTGGCATCATCTAAACAGTACTAACATGCAATTGATATAAATTAGGTTCACGTTGCACAAAGATGCCAAATGCTGTACCAACAAGTAAAGTCGCTTACCATAATCAAGCTCATAGAAGTTAAGATACAAGATGTGCGTTGTGACGAATGCCAAAATAGGGGCCGCAAACATCACCCTGGTAGCCTCATCCTTGACATTGAAAGTCCTTAGCAATGAAAGGATTAAGGAGTAGCCAAGTAGGGCCACAGCTGCAGAGTAGTCCAATTTCTCGGTCAAGTCGATATCTCTGTGCAACAAAAATGATTAATTAGATATCCCATATTACAGTTTATAATTGATCAAAAGCACTGAGCAACTTCATACCTAGTGTGGAATATGGTGCTCCAGAACCATGCATTCATTGATAACATTGCATAGATATGCCATAAACTAGTATACTCGTAGTATGTTCTCCTTGTCTGGGGTCTAAGGGGCAATTTGTGCTTCACTAGAAGGAAAAATGAAAGCCAACCAGTGAAGTGCATCAATAGGTTAACAGCAGATAGTGCAGCTGAAAGAGGTTCCTGACAAGGGGATAAAAAGCTTAATTGAGATGTCAAGAAGTATGATAACAAATATAGTTAGTTTCAGTCTGTA
This sequence comes from Eragrostis nindensis, assembly GCA_012490785.1. Lineage (NCBI taxonomy): Eukaryota > Viridiplantae > Streptophyta > Magnoliopsida > Poales > Poaceae > Eragrostis > Eragrostis nindensis. The sequence continues at coordinate 878,790 of JAAXCT010000069.1, read as the reverse complement.
ACATGTTAGCAGAACACATACCTGGAAGACAGAAACACGTAAGAATGGCCACTTTCCATGATATTTAACAGGGTTGAGACCAAGTGACTCCCGTTCCCCTTCTCTCTGCATCATGCAGAAGTATCGGCAGTCTGCCTTACAGTTCAGTTGCTTCCACTGCTCCTGGGTGTACCAAGAACCTCCATCAGATGTCTCATTCTGATTCTCCTGGGACTTGCAATGGCTGATGATATTTTCCCCAATAACCCCGGTAGTCTGACATTCCTCCACACAAGTTCTGAAGTTTCATAAGCAGAAAATAAAATAATTAGAAATCAGAAACTCTTGAAGAGTGCAAATGTAGATTCATCACAGTAAAGGGTAATAGTGTCAGCATGACACCGCCTAGGATGGAGATAGACAAATGATGCTTAAGTTCAGCGCACTATTTATTAAAGGAAACAGGAAGCCAAATAAATACAGCGTTTCATGAAACCCAATATTGTGAATACTGACTGCACAGTCTAGCCGGAAAATGAAAAGAGCCTTAAAAGATATAAATACCACAAATACGCAATTAAGAGTAACCATAAAAGACAACAGGGACTAGAGTCATTCCATAAATCTAAACAATGTATTTGATAAAAAATGAAAAGAGCCTTAAAAGAATTTGCTATAGGCCTAGTTTAGATAGAAAAATATTAGAAGTCTAAAGAAAAATACTTAGAAAGACTAATAGGCAATGGAAATATATTATTACACCGTAACAAAATTGCACAAATATAAAAATTACAAAACATGCATCCTTAATGGCACAATCAAATGACATGTTAGTGAATGTTCCTAGTAGCAGTACCCAATGAATAGTTACCATCATAACTGTTCTGTAGTGCAAGTCCTACTGTTGCAGCGACATCCACACAAGCCGCACGATAGCAGTATGATTCACAAAAAACAGGTCCATGATAGGCCAGACTAGAGACTTCAATCCTACACGTTCCTGGTTTATTTACTTGTTTTTATTTTAGGGATTTGTTTTGGATTATAATGTATCCTCAGAGCCAGTTCCATCAGAAGACCTATGATGCATTATTTAGCAAAGACACTGAGACCCCATCTACAGCAGTCTTTCTGACACTTTCCCAGTGCTGGCACCAAAATGCCAACACGGCACCGGGGTTCCATAGAAACAAAGCCTCTCACTCCTATGAACCCAGCTAGGTTATAACCACTGCTTCATGCTTATGCAGTATGCTGTTTAAATATTGTTTTAGGACTTCCAGGAATAGATATATCCAACATGCTAAATCTAGACAATTTAATCAAAATAGCACCAAGTCATAGGTATGGCACAAAACAAAATAAAACCAATATAAGAAAAGAACAGAATCTATGCCATCATTAAGCATTCACACCAGCATCTGCTGCAGCTATATTGATTTAAATCTTTACAAATTTATGACCAAACATAAATTATCCTATAAATAGGAATAGTATGGATATGGAACAAAGTGCAGAAAATATGTCAGCAGCATGAGATAATCTCGACAAAAATTTCGGTCAATATGCCATGACAAGAATATGAAAAAAATACCACTGCTAACATGTCATTCACTCCTACCCACTGGAGACACCATTGCTCGGGCTATGGGAAAAAAGGTACTAGAAGTAGGAATGGAAGCAGGAAGCTGCACCCTTGTGAAGAACAGGTGTATTTGGCAATGACATTGATGAGCTAGAAGACACGAAATTAGAAAGGCTAGTATATTCAGCAATACAATATACAAATGATAACAAGGGTCAGTTTAATCAATTCAGGGTTTGTAGCGTTTTCACAATGTGGCACAAATCATGAACAACAAGCTGCAACAACAAGCTGAGGGCGAGTTTGGTACAGTTCCAGATTCACCTAGAAACGTTTCAGCTTCAGATTCTGAGTTGAAACGTTTCTCAAGCAGAATCAAAATCACTTGAGGAACCTTTGGCGGTTTGTCTGGATTCAGATTCTGAAAACATGAAGAAAGTATGGAATTGACCAACTTGCCCTTGATTTCTTAACCATTTTTTCATAAAAAAAAATTGATATAAGAAGCCATCCCGTATAATAATTAATAATAAAAAGAAGAGCCAACTAACCATCTTAGCCCACCACATACTCTACTTCCTAGCCCAACAGGCCCCGGCCACCACGTAACTGTTCATCCTCTTCTTCCCCACAATCGAACACAGGACCAGAGAGAAGAAAGAGAACGGAATAGAGCGGGGGTTGATTGGAGGTCCTCACGACGAATCGGAGGAGGGAAAGTGGGGGAAATGATCTACAAACGAAGAGCAACACATTTGTGATGTTGTGCACAGACGGTAACTTGGGTTTATGCTCCCCACGAGCTTGGGATTTATAGGAAGGTAGAGATAGGAAGAAGTTCAAACTCTTTCCTTGCCTTTCATTCAAATGCTCGTCTCCTTATATAGAGTGCGGCACCTAACAATCCATATCTATTACGACGACTCTGCTAACAACCAAATCCTCAATCTAACAAACTCATGCTAACTCTGATCAATCTAAACAATCGAATCCTAATAAACAGGCAAGCTTTGCACAGCGCACAGCCTCCGCGGCGATCACGCTCCACCGTTCTGCCGTGAGCATCGGGAGTAGTGGCGTCCCCACATGACATGTGAGGTCGGATTTGAAGGAGAGGGCGGCGCTCCGGTCGGATGTATGTAAACATATTAAATCTGACACCACCACTAAATAAGAAATCATTTAGCACAAGCTTCTTGCTTCTAATGAATCGTTTTACGATTTCATAGCTGTTAGATAGTACGGGCTCGCTCTCACAATTCTTGGCATCGAATCATTTTCCAGTATAAAGCAATGAATAACTTTCTGACCACGGGTAATTTCGAATTTTCCACAAGAACTGAAGGAATTTCCAAGTCTACTCCTCCAATAAAGCCCTAGATCAAGCTGGATTTGTTGAATGTCCTAAACAATCGATGTGATTTACTGACTGCAATAGACAAATTAATAACTAAGACAGCGGTGCTTCTCACCTGTACCGCGGATCAACATCCCCAAGGCTGGCATCGACGGAGCCGAGCACCAGCCCGAGCGCAAGAAGAGATGCCAAGCGAACCATCCAGACCCTCCCACCCATCCTGACGGACGCGCCCAAGGTCCTGGGAACACAACGAATCAGTCAGAGACGGACCGAGCAATAGGGCGGCGGCCCTACCTAACACCAGCAGAGCAGAGAAACCCCTCTCCTCCGAGAGATGAGAATTCCCCTCCCAATCCCATATCATCCCTGATTGGGATGAAATCTTCGGGATCGACCCATCACCATTACGTCCAGCCTAAATGTCAACTACAAAAGGAAGGGGGAGATTTTCTAGAGGATGGTGAGGGAGATCTCGGTTCTTACCTGGGGGGTGGAAGCCGCCGGCGTGCTGGTCTCGAGCAAGAGGAACTGGAGGGAGAAAGAACGTCCTGCCTGTGTTGTCTGGTGACTCTGGTCCACGGGGAGAGAGTATTTCAGTACTTGAGTCGATCTGCTGCCTCTGGTCTCGGTGTCGGTCCGGCTGTGTTTTGCTCCGGCGACGGAATTGAACATCAAGTTTTGTCATAGGGATAAGAACAATCACGGGAATTATTTTATTTTATTTATTTGAACGGGAGAATTTTTTTAGATATAATCTCGAGAGAGATTTTAGTTTTTTTTCAAAAACAGAATTCTATTGATATTAAATCATATTACATCCCCAGATTACAAGAACATCCGAAACAAATCTAACTTCACTTATGAGAGATAAAAGCTTTGAAAGAGCCATAAATTCTATCATTTAGGATCACCATCCTAAACGGATATGCCACAGAGCTAGCTTAGCATCCGCCACCGCCATCTTTGTCTCCGACAGGAGAAAACTGAAATCTATCATTTTCGTAAAAAAAAAAAATAGACTGCTAACCTTCCACACGTAAATACGATGAATGTGTCGTCGTCGAGCCCGTCGTTGAACTCATCGTCGTTTTGTGCATCAGATTCACCGTGGAAAAACACAAATACAAGAAACATCCAGATAGATGTCACCGGAAACCAAAATCTCACTAGCCCACAGCCATAATTAAAAAGAGCCACGGCAAAACAAAAAAGAAGGCGGAGTATCTTATTCTCCATCGATGATGACGCCTTCGTCTCGTCACCACCGTTGAGACATCTCATCCTCCGTTACTCCAAGCCGATTAAATTGCTGATGTTGCACGCTGCCGCCGCCTCCCTCGACCGGATCATTGAAGGAACTCTAACCCTAACAACCATCCTCAGCCGCCGTCAAAAAACAACCACCGTGAAAAAACCTAACTACTTAGAAATAGAACACCTCGATGCGGGGCCTCCCTTCTCCGCAGACGGCAAGGCCATCGGAGGCGAGGGGGCCGGTCAATAAGCCTGTGGGGAGAAGTCGCCACACCGCCCTTTTTTCTTTTGAGTCGCGCGCCGGAGAGACATTTTAGTTTGATGGAAGGGATGTAGACAGCATTTCACTAATTCTAGAACAAGCGTATTTTGTAAACTGCTCAACGCATCGTGGAGAAGAACGGAAGACTGCGGGGTTCAGCGGCAAGGCAAGACACGGGACACATACGGGGGCAGTAGGCGGAATGGGGACGACGCCAGCGGAGATTCCCAGCGGCCAGCGCTGAGGAAAAATCAGAAAGTCGTCATTCTTCTAGAGAGAGACTCGTCAAGGAAAGGCTGGACTCGTCCACGGCCCATCTAATTAACCGAGAGCAGAATAAAAGGGAATTTACATCCCGTATTTAATGCTTCATATTTTAAATTTAAAGTACAATAAAACTCTTTTAACTCAGTTGTAAGTATGATCCTACAATTTTGAACCACCTTTAATTTGGCTGCCTGAAATCATAGATGAACCATTATTTGAATTGAATTGAGAAATATTTCACCCAAAAAAAATGAAGTTAATGTATGAGCTTCACGGATGGTATCTGAAACACTAAGAATCAAACTCGTATTCTTAACCCAAAAAAAAAACTCATGTCTCGTCAAATTTTCCACAACCTCGTTGGCACTATTTAACAAGAGTAATCAAGGCCTATGAGTTCTTCCATTTGGTCATTCAAGATTATACTTTATAGGATTAATGGTAAAAGTTAGAAATCTCCATTTCGAACTTTTGTACAAAACAGCATACTTGCATAAGACAGAATCACAGTAGTACACTATTTTCTGATTGACATCACTAGAGTGTTGCATAAATACTCCCTCTGTCCCAAAATAGATGTCGTTTGACTTTTTTTTGACCGCTCGTCTTATTCAAATTTTTTGCGCAAATCTTATTTATTTTTTTACAGTTTATTTTATCATTGAATATATTTTAATCATGACATATTTGTTTTTATATTTAAATAATTTTTTTGAATAAGACGAAGGGTCAAACATGATGTCCAGTGACAACTATTTAGGGACGGAGGGAGTATATTTTCTTTGGATCACGTGGAACACAGGAACAGAGATGTAATTTGCAGGAATTTGTGTGATTCCCCTAGAGTTTGGGGACATTTTTCCGAGTTCCGAACAGGGCTCATGTTACATGGTTCTGCACTCCTGCTCATTCGGCTTTCAAGATTACTCTCAGCAGAAAACATAGGTGATGATTTGGAGTTTTGATCATAGTTTGGCTATAGCATCTAACAAAGTGTACGTGTGCCTAGAAAAAAGAAAACCGACGCCCGCATCGTCCTCCTCGCGGGGCGACTCGGGCGAACCCTACCCGAGCGCCGCCGCCGCCTCCCTCACCTCTCCCCAGCCGCGCCGCCGCCTGAGCGCAGCGCCGCCAAAGCGTGCGGGCGCGAGGACCGCGGCGGCGAGGCCCTTCTTCCTCCCTCGGGGCGTTCTCCCCCTTCACAGGGAGCTCGACGGGAGCCATGGCAGCGGCGTCCTCGTCGTCTTTGGCGGTGGATCCGGGGCCATGGAGGTCGTATCAAGGTCACGGAAGGGCGGATCTGGCGGTTCCTTGGCTGAGGTGCGGTCATCGGCGTGTGGCGGCGTTGGTCGTGCTCGGCTGCGGCGGCGCCTGTGGTCGGCGGCGGCGGCCCTTGGGCTAGGTTGCAGGCCCCTACACGCGATGGCGACGGCTGATTCCATGGAGGGGGCGTGGCGCGCGTCGCGTGGCAGTGATGCAGGCCACCATGGCGGAGGCGCGGGGCTGGCATGCGTCCGCTGCGACCTCCATGGTGGAGGGCGTGGGCTCGGCATGCAACGCGCCTGCATCTCCACCGTGGAGGTGCGGTCCTCCGTTCTCGGCGCCCAACGACGACGGCAGTGGGTGAGTGTGGTTGGTCGGATGATGTCGGTGGCGGGCGGAGCTCGTCGTCGCTGGTCGGTGTTCTCTCTTTAGTTCTGGGAAAGAGTGGCGCGTCTCGACAGGGTGACAGTGCAGGAGCTGCTCCTCATGGTCCCTCTGGCGGGTGTGGTCGTATGGACAGGGTTGTTGCCGTGAGCATCGGGCGTAAGCCTTGCCTGGTTGTTCATGCCGGTGCCGGCAACGTCGACATCTTTGGGTGCCGATTTCTTCGCTGGAAGCGTTGTCGAGGTGCTCTTGTCCATGGAGGTCCTCCGGGTGAAAACTCAATTCCGGCTACTCGGATAGGCGGCGACGTTTCTACCGTCGTAATCTCCTTGGAGGCGTCGTCTTGGAGGTCTTCAACTGGTTGCAGGTTCGAGCGGGTGTTTCTATCGTCTTCGTGTGGGTGTCGGGGTGTTGCACTTCTTCATTCATTCTGAAGTTTTTGGTGGCTCTTTGAGCTCCCTCGGTCGTCGCTTCAGAGATATATATAGATGGTGGCTTGCATTGCTGTGTGTGCTTCATGTAATATCCGCTATTGTACTCGGCACCACTCAAGTTCGCTTGGTGGTGCCTTATCTTTGTAATTCTCTTCTTCTTAATGAAATACGTGCAATGCACGTTCTAGGAAAAAAGTGTACGTGTGCATATTAGAACTGAATTAGGTGCCCGATGCATGAAGAAATCAAACAATTGTGGCATATGAAGTCCCTCCATGGTACTACTCGCTATCGTAGCTATCTTTTTTTCTTTTGCGATTATCGTAGCTATCATGTAACAGTGTTAGCAAGTTAATCATGAGGGCTGAGCGTGGGGTGCAGACGGCAAAATCATAATTTGTTGCACCATATAGTAGTCTTGATAGAGAGCCGGATACGTTTTGAAGCGATGTAGAAACTATGCAATGGGCATGAATTTTATTTTCGGTTACGCATGTTGAGATGCAACTAATCCCCAACAGAGTAGCATAACAAACCATCACTAGTACCAATGCACGTGCGCCACGCATGTGTTTAAAAATTGCATCAATTAGTACGAACATGAGCATGATAATGTATTTGACTAAATAATCGCTGGTTACCTGCACGAACTCAATAATAATCAAAAGGAAGTAATGCCACCCAGAATGTAAAAGTATTTCTCCAATCAACAGGAAGCAATGTCACCCACATGCATGAAACTTAAAGTATTTCTAACAAACATAGGTTTCATTCCATTGCAAGAAAATAGTCTTTTACAAAGCAAACTTATAGAATAAATGAAGACTTGCAATAGAATAACTGGCAGGTCTACTCCACAAGTGGATGGATATGCAAACATGGTGTCACTGGGAAGTCACCTCGCACACCTTCCTCTGTACTAAAATGTGATAAAGAAGAACGGGTTAACAAAATTTTAAATAAAATGGATATGGATAATACATTGATCTACTATCTATTAGCATGCTTCCAATACTTCTCTATATGCTATATTTTTAGTGCTTTCTCCAGTCGAATCAATTTCTTTGTTTGGTTTTGCAAGAATCCTAGTGGTTTGCCGAGACACACCTCTCGACAATGCAACATATAGCTGCCCATGTGAGAATACGGATCTGATAAATAGATGCCAACATTTGGTATGGTCTGTTCATGTACCCAATTAATAGTCATTGTAAAACTCAACTGAACCGGGAACTGTTTCCTCTTGAATTCGAAAGGAAGCGATAGATCTTCCGAGGGGGAAAGTGAAATTCTTGGGAAGAACACTCATATTTACAGTTGAAGTAAAAGAAATATTATAATCTTCAGCATTAATAAGACACTAAAAAAGCACCGGCAATATTATCTCACATGTCACATGTATCGTTCCGCACAACATATTCTACCTAGGTAAAAGATATGAAACAAGTAACAAAACATTACATTAACACAGGAAGAAGCAACAAAATTTAGTCTTACAATCAGACAACATTAGTGTATCTAAACATTATCAAGAGTTTAGGACATCCTTGTATACAATATTCTTCGTGCTTTTCACCGCAGAGTCCAATAATTTATTGGGTTTAGCGAGGACCCTAGTTGTCTTTCGTGACACACCCCTGGACAACGCTACATAGAGCTGGCCATGCGCAAACACAGGTTCAGGCAGATATACTCCGACGTGAGGGATAGTCTGTCCTTGAGCTTTGTTAATCGTCATTGCGAAGCTTAGACGCACAGGGAATTGTATCCTTTTGAATTTGAAGGGGAGCGTCAAATCCTCAGATGGCGAAAGAGGTATCCTCGGAATGAACACCCTCTTACCAGCATGCTGACCACCAACGATTTCCGTGTCAATGGCGTTGTTCTGAAAGCCCCTAACCACCAAGCGTGTGCCATTACACAGGCCGTTGTGCGGGTCTAGGTTGCGAAGCAATATTAGAGGACAATTTATCTTGATCTTCAGCTCGTGAGGTGGCAGTCCATTCGGCGTAAGAGAGTTTAGAAAGTCAATGGGGTAATTATTGGTCTGGTCATCCTCCACAGAATCAAAGCTGTAAAACACCTTAGAGGGACCCGGAAACGTCTCAATCATCTTGGAGTTGAGTTGATCAACATACTCATTCTTTGTTGATAGGATAGCACGAGAACTCATATAAGTGGCATCACTAACATTTGCCAAGAGATCAGGGAATATGTCTGCTACAAGCTTGTCAATAGAGTTCTCTTCATCATAATCAATCACAATCTCCTCGGGAAGACGGACATAATCATCCCCAATTGACTCTTCAACTCCATCACCAATTCGAAGAAGATATTGTGAGAACCACGGGTCTGACTGTGCACGCATGTTTTGAGTGAGCCTGATCTTGCGAATCCGGTCCCATATGTAGCTCCTCTGCAAGGTGGCATTGGTGATTTGAGCTCTAGTTCCCCGCGGAACCACAGGAAGAACCTGTCTAAAATCTCCTCCAAACACCATGATCTTACCGCCAAATGGTTCATCGCAGCCCATGATATCTTGTAAGGATCTATCCAGACACTCAATGGATTGTCTCTTTGTCATAGCAACTTCATCCCATATCAAGAGACGGGCTGAACGAAGGAGCTCAGCGGTGCCACTCTGCTTTGTGAAGTTGCACATGCTTTCATCACTGATTTTAATTGGTATCTTGAATCTGGAGTGTGCTGTACGACCGCCGGGCATAATAGATGCTGCTATCCCAGATGTAGCAGTAGCAACAGCTATGAAGCCCATGAAACGGACAGTCGCGATCAATGCCTTGTAGAGATATGTCTTTCCGGTTACCATCAACAAAAAACACCCGACCCTTTTCAGAAGTCACATGATCCATGATCTCATCAAATCCTGCCCTCTGCTCAGCGTTGAGTGTCTGCACAATTTTCAAATGGTCTTCATCGAATCCGAGTGCATACTCCTCATTCAACTCCCTGTAGTGGTCCCTTTCTTTGCGTCCTGGAATAAAGACAAATTTCTAGAATTAAAATAATTATTGCAAAAAATAGTTGAGAACCTTAAACTTAGAGACATGTACAGAGCAATATCATATACTTGGCAATTGGATGTCTAATGTCAACATTTCAACCAGATTGCATAATTATCATACCTAACAAGCATTGTTTTAATTTACCGGGAAAAAACAAATTTTGAGCAAGCTTACGTAGGCTAGATGACAGAATGAAATATATCAGTGTGCATAAGTAATAATTAATATACATCAGATGGGACACAAAAAGTGACATGACACGAATTTGATACAGTTCAATAAAAATAGTGCAAATCTCTTGTCATTCTATAATTGACATGGAAAAGCCATGGCCAGTCGCAAAATACAAACAGATAAAAGCAAAATGACAAATAGACCATCCTTAATGCATTAACAATTGGGCGAGGGGGTGGCAAGTTGAAACGCTGGTGCATGGAACTCAGGTGACATACTTAACACATCACAGACCCAGAAAGACAGATACAAAATTTAAAGTATAGGGACATAATATAAGTGAGAAGTTCTATTTTCTACCTATAGTGTTGTATGAACAGACATGCAATTTTGTTAGCCGTAAAGAACAAAACACTTGCAATTTTGTTAGCCGTAAAGAACAAAGCACATGTTTTAGCTAACAAATTCAATTTGAACAGAGCACATGGCAAACCGAATTACTCATTTACAGGCTACATATATAATTGTTAAGAGGATGACGCCAGATGAGTAAAACAAACTTAACTGCTGTATGACAAATCAATAGTAAATTTGTTAATGTCACAAGGTGCATTTTTTCTATTAAAAAAAAAGCGACCAACCAAACCTTGCAGCTAGAACATCATGATTTGAGGATATTATTATGATAAAATCATATGAAAAAAGCGATGCTTTACCTTTGTCGTCCAACTTGGGTAGGCCGAATCCATCCAAATCCTTGCCCATTGATTGAACACATCTCTCAATATCCAAGAGTACCCGCTGCTGCACCTCATGAGGATCGGAAATTGTCCGCCGAAAGTCCTCAGAGAGTGAATCAAAATGCTTTTCCCACAACTTGAGAATATTATTTGCCTCAGAAAAAACCATGATTATAGCAAATAATTGTCGAAACGAGCTAGGCATAGCACACTCTGTTAAGGTATCGTCCAAATAAGAATCAGATAGGAGCAGTCCAGCACGGTCACATGCTTCTCTAAAGGTCTCACATGTTACTCCACGAACAGTTCTCAAACTCTTGAACGACGTAGCACCCCTCACATGGCTCAACAAAAGCCGAAGGTAGTACCGTTCGTCCGTTCCCCTTCAGATGGGTTTGCATGTACAAGACGGCCAATTTGAGCTCGTTGTTTTCTCCACTGCCAACGTTTTTGTGGTTTTTTCCAAGTAAACCATTCAGGGAACTCTATGTACAAAAATTTGCGAGCTTCGGGCTCCTCCGCATTGGTCCTAAACCACTCGGTCAACATTGATCGCTGGTTCTTTGGGTCTTTGGCAACTTCGTTCAAGTCAGAGGTTGATTTGAATGAAACCATGTGCATCCCCTCAAGATGAACTGCAAGTTGTAAAACAGGAGGCGAGACATAGTAGAGGGGGAACCGATATAGCCTTTATGCAGACTCTGATGGTGTTATACATCTTGCATCTCGGTACTGTTTGATTTCATTAATAATGGTATCATCATTCTCTGACTTGTCGACTGAGAAAGATGCACGATCATGGCCTTTGTAGATGTACTTGTAGAGGTACTTGACAGACTTAATGCTGCAGGCGATCTCAACATTGATGTGACAATTGTAGCGCATAAGTAGGGTGGGGTTGTAGGGAACAACCCATCGATTATCCAACTTGGCGTTTCTGACCTCAACTATCTGACCATCATCCCTTCGCCTGTATATTGGGTATGAGTCTTTCCCCTGCTGTGTGGCTTCACAAAACTGGCGAGGGTAACGAAACCGACATTGTCCATCTATCATACAGGGGCAATCCTTGTTGAGAACACCACAAGGGCCATGCATCATGTGTTTGCAAACGAGATCGTGCAAAACCGGGTACTTCTTCTTGTCCGGGATTTCAGCAGATATTTTTCTGTCATAATCATCTGGACATTTTAGCTTAGCACCAGGTTTCATAATTAATAAGAAATGCTCATGTGGCAGACCCCTCTTTTGGAACTCTGTGACATGAGCATAGGCAGCAACCTCACCAAAATGTTGTTTCTTAACCAAAAACTCCTCACAATCTCGCAGTTTCGCTTTGTACACTCGGGCCACAACTTCAGGACGGTCCTGCGGAGTCTGGCCTGGCAATAGCTCCTGGATCACCTCAGGCCAATACGGGTTGCATGTCATGGTTATGAAATAATCAGGCTTGCCGAAACGTTGCACTAAGGTCATTGCATCAAGGAACCTCCGTTGCACATCACGGTCACAACCAGTCATGGACCTGGGTAGGACAATTCTTTTGCCAGTCAGGGATGCCCTTGCCTCCCAGTTGCAAGAGTGTCGAGAACTCCCTGTATGGGTACATCCAAAGTTAGTAAAGTAAATTACAATGACCAACACACTTCTAAAAGCATATATGCTGTAAACAAAACTGAACTTCTCTAACATTAAGTATATGCATCCATGCAACAGTTGTAATAAGCACGTATATGAGACAATGTGTTCCAAGGCCAAATAAACATGAATATGCCATTTGCACCCCAGCTGTTGCATTTTTCAGAAATTCCATCAAGAAGAACAGAGCACATGGACGGTAACAAAATAAAAGCCTATAGAGAAAAATGCTCCCTAATTACACAAAAAAAAAGCCTATAGAGCATAGTTGCTGCATTCTCTGTATCTGCAGCGAGACTTTGAAATAAATTCCATTTAGAACAGAGAACATTGCGTCTAACATAATAAAAGCCTATATAGCAAATGGCTCCTTAATTACACAAAAAAATGCACAATGACCGTCTGTTATATATTTTTTCTATAAGCGTGTCAAACAAATTTCAGCATATTGATGATCTCTTCATGCACATTAAGTATCGCCAGGTTACAAAGGTAGATAGGTTAATAGCTAGATTAATCGGCCAGACAAATTTGCTTTTATCAGGAGAGTTGCGAAGGTTAAAAATAACAGCCTGCTACCCATTCATGCATTTAGAAGAAACCACAAATTTCGAAAATATGATTACCTGATAAAGGTCGGCCCGAATAATCTTCTGGTGTGCAGGGTTGGAGTACCAGTTAAGATGCATAGACTCAACCTTAATGTACATATCAACGAGCCACTGCTGGAAGAGTCGTCCACCATGAAACAATACATTGAATTCACCACGTCTGATTTGAAGCTTGTATGCATAATACTCTCTAGCGCTGACATACTTCTTATTTGATTCTGGATCACCACCTAGACAGTAACAGATAAACAAGTTAGTTGTACGCACTATTAGGCACTAATCATATATTTATAGAAACCTTGTCCCCCCAGTGCGATCATCTGCTTCGGCTTCGTCGTCTATGTCCATCGCGGATGGGAAATCTTCATGCGGATCTACTATATCACCACAAAAGAAACACCAAAAGATTAGCCTATTAATGCAATAAAATAAATGATAAGTTGTTAATACGTTTGTCTATATCTACTGTAACATGCAGTGCAACACACCTTCGGTCTTAGTTTTCTTTTTGCCAGTCTTTTTTTTCTTTTTAGTTTCCTGATACAATATCCCTTCATTCCACCCTGCCTCACCGCCAGGAAAAAACAAAGGATACGCTAGAGGATCATAGCACCCATAGTAAGCCTTAATATAAACTGGTCGATCCGATATTCCACAGACCATAACACTCCTCTCAAACATTTTCTTGGGGTCACTACCTTCCATCCATATGGCTGAAACCTGAGAAGCAGTCGGAGCATTGTATCTCCTCTGGTCCACATCAATCTTAGTGTTGAGTTCGATTCTATACTCGTCCAGGTTTGGTTTGGAACCCAGACTCTTGAATGTCCCAACATAAGGATTCCCTTGCAAGATACGTACAATCAGCTTTATTAACCCAAGATCCAGGTGTGGTGAACGCTTCACTCTGTGGTCAAAATCCTCTTCATTGTCATATATATACAGCTGCATATTTCTAGCAGAATAGTTTCCGTGCGACAATTGATCTAGACGGTGATATATCTGACCCTGGATCCTAAATGTATAGATCCCAGTTCCTGCGGCGGTAGCATATCGCCGATCGAGTTTGACACCCATGCTAGTGAAAGAAAAATGAGAATTGAAGTAACGGATATTCTTCCTGAACCACTTGGCATCTCTATCTGTCTGGCTCGTGTAGAGTCTCCTCCACTCTGCAGGCACCTCTGGAATATGAATCCGAACCATCCCCTCCCTACAACAGAATGCCGCCCCTTCACCAGGGAACCTCTTGGCGCCGCAGTGTTCGCAGTCCGGTGCGTGACCCAAAACATGATGTTTTTTTGGGAGATTATGATAAACATAGTCATAAGGATCGGGTCTGCCTTCAGCACCTCCATCTTGCCGATTAACTCGATATGACCTGTATTGGACGTCTAGCAAAGGAAAACACACGAAACGACTCAAGTTAAAATATCAATAAGCGAGCCAATTCAAATATAACCCGAAGGTACCATATATACCAGGTCGGACGAAAGTCCGTCCCTCATCATCAGCAAAAGCATCATCGATTTCGTCATCTATCGGCTTATGAGTCTCCAAGTTCTCCTCATCTGGGTCATATACAACAAAAAAAAAGGGGGGGGGGGGGGGGTCAGGTTTTGCTTTTTAATTCTAGCTTTTCAAAGAAAAGAACCGATTTAATTACCTAATCCCGGGCGTTCTGATGCATCCGGGACCCAAATACCAGAACCGTATACGGCATCATTAGCACGAGACTGCTCGCCCGTACACAATGAAGGATTTATCTTTCCGGACGGACCAGCTGACAACAAAAGAGAAACTTGTAATATACCAATATTAACGCCAACAGGATATTCAACCCAACAGGATATTACAAACAGGCACGCACCTTGTGAAGTGATCTGAGTCGAATTTCGCCGGCGATATTGATTCTGGAATTCAACGTTCTTATCAAGTTGAGCGATATTAGCTTTTCTTTTCATTCCACCAGCACTGTCACATTGGACGCCACCTGCAGATTCCAACAAAATAAATCATAAGAATAGTTGCTACTGTATATACATGAATATCCAATGCCACATTGGCGCTTTTTGGATTACCTTGAACTTCAACTTCATGTGATAGAATTCCCTTTTGACGCTTCCGGTAGCGCTGACTATTATCACGCCACTGGCGTCTCTTAATTTCACGCACTGGCGTGGCCAATGAATTCTCCAATTCCTTCTTTTTTCGTGTGCGATACTGACGCTTCTTTTCAGCCACCAATTTACGTTTTGCAGCGAGCTCTTCACCCACAACTTGCTGAATTCCACAGCTTGGTGGTGGACACCAATCTTCGTTCCTTTGAAGCCAGCTGTCATCATCTGCATCACCTAGCATGTCGACGATGGAGCCTAAACCCACTGTAGGATTCGTCATTGTGTCCCGCATCGCCTCAGCTTCAAAAGCAAATATGATCGACCAGATGATTAAGAATATACATAAAAAAGATGAAAAACTCAAATTGTATAATAGAAAAAAGGGAAACAAATTGTACCTGGTACATTTATCAATGTCGTTTCATGAAGTGACGCGGGCAAAGAATTCTCCAATTCTTCCTTTCTTGGTCCGCGATACTGACAATTCTTTTCAGCCACCAATTTATGTTTCTCACCGAGCTCTTCACCCACAAGTTGCTGAATTCCACATCTTGGAGCTGGACACCAGTCGTCATTCCTTTGAAGCCAGCTGTCATCGTCGGAATCAACTGGCGTGTAGATGATGGAGCCTAACCCCAATGTTGGGTTCGTCATTGTGTCTCGCACCGCCTCAGCTTCAAGAAAAATATGATCGACCAGATGATTAAGAATATTATGAATAAAAAACGCTGAAAAACTCATAATAACAGCCCATTAAATTCAATGCACCTGTAGGGTTTGAGACCGGTGTCGATCTTTGGGTATACCATGAGGGTGTGGTGCCACTGGAACCTAAACCCAATGTTGGGTTCAAAACAGCAGACAGTGTAGTGGGACCTAACCAAAACTGAATAATTAGCTTGAGAAGATATAAATTTTTTATTCAATCTTCTACATCTACATATATAAAGAATTTTGTTCCCCTTAAAAAACAGGACTACAACCCGAGGAACATGTGCAATGAACCAATATACAATAAAAAAAAGGAACAAAATTTACCTGTTACATTTGTCAATGATGATCCACGAAGTGGATTGGGCAAAGAATTCTCCAATTCTTCTTTTTTTCGTGCGCGATACTGACGCTTCTTTTCAGCCGCCAATTTGCGTTTCGCTTCAAGGTCTTGACCCACCTGGCCTCTTTTTGGGTCTGAAAACAATGAAAAACAAATTAATGCCGCCATCCCTGGACATCTAAACCAATTAAATAATTATATGTTACCAACCATTCGAAAGGACATTCGTGCAATCAGCGAGAGGTCGACGCACGCATGGTTTCTTAGCAGACTTTCCAGAAGAAGCAACACACCCTTCATGAATGCCTCTACGAGTACCTGAAATTATTTGACAATACCCGGCACCATTTTGTCATAGAAAATTTATCTGGATAGTTGCAGAGCACAATATCACTTTTACAAAACTGACCATTTTCGTCGATGTTAGTACAATCTCCAAGTGGAGGGCATTCGTCATCCAAAGCACCAGCTTTACGCTTGTTGATAATGACTGTAAAGAAACCAGGTTCACAAAAATTTCAGGATAAATTTTCATGGTCTAATAAGTACCTACAAATCACTGAAGGTAGCAGTACCAAATAAAAATACAGGTACCAGGGACATTGTTGCATGGATGCCTAGCTCATTTAATTGGGATTGCCTAGGTAATTGCAGCTGTAAAAAATCGCTGAAGGTAAATATTGTTGCATGGATGCCTGGTTCATTATTTCGGATTGCCTAGCTAATTGCAGTTGTAAATAAAAAATTATACATCTGCCCAGCCGAAAGAATTATACAGGTACCATGAAGCGATTACTTACTGTAGCGCACCCGACAATACCCGGCTGTTTGTTCCCAGCTGATCGACTGTAAATTCTTTGACGATATGTCTACGCTGGTTCAAATCCAGCTCGCCGGATGACGACGACGGCCGCGACGACGACACTGTCACTTGCCGTACATTCACCGGTGCCTCAGGGAAGACGATGGCAATTATACGGGATGCATCGATGCCTCAGGGAAGACGACGACACTGCACCGATGCCGGTGGGCGCGACGACGACGACGTAGACGGGCGCCGATGAGAAGACGACGCAGACAGGCGCAACGACGAGGACGTAGACGGGCGCCGATGGGAAGACGACGTGGACGGGTGCGACGACGAGGATGTAGATGGGCCCAGATGGGAAGACGACGTAGATGGGAGCGACTACGAGGACGTGGACGGGCGCGACGACGGCACTGCACTTGCCGTCCCTGCACCGACGCCGATCCCTTGAAAACTTCAAGGGGCTCCCGTGCAGGAGCTCAGCAGGGAAGAACTCCCGTGCCTCTGTTCATTAGGAAAGAAGAAAACTTTCTAAAGTTTGTATTATGCGTGGATGGAATTGTATTCAAATCTAAACCAATAAAAGGAAAGCATTGATTTGCCCGTAATGAAAGGAGGTGGAAGGTGAGGGCGCGGGTGGAGGTACCGTGGGTGTAAAAAAATTTACAATCGTCATACGAAAATGAACTAATTTGGACATTTGTCCACCTCCAGTGTCCACCCTTCTGCGGACCCGGGCCCAGTATGGCAGGATCCGATGGTAGATATTAAGGGTTACCTTTTAGATCAATGGTGGATTTACAAGGTGGGTACGGTCTGGCAGGTCAAAACTGTATTTCTCGCAACTGGTTCTTTATTGGTTTAGATTAGAAGATGTTAGGATCGTCAAATCTCCAGTACACACTTTCCCCAAAAAAAAGGAAAAAAAAAGCTCCAGTACACACGTGGGAAAAAAAAAACGAGTAACCGACCGATCGACTGCTCAAGCAGCATAGACAAGTAACCCGTTCCGATGAAAGGGCGAGATTGCAAGAAAGATAAATCCTCACCTGCGCTGCAGGGAGTGGGGGATCCGTCTGCATGTCCATGAGCTCCTTCAGGATCCGCTTCGACGTCATCGCCGCGGATTCCAATCCAAATAGCACTTTTTTTTTTATCAAAGGCACACGATTTTTTTTTTTGAGACAAAAGGCACACGACTCAATAACCCATCAGGTAAAAAGTTTAAAACATGTCCAGGAATATGCGGCGGGGCTAGCGGCAACGGGAGCCGATGGGACACTCGGGACGAAGTGGACGAGGAAGGGGAAAGGAGCCAGCCACGACCCTGCCCCGACGCCGCCGTCAGCCACCTGCTGCTGCTCTCCTGCACCCGGCGGCGGCGCGTCCCTGGACAGCCCCCGCGGCACGAGCGGCGGCACCGACACCGGCAGCTCCTCGTAGCAGTCGGCGCGCAGCGGCGCCGGCGCCGCGCCGGGCGTGCACAGCCAGCACGTGTCGCGCAAGCACCGCGTCTGCATCATAGCCGTCGCGCGCGGGGCGCGGGAGGATTCGAAAACCGGAGCTACGTGAACGGCGCGAGGGAGACCGTGAAGATTTTCTCGTCTACGACGTGTAAATATGATAGGATTCGATTGTGAGGGCTTATGTGCTCCGTCATGTTCTAAACAGAACAATACTTCAAGTGCAGTAGAAGCAATAACCAACAGTACTCGGTATTTCTGTACTCGGAATTGGACTGCTACAACAATTGCTGCCCTTGTTACAGACTTGCACTGTTTTTTGAAAAAAATAATATATGACAATCACAAGAGTCAAAATTCCTCCTCTCTCTCTCTCTCTCTTTTTTTTTTTTTTTTTTTGGCTTTAGTAGTTCATCAATATGCGAGCATCTTAGATAAACCTTGATATTACAGGTATCGGCTCATAATTCGGAACCAAATTTCGTGGCAAATATAGAATGAAGAGCATCCTCACTCTACATTCGCAAGCCGCATATGCATCAACATCTTGCAGAAGCTATAGACATGTCTCGTGTACTGAATGAGCAAAGAAAATGTGCTTCATTAGACTGGCCCTAAGTTCTGATGGTACTTTTCAGCCTTCTGATCGGATCGGTCATAAGCTGCAATATTCTGCGCTTCGCACTCCGGGCTGAAGAGCAGCACAAGCAGGGCCGACATTGAGCTGGCAGAGATTGCTCCGCATGAATATGATGGCCAAGAGGAATCATGCAGGCATGCTTCTAGACGGCACATATTTGGTCCTGTGTTAGCAGAGAAGTAGCACCAAAGCTAATGTTGGTCCTGTTTTGCTGGGTTTAAGTGTTTTTGGGAGCAATCTTTAGGCCAGAGAATGGACCCTGTGCTCTTGCCCAAATACGTTGGAGCCTCGAATTGGGTTTTGCACTTTTTCTGCCTGCCACCTATCAGATGCCAACAAAAGGCATTGGATTATCAGCACCACCACCACACGAGCATCGCAATAGCGTGTCCCAAACGAGAGAGGATGAATCCCAACTCAGAGAACTAATCCAAACTCTCTGAAGCAGGAACATTGCGCGTCGGCGCCCTAATCAAGCCGTATATGGCTTCTGTGCAAGGGCACTTGACACTAGGCGTTTGGTAGACCAACCAGTGGGCAACAGCCAACAGCAACGCCGATGTTCAGTAAGGGCTCGTTCTGGCATTGCTTCGAACAGGTTACGGGCAGTACAGATATGAAGATTCTGAGGAGAGTTTGCACGATTTGGTTGCGGAAACTATGACAACGATCCTACATCATTCTAATGCATGGGCTTAAAACAAAAAAATGGGCAGAAGCGCTACCTTGTTTCGATGAACCCGTGGCTAATCACGCACATGCAGGTCACTCCACCCGCCGCTGGCTGCTGATGACCACCGATCAGAGCAGGTCACGCCGGATACGCATGCGCCTGCAGCTCCGGCTGCTCTCTACCCGTTGTTTGACGATATTTTGTCACTAATTGAACAATTTGCATGGGTTTTTGTCCTTCATATTCTCAGATTCTGATATATATTTTCAAGGAGAAAATAGCGTGAAGTAGCTGAGCTGTTGCATAAGCAATTGCAGCATGTACACGTGCCAAGCTAGTGTGCGTACAAGTGCATTTGCTCGCTGACTTATCCCTTCTCCCAAATACGTACGTGTATATGTACGTGCGGCAAGGAAGGCCGGCACCTGAGTTCTCTTGTTCCACAAATCAGCCAGCAGCGGCATGCCGAAGAGACGAGATAAACATCTAGAAGCTGCCGAGCCTATCGATTCATCGTACATGGATTGCTCAGCGCCTCCTGCTTCTCCATCGACTAATCAAGCTGATTAGTGAGCTGTAATTACGCAGGCCCCACAACTCGGTGGATGTTGTAGCCCGATTGAACGAGTAACAAGCTGGACACCAGCAAGCTTATCCGTTCCCAGCGACGTCTTCATCCAACAGAATTGCCGAACGGCCTCCGCGCATCTCGTGAGCTGAACGGCAAAGTGGCGGCGCATGCATGACGCGCTTATCCTTTCCCTTGACCTAGCAGCAGCCTATAAAAGGGACCTAACCCTTCGACGACCGGGGGGCTGGAACCATTCTCTCCCACACATAAACACCAATCCATCTGCTCGTTGGCAAGAAGGCCAGACCGACGTCCGGCGGCCACGATGTAGTGGCGCCGTATTCCAGAGAGATGAAGCATGAAAACCTCACCGGCGAGGAGCACGGCGGCCGCGACACCACGTCGCCCGATGATCCAGATAAGCTAGCTCGACGCCCCCCCGCGGCCGCACGTGTGATGTGCTGAGTAAAGGCGACGTCGCACACGATGGAGGAGCAGCCGGCGGATGCACTCGTCGGTGTCGCGCCCACCGTGCCGGGATCACGATCAGTGATCCACATATCCATCTTATCTAAACAAAATCGTATTATTGATTATTGCCGCATTGCTATTGTATATATCTGATCGTGATCCACATATCCATCTTATCTAAATAAAATCGTATTATTGATTATTGCCGCATTGCTATTGCTATTGTATATATCTGCCTACTTTCTCTCTTTCTTTCATCTAGCGTGCAGCAGGAAGAGCATGAGCGATTGGCTTCTCCAGGAGGCAGCCAGACTTACCCTCCGGCGGCCACGATGCAGTAGCACCGCACTCTGCCAGGAGGTGTGCCATGAAGCCATGGCGGCCGACGACGGAGAAGCCATGCATGGCTGCCACAACGTACCGGCGCCTTCCGATCATCAACAACCGCCTGGCGTCGCCGTTAACACAAGATCAAGACTACACCGACGTCCGGCAGCTGCCACGCCCCGGCGCCCATGAAGATCAAGACATCGTTACATCCACGATGCGGCACCATCTCGGAGACCTGGCTTCCCATCGTGGAGGAGCCATGGACTCCGAACTCAAGGTCTCGGCGGCCGCGACGAACAAGCGCCCATTGGCCATCTCCATCTTGAAGGCCACGAGAGGAACGAATATAAACCAAAGACTCGCAGACACGACAGCGCCCTTCACCATCTCGACGCTAGGAAGATTGGTGCAAGGAGCCGACGTCCCGTCGCTGGCCCTCATGATGTTGCCGACGAAGAAGACGCTGCACCTTGGCCGCCATGTAGCAGAGAAGAGGTGCGCGCATGAAGATTAAGAAAAAGATGACGATGAGAAGGAGGCACGATCATTGTTGTCTGTGCTCTCAAGTCTCAACACTATCCAACAGCTGTGTATCCACCAGACCAATTGACCCAAATATGCGTGTCTTGTATTTTGAAGTTGACTACTTAATTTGCTGCGTTGATTATCTGCTGTACATATATATCTCTCTCACTTAACATGCAGATCACAAGGCATCTGTGTAGTTCAATCTACACGCACACCCAAAGTATACTGCAGGCCACAAGAGCAAGCTAGCACGGTCGCACAGATCGCTTTCCTGACGCCCATGCCGACAGGAGCTTGGAGCTCGTACGTCTACGCCGAGCGACGCAACACCGCGCGCCACGCCGAGCGGTTCCATGGCGTCGCCCTGTCCTCCATCTATGTCCTCTATCTACATCGGCGTCACATCCGCCGGAGAAGCCACACGCTGCCCGGAGCTAGGAGGTCGTTTCGTCCACGCCAAGGACCGACGTCATAAACCGGACATCCACGCGGCCAGGCTTCTCATGAAGATCGCCACCACCCCGTGGCTCAGCCTGTTGTAGCCACTGATCGTGGAGACACTCACGCCTCATTCCACGCCGTCGCCATACGCACACAAGCCGCCACCAGGAGATCAAGTTTCGCATCGACACCAAGCACCGCCGGCCACGTCGAGCACCACACCGACGCCGCCCTGCCGTACGTCTACACCAAGCTTCGTCGGCCGGAACGCCAAGGCGGGCCCGTCGAGGACGACGACGATGGTGTCCATGCCGACCACCATGGGAGCCTTCCATCCATGTACTCGGGCAGTCATGTCTTTGACGCCACCATCGGGACGACGATGCCAGACACGGAGCCGCAGTGGAACGACGTCGTTGCCATCTCGCCAGCCGCCGAAGACGACGCTGACGTGACGCCGTCCAAGACACCGTGAGATCGCCATCAAGTACAAGGCGCCGCTGCCTGGCCAAATCCTCCGCCTGCACCGAGGAGTTGTCGTGGCCTACGCTGAGATGCCACGGGAGCAAGAAGCCGGCGTTACCGAGATTATCGACGAGCCATATACAAGAGATGTCGCACGCCTCCAGGCTGCCGTCACTCACTCACACAAGCCTACCTCAGCATGACGTGAATCCCATGAAGAATACTACCCCGTACAAGTGCACACAGCCATGTGTGTACGTGTACATTTGTGTACCTGCTGCTACGTGAAGACATGATCCAAGATTGGAGGTGCCTCTGGATGACATTCCCAGTCGGCGCACACTTCCTCAACGCTACTTTGGTACACTCTTCGACGACGTTGCCGAGTCGCCGTATCGGACGAGCCAAGCGAACACCATGCATGTTCCCCTACTACTACTACAACCACACCGTGTCGTACGTGACTGACGAGGCCGGACGACAAGGGCAGGCGCTGCCGACGTGAAGGCCGCGCTGTCAACGGCTCATGGACCGACGAGGCCATGGATGACGCCGACGCCAACATCTACACCACCATCAACACATGCATGGAGAACGCGAAGCGAAGACCGAAGACGACGACCACACAGCTTAATCGGAGGTGTTCCACAAGTAGGACTTGTGGATGTAATTAACTAGGAGCTTTCCGAGGCCCTAGGAACCAAGGACACCACATCGCCCAAGTCAGATCGCCGCCAGCAGGCTACAGAGCGCACATTCTTGGGAAATTGTATTTGTATTGTCGAAATATGAATAAAGTTGTGTTTCCCTTCTCTTTTGTTTATTTAGTGTACTTAAGTACACTGGCACGCCCGCACCTTTTTCTTTTTACATTCCCCAGGGGCAGTGTTAGGGAGAAACTCGCACCTTGTGTGTGATTTTTTCTGCCTAAACAAATTGGCACGCCCAGTGGGACATGGTTCTCCTCCCATCTTTGCTGCGCATCAATGGTCGTCGAATTGGTCTTCGTCTACTTCGTATCCAACTAACAAGATGGTGCAAGATAATCCTTGGCGTGGTGCTGATTTCAAGGATCCACATCAAGCAAGAAGATCCTTTTGCAACAACAGCCCGATGCCATTAACATGAAAGTTGCTACCCTTTGCAAGTGGCTAGTCTCAACGTTAAGCACCAGGATATCCATACTCCATGGTGTCCATGAAGACAAGTTGGTGGAGCATGACGACTACTACAAGCAGCTTGTGGTGGCTAATCCCGAGTCATGTTTCGACTTCACCAAGCTCATGTGCCCGCTTCTCAACATGATAGTGAGAGCATCATCATCATCGCTCCATCGCCAGCACGCTTGACGTCGTCTTCCACTACTACAACAACATCGGGGGCAGCATACTCCCCGGTCTTCTCCGACGATGCTGATGGTCTTCCAGCAACGCTTCTACTACACCGACTACAATGGGGGCAGCATACTCCCCGGTCTTCTCCTATGCTGATGGTCTTCTGGCAGCACCTTCCACTACTATAACAACATCAGGGGGCACTCCCTCAGTCTTCTTCGCATGCTGATGGTCTTCCGGCAACATCCTCTACTACATCAACAACACCGGGGACAGCAAACCCCACGGTCTTCTTCAGTGCTTATGGTCTTTCAGCAACGCCCTCTAGCTACTACATCAACAACACCGGAGGCAGCATACCCCTCGGTATTCTCCGACACTGATGGCTTTCCAGCAACAGCTTGTCCTACATCGTCAACAATGGGGGCAACACATGCCCCTCAACCTTCTCCGTTGCTGACGGTCTTCCGGCAAAACTACACCAACAATGCTGGGGGCAACACCATCCTCAGTCCTTTTCATCGCCGATGGCGTTCCGGCAACACCTCCTACTACATCGACAACATTCATCATCAACAACATCACAATGGGCAACACCCTACTCTCTTCATCGTTGTCGATGGTATCCCGACAACCCCTACTACAACAACAACAATGGGGCAATAGCCTCTCAATTCATCAACAACACCGCTGATGGTATTCCGGCGTCATCCACCACAAACACTTGAGGCAGCATTCCCCTCATACTCCTTTACCATCGATGGTATCCCGACGACACCAACTACATCGGCAACGATGGGGCAATAGCTTCGTTCATCCTCGTCATCAACTTCTTGGAGCTTCGAAGTGCCACATCACATCACTCCAACAATGACATGGTGTTCAAGTCCAACAAGGAGATGCACACGTCCATGGAAAAGTACGAGATCAAATGGAACTACTCCACCAGCTACTACCTCAAGCAAATGGGGCGATCGAGGCGTGCAACAATACCATCAAGAAGACGGTGCACAAGTACAAGAGGGATTGGAATGATCTCCTCTTTGAAGCTCTATGGGCGTACCACGTTCGTAACCCAAGCCACTCCACACTCTCTCGTCTACTGGAGCTCGACAACCTCGAAGAGGGGCGCCTCAACGCCCTCCAAGACTTGGAGTTTTGTCGCCAGAACATGGCGAGAGCCTACAACAAGCTGGTCAAGGAGCGGGTCTTCAAGAAGGGCGACTAGGTGCTAGTGTTGCGACATCCCGTCGCCGCCATGTACAAGATGAAGGGCAAGTTCCCGCTTACGTGGGAAGGACGTATGGCATCGAGCAAGCTTACGACAAGAGGGCTTATCAGCTGGTCGACCAACATGGATCCCAGTCGATGCCTCCAATCAATGGGCGGTTCTTAAAAATAGTTGCATTTTTTTTTTTGCCTTTTTTTTTTACTCAAACGTCTCATAGCAAAAGGCTTTTCCATGAAGAGCTAAGCTGCGGTGCAAGATTCGGCTGCCCTAGGATCTGGCTGAACAAGGCATTGACCGGATGCACACATCACACGTCGCACAAGACACATGCCAAGCGGTCCCCGCTAGGGGCAGCGGGAAGAAGAGCTCGGGTCACCTTTGAGCAGCGAGGTCACCAGGCTCCTTGTGCTTTCTAAGCATGAGACAACACGTTCCAGGGAAGATTATAGAAGAAGAGCAAGGAAGGGCTACCTGGCACAACACAAGTCGTCGTTCAGTGTGCAGCCTCTTGCCATCCCTATGAGCGTGACAACAAGGGACCAAAAGAAGAAAAGATGCCTGCGAGGGTTCTGCTTAGCTACACCAAGGCGAACCGGCTATCTTCCGAATTCCAGAAGAAGTCCAACAAGTCAAGCATCAAGAAGTCAAAAGACGATGCCTAAATTCAAGTATCAAGCAACCCCAACATCAAAGGGGCAAAGTACAAAACTTCAAGATTAATGGGTCCCAAACAAATGACCCTATTTTCAACCTTAAGCAACGGGAGGAGGTGATAGTCGGTTCGCCATCCTCGGCAAAAGCAATGGCAAATTCCCTTATCCGTTTCTCCCAAAACCATCGACACCAATTAAGCCCCACCTATGTCCCTGTTGGGAGGTGCAAGCGGGCCGTGGTGCAACTCAATGCAAAGAAGGCTAGAGCAAAATTCCCTTCGTCACTTGATGGGGCCGCAAAAGCATGTCGTCCTCATACACTCATTGAATCAACAAGTTCATCATCCATATCGCTATGTCATTCGGCGATACTCTACAGCCAGGTCTTTCGGCAGTCCTTTCCCAAGCCGCTCCTATAGCGAACGCTCAATGGGATAGCCAACATTTTGAAAACACAACAAAACAAACATGTTTCCAATGTTTCTGTATTTGAACTATTTTATGGTTCGCTTAACATATGCATACAACTATCTACTCTTATCTAGCATTGCATGACATTCGCTTTGCAGTTTTCGGGAGCAGTGTTGGCGCGCCAGTGCGGGACGGCGCCAAGCTGTGAAACCCTTCGGTCTAGGCGGCAGGCACCGTGGCAGCTATGCGGTCACGTCAAGACCGATAAACCCCTTCACCAAGTGGCATGGCCTCTTCGCCACAAGTTGAAGATGACACAAGGACACTACGTTGGCTAACGCCGTAGCAGCTACACGGCCCCAACAGTCCTTATGGCATGGACATTCGCCTCAATTCCTTGGAAATGCAGCATAATTGCCAAGGTTCTTTTTTTTTTTTCTTCCTTTCCCTACATCTTATTTCCTGTAGGGATGGACCAATACAAGATGGCCTCGCAACACATGATGGCCATACGTACAAGCAAGGTGATGGTTGCTACACACATCACATGGTGCCTCTTTGGCAGCTTTGGCATGCGCCATGCGGTTTGAGGTCTAGCCACCTCGGCGGCTTGCGATACGAGACTACTACGTCAACTCCGTCCCTCTACATCAACATGGGGGTCACTCAGCGACTTTTGCCGTGCGCCGTGACAGGAGTTTTGCCATCCCGACGGCATGATGGGCGAGAACGTGTGACGCCGTCCGACACGGCGAGCACTACGGCAGCACCTTGGCAACCTCGGCGTCGACAAGTGCAACAATGGTCCAAGTATCCAACTGAATAGTTGTGACTTTGATGTGTGCTTTGAATTAAGCCACGACTGCAACTAGACTAGAAGACTGGAAGCCCTTATACTATCACAACATAGCCTGCGGCAGCACAGCTATACCAGTGCCTCGCTACCTCGGCGGCAGAACGACTGCGACGGCAACGGCATTGCGGCCACGATGCAGTGGCGCCGTCTTCCAGGGAGATGAGCATTAAGATGTCACCGGTGAGGAGGACGACGAGGAGAGAACACCGGCGGCCGTGATAACACGGCGCCCATGCATGAAGATCAAGACCCGATCGATGCTCTCTGTAGCGCCGACGCTCGGTTCACCGCATCGACACGGCGTGAGCCGACGTCCCGCTTGTCGGCACCCACAAAGATCAAGACCAGACGAGAGCCCGGCGGCCACGACGTACGGGCGCCCACCTTCATCGATCAACAACCGGCCGGCGACGCCTCCGATCCGCCCATCGCCGCCCGTCAGCACATCAAGCCGTCGGTAGCAACGAAGAGAGGGCTTCACCACCACCTCACCTCCCCAGTAGGAGGCAGAGGCCCGGCGACCCCTACTCCTGGCCGCGCTGCAGAGAGAGATGGAGGAATGGCCGGCAGATGCATGCTCGCCAGTGCCTTGTGCCATCCGTATCAACTGTGCTGAGATCACGATCTGTGATCCTAATATGTTATGAGTAGAAGTTTCTTCATTGATTTCCCGTTGCATGCTTGATTACGGTCGCATTGCTATCATACTTGTCTACTTCCGCTCTTCCTTTTATCTAGCATGGAGTAACAGGGACGGGAAGAAGAGAGTACGTGTGGTGATACACCACCGCGCTCACGAAGATCCAGGCGAGACCGATGTCCCGGCGGTCGTGACGCCACGTCGCTCACCAAGACGGCTGCCAGAACGACGCCCCGACATCCATGATGCAGCGGCGCCTAACATCAAAGATCCGTGCGTGAAGGTGACGGCCAAGATCCTGTCATCGCTCGTGCCATCCAGATGCAGCGGTAACGTTGCCCTCACCGCCGGGCGCGCTCTTGACAGAGAAGCCCAGTGAGGAAGGTGAGTAGACAACAACAATGTCCCGGCGGCCGTGACACCACGACGCCCACAATGATCGAGATCAACGCCCGGCGGACGCAACACACCACGGCGGCCACGATGCAGCGGTGGCCGTGACACCGCGACTTCCATGAAGATCAACATTAAGACGAACGCCCGGCGGCTACGGCGCCACCTCCAACTGCAACCGGCAGGCCCTCAAGATCTTGCCGGCGAAGAGGAGGAGATAATACGGCGGCCGCGACACCACATCGACACGGCGAACCGACGTCCCGGCGTGACCGCGACACCGTGTCGCTCACCAAGAGGAAGGCGAGAAGGGCGAGGAGAGCACATCAACCTCCCCTGGTAGCAAGCCATGATGCGGCGGCGCCATCCCAAAGACCTGGAAGATCGACACAATGAGCCCCGCGTCTCGTATTCTTGTCGGCAAAAGAAGATACTGACGTACACCTTTGCGGCCATGTATAGCAAGCTGTCTATCCACGACACCAGTGAATCAAAATAACATGCATGCAATGGGTGCATCCGTATTCCTTGTATCTTTTTTAAGTTTACTACTTTGCTATTTAATTATCCTACTATACATATATCTATCCATGCGCGCTCATGTAACATGCAGATCACAAGAGCATGCTGCAGTCCAGAAAAGCAAACTAGCTCAGAGATGATAGTCGTGGGTGCTGCAAGACGCACAGCCCCCGCTCTTGACGACTTCGTCATCGATTCCCATGCGCTGCTGCCGGCGCAAGGACTCCGACAGACATGGCGTATAGACGACGTTCATCTCGCACGCCGGGGAGAGGCATTCCACCCGATCCTCACAGGCGCACGGTGCACACCACACCGCTAGGCTGCTCGCGGCTCAAGTTCACACCAAGCAACACAGCGACACCGGCCTGGCAGCTTCGGCATGCGCCACTGGCGTCTTCCTCATTGCCCAGTACTCGTTACTGCATCAACATGAGAGCACCACTGCTTGAGCCCAATCACTTGGGGTCCTCAAAGCACCGAAGCCAGCAATAATAAACCTAGCGCGACGCGATCTCGCGTGCCACAACACCGGGGCATCCGCACGGTGACAGCCTGAGCCTGTCGACCTTAATGATACTAGTACCACGCCGGCAAGGACTGGACATCTGATCTCGACGTGAGCCACGGCCTGTTGGCGGCTTCGCAGAGCGGCGGTGACCAGACGGTGCTGGCATGCGTCAGACCGGCTCCTGGAGACCTATACATCTACGGCTACAACCCTGCTTGATCCATGCCCACGTATGGCCTGCGTAGCTCTGTATTCCATACAAGACATCATCACAGCTTAGTTTGAACAAATGTGATGGCTCTTGCAAGTCATGATGATGGAGGCCACAGCAAGCTCCAGAGCATCGACGTCATGTTATGCCTGTTCGGCGATTTCAGCGTGCATCGCGGTGAGAGTCTGGCCACCTCGACAGCACGATGATACAAGACTACTACGACTTGGTGTCTCTGCATCAACACAGCGACCTCGACGGCATGTAATACTCTGCGTCAACCAAACGCCTCTACGTCAACATGGAAACCACCCAGCGACCCTGGTGTGCGCTGCGCCGTCCCTGTGACACGATGGCTGTCGGACGCGTGCCCATCGACAGTACAGCTGGCAGGTAACTCTTTGGCGAAAGGAGAAGGCATGAATTCTCAATGGCGCTGTCACTTGCATGGCGTTCAAGACGGCTGGACGGGCAGTGGCGGTGGCATGACGTTACTGGCGCCCGCTGCCTCGGCAACGGAATGCGGGCGACTAAAATGCAACGACGTCGCCAGGCTCGGCAACCTCAGCGTGTGCCTCACTACGGGAGCCCAACTTCTTCATCGCCGCCGCGGCAGCTCGATCACTGTCCTTTCCGACCAGGTGTGCGGCTGTTCGCTGCTCCGGCAACCTCCCAGTGGTGTCGCATGAGCGCCACGGCAACGATCAGGATCCTATGATGGCCAGACATACATGGTGACGGCGGCGCGTCAACCTCGACGAGCACGTCAGCAGCCTCTCTACCCCGACATGAACCACTGCGTTATTAGTTCAATAATGCGGGATTCATTATACTACAGCGGCGCCGTGGTAATCATGGTGCGATATATTTTTATGCTGTGGAACGTCAAGAAGATGTCCTGGTACGTGAATGAAGGAAAAGCTACTTAACTGATAGAGATACGAGTTCAAGCGTTCAGCTAGCAAGTTTCAAAGGCAGCAATGCTAATGCGCCGTATTTGTCAAATTACTTCCACCAAGTTGAGTGTGAATTTGCTTCGCATTCCCACTCCACTTGGTGGGGGGCATTTGTTTGACGATATTTTGTCACTAATTGAACAATTTGCATGGGTTTTTGTCCTTCATATTCTCAGATTCTGATATATATTTTCAAGGAGAAAATAGCGTGAAGTAGCTGAGCTGTTGCATAAGCAATTGCAGCATGTACACGTGCCAAGCTAGTGTGCGTACAAGTGCATTTGCTCGCTGACTTATCCCTTCTCCCAAATACGTACGTGTATACGTACGTGCGGCAAGGAAGGCCGGCACCTGAGTTCTCTTGTTCCACAAATCAGCCAGCAGCGGCATGCCGAAGAGACGAGATAAACATCTAGAAGCTGCCGAGCCTATCGATTCATCGTACATGGATTGCTCAGCGCCTCCTGCTTCTCCATCGACTAATCAAGCTGATTAGTGAGCTGTAATTACGCAGGCCCCACAACTCGGTGGATGTTGTAGCCCGATTGAACGAGTAACAAGCTGGACACCAGCAAGCTTATCCGTTCCCAGCGACGTCTTCATCCAACAGAATTGCCGAACGGCCTCCGCGTATCTCGTGAGCTGAACGGCAAAGTGGCGGCGCATGCATGACGCGCTTATCCTTTCCCGTGACCTAGCAGCAGCCTATAAAAGGGACCTAACCCTTCGACGACGGGGGGCTGGAACCATTCTCTCCCACACATAAACACCAATCCATCTGCTCGTTGGCAAGAAGGCCAGACCGACGTCCGGCGGCCACGATGTAGTGGCGCCGTATTCCAGAGAGATGAAGCATGAAAACCTCACCGGCGAGGAGCACGGCGGCCGCGACACCACGTCGCCCGATGATCCAGATAAGCTAGCTCGACGCCCCCCCCGCGGCCGCACGTGTGATGTGCTGAGTAAAGGCGACGTCGCACACGATGGAGGAGCAGCCGGCGGATGCACTCGTCGGTGTCGCGCCCACCGTGCCGGGATCACGATCAGTGATCCACATATCCATCTTATCTAAACAAAATCGTATTATTGATTATTGCCGCATTGCTATTGTATATATCTGATCGTGATCCACATATCCATCTTATCTAAATAAAATCGTATTATTGATTATTGCCGCATTGCTATTGCTATTGTATATATCTGCCTACTTTCTCTCTTTCTTTCATCTAGCGTGCAGCAGGAAGAGCATGAGCGATTGGCTTCTCCAGGAGGCAGCCAGACTTACCCTCCGGCGGCCACGATGCAGTAGCACCGCACTCTGCCAGGAGGTGTGCCATGAAGCCATGGCGGCCGACGACGGAGAAGCCATGCATGGCTGCCACAACGTACCGGCGCCTTCCGATCATCAACAACCGCCTGGCGTCGCCGTTAACACAAGATCAAGACTACACCGACGTCCGGCAGCTGCCACGCCCCGGCGCCCATGAAGATCAAGACATCGTTACATCCACGATGCGGCACCATCTCGGAGACCTGGCTTCCCATCGTGGAGGAGCCATGGACTCCGAACTCAAGGTCTCGGCGGCCGCGACGAACAAGCGCCCATTGGCCATCTCCATCTTGAAGGCCACGAGAGGAACGAATATAAACCAAAGACTCGCAGACACGACAGCGCCCTTCACCATCTCGACGCTAGGAAGATTGGTGCAAGGAGCCGACGTCCCGTCGCTGGCCCTCATGATGTTGCCGACGAAGAAGACGCTGCACCTTGGCCGCCATGTAGCAGAGAAGAGGTGCGCGCATGAAGATTAAGAAAAAGATGACGATGAGAAGGAGGCACGATCATTGTTGTCTGTGCTCTCAAGTCTCAACACTATCCAACAGCTGTGTATCCACCAGACCAATTGACCCAAATATGCGTGTCTTGTATTTTGAAGTTGACTACTTAATTTGCTGCGTTGATTATCTGCTGTACATATATATCTCTCTCACTTAACATGCAGATCACAAGGCATCTGTGTAGTTCAATCTACACGCACACCCAAAGTATACTGCAGGCCACAAGAGCAAGCTAGCACGGTCGCACAGATCGCTTTCCTGACGCCCATGCCGACAGGAGCTTGGAGCTCGTACGTCTACGCCGAGCGACGCAACACCGCGCGCCACGCCGAGCGGTTCCATGGCGTCGCCCTGTCCTCCATCTATATATGTCCTCTATCTACATCGGCGTCACATCCGCCGGAGAAGCCACACGCTGCCCGGAGCTAGGAGGTCGTTTCGTCAAGGACCGACGTCATAAACCGGACATCCACGCGGCCAGGCTTCTCATGAAGATCGCCACCACCCCGTGGCTCAGCCTGTTGTAGCCACTGATCGTGGAGACACTCACGCCTCATTCCACGCCGTCGCCATACGCACACAAGCCGCCACCAGGAGATCAAGTTTCGCATCGACACCAAGCACCGCCGGCCACGTCGAGCACCACACCGACGCCGCCCTGCCGTACGTCTACACCAAGCTTCGTCGGCCGGAACGCCAAGGCGGGCCCGTCGAGGACGACGACGATGGTGTCCATGCCGACCAACATGGGAGCCTTCCATCCATGTACTCGGGCAGTCATGTCTTTGACGCCACCATCGGGACGACGATGCCAGACACGGAGCCGCAGTGGAACGACGTCGTTGCCATCTCGCCAGCCGCCGAAGACGACGCTGACGTGACGCCGTCCAAGCCACCGTGAGATCGCCATCAAGTACAAGGCGCCGCTGCCTGGCCAAATCCTCCGCCTGCACCGAGGAGTTGTCGTGGCCTACGATGAGATGCCACGGGAGCAAGAAGCCGGCGTTACCGAGATTATCGACGAGCCATATACAAGAGACGTCGCACGCCTCCAGGCTGCCGTCACTCACTCACACAAGCCTACCTCAGCATGACGTGAATCCCATGAAGAATACTACCCCGTACAAGTGCACACAGCCATGTGTGTACGTGTACATTTGTGTACCTGCTGCTACGTGAAGACATGATCCAAGATTGGAGGTGCCTCTGGATGACATTCCCAGTCGGCGCACACTTCCTCAACGCTACTTTGGTACACTCTTCGACGACGTTGCCGAGTCGCCGTATCGGACGAGCCAAGCGAACACCATGCATGTTCCCCTACTACTACTACAACCACACCGTGTCGTACGTGACTGACGAGGCCGGACGACAAGGGCAGGCGCTGCCGACGTGAAGGCCGCGCTGTCAACGGCTCATGGACCGACGAGGCCATGGATGACGCCGACGCCAACATCTACACCACCATCAACACATGCATGGAGAACGCGAAGCGAAGACCGAAGACGACGACCACACAGCTTAATCGGAGGTGTTCCACAAGTAGGACTTGTGGATGTAATTAACTAGGAGCTTTCCGAGGCCCTAGGAACCAAGGACACCACATCGCCCAAGTCAGATCGCCGCCAGCAGGCTACAGAGCGCACATTCTTGGGAAATTGTATTTGTATTGTCGAAATATGAATAAAGTTGTGTTTCCCTTCTCTTTTGTTTATTTAGTGTACTTAAGTACACTGGCACGCCCGCACCGTTTTCCTTTTACATTCCCCAGGGGCAGTGTTAGGGAGAAACTCGCACTCTTGTGTGTGATTTTTTCTGCCTAAACACCCGTCGATCCCGCCGCGCTCAGGAAGGAAGGCGCGCGCGGGGTCCTTGTACGAGTCCGCTGGATGCAAGATGAGCGGCTTGTCGGAAGGGATGTTCATATCCGCAGCCGTTTGCAAATGGAATGGAAGAAAGAAAAGAAGCCTCTGCAGGTCCACCGTGGTGGCGTGGTGGAAGGCCAGTTAAGCCAAGAGAAGATTGTTATCCCATATTTCACTGGAATTGCCAGGATCGTGCCACGAAGTCGAAGATCAACGTCTTCTGTAGCAGAAATCAGAAGGATCATGCACAAACTCGGCAAGACACGGAACAAATTTGTCAACTTACGCATGATGAACACTCTACTTTCAGAACAAGCGACCTGACATTCCGAAGTTCACATGTATAGAACATAGAAACAAATTCCTAGATAGATTACTGCAATTTTCCAGATCATGACGTTCTATTTCATTAGTTCTGATGCCTTCCAATCCACTTGTAGAAAACAGCAAATGTCCATACAAGGGTAAACGATAGGCATCCTAAACAAAAGACACCACCTTATATGCTTCTGAAACAATTAGTAGAGCGATTATGCATATGATGTGAATGTTGCTGTTAGATTGCGGTGTACTAACTTCGCAACAAAAAAAAAATCATTTATTCTTTTTGCAGAATACTAGCATCTGACAAATTCCCTGTTTGCCACCATTTTCCGTCAGGGAACTAACCTGTGTCAGCCCAGATCGAACCCTTCTGAACTCTGAATTCCATGCCGCACGCACTCCATGGTTGATGCTTCCGTTCTGCGTGTTGCGCTTTCAGAATGTGTCTTGTCAGCGAGAAGAATCAGAATCCTCGGCATGTCCAAATTTGCACACTTACATGGGGGACCCACTTTCTCCAGCCAAAGACTGAATTGAAACGTCAAATCGTCTCGAGCGGGCCCGGAAAAAAGGACCTGACCCACGTGTCAGCGACTGAGAATGTGGCGCAACCTTTAGCCCTTTACCCAGCTCTAGCCACAACGCCTTGCTTGGCCTTCCAAGTTTTCCAACGAACCGAGTCCTATCCGGAACGAACCTGACTCCAACCAAACCCCTGCGCAATCCAATCCCAACCCCAAACCCCGGCCCGACCCAACCATGGCCGACGACGACCCCGTCGCCGCGGCCGCCTCGTCCTCCGCCGGCGACGAGGACGACGAGGGAACCGATACCGACGCCTCCAACTCCGAACGCGCCGCCGCCCCCCAGGACCAGGACCGTCAGCTCCTTCCCGACGCCGCGTCGGCCCCGCCTCCGCCTCCCGCCGCCTCCGAGCCCACCGGCGCAGTCTCGCCGCAGGCGCCGCCTCAGCCGTCCGCGCCGGACGACTCGCGGCGTCTGTTCCAGCGGCTATGGACGGACGAGGAGGAGCTGCTCATCCTGCGCGGCTTCCTCGACTTCACGGCGCGCCGGGGCACCACGTTCGCGTCGCACCAGTACGACACGGGCCCCTTCTACGAGGACATCCGCCGCCGCCTCTCCTTCGACTTCACCAAGAGCCAGCTCATCGAGAAGCTGCGCCGCCTCAAGAAGAAGTACCGCGTCTGCGCCGCGCGCATGGCCGCGCAGGGCGCCGTCTTCGCCTTCCGAAGCGCGCACGAGGGCGCTATCTACGACGTCGCGCGCCACATCTGGCGGCCCGCGGTCAGGCGCGACGGCGCCGGCGCCGGGGGAGACGCGTCGGACGAGGACGACATCAATCCAGCCGCGGCGGAAGCGGCGGCGACAGCAGGGGCACTGCCGCCTGGCGCGGTGGAGGACGGTGGCGTCGGGAGCGCGCCCGCGCCCACGCCGAGGGGCAGAGGAGGGCGGCGCGTCAGGAGGAAGACCATACAAGAGCTGGAGGCGCACGCATTGCCCACCACC
Organism: Eragrostis nindensis; assembly: GCA_012490785.1. Lineage (NCBI taxonomy): Eukaryota > Viridiplantae > Streptophyta > Magnoliopsida > Poales > Poaceae > Eragrostis > Eragrostis nindensis. The sequence goes on along the minus strand of JAAXCT010000069.1, from coordinate 842,976 downwards.
ACGTCTTCGCTGATGTTGAACGACGTGGTTCAGCAGCCGCTTACTGTTGCCGTGGAGAATTTGACTCCGGCGATTGCACAACTTCCTCCGGTGGTGGCACCTTCACCAGTGCCGGCCATGGCCAATGGTGCAACAGAAGAGGCTGTCCGCGCCATCCTATCACCGCTACTGAGGGAACTCGTCAGTTCGGCCACTGTCACCGGGCAGAATGGACTCGGGTTGGGCTTGAACATGGGGTTCGGTGGCATTGGCGGTAGCGTCGACATTCTCGGTCTTGGCTTAGGAGTTGCCATCCCACTCCCTGGGGTGTCTGGCGACGAGAAATGGAGACAGCAGCAGATTCTGGAGCTTGAGGTTTATCTCAAGAGGATTGAGCTTGTGCGGGAGCAGGTCACCGCTGCACTAGAAGAGCTCAGGTCATCAGAAGGTTGATAGCTTCTTCCATAGTGTTCTTGTCAAAGCTTGGTAGATTACCTTGTTTTCAGGGTACTCACTAAGTTTCAATTTATTTGCAGTTCTAACATTCCAAACTTTTGCAAAATATTTACAGTTCTTCTCAATACATATCTCTCTTTTCATTCTCGCTTCTCAATGCATCTTTATCTCTATCTCCCTCTTTTTCCACCCTTCATTGTTTCCTGTAAAACTAGAACTTTTTTCACTCTCCTTAATTCCCACCTCCAAAACCTAGAACTGCAAATAAATTGAAACGGAACGAGTATGTATTTGCGTTGTTGGATAGTGCAGCACTGGAGATAGGGTAGCATACACTACACAGAGCTGCTGTTATTGAGGAAATTGCTTGTAGATGTTGGGAACTTGGTCTAAATAGTGATTAAGATTAACATGAGATGTAATTTACTTCATTTTCAGGCATAGTCACCATATCTGATAATAGTGAGGGGTGTGAGTGCATGGTTCCTTGATATATTTTTTTTGAATATTTGAACGGAGGCTCATGTCCCCCTTTTCTTTCATTTTGACTTGAAAATTAAAAATTGAGAAGTATATAAAATTGGAATAAATTATTACTTGCCATTGTAATTGACACATGCCGGTCCCACATATCACTGAATCACCAGCAACAATTGTTGAATCAGTAGCCCTCCCTGTTTTGCTTCTTGCTTAAAAGACCAACATTAACTAACTGGAACAGAGTGATGCTTTTTTTTTTTAAAAAAAAAAAAACAGAGTGATGCTTTTACTCGTTGTGGATGCTGATTGCATTGAGCCGGAGCCTCAATCACATTTTTATGTTCACTGTCTGCATTGAGCCGGCAAAAAAGAACAGACGTTACATCACACCCGTTTTTGGTCAATGATTAGAGCACTTTTTTAACTTGCCTTCTACTACATTGATTGACAAGTTCTATGTGTGCTAGTTTTATGCCAATTAAATGTGAAGTTCTGGTGCAATGTTTTGGTCTAGATACAATGTGTCTTGCTGTGGTCATAGCAGCTTCATCAATTTGTACTAGTACACCGGTTGAGGAGCCAAATCTTGGTGACCAAGTTGATCCATTATCTTTACAGAGGAAACAGCGAATAACACATCACAACTTTACAATGATGTATACATAACAACACTGCAGAGGAAATCTGCCCCCAAGCGGCACGTACGAGAGCATGCTAAAGCTTTATACAACAAGTGCATATCAAAAGAAAAGAAAATGAAAACTCTCGGTACAAAATATATTATAAAGGCCTCCACAATAGCAAGATACTGTACTACTGAACTCTTGAAGAGTCCTCAAGTTTTCTACTGGATTATGCATTGTCCGCCCGGCGACCTCTCCTCGTAGCAGTACACACCGCCATAGGGCCAGCCGCTGCTGCCGTAGCAGTAGGGGTAGCTGGGCACGGCGTAAGGCGGGTAGCAGATTTCCGAGCTCGTGGAGCAGCCTTTGCTGCAGGAGCAGCACCCCAGCCACTCCTTGCAGTTCTTCTCGCACTTTTCCTTGCACTCCTTCTCGCATTTCTCCTTGCATTCCTTGCAGCAGAGCTTGTCGCACTTCTCCTTGCAGAGCTTCTCGCACGCCTCCTTGCAGGGGTCCTTCTCCTTGTCCTTGGGCTTGTCCTCCCCCACGCTGATGATCTGCGCTTCGAAGCACTTCTTCCTCAGCTTGTGGACGATGCGCACCGGGTCGATGTCGCCGACCACCGTCAGCGTGCACTTCTCGGCGTCGATGTCCATTGACTTGATCCCTGGAGGTTTGGTTGTGCGTTAGGTGGGTTGGAAGAGATCAGTGCAAAGTTTCATGTAAAAGGAGAGCGAATTTATTGTTCGTGTTCCTACACAAGGATACCTCTGATAGTTGCAACAATTGCCAAGATGTCACTCTTGCATGCCTTGCCAATGAGGTCAGCTTTGATCACTATCTTCTGCAATTAAGAAATTGACAGCACAAAAAGAGTCATCGGTACCAATTGCTCCTGCATGCCCAGAGAACTCGTTGGAAGAAAGAAGCATACGATCACTAACCTTAGACATTGTGAGCTGATGACAGTATGGCACCCCCTGTTTTCGAGACGGACTCTTGCGTGTCCAGAGGAGACTCTGCTGTTGGAGCTGGAAGCTCTGAAGAATCCCTGTCCGATGCCAGGCTCTTCATATAAGCTGGCAATCTCTGGAAGTCAACTAAGGGTGCGTTCGGCGCACCCCCTCTAATTTTTAGCACCCATCACATCAAAGAGAATCTTGCTATTTAAAACTACTTTTATTAATTTAATGACAAAACTTATGTCACAACCCTCCTCTAAATCGCGAGAAGAATCTAATGAGCCTAATTAATCTATATTTTGCTACAGTGAGTACCATCGTCTAATTACGGCTTAATTACCCTCATTTGATTCGTCTCGCAAATTCGAGCGGAGTCCTGAAATTAGTTTTGTAATTAAACTTTATTTGTAATTAGAATATTCGTTGTAAAAACCCTCTAAAATTTAGACCCCATGCGCCGAACGCACCCTAAGAATGAGAGCAGCTGCCGACTCGCAATTGGCAGGGACCTGGTCGCAGGAATCTACACACTTGTGCTTTGATATATATAAACCTAACGAGTAAGTACTGTGATGATACTGCTTTCCAGAAAGTATATACTATGATAATACATTTTCTGATTGCGGGATGTTGCTACCTAACGAGCAAGGCTGCCATAGTCAATTTCTTTGTTCTAGGGTGTCACTGACTTAGTTTCATCAGGATTGGACGGTTTTTGCTGGTAGTGGTGTTAGTTAGGGTGGAAGAATTTAGTAGTAATTAAGGGGAAAAAAACATTTGTGTGGTCTCCTCATCAAACCGTGTTCATCTTCACGCTGTTTGGTTTGTCCGTGGAAATGTCAGCACGCTGGTAACAGCCCCACCACACATTTTAGTATTCAGAAAAGGTGGTCATCCGCAAGACCTCAACGCCTCCCTTTCCCTACGAGAATATACTTGCAAAACTAGCAAACGATTTCTTTCTTTGCTCATTTAATGCTTACTCGAAAGAATTGTCATATTGATTTTTCGTATGCTTTAAAATAATTGTAGAAACTTCAGGAAGTCAGCATAAAAGCACCAATATAACGACGTTTTTTAAGAGATTGCTAAACTCTGCCCAGGTATTTAAGAGAACTCTGGCACTCGAATTGTTTTTGCAATCACAACTTCTCTGCTCCTCCTCCAACTCTGGCCAAAACTCTAGCCAGCGGCTCGAGGGGGTGGCAGTTTGGGCGCGCGGCTGGAGGTACAAGATGATTGAGAACCGTTTGTTTTGGATTAAAGGGTGGGAAAATTTGGATGCCCACCCGGGTGGCAGCTAGACGGCCCCTTTTTTTAAGTGCAGCGGGGGTGGTGGTGGCGAACCGGTGGGGGGAACACTGTCGGGACGGAGGCACGACGTTGGTTGGCTGGGGAGAGAGCTCCGGCTTCATCGACGCTGATTGAAACAAGAAAGGAGGAGGCGTGTCGGATTCGTTTAGGATGGACATCTCTGTCTCGTCGCCTGAAACCTCGGCTTTCAAGTGACTGACAGATAGCGGGCTCTTTGAAAAATTTCACTAATCTTAAAGCAAAGCTACTGGTATTAGTTGGGGTTGATTAGGCCTGCTGATGGGGCGGGTTGAAACGGGTTCTACGGGTTGGGTTCTTATATGAGTTTGTTTTGGACGGGTAGAAATGGGTTTTACTAGCTAGTGGTTCGGGGTAGGTTGGGTTTATCACAAATGCGAGTTGGAGTGGGTTGGGGTGCGTTGAAATGGGTTCTACCTTTATACGAGATCCACATTAAAAGTTGGACCTTAAAATTAAAAACATCGCGTTCACACTTTAATTTTTCATCGAAATCGACTGAAATTTGTTTAAACTAATTCACTATGATTGTCATCTACTTCATGCAAAGCGGTAGCAATATCTCTACGTGGGACCTACATCAGGACCCGCACCTTAAAACTAAAACTTCGCGTTCACACCTAAAAATTTCGTCAAAATCGACTGAAATTTTTAGAGATGGCTCGGTACGCCGGTTAGCTTCTCTGAACAAATCAGTACGGTTATATCTATATGTGAGACCCACGTCAAGAGTCAGACTCTAAAACTAAAACTTCGCGTTCACACTTCAATTTTTTACCGAAATCGATTGAAATTTTTAGAAATAACTCAGTATCACGGCCATCTGCTTTGTGCAAATTTATAAGCCTAGATCAAATTATGGGTCTCACATATAAGTGTATAAGCCTGGACTCAGAGTCAGAGGCAACGTCCATCATATGTGCAACCACTTATGAACCCATGGGCATGAACTTATGGCAAACCCGTGGGTTAAATCCATTTAAACCCATTTTATGGGTTGAATGGGTGTATTTGTGTGATGGGGCGAGTTGGGTTGAGGAAGTAAAGGTTTGGGTTGGGTTAGGTTGAGAAAATAGATCAAATAACTTTGGGTTGGGTTAGGTACGGGGTGGGTTTCAACCTACGTACCAGTAGATTAAATATAGTCAGTTAACAGAACATATCATATGAATCCAGGTTTGGATGTGATCTGATTTTTTTAGGCTGACATTTGCTCCACGCTTAGGGCGAGATCCAAATCACTGGCCTGCATCAGCGGAAGAAACGGGCAGACGTAACGAATGCGACGTAGGAACTGTTTTGGTCAAAAACTGCACTAGAAAACAGAACTACTTCCATGCGCTGAGCACATCAACCGGGGACAAATATACTTCAGACCCCATGCACAAATATAAATACTCTGCTGCAGTGACATCAGATTCAAACGTACAAGTCGTCGTAAACGCGCTGACACATGTAATACAACCAAATCGTATGACAAAAAACAAAGAAGAAAATGTATGTTCAATAGTCACAGTGAAACCAAAGTTCGGTACTAGTAGATCAGATACGAAGAACGGCAGAAGAGTCAGTCGGCTACTGGATGATGCATTCTCCTCCGACCGACGCCGGTGTCTCGTCGCAGTAGACATAGCCATACGGCGACGCCCTGAATGCTTGGTAGTAGCAGCAGTCTGGAAGCACGCATGGCCTGTAGTAGCATCCAGGCACGCAGGCCTGCACACACGCTACTCGACATTCGCAGGAATGATCCTCCTTGTCTTCTGTATCCTTCTTCGTCTCTTCAGGCTCCGGCGGCTTGTCATCCTCGACGCTGACGATCGCCGCCGCCAGACACGCCTTCTTCAGCTCGAGCACGATGGACACCGGATCCACGGTCCCGACCACAGTTAACGTGCAGGTCTCGGCGTCAATGTCCATGGACTTGATCCCTACACACAGTTCACAACGGCATGACAGGTGGGTCAGTTATATCAGTTACTGATCAAGCAGCTTTCAGGAGCTGACAAGTACTGCCTTGGAGCTTGGCGACGGTTGACAAGATCGCGGTCCGACACTTGCTGCCCACGAGATCTGCTCTGATCACAATCTTCTGCATATGCCAAAGAAGCAGAAATTAACAAGTTAGTAGTATGAATGGTTATTGCTGGACCATGGACAATTGGACATGCACTGACCACATTCACACGTTTAATTTTCTTCAGCAGAGATACAAAAAGATTGAGACACGCAAACAAAAGATATGACTGACCTTAGACATTGTGTTCAGGCCACCCTTTGAATCGACTGAAAACTTCTGGGGGACCGGGAGAAGAAAGGGACCTCGTTGTTGAAAGCTATGCGTGGAAAAACACTTGAAATTCTGAGCTGTTTATATATAGAGCCGAACCTGCAAGAAGTCAACTCAGCTTCCATGGCAACATTTCTGGGTAGTGCTGGGATGTGGAATGCTTGAAAGGACGTGGTCGTACCGTTTAGTTGAACCGGGGAGCCTGGATTGGTCAGTTCTGCAACTAGGCATTGTGGTGTGCAACTGCAAGGCAAATGCATCGACAGAACTGGTAAACCGGTTCTTTGTTTTCTAATCGAAGGTACTATCCTAACTCTAATGTAAGAAAGTTCTTCCCTTGTTTATTTTGTAGTACAAAATAATGGCGAATATGTTGGTGTAATGCACCTGGTTATTAGTCAACTAAGAAAATGTCAGCAACTAAGAGCCCACACAGTGTTGTTCATAATTCGAAGAACAAAGTGGATCTTGTAAGAGAGAGACAAAAACTCAATGGTGCCTCATTCTGTCAGAATTAAAAAAGTGATGCTGGATTTAATCAGATAGTTCAAGGAATGTACCTTCGTACTCCTTCGCAGACTAATCAGCATCAATGTGGTAGTTGATCGTATTGAATATATTTTTTTTCTCAAAAACGCAGGAGGATTGCGTTTCTTTGAATTAAGAAGGAAAGAAATTTGTTACAAACTGCGCTGGGTCACGAACAGACTCGCGCCAGCCAGTCCCCGAGGGACTCCTATTACAAGCATGTGGATTACTCGCTAATTAGACGACCTAATTTTGCTGCACCGGCCCGCACCCATTGGCGTGCCTCTTCCTGTATCCTCTCGGCCAGTGCATGCGCATTACGCTCTTTACCCTGGAATAGCCTAGCATTTCGTTCCTTCCACAGCTCCCAAGCAACGAGCATGAAGATGGTGTTCATTCCCTTACGTTTGCCTGGTTCTTGAAGTCTTCTAAGTCGCTTCCACCATCCTAGCAACGACAACGAACCGGCCGAGAAGGTGCAGTTGCAGCCAGCCCAGGACATGATTGTCCATCAGACCTCCTTCGCATACGGGCAGTTCACCAGATGTGTGCCGCTTTCTCGTTCGCTTGGTCACAGAACCAGCACCGGACATGTGCGTTGAGATTGTGTCTCAACCGCCGATCCGCAGTCCAAATCCTTTGCCGGAGCGCTAGCCAGACGAACATCTTAACCTTAAGCGGCGTCCAAGATTTCCAAATCAGGCTGGCGCCCCTGAAACGGATGGATCCATGATGCATCACCTCGTATGCGAATTGGCTAAGTATTTGCCATCAGCCGTCCATCGCCAAATATATCTATCTGCTTCCTCGGTGAGATTTACCATTGATAGGCGCGCTCGCAGGTGGACATATTCCACGATTGCTTGTACGGATAGTGGACCATCAACATCATCGATCCATCGCTCGCCTTGCATACCTTCAGCCACTGTTCGCGTTTTCTTGATGGCATTGCTGACGAGACGGCAGAGTGCTGGTGCGAGGTCACTGACCGGGCGGCCGTCCACCCAGTTGTCCGCCCAGAACAGGGTGCGGCGCCCATCGCCCACTTGCACTTGCACCGACGCATTGAACATCGCTTGTACCTCCGGCTTGATGTCGAGGCCGAGGCTGGACCATACTCGGTCTTGCTCAGTCTTCTGCAGCCACAGCCAGCGCATCCTTAGTGCAAAACCGGTCAATTTGAGATCCGGTACTCCTAATCCACCATAGACAGTCGGCTTGATGACGACATTCCATGCCACGACACACTTCCCTCGCACTGATGCATCCTGCCCTGCCCAGAGATAGTGGCGGCAGATAGAGTTCAGCTCCTTGATGACCCAAGGTGGAAGCTTCTCCGCCATTAGAGTGTAAATTGGGATTGCCGAGAGGACGAACTTCACTTGGATCAACCTGCCACTCTTCCTCATTAGTGTGCCCTGCCACTGGGGCAGCTTGCCCGCCACCTGTTCGATAAGTGGCCGTAGTTGTGATTTGGTGAGCGCTTTTGTTGAGAGCGGCAGTCCCAGGTACCTGATAGGAAATTCTTCTACTTTGCATGGCAGCACCGTCTGAATATCCTCCATGCTTTCATCACAGCCCCAAATTGGGGTGATCGAACACTTTTCGATGTTCGTGAGGAGTCCGGAAGCGCCGCCGAAAATTTGTAGGATCTCCTTGATGCAGTGACTTCCTGCGTCGTTGGCGAGGCGAACAGGACTGCGTCGTCGGCATAGAAACTGCACCTGTGCTTGATGGCGTCACTTCCGATTGGCTGGAGAAGTTGCTGTGCACCCGCCTTAACAATCATTCTGTCGAGGACATCCATGGCGAGGATGAACAGCATTGGCGAGAGGGGGTCACCCTGCCGGAGTCCACGTCGGTGTTGGATCAGCTGGCCCGGCCTTCCATTGAGTAAAACTTTTGTTGATGAAGTGGACAACAGAATCGATATCCAGTCCCGCCAACGCCGGCCAAACCCCCAAGCCTCCAGCACGTCCAGCACAAATGGCCACATGACGGAGTCAAACGCCTTGGAGATGTCGAGCTTGAGCAGTAGCTTTGGCACTTTCCTATGCCGTAAAAGCTTTGCTGCGCGCTGCACGTACTTGTAGTTGTCCTGAATGGACCTCCCTTTGATGAAGGCGCTCTGTGTTGGGGAGATGAGCTGTGTGGGGCAAGTCTGTTCGCTAGAAGCTTCGCCAACAGCTTGGGGAAACTGTGTATGAGACTTATCGGGCGATAGTCCTTTGGTGTCTTGGCATCCGGCCGCTTGGGCAACAGAGTTAGAAGTGCCCCATTTACGCAATATAATTGATGACGATCCACATTGTGGGAGGCATTGATGGCCCACATGACATCGGACTTGATGATCTGCCACGCCGATTGGTAGAACGCCCCCGTTAGTTCATCCGGACCTGGCGCCTTGTCCGCCGGCAGCGTGCGACCAACACTCCATACTTCTTCTTCCGAGAAGGCGGTCTCCAGGTGAGAGAAATCTCGTGGTGAGATCCCTAGCGCTTGCATATTGATGGTGCAATCCCGTGTTGGCTCCGTGCCGAGCAGGCCCTCATAGTACTGCTGCAGTACCGCTGCCTTATCATCATGTGTACAGGCTGTGTGGGTGTCATCCGCAATATATGATTCTTCCGCTTCCGAAAACTTCCCTTCATATGGAAGTATTTGGTGTTCGCGTCACCCTCTTTGAGTTCACGGACCCGAGAACGCTGTCGCGCGATGGTTCGTTCAAGGGAGGCTAAGCCCAGTCCAATTTGCTTGAGGAATTTCCGTAATTCTGCTTCTGATGTGGATAGCGTTCTTGACTCCTGTGCGCGATCAAGCCGCAGCACCACCTCCCGTGCAATCAGCAACTGGAGCTTCACGTTGCCAATCATCTTCGCTGCCCAGCTCTGCAGCTCCCGCGACACATTGCGGATTAGGCAGTCCAAGCGCCTGAACGGGTCGGTTATGTCATCAGGACACTTCCATCCACGCCGCACTGCGTCCAAGTACCCATCAAATTTTGGCCAGAACACCTCGAAGTGAAATCTCGGCTTTGGTTGGATCGCTGCATTGGTCTGCATCAGAAGGGGACAGTGGTCGGAAGCGTCACTTGAAAGCGCCTGGAGGAAACACATGGGGAAGAGCTCCTCCCAGTCTACTGACACTAGCATCCTGTCTAGCTTGACTAACGTGGGATTTTCCCGCTCATTACTCCACGTGTAGCGTCTCCCATGGAGGTTGATGTCCTGGAGCTCAAGTTCATTCACGACGCGCCGGAATCTGGTCAGGTTCCTCCTGTTTATCCGCGCATTGTTTTTATCCTCCTCATCCAAAATCAAGTTAAAATCTCCTATGACAGCCCATGGCCCCGGGCATGCGTCCCTGATGGCCTCCAATTCTTCCAAGAATAACGTTTTGGCATCATCTTGTTGGGGCCCATAGACGGAGGTGAGCCACCAAGCCTGCCCAGAAGAGGCCGATGTGACCTTGACAGTAACTGTGAAACAACCCAGGTGCAAATCAGAGAGGGACACCACATCCGGCCATGCGGCGATTAGAATGCCGCCTCTCGTGTTTGACGCTGGCAGATAAGCGAAGTCAGTGTAACGCACACCCAGAGTCGCTAGTACATCTCCCTGCAAGACCACGTTGACCTTGGTCTCTTGCAGGCACACAATCGAGGAGCGTGTATCCTCAACCAACAGACGGACTACGTCGCGGCGGGCCTGACTATTGAGCCCACGGACATTCCAAGACAAGATATTAATCGGCGTACTATCCATTAAAACAGTTAACAACCAAGGTGAAGCGCTTACATTGCCTTAAATCCCTTTCTGGGAGAGGCTTTGTGCGCTCCAGCGGACAGGCGCTTCGTATTGAATATATTGTATTCCTAATTCAAATTGGCAAACAAGTTGATGCTTGAGGAGGATTTTCCTTTTTTTTTTCTTAGCTCAGCTTGAGGCGTATTTCCTGGGCCGGCCCGGGCCATGCTACTGGTTACAATGACGGTGAACGGGTCGAAGGTACAGTACAACCCGGTCCAGTACGATGTGACATGGGCGAGTCGTAATGGGCCGGAGAACGATCTGATCCATGCAAGCTTCGCCCTGTTTGATGGTCCTGCATGTTTTGCATTCGGGAAGCATGGATCAATGAAAGGTTGGTTGAGAATGAGATTTTCTTTGAAGTAGGTAAGGAGTACTCTTGCTGTCCAATCTAGTCCTGCTTTTCGAAAAAGATTATTGGCGTACAATTTTATTTGTTAGGTCCAGACCTAGTTGGTGATGAAATTCACTTTGGATTAGATGCCAGAAACGTTCTGGAAAGCAACGATGCTGGAATGTAGAACCGTAGATAAAATACAACATATTGAGCCCTTTTTCCTCGCTTTATTATGCAAAATTGTTCTAGACATGTTCCTTATACACCAAGAAATTAAAGTAAGCATGATGCATGCATTAGAATTTGTTGCAGCATATCTTTGCGTGCAGCGTGACTCGTTCAACTTTGCAAGGGTTTGTCCTGCCTTCCTTAACCATCAATGCATCTGCATTTTCTAGTAGGAGCGTACGTAAAGCTTAGCTGGACGGAGCCAAAAAGCATTATCAGTGACTTCCCAGCTAACTTTTCATGGATAGTCCTGCTCCAACCATTGAAGCGAAGTGGAAACTTGACCACAATACCGAATCATCAGGACAACACAGCTATCAACATTTTCTCAGATTTTTTTTAGCACTGCGCATAATTCATTTTTATAAGCAGCGCTGAGCCATTGTATAATTAAGCTCAGGTTGATGACCACTTTGGCAACCACCTACTCCTTTCACCTTTGGAAAACTGCTTGGCAGACCTAACTTAATCAGGAGTACTAAAGTATTCTTATATTGGGCATCACATACTTCCTCCGATTTTCTATATATCACGTTGGTTAGTTCAAAACCAGCGTCATATGTAAAAATAATAATGAAGGGACTACGAATTTACCACGTTATCAAACACATATATATAATGCTTCATCAATTTGCTACTATATGAAGTTGAGTGAATGTGAACTGCAAACAACAGTATTGGGTTTTCTACCAAACGATGAATTGGACGATTGACATCTTCCCCAAACAAACTAGATGGACAAATCAGTGTGTCATGAGAACAGAAAAAGAAAGCACACACATCTCTTTCAACAGCACGGGTGCTTGTACGCCGGTTCAAAGATAGAAAACCAGCTCTTTCCACAAAGAACCCCGGCCATGGCCCTTTCAGATTTGTTAACAGTGCCCGACAGCGTAACAGCCTATTCTGATGCCTGACGGACATCACACAGAGTGATGATATGCTTGCACTTGCCGTCAATCCTTTGAGCACGCAGCTTCTTCAGGGTACGACAGTCGCTGTCATCTCGAGATTACGGTCCGTTTCATTCGCTTAATCAAAGCAACTTTTTCCCCTGACGGAAATTAAATCAAAGCAGAGCCTTTTGTTTCACCACTGTCATCTAGAGTGGTGATCGATTAGCTTCTTCTACGCCTCGTTTGCCCGCGCAGTCAAGGTTAATCCGCAAAGCAATGTATGGATCTACCACCTACTGACTAATCACCAACTCCTCTTAGCAGCACACACATCACGACGCCCCTTTGCTTGAGCTGAAAGTACTTGTTGCTACCGCTGCTTCCAGGCATTCAGCCCAAAAACTTTTCTCCTCGTCTCACTTCCCCACGGCGACGGCGACTATATAAGTGGCTGCTTGCTCTCTGCTTCAGCAGCAGCAGCAGCAGCAGCATCCGGTGAAGTCGAGCGACCACCACCGTTCTTCAATCAGACATCAGTCAAGATGATGGCCCGGTCTTGCTTGTCCTTGTCCATGCTTCTTGTCGCGGTGGTGCTCGCCCTCGCCGCGCCGCTGACGCTCGCCGGCGACCCCGACTACCTCCAGGACCTCTGCGTCGCCGACCTCAACTCCGGTAAGCTCCTGACTGATGCAGACTTCGCCGCTGTTTGCGATTCGGTGACTTTCGTCAAGATTTGCAAGGATACGTTTACAGACATGAGCAGTTGCATTTCCGTTTTCGTTCTGATCGTAACCAATCCGGCCACCATAATCGACGCCTTTCGTACGTACTCGGAGGATCCTGATAATTTGATGAGCGAGATGGTTGCTTCGTTTATTTTTGTCTCAAGAAATTCACACATATAGTAGCACAATGCACAAATTCGTTTCAAAAATTCGCAGTAGCATAAGCATCATGCCATTGCCATATATGGCCCTGCGTCTGCTTGCTAAAAATGAATGTCGCGCGCGTTTCATACTTTTATCAGAGCGCAAAGGGTTTAGTTAGTTCCGCATTGAAAGCGTACCACCACTTACGGCAATGCGTTTGTTCTCATGTTTAGCGTAGGATAGAATCCACATCTGGTTGTTGTGCCAAAATCGGTGTAGATCTAATTCAATGGATGTGTGTACGGCCCAGGGAGGGTGGAGATTGGAGAATGATTGAATTCTTGGTCCCAACTTTCAAACTGTTGTTAGCATATTCTTTTTGACGCACATCCTTCTACTGTTCATTTTATTTCTGCACCGTACTGTACTGATCATATAATCTGCTACACTTGTGCTAGTAGCACACTGCTGCTTGCATCTCATAGCTTAACTTTTCCATGGCTGTGAGTTTGTTTTCTCAGAGAAAAAGAGGAGGTAATTTGGCGCTGTAACTCCGTCACTAAAACAAAAGGCACACTTGTTAACTGCGCAGCTATTTTTTATTTCGTTTTTACTAGGTGTCACACACAACGGTACATGAGCATACTGATTCTCGCATAAGCCTAACACTAGCTTACACGTGCATACTGATTCTGGCATAAGGCTAAAACTAGCATGGTTTTACATGCGCCGCCACGCACATCACGAAGCAGATTCCGTGAGCACACTGCTACAGCCTACACACCATGTGCCGATTTCTGCTGGTGCTGCTCCTCCCTTTCATTCCACCTCTCAGTGCATCCCTGGCGTCCAATCATCCGAGTGAACAGATTCGATCGACCAATCTCGTGCGAGATGAGATGCACCACGGCCAGCCGACCTCTATCTAACGAGTAACGACGAGTTGACACGTCTCCGTCGCACTGTGCAGAGCTGAAGGTGAACGGGTTCCCGTGCAAGGCGAACGCCACCGCCGACGACTTCTTCTCCAACATCCTCGCCAAGCCGGGCAACATCACCAGCCCCGCCGGCTCCGTGGTGACCGGCGCCAACGTCGAGAAGGTGCCGGGGCTGAACACGCAGGGCGTCTCCCTCGCCCGCATCGACTACGCGCCCGGCGGGCTGAACCCGCCGCACACGCACCCGCGCGCCACCGAGGTCATCTTCGTCCTCTACGGCACCCTCGACGTCGGCTTCATCACCACGGCCAACAAGCTCGTTGCCAAGACGGTCGCCGCCGGCGACGTCTTCGCGTTCCCGCGGGGGCTCGTGCACTTCCAGCTGAACCCCGGCGCGGAGCCCGCCGCCGTCGTCTCCGCCTTCAACAGCCAGCTCCCCGGCACGCAGTCCATCGCCATGACGCTCTTCGGGGCCTCGCCGGAGGTGCCCGACGACGTGCTCGCCAAGGCGTTCCAGATCGGCGCCGAGGAGGTGGACAAGATCAAGGCCAAGTTCGCGCCCAAGAAGAGCTAAGCGAGTTTGAGCGAGTTTTGAATTGATCGATCTGGTCAATAACGACGCGTTCGTTGGGTGGTTGGTTCGATTGTTATTGGTTTGTTGATTGTTTGTGATTCTGCGAGCGCGTGCCGTGCAATTATGTCGTCGTGTCTACTCTGGATCGTTGGTCAAGTGTGACCGGCAGAATGAATTAGGTGTGCCTCCCTACTACTTGTAATAACGTTGCGGCCTTGCAGAGAGAACATTCTGTTCATCTTTGATTATTACTAGCCCAATCATTTGGGAGAGATTTTATTAGTAAACCATGTGATATTACTATAACTGCCGCCTTTTAGTTTACCATCTTTGCAAGATATGGTCATATTTGTGCTTGATTCGGTCATGCTTCGTATGTTCTGCATGTTTTGGTTGTTGTCTGACTTCAGGACAGGGGAGTGGTGGCCTCTGAATTAACTAGTCTGAACTGAAAGCATATTGAAGTGTCACATTTCACGACGGCAAATCTTTATCTGGTGCAAATGATTGAGGTCAAAATCTGGGCGAACAGTTTCGAAGTAACAAAGTGTATAATTAAGTGGTACTGGTAAAAAACCTAACACATGAATCATGATTAACTCCACACTCTTGACCATTCTTACGCTTGTGAACTTTGAAATGCAGCTTAACGTCGCGAACTGTTGAAGTGAATGTAATCAACGTACGTACAAACAGTTACAAGAAAGAAAGAAAATCATCGTTGCCAAAAGAAATATGAGTAAATCCACGAGAACTTCAAATCTGAGGAAGAACATTTACTTGCAGAAGAATGCAAATAAAAGAGAATCATAACTCCGATGGAAAGCAGCAGGATTGGAGGTCGCGTGAGCACCAGAAACCCTCTCTTCCAAGTTACAACCACCGGCTGTCATACCACAATGATTCAGGCGAAGGATTAATCATGTCACGTCATGAAGATCCATCGGTTGAATTAGTTAACCCATTGGCTGTCTTCAGCAATGATTACCAACCGTCAGCTGCATGTATGTATACTAGAGCATAAGCGTGATCCATGACACAGCATGAGTGAATTCATTATTGATCTGATGATCAGGAACCGCAGGGAGGCCACATGCAGCGTGGATGATCACCCCAATAGTCAGCCCAGCGGCTTGCTCTCCGGCCGTTGCATGCCTATAAGTAACGGCAGAGAAGGCCTGACTGGTGCTATCCAAACAAGTTGCAAGTAATCAATCTGGTTGGGCACTTGGGCAGGCAGTTTCTCGGTGAGATAAGATGGACAAGGCAATGCTGTTGTTGTTGGTGAGCTTGTGCATCTCTTGGCTTGAGGCTGCAGTGGCTCAGTACTGGACGCCGGCCAACGCGACGTTCTATGGCGGGAGCGACGCCTCCGGCACCATGGGTATGTAACTGATCATCGCAGCTTTCACATTTCTCTCTTGGTCGGACAGTTCGATGTGTTCGTTGCATTAATGAACGTATTCCAAAAAAAAAAAAAATGCAGGCGGGTCGTGCGGGTACGGCAACTTGTACAACGCCGGGTACGGGACGCAGACGACGGCGCTGAGCACGGAGCTGTACGGCAACGGCGTCTCCTGCGGCGCGTGCTACCTCATCACCTGCGACACCTCGCGGACGCAGTGGTGCAAGCCGGGCACGTCGGTGACCGTGACGGCCACCAACTTCTGCCCGCCCAACTACTCCGACAACAACAGCGGGTGGTGCAACTCGCCGCGGCAGCACTTCGACATGTCGCAGCCGGCGTGGGAGACGATCGCCGTGTACCAGGCCGGCATCGTGCCCGTCAACTACCGCCGCGTGCCCTGCGGCCAGCGCAGCGGCGGCATCCGGTTCGGCATCAAAGGGAACGACTACTTCGATCTGGTTCTCATCACCAACGTCGGCGGCGCCGGCGCGGTGGCCGCGGTGTCGATCAAGGGATCCAGCACGGACTGGATAGCCATGAGCCGCAACTGGGGTTCCAACTGGCAGAGCAGTGCCTACCTCAAGAATCAGAGCCTGTCGTTCATGGTGCAGACGGATGACGGCAAGTCCGTGACCGCGTACGACGTCGCGCCGGCGTACTGGCAGTTCGGCAACACCTACCAGTCCTCGGTCAACTTCTATTAGAGAAGGGACGTGTGCAGCTATTCGTTCATGAAGTTAAAATGTGACTATGCTTCTTGAATGTGATAACTATTCGTTCATGATGGCAAAATGTGATTATGCTTCTTCAATGTGATAGGAAGTGTAATGCAATGGGCTGAATTCATGTCACACAAGTAGCTAGGCTCCTTGTGGTGAGACTGGGGCTATTAAGCCCCATCCAACCGACAATGTTGCTAACTAATTTTGTTGCTAGCTGTAAAATAGTTCTTCTTTCTCTAATACTAGTAGCCAAACATAATGAATGATCCTAACTAATTTTGTTGCTAACTGTAAAGATCTTGTGGCATGAATCCTATTCCACACATTGAGTCGATGCGAGCCATACACAGCATGCGAATGAGCTAGTAGCTCGGTGGCAAGGCGGCCGGTTGCCAGCCTGCCCGCCCGAGTTCGATCCCCAGGATTGACTCCGGTGCGCACCGGTGCATTTCCCCATAAAAAAATTCCCTCGCTTCTCCCTACTCAAAGCCCAGGTATTAGAAGGACCGACCGATCTCACACGGTTAAGGGTCCCCTGTGTAAGGGTAGAGAGGAGGGTTTTTCGGGAATTTTCTCGACCTACATGAGAAGGCCTTCTTCTTACAAAAAATGCCTCAGAGGTGGCTTACTACCCCTCGCAGGTCGAGTTTCTTTTAGCCATACACAGCATGGTATTTTATATTTTTATTTGGCTGAATTTTGTAATTCGAATAAATGTGATATGACAATAGAATGTAGGATATAGGTCTCCGACGACTCCGAGAACCTTGGAGCGGAACTGTAGGAGTCACCATTGGTGCAGGCACTCGCCACTCTACCGGCACTTGTAAACGGCTTCGAGTGAGTGTCTCTTTCCTGGTGCAGACGGATGACGACAAGGTCGTGCGACGTCTCGTCGGCCTACTGGCAGTTCGGCTCCACAGCTATTCGTTCATGATGTTAACCTGTGATTACTATATGCTTCTCTTTTTTCTTTTTTTCTTTTTTTGACAGGATCTGTGATTGTGCTTCACCATTAGCACAACCAACAGTTTCTTGAATGTGATAATGTAATAGGCTGAATCCATGTCGCGCATATGGGCTCTTTGTGGGCAACGTGATACTGGCAGATCGTGAATGCTGCCCAGTGCCCACTCATACCAATGGGCCTTGCAGGCCATCCATAACTGGGCCCTCAATCCAAATTCCAATTCAGATTTCTGTACTGAAGAAACTCCCGGCAAGGCAAACGACTCAAAGCTTGCACAAAAAAAAAAAGAAAAAAAAAAGGCAAACGACTCAAATTCCAGGTCAGACATGATCGCAAACAAAATTTCAGATCAGACAGAGGGCCACGTACGTGCCCGACTCGGTCTGCATTGCATGACGACACAGTTTCTGCCGGACGACCTACTCGGAGAGATCTTCCTCCGCCTCCTGCCGCAGCACGGCAGCAGCCGTCGTGCCTTGTTCGCGCGTCCCTCGTGTGCGAGCAGAAATTTGAGACGTGCGTCGCCGTGGGCCATGACCGATGCAGAATCCTGGCGTGGCCGTCGGCGACGCCGTGCACTGGTTGCTCAGAGATGACCGCGTCCTCTCGCTCTGACCGCGTCCTCTTGCTCGACGATCCACGCCGACGGTCCTGGCGGTTGTTAGACGCTCTCGGGCAGAACGTGCAGCCCACGAGCACGTCCAGCTGCAAGCTCGATCAGGCTCGCCGCCGTCACGGCACCTGTCTGCGCATGTGGGTCCTGGACACCGGCAACGGTCACGGCGCCACTTCATTGAGCCACATGCAGGACGCTCCTGCTCGACACGTTGCTCGACAATTTGTAATTTATTTGTACAAATATTGTTTAAAGTTTAAAAAGTTTGACTTTGACCAAATCAAAAATGCTTATGCTATGAAACGGAAGGAGTAAGGGAACAAGCGTTCGCAAGCTAGAGATAGCCATGTAAAGCATCACTAAAATTTAAGATACAAGTAGATTTGGAACAATTCATGGATGAGCAGCAACATATGTGTGCGTGACAAACTCTTTCAATATGCCCAACAAAAAGGAATGCTTCATCATATCAACGATAAATGTTCCAATTTCAGGGTATCTCTTTATGCCGACGATGCTGCGCTCTTTATCAGACCAACAACACAAGACTATATGACGACGAAGTTCCTACTGCAGATTTTTGCAGAAGCATCAGGTCTGGTTACAAATATGGAAAAGACTGAGATTTACGCTATCGGATGTCAAGAGGTGGACCTGACAACCATTCTAGGCTGTCAACAGAAAATTTCTACATTCCCGTGTAAGTACCTCGGACTACCACTGCATTACAAACAGCTGAGCAAATCAGCCATACAACCATTGGTGCAGAAAATTGGAAATCGACTACCAGGATGGAAAAGAAATTTGCTATCTTACCCAGGAAGGGAGGTGCTTGTCAAAACAGTCCTGACAGCCATGCTAACGTATTTTCTCACTGTGTTCAAGCTGCCTAAATGGGCAATCAAATTGGTGGACAGATATTGTCGAAGTTTCCTCTGGAGGGGAGATGATCCAGAAAAAGTGAGAGGAGGACACTGTTTGGTCAGATGGAAAGTTTGCACTCGACCAAGAAAACTGGGGGGCCTCGGCATCAAAGATCTTGATAAATTTGGCCGCGCCTTGCGTTTGAGGTGGCTGTGGCACCATTGGGATGAAAATGAGAGGCCTTGGAAAACTCTACTCAGGCACCGTGATCCTGTGGACAGGGAACTATTTTTTGCTTCCACCATAATTCATGTTGGTGATGGGAAGAATACCCCGTTCTGGGAGGCGAGATGGCTGCATGGCACATCGCCAAAGCAGCTGGCTCCAAACCTGTACATGCAGGCCAGGTTTAAATTCAGAACAGTGGCTACAGAGCTGCACAATTTCAATTGGATCAAGAATCTCAAGTGCATCTCTGGTGATGACCTGATGGATGAATTCGTCCTACTTTACACTGCCATTCAGGATGCTAGCCTCTCAAATAACAAAGATAAAATCACTTGGAGATGGACTAAAGATGGAGAATATTCAGCAGCTTCAGCTTATGCAATTCAATTCATGGGAGCTACTGCTCCTCTTCCGGCATCCACGTTGTGGCAAGCTAAAACCGAGCCGAAGTGCAGGTTCTTTGCCTGGCTGGTTCTCCATGGCAAGGCTCTGACTGCTGAAAATCTGGCGAAAAAGAATTGGCCTCATGAGCCCCTCTGTTCACTTTGCCGGACTGAACCTGAAACCACATCACACTTGCTAATGCAATGTAATTTTGCTACAGAAACCTGGACCAGAGTGGCATCAATGCTTCAGCTTCCTCCACAACTACAAGCGCTGTGCACTGATGGAGTAAGCATGTGCCTAGGCAAACTGACTTCCATCGGTAACAAGCAGGAGAAAAAGCGTCATGTTGGTGTGCTCTTCTCCTTCTGCTGGCAGCTCTGGAAGGAAAGGAACCGAAGGCTATTTGAAAACAAGGAGTGTTCAGTTACACAGGTAACACATATCACTGTGGATGCCATACGGCAGTTTCAAAGAGCATTCCAGCCAGCTTTTGATCAATTGACTGAATCACAATCCTAGTGCTGCTTGTTCTGTTTACTCTCTTAAAACAGCGTCTGTGCTGTTGCTTAGCTTTTATGTAACACTAGGATGTAACTCTATTTCGCTTCTATCTTAATGAATGGCAGCACTCCTGCCTCTTTTCAAAAAAAAAAAAAAAAAACATATGTGTGCGTGAGATGGGCAATGGGGTTGCTGGAGTCCAGCTGTATGTTCAATTAATTGCTCCTCCACTTCTCTAGCGGAACAACGATCATGAACTTGTGAAATAGGAAGAGCATCCGGTGCAAGGGTCTTCAATGGCTACCGCCATATGCTTGCTCTTGTGCATGTCTTTCGTAGTCGAGTGTCCACCCTACATAAATTTTGACTTGTACCTCAACTGTACCGATCGCGACCGCATGTGACCGCCTACAACAAGATTCATCCGACTATGCATTGATGCCCAGGACGAGAGGAAAACACAGGCTTAAGGGAAAAACAATGTCGTAGGTTCGGTCCAGCACATAATATGCCCCGCATATCTTGCTGATCCGCGGTGTCGGCTCGAGCCGGAGCATGAAAAGGCCGCCCATCCACCGCAGGAACACCATGGCGCCGTCCTCGTCGTCGGCGCCCGCGATCCGAGCACACGGCGGCGACTCCGGGTCGTCAGGCTCGATGACCGACGCTAGCGACAGCTCCTCGCGGAACCGATCAGGGCGTCGCCGTCTCCGTGGTCCAGGGAACAACGCTTCGAGACGGATTTTCCTGGAGAGCGTCCAGGACGTGGCGCCGCCGCCGCGGTCGTCGTCGTCGTCGGTGTTGAGCACCCACTGCAGCAGAGCAGTGCCCGTCACCATGGCGAGGCCGAGCTCGCCGTCGGGCGTCCTCATTGTTATAAACCGATGACCGAAACGACGATGAAGAATGAGAAATCAAACCACATGGGACACAAGAGTTTAACGTGGAAAACCCTCCCAATGCGGAAGGGAAAAAACCACGGGCGCCAGCCAGCAACAATGCACTATCAAGAGTTGGTGTTACAACGCCGAACGGCGGCTTACAAGAGGATGATCTCATGGTAGAACCCTAAACGAGTATATGTACCGTACCGCGGGGGGCTTCTTCTTGCCAGGCACGCGGCCCAAGCCTCCGGCGACGGGCCTCCGCTTCGCTCCGTCAGAAGTCGGCCGAATTTGGATCATAACTCAACAAACTCCACCTTGAGACAAATTCTTCTTGTAGCATAAATCAGAACCTTCATCCTGAACAGAACAATGAAAAGAAAATACTTCTGGCGCCAAACAGCCTCTTGGGCTAATCCATAATACCAACTAAGCTTGAGCATAGCTCAAACTTAGCAACAGGAACAGGCTTTGTCAACATATCAGCTGGATTATCATGAGTGCTAATCTTGCATACCTTTAGCTTACCCTTTTCAATCTGATCACGAATGAAATGATACTTGATCTCAATGTGGTTTGTCCTCTCATGAAACATCGGATCTTTGGTGAGACATATAGCACTTTGACTATCAGAGAATAGCTTAATACAAGAATCAACTCCACATAATTCAGCAAACAACCCTTTCAGCCAAATCAACTCCTTACCCGCTTCAGCAATAGCAACGTACTCAGCTTCGGTGGTGGATTGAGCAACAACAGACTGCAAAGTAGCCTTCCAACTCACAGCACAACTACCAATTGTGAACACATAACCTGTGAGTGACCTACGCTTATCCAAATCACCAGCATAATCAGAATCTACATAGCCAATAAGTCCCTTATCAGTTCTGCCAAACTTCAAACAGTAATCAGTTGTCCCTCGGAGATACCTGAGAATCCACTGAACTGCTTTCCAATGTTCTTTACCAGGATTAGACATGTATCTGCTAACCAAACTCATAGCATATGATAAATCCGGGCGAGAGCAAACCATAGCATACATTAAAGAACCAACAGCATTAGAATATGGAACTTTTGACATGTATTCTAATTCATCACGTGTACTAGCACATTGCTTAGCTGACAACTTAAAATGCGGTGCAATAGGAGTACTAATAGGGTCAGCATCATGCATGTTGAAACGATGAAGAACCTTCTCAATGTAACCATGCTGACTAAGAAACAATAAACCAGCTTTACGGTCTCTAGTAATTTCCATACCTAGAATTTTCTTAGCAGCACCAAGATCCTTCATGTCAAACTCACTACTCAACAATTTCTTCAATGTAGTGATTTCTTTACCACTCTTAGCGGCAATCAACATGTCATCAACATATAACAGCAAGTATATAGGTGATCCATTAACAAACTTGATGTAAACACAGCTATCATAATTTGACCTCTTAAAACCGTGTGACAACATAAATGAATCAAACCTTTTATACCACTGTCGAGGGGATTGCTTCAAACCATACAAAGATCTTTTCAGCTTGCAAACATAATTCTCCTTGCCAGGCACTATAAACCCTTCAGGTTGGTCCATGTATATCTCTTCCTCAAGCTCACCATGCAAAAATGCAGTCTTCACATCTAACTGCTCAAGCTCAAGATCACGTGAAGCAACAATACTGAAGAATGTGCGAATTGAACTATGCTTTACCACAGGAGAAAACACATCATTGTAATCAACACCAGGAATCTGACTGTACCCTTTAGCTACTAACCTTGATTTAAATTTAGGAGGCTCGCTAGGAGATAAACCCTCCTTTCTCTTGTAAATCCATTTGCAGCGGACAGTCTTCTTTCCCTTAGGCAAGGGCACAACATCTCATGTACAATTCTTCTCCAGAGATTGCATCTCCTCATGCATAGCTGAAATCCAATTCTCACGATCACCACAATCAACAGCTTCAGTATAAGTTGTAGGCTCATGAACGCTCTCCACCTGTTCAGCATAACTCAAAGAATAATAAGTCATATTACATTCTTCAATAAGACGGGGTCGAGGTCCACAACCCCTATGAGGTCTGCGATGAGCAATAGGCAAATCCTCCTGTAGCTGCATAACAGGAGGTGAGTTCTGCTGAACATCATCATCATGAGCATCATTATCAACAACATCATTTTCCGTATTATCCATAGGCTCCACCTGCTCGACTTCATCATCAATCACATGCTCCACCTGCACACTGATATGCTGCAGCTCTTTTACAGAACTATCTGAACCATGATCTGAAGTCAAACTGTCAGTAAACATCACAGATTCATTGAAAACAACACTCCTGCTCATGAAAGTCTTTCCAGTTTCGGGATTCCACAACTTGTATCCTTTAACTCCCGAACCATAACCAACGAAAAGACATTTAATAGCTCTCGGCTCTAATTTTCCATTATCAACATGAGCATAAGCAGTGCAGCCAAAAACTTTCAACTGTGAATAATCAGCAGGTGTACCAGACCATACCTCAATGGGAGTTTTCTTGTTCAGTGGGATAGAGGGCGACCTGTTAATCAAGTAACATGCAGTAGCCGCAGCTTCTGCCCAAAAACGCTTGTTCATCTTTGCGTTGGACAGCATGCATCGTGCCTTCGAGATGATGGTTCTGTTCATGCGCTCAGCCACACCGTTTTGTTGCTGGGTATACGGTATGGTGTGATGCCTGACAATGCCTTCTTGCCTGCAATAATCATCAAAAGCAACCGAACAAAACTCTCCACCATTATCAGTACGAAGCACTTTTACTTTCTTTTCAGTTTGCCTCTCTATCATAACTTTCCACTCTTTAAACGCAGCAAAGGTATCATCCTTATTTTTCAGAAAGTAAGGCCACACTTTTCTAGAGTAATCATCAATAATAGTAAGCATGTAACGAGCACCACCAAGAGAAGGCTTACGAGAGGGACCCCATAAGTCAGCATGTACATAATCAAGAGTACCTTTGGTGGAATGAACAGCGGTATTGAACTTAACCCTTTTATGCTTCCCGAAGATACAATGCTCACAGAACTCCTTGCTACTCAAAGTGCAGCCATCCAGCAGGTTTCTCTTCATCAATTCTGCCATACCAAGTTCACTCATATGTCCAAGACGCATATGCCAAAGGTTAGTCTTACTAGGTTCAGATTTAGAAACAGCAGCAGCGGAAACAGAACCATGTAAAGTACTTCCTCTAAGAACATATAACTTTGCAGAATTCATATCACCTACCAACCAAACAAGGGAACCTTTTGCAACCTTCAAAACTCCACCAAAGGCAGAGTATCTGAAACCTTCTGCATCAAGTGTGCTAACCGAGATAAGATTTTTAGTCATGGTTGGCACATACCTTACATTTGTCAGTGTGCGAATCATGCCATCATGAGCCTTGATCTGAACAGAACCGATGCCCACAATGTCATGCGGGTTATTATCTCCCATACGCACAACATCTCCCTTCTGCACAGGTTTATAAGAGCTAAACCAATTTCTGTTAGTGCAGACATGAAGTATGAACATGCGGAATCAAGTACCCATTCATCATGACCCGAAACACAACCAGCAAGAACAACCAGACAATCTCCCGAATCTGAGTTACCAGCAGCAACAGATGCTTTACCATCAGAATTATTTTTCCTGTTCTCCTTGTTCTTCAGTTTCCAACAATCCTCAATAAGATGAGTTTTCTTCTTACAGTACCTACAGAACTTCTTGGTGGGCTGTTTGGACTTTGAGCGGCCTCTACCGTCTTGGCTCTTGTCACGATCGTTGCCGTCATTGGAGGATCTCTGATCAGTTCGACCTCTGCTCACATGTAATGCATCGCCCTTTGAGGACGACGACCCATCAGAGGGCACCATCCCTTTCATCTTTTCCCTGGATTGAAGTGCCTCATAAACATCCGCTAGGGTTAGTTCATCACGGCTCAACAGTATGGTGTCACGGAAATTAGCAAAAGAACTGGGCAGAGAACATAACAGTAGAAGACCTAGATCCTCATCCTCATACTTAACCTCCATGGACAACAGATCGGCAACGATCTCTTTGAAAACAGATACGTGGTTCAACACCGAACCACCCTCCTGCATCTTAAGCGTGAACAGCTTCATCTTCATATGCATCTTACTGGTTAGATCTTTGGACATACAGATCGATTCCAGTTTGAGCCAAAGTTCTGCAGCACTCTTTTCCTGCAGCACTTCTTGCAAAATATCATTAGATAGATGAAGCTGAATTAAGGACAGAGCCTTACGATCTTTGGGCTTCTCCTCGTCGCTCCACGCATCCTTCGTCTTCTTGCCGAAGCTTTCCAGCGCCTCATCCAGGTCCTGAGTTTGCGCCAGAACAGCCCGCATCTTGACTTGCCACAGCGCGAACCTCGTGCTATAATCCAACAGCGGTAGATCATACTTCATCGACGACATCGTGAAAACCAAGATGTGAAACCACCAGGCTCTGATGCCACTTGTTATAAACCGATGACCGAAACGACGATGAAGAATGAGAAATCAAACCACAGGGGACACAAGAGTTTAACGTGGAAAACCCTCCCAATGCGGAAGGGAAAAACCACAGGCGCCAGCCAGCAACAATACACTATCAAGAGCTGGTGTTACAACGCCGAACGGCGGCTTACAAGAGGATGATCTCATGGTAGAACCCTAAACGAGTATACGTACCGTACCGCGGGGGGCTTCTTCTTGCCAGGCACGCGGCCCAAGCCTCCGGCGACGGGCCTCCGCTTCGGTCCGTCAGAAGTCGGCCGAATTTGGATCATAACTCAACACTCATGAGCTGCACGTTCAGGTTCCGTGGGTCGACGCTCGGAGCACTGGTCGGCTCCAGGACGGATAATAGAACAGGCTGCTGCTGGCCGCCGGCTCGCAGCCTGAGGACGCGGCAGCCGTCGAGCAGCCAGTGCACGGCCTCGCCGACGACGGCGCCGGGTTTCTGGAACCAGAGGATGCTCCTGCACGCCGGGGCCTTCGCGGTGACGTGGCTGCACCACGCGGCGCCGGTGCTGCCGTTCGACGAGTAGACCGCGCCGACGGCGACGCCGTCCTCGACGAACGCGACGGCGACGCGGAACCCGCGGCTCGCGTCGTCGTCGTCGCGGAGGAGGAGGGCCGCGCCGAAGTCGTAGTCCAGCACGGGCGGCGGTTGGGGAACGGTGATCCGGTCGTCGGACGCGGGGTCCCAGACGAGGAAGCCGCGGAAGGCGCAGAGCAGGACGAGGCCGCGGCGGCAGTCGCGGACGAGCCAGGGGCGCGCCGGCGCGGGGAAGCGCGAGGCGCGGGCGCAGTCGGGCGCGTCGCCGATGGGGATGAATCCGGAGTTTGCGGGAGGGTTGTTATGGAAGACACCGAGGAAGGGGGCGCGGAGCCGGCGGAGGAAGCAGGGGTCGGTGACGAGGTCTCGCCAGTGCTTGCACGCGAGGGAGACGCGCAGGAGGGTTGACGAGTGCTGGAGGCGCAGGAGGATCTCGCGGACCACGTCGTCGGGCAGGAACGGCGCCATCGCCATGCATGCAAACCGATCGAGGCTTGCGTGAAAAAAAAAAGAAACACGTTCTGGGCTTCCGATCAGTGCCCAGAGATATGGGGGCGTGACAAAGAACAGAACTGACATCGGACAAGGAGAGAGTTTATTTTCTCAGCGGGAATTAATTCGAAGCGGAGCAGTATTGCGCTTGATCGCGCGCGCGCACACCCACCGACACAAGAACTCTAAGGGCATGTACAATGGGAGGGGCTTAGGAAGGTAAACCGGGTTTTTTTGGTCTAACCAGATTGGAGCGGTGCTTAACAGGGGCCAAAGAAGCCTAGTTTTGCGTCGATGCCTACGTAGTCTGTTGGGCAGTTTTTCTTCCTCGATGCCTCCCAACTACCGATGGAGTGCCACACAGTTACGTTTGTTTTGTGTCGTTGCGGCCGAACTGATCACGCTTTGCACCCGGTGCGGCCAAACTGGGCTTTGCGTCGGCCAAATTGATCAGCTCTTGGCAATATCTTAACTGATAGCTCGTTGCGTCGTTGCGGTCAAATAAAGAATCGGTTTTACGGCAACGAAGTAATCGTCTTTTATGGCAACGAAGTCGATTTGTTGAACTCATCCTACGATATGCAGCCCGTTATTGGCATCGAAAAACCCTTGCTGATATCATGTACGCTTGTATTATACTGCACAACATGATAGTTGAAGATGAACGAGACACCTATGTTCATGCTGGCAGGTATGATTGAAATCAATTACCCTTTGCTGATATTTTGACAACTGAAACTCTTATCTAAAAAGTACTCTTCTTTTACTGGCAGGTATGACTTGAGTTATGATCAGGACAACAATTAGCTCCTATGGAATATTCTACTTTTCTCATGTTTTTACGTTAATCTTTGAACTGTTGAACAGAGTCATGTTGTGTTTGAGTCATGAAATGGCTTCATTTTTTTTTCTGACTGATGTAAGAGAGCTGTTTGAGGAATTTAAAGAAGGTGGCAGGTTTATAGTTTCATTCGTACCGCAGGTTTATAGTTTCATTCGTACCAAGCTGAAAGAAACTACATCCGTGAGCCAAAAAGCAAAAGAGCAAGCACCTAGCGTTGGAGGCTAGAGATGCTTAGACAAATGCTAATGAGGTTGTTAATCTTATTTAAGCACCTGAAAGCTTAATTTGCATTGTAGGAAAGAGTTGCTACGATGGTGCTTAATATTCTCTCTCTTTAAGCACCTCCTCCTAAGCCCCTCCCATTGTACATGCCCTAAGAAGAAAACACCCACACCCACCCACACACGGCAAGCAAAACGTATTCCGATACGCCCGGGTAATGCCACAGTCAACATGAACTAATGCCGGAGCAAGCAGTCGCTTATTGCTTGCCGTTGTTGCACCGTGTAATGGGTATTGACGCTGTATTTTGTCGTGCTAATGTGATGGAGTGCCTGTTTTCGCCTATCTGCTAAATGAGCACATATATTGCATCATTCACTTTGCCAAAGGCCAAGCCAGAAGGCCAAAATGCTCTTATGAGGGGGTCAAATCACATCAGATAAATTATAATGGTGCTGAATTCAATATTTTTCACAAAATATATAATGACTTTTTATGTTCACAAGGAAGGTGTACCAAGCAGTCTGTCAGGGGGGCGAAGCTACAAAAATAACTTTACCTCGTTCTTTTAAGTGATTTTTCGTCCTGATTATAATTTATTTCGGATAATAACATCCGATCATTTTCAACCACAAAATCACTTCTCGCTGAGAAGCTGTATAAAAATAGGCCATAAATCTCAATCTATGCAGCAACCAATTCATGTGAAGCTCTCTAAGCCCTCAAACGTGAAATTTGGAGTGGCATAACGGAAAATACAATCACCTAGACTTGAACTCAAAACCTTTGACTCTGATATCATGGTTGAGCCCAATGAAAATGGTACTGCCACAATGGAATACATATAAACTATCAAAATGTGTAATACCCATTGAGTACAAAGGTCTATAATAATAATAATAAATATTCATCAAGAATCTTTATGCGAACTGTTGTTCCAGTCAAACCTTTTGATATGCTATTTACGAATTTCCACACAGTTCCCTCTACTAATAAACCATTTTTTTCATCATCCAAACCATGAATCTGAACTTTAGTTTTGCGGGGAATCACCTAGTAACTAGATATTGCCCTGGAGAAAATGTTGGATGAATACGGATAAACCGTGTCGAAATCGTGCCTCGTGACAAACGTTTCAAACATCCTGTGGATCTCTGGTATCGGCTCATCAACAAATAGCATGAAGAACACGTGCTCCCTCCGCAGGATCACCACGGTGCCGTCGTCGTGGACGCCAACAATGCGAGCGCAGGGCGTCGTCGACTCATCACCGTCACATTGCTCGTCGACATCATGTTTGGCAAGCACAAGCTTGGACCCCTGGGACCGTATCACGCGGCGGAACTCACCATCAGGGGCAGGGCGGCGTCGCCGGCATGACGTGTCCGTCCCGCCGGACAGCAACGTGTCCAGCGGGAGTGTCCTGCGGAGCGTCCACGTCGACGTGGCGCCCGCGCCGTCGTGGCCGTTGTCGGTGTGGTCCAGGACCCACATGCGCAGAGAGGCGCACGTCACGGCGGCGAGCCCGAGCTTCCCGTCGGACGTGCTCATGAGCTGCGCGTTTTGGTCGAAGACGCGCGGGGCGTTTCTCGGTTGGAGGAAGGTCAGGACCTGGCCGGGTTCTTGGAGGTCGAGCGAGAGGATGCGGCCGTCGTTGAGCAACCAGTACGCGGCAGCGTCGCCGACCGCCGCGCCGTGCTTCTGCATCCGGAGCATGGAGGAGCCGGACGCCACTGGGGCTTTTGCGGTGACGTGGCTGCCCCACGCGCCGGCGCGCGACGAGTAGACCGCGGCGACGGCGACGCCATCGTCCCCAACATACGCAGCGGCGATGCGGAAGAAGCCGTGGCTCGCGTGGTTGTCACGGAGGAGGAGCACCAGAGCGCCGTTCACGGGCGGCTGGGGCACGAGCTGCTTGTCGTGGGACACGGGGTCCCAGACAAGGAGGCTTCTGGCGGCTGCGGACAGTACGGAGAGGAGGACGAGGCCGCGCCGGCAGTCGCGGACGAGCGACCAGCGGTGCCCCGGCGGGAAGAATTGCAAGGCGGGCGTGGGGTACGGCCGGCCATTGGCTCTGATGAAGTCCCCGAGCATTGGGGAGGGGTTGAGGTACGCGCCAAGGACGAGAGGGCGGAGCCGGCTGATGAAGCGGGGGTCGGTGACGAGCGCGCGCCAGTGCTTACACACGAGGGAGGCGCGGACGAGGCATGACGGCTGCTGCGGCGGGAGCCGGAGGAGGATCTCGCCGAGTAGGTCGTCCGGCAGCTGAAACCGCTCCATGCCGATCGAGCGAGCGGGCGCACGTCCGCTACACGATCATGTCTCCTCTTCCAGAGCTTTCAGAACAGAGCCAATAATAAACCAAAGAAAGAGCTGTCGGACACGGATCCAAATTCCTCCGCGGGTCCTTTTGTACGAGTGGGCAGCCATGCACGGAGGTTGCCGGGATCGCGTCCGAAACTGCGGTAGCCACAACTATGTCGGGCCCGGCACGGTATCCGGCGGTCCGTACTCCTGACCGTCAAACGGCAAAAGCCGCGAGCAGCTAGCCTCTCCCCGTAGGACAGTAGACAACACCGCGTGACTTGAAGCGGCCTGTGCCGCCGGCGCCGGTGCGTCTCTGGCTCTCAGCCGAGTCGCACGGTCGCGAAGCCACGCTCACCGCCGCTCTCCACCGCCCCGCCGGCGCCGGCGAGTGGCACCATGTGGTGACCGTACGTCGATGTCGCGCATTCGTCCCTGTCCAGTACGCGCGGGCGTCGTGCCGGCGGGGCGGTGGCATCTGGTTCGGCATCAACGAGCACTACTACTTCGGGCTGGTGCTCATCACTAACGTCGTGGCTGCTCGATGACTGCCGCATCCTCAGGCCGCACACCTTGGCCGTCTAGAGCCGAGAAATGATGTTCCGAGCGTCAAACGCGCAAAACGGGCAGCTCGAGGACACCAGAGGGCGAGCTCCACCACGCCGCTGTGAGGGCATGTACAACGCCATTTAATTTAGGGGCTCTTGAGCCTACGTGGCAAGGATTTTTTGCAGAAAACACCTTCATTCGGTGGAGAGGCGAGACACCGGGCTCTCCGTGAAGCAACGACTCTTGCGTCGTTCCCAAGAGCAAAGAGACCTAATGGAGCCGCGTAATTGGTCTAGCAATGCAGTTTACATTTATTAGAAAACAATGCTAAGAGACAGTAAGTGGTCTCTCCTTTGTATGACTGAAGTTGTTAACTGTCTTTTAGTATGAAAAATAGTGCCCAAGAGACATCAATGGTCTCTCCTTTGTACATGCCCTGATGGGCTCTGCTCAAGACCCAAGATCACTGTAGAGAATTGGATGGAGGCGCAAACACCGCACACACCGATAGGTGGGGGTGGCTGGTTTATATAGCAAGGCAATGTGCCGTGTTAGGAAATTACAGGAGGGCCTCAATCAGAGGAGCTACTCTAGGAATTACAGCTGTATACAATAATGCACAATAACTCTAATACCCGCCCGCAGTCGCAGCGGGAGGAGTGCGGACGCAAAGACTGGACCTAAAGTCAGTGAATAACTGTACGGGAAGCCCTTTGGTCATGATGTCAGCGAACTGATGCGATGACGGCACATGGAGAACTCGAACGTGGCCGAGGGACACCTTTTCCCGGACGAAGTGGATGTCGATCTCGATGTGCTTGGTGCGGCGATGTTGTACCGGGTTGGATGACATGTAGACGGCACTAACATTGTCGCAGTAGACCACCGTGGCGGAGGAGATGTGGACGTGAAGCTCCTGGAGTAGCTGGCGCAGCCAGCAGCACTCCGCAACGGCGTGGGCGACGGCGCGGTATTCGGCTTCGGCGCTGGACCGAGACACCGTGGTCTGGCGCTTAGATGACCAGGACACGAGGTTGTCGCCGAGGTAGACGCAGTAGCCTGATGTAGAACGGCGAGAATCGGGGCAGCCCGCCCAATCGGCGTCAGAGTAGGCGGTGACGGAGGTCGTCGGAGAGTTACCGATGTGCAGTCCGGCGTTGATGGTGCCCTTCACATAGCGTAGGATGCGCTTGATGAGGGCGAGGTGGGGCTCCCGCGGGTCATGCATGAACAGACAGACCTGCTGAACGGCGTAGGCGAGGTCGGGCCGCGTCAGCGTAAGGTACTGTAGTGCACCCGCGAGACTCCTGTACTCCGAGGGATCGGCCACCGGGGGACCCTCGACGGCAGATAGCTTGGCATGAGTGTCAACTGGCGTCGCGGTGGGGTGACACTCAGCCATGCCAGCGCGCCGGAGCAAGTCCACGGCGTACTGCCGTTGAGAGAGGACGAGGCCGTCGGGGGAGCGTGTTACGGAGATGCCGAGGAAGAAGTGCAGCGCCCCGAGGTCCGTCATGGCGAACTCCGAGTGGAGAGAGTCGGTGATGTGGCGTAGCAGGGTCGGCGTCGAGGCTGTGAGCACGATATCGTCGACGTACAGCAGCAGGTAGGCGACAGAGTCTCCATCTTTGTAAACAAAGAGAGACGTGTCGGAGGCAGATGCGGTGAAGCCGAGGCGACGAATGTACGTCGCGAACCGCTGGTACCAAGCGCGGGGCGCCTGCTTCAGCCCGTAGAGGGACTTCCGTAGGAGACACACATGGTCCGGCACCGATGGATCGACGAAACCTGCAGGCTGCTGACAATACACGGTTTCATCAAGTGTACCATGGAGGAAGGCGTTCTTGACATCGAGTTGGTGAATAGGCCAGTCGCGAGAGGTGGCGATGCTGAGTACAGTCCGGATGGTGGCTGGTTTGACCACCGGACTGAAAGTCTCATCGTAGTCGATGCCGTGTTGCTGGGAGTAGCCGCGGACGACCCAGCGCGCCTTGTGCCGAGCGAGAGAGCCGTCGGCATGGTACTTGTGCTTGAATACCCATTTGCCGGTGACGACGTTGGCGCCAGGGGGCCGTGGGACAAGGGTCCACGTCCCATTGTCCACGAGCGCCGTGTACTCATCTGCCATGGCGGCGCGCCAGTTCGTGTCGGCCAAAGCACTTCTGTAGTTGCTTGGCAAGGGTGACGCCGAACTGTGGACGGCGGACAGGTTGAGCTTGTCGATGGGCTTGGCCGTGCCAACCCGGGAACGTGTCACCATCTCATGAGGGCCAGGCGCCGGGCGAGGCATCGCGGACGGCACCGTAGGTGGTGCAGGGGTGCGCGTCCGGGTGCGCGTCGCGGCGCGTGTTGACGCCGAGCCAGGTGCACGCGAAGGGGCCGGGCCAGGCGCGGTGGCCTGCGGAGGCACGCTGGTCGTCGGGGGCGACGAGGCGGGCTGCCGAGACGAGGTGTCTCGAGGCAGCGCGCCTGGGTGCTGGTGCTCGACGTCGCTTGGGGACGGAGCAGCAGCACGAGGTGCAGGAGGCGGGTGCTCAACATCAGCCTGTGATGGAGCAGCCGCGGTGGATGGAGCCGGAACGGGTGGTTGAGGTTCGTCGTCGTCGAGGAGGAAGTCCAGGGCCGTCGGAGCCAATGACGGCGTGCATGCTGCAAAAGGGAACACGGACTCGTCGAAAACGACGTGTCTAGAGATTATTATCCGCCTGGTGGCTATGTCGAGACACCGGTACCCTTTGTGAGCGCTAGGGTATCCCAAGAAGACGCAGGCTGTCGAGCGTGGTGCGAGTTTGTGTTGGGAGGTGGCGATGAGATTTGGGTAACATAGGCACCCGAAGACACGCAAGTGGTCGTAGGTTGGTGCTTTGTTGTGTAGGAGCTCAAAGGGAATGGCGTTTGCAACAGATGAGGAGGGACGCCTATTGAGCAGGTGTGTGGCAGCAGCGAGGGCCTCGGCCCAGTAGTGCGGCGGCATGTGCGCATGAAGGAGGAGGCAGCGAACTAAATTATTTAGTGTGCGGATCATGCGCTCAGATTTGCCATTTTGGGGGGAAGTATAGGGGCAGGATAGGCGCAGGCTTGTGCCACGTGAGGTGAGAAAATTAGAGAGGGTGTTGTTGACAAACTCGGTACCATTGTCTGCTTGAAGAGACTTGACGGCAAGGCTAAACTGCGTCTGTACGTAGGCAAAGAAGTTCATGACGTGTTGTGCAACCTCTGATTTTTTGTGTAGTGGAAAAGTCCAACAAAAATGAGTGAAATCATCAACAAGAACGAGGTAATATAGATAGCCAGAGGTGCTAGCGACTGGGGAGGTCCAAACGTCGCAATGAACAAGATCAAAGGGCGCAGTAGTATGAGACAATGAGCGAGTAAAAGGTAACCGAGTATGTTTTCCAACTTGACATGAATGACAAAGGCTACGAGTTTGCTTATTACAAGAGATAAATGATTTCTTATTCAAAATATCAAGAGCTTCGTGACTGGGGTGTCCGAGGCGATTGTGCCATATGGTGGAGGTGGTGGCGACGAGGGCATGGGCAGCAATGGTGCGGGCGTCGGCGGGAGTGAGTGTGTAGAGGTCACCCGAGCTATTGCAGCGAAGAATCACGCGCCGGGTCCGGAGGTCCTTGACAAAGAAACCAAAAGGGTCAAACTCGATAGAACAAAGATTATCCCGTGTGAATTGCCGGACAGAAAGAAGGTTCCGGACAAGAGAAGGGACAATTAAAACATTGTTCAAATGAAATGTAGATGAAGGAGTGTGAAGGGCGGAGTTGCCGCGGGCGGTGACGGGTAGCCGAGCACCATTGCCAACTGCTCTGATACCATGTAGAGAATTGGATGGAGGCGCAAACACCGCACACACCGATAGGTGGGGGTGGCTGGTTTATATAGCAAGGCAATGTGCCGTGTTAGGAAATTACAGGAGGGCCTCAATCAGAGAAGCTACTCTAGGAATTACAGCTGTATACAATAATGCACAATAACTCTAATAATCACGTCTGCGCCACGTCCTGCTTTTTCACCGCGGAGAAGAGAGCGTGTAAATCAGTTACACTGCGGTCCCACACTTTCTTTTCACTTTCTACCGCCGCCCGTCTACTTCCTTCGGAAGGAAAGCAAATCCTCCTGCTCCATCCCCCTCGCCTCTACCTTTCGCTTTCCCCAATTCCCCGCCGCGCCGCCGCTTGCTCCGCCCCTCCTCGATTCCCCTCGCTCTCCCCATTCCCCGCCACCGCGTGCTCCGCCAGCCGCTCCTCATGCACGACCCCCTTCGGCCTCCCTCTCCCTCTCCCCAATCCCCGCCGCCGCGTGCTCCGCCAGTCCAGCCCGCCATGTCGTCGGGACCGG
The DNA here is from genome assembly GCA_012490785.1 of Eragrostis nindensis. Lineage (NCBI taxonomy): Eukaryota > Viridiplantae > Streptophyta > Magnoliopsida > Poales > Poaceae > Eragrostis > Eragrostis nindensis. The sequence goes on along the minus strand of JAAXCT010000069.1, from coordinate 808,266 downwards.
AGGCGGAGAAGGAGGCGTCGTGGTTCATCCTGGCCCGAGTCCCGGAGGTCGCCAAGTCCCGATCCACCCCTCCGGGCAGGCACCCCTCCGTTCTCCTCAACGGGCCCCCGAGCGTCTCCGTGCTGCGGGTGCCCGCATGCGTCCGTCGCCAGGGAACCAGCGCCATCAACTACCCGTACGTCGTCGCCGCCGACAAGTCCGGTCACGTCCTCTTCTGCGCGACGTACCACTCGAGAATGGCTGAGTACCTGACCTGGCGGCTGAGCACGTCGTCCTGCATTGGGGACGAGGAGTTCATGAGCAGCGTCAGCGACAGCTCCAGAATCGCCGGGGACTACTACCTGTTCGACGCTAACTCCGGCACCACCGTCGTCGTTCCGCTGTACCGCGACTGCGGGATTCTCGAGCCCGGCAGCGTCGTCCTGATCCACCGCGGCACCGAGCCGGTCGTCGCGGAGCTCCAACTGGACCACGACAACTCCCGCTCGAGGCTTTGCACTTACTCGCCTGACATCGGCTGGATGACAAAGAAAATCACCAAAGACTCGATGTGTCCAAGCAAGATGTACAACAACGGTGTGATCTCGCACGGTGGGCACCTGTGGTTGGTCGATCTGCTGACCGGCCTGTACACCTGCGACGTCTTCGCCGACGAGGCGATACTGCGACACGTGCCGTTGCCCCTTGGTTGTGTTTGCAAAGTGTCTGACTTCGATCCGAGTTCTGCGAGACGCCAACTTCACAAGCTATTCCAGACCCGATGCCTCAATTTGTGCAGGGACAAGCTGACATTCGTTCGGATCAACGAGGGAGTGATTTTTGTCTGGACGCTGGACGATCAGCTTGAAGACAGAGAGTGGCCGCTGGACGATCCATGGAACCTGGTGCACAGGGTCCCGCTGGTCGACGTCTGGTCAGATGCTGCTGATGGACTCCAGCAAGCCCCTCCTGTGTTGGCTTTCGTGCACCCGCTTGACACCAAGGTCGTATATCTCATTCACAACTCCTATCTGTTCTCTGTGGACTTGTGCTCGGGGGAGACTCCGGATTCGGCACCGATCACGGTGTACCACGCAGACACGGGAGAGTACCCCTCCTCCGGGTACCTCCTGCCATGGCAGTGGCAGCCACCGTGCAAGGGACCGGGGATTGTCAGTCGTCTGAAGATGTGCGCGTCGCGAGTGTCGAAGCTGCTGAACGATAGAGTTGCCGCTTGTCTCTTGCTCTTCTCTGGTGCAGTGGCACCAGTGGAGGAGGACATTCCTTTGGTCGCGGTGATACCCATGGCAACTTAAATCTACTCAAGAAAGGGATTGTAGCATCACTTGGCGAGTCGGCGTGAATGGATCCTTAGATTTTCCAGTTACTCACCACATTACTGTGTTCTGCACAATCAAACATCAGTTGTTTCGTCATTTGTGATTAGGATATTTGAGCTCTTCTTCTCTCTTGTCTTCTTGATGAATTTGTCTGTGGATTTCTTTGGTCATCTTCTGCGAGATTCTTGTTCTTGAGTCAATCGAAGCCAACATACCCTCGGCCGAAGGCCTCAATTCCCTACATATGTATGTTGATTGACGAGTTCTACATATATATACATCAACATTTCCAGTGTTCAAATTTATATGCAACTGATGTGACGACGGTATGTTAATTGTGAAAGAACTGATATATAATATAATTTTGTTGTGCATATGATCGACTGATAAAATCAAATTTTCATACTATGCATGTTTCCACATAATTTTTATGGTATGTATAATTCGAATGACCGGACTGGAAATTGTGAGTTTTTTTTATGTGTGCTACTACATTTGTTTTGCTTTTATGCCTAGTGATGCATGACTTGATAACCGTTTGGATTAGCAAAATGCTCTAGGAATCATTCTTTAATTCTCTGGGAACAAAAGAAGATGAGATTGTGCAAAAAGGATCACTGAAATTGTAATTAAATAACAATCCCTAGCTATAAAATGATTTCCGTTAGTCGCTCCGTTGTATATTTTCTGATTGTTCAATGCTACAAAATTTGGAGCCTTCGTGTCATCTGCAGCATTGTAACAAACCAAGCCTAATTTCCTACTAGTAGCAGTACATAAAACACGTGTGTGGAAAAAGGTGGCTACCGCAGTTTCGGACGCCATCGTGGCTGAGGCTACGAGCATAAATGCATATACATATGCATAGCCAAGTATAGCGAGTTTTTTGGGCAGATCTAGGAATATTTTTTTTGAATAGAAAGTCAATGTATCTAACCCTCCATCCAAATTCCAATTCAAATTTCGGTTTACTTACGAAGTTCCAATTCAAATTCCAGATCAGCTTCAGTTCGCCGAAGAATTTCGAGCCGTGTCCGACTGTTCTTTCTTTCTTTGGTTGGCTCCGAACCCCGGACAGAGCAACTATATTTTTTTTGCGAGGTACAGAGCTGCTATATATGCAAGGTAAGGATTTAATTTTTTTCTGGACGCTCGCTCGGCAATCGGCATGCATTGCATGGAGCGGTTTCAGCTGCCGGACGACCTCCTCGTCGAGATCCTGCTCCGCCTCCCGCCGCATCAGGCGTCATGCCTCGTCCGCGCCTCCCTCGTGTGTAAGCACTGGCGCGCGCTCGTCACCGACTCCCGCTTCCTCAGCCGGCTCCGCCCCCGCATCGCTGGCGCGTACCACAACCAATCCGTAGCGCTCGGCGACTACATGAAAGCCAGCGGCCGGCCAGACCCCGCGCCCGCCTCGCAATTCTTCCCGCCGGGACACGGCTGGTCGCTCGTCCACGACTGCCGGCGCGGCCTCGTCCTCCTCTCCGTCGCCGGCGCCACAAGCCTCCTCGTCTGGGACCCATTGTCCCACGAGAAACACCTGATGCCCCAGCCGCCCGTGTACAGCCGCTACGCCAACGGCTTCGCTCTGGTGCTTCTTCTCGGCCGTGACGACCACGCGAGCAGCGGCGACCGCTTCCGCATAGCCGCCGCGGACGTCCGGGACGACGGCGTCGCCGTCGCCACAGTCTACTCATCGGGCGCCGGCGCGTGGGGCCGCCACGTCACCGCGAAAGCCCCAGTGGCGTCCGGCGCCTCGGCCCCCATGCTCCGGAGGCGGAAGCCCGGCGCGGCGGTCGGCGACGCCGCCGTGTACTGGTTGCTCAACGACGGCCGCGTCCTCTCGCTCGACCTCCACGCCGGCTGCGGCCGCCAGGTCCTGACCGTCCTCCGACCGAGGAACGCCCCGTGCGTCTTGGAGCAGAACGTGCAGCTCACGAGCACGCCCGACGGGAAGCTCGGGCTCGCCGCCGTGGCGGGCACCTCTCTCACCATGTGGGTCCTGGACACCCACGACGACGGCCGCTGCGGCGCCACGTCGTCATCGTCATGGACGCTCCGCAGGACACTCCCGCTCGACACGCTGCTGCCCGGCGCGACGGACACGTCATGGTGGCCGCGCCGCCGCCCTGACCCTGACGATGAGTTCCGCCGCGTGATACGGAAACAGGGGTCAAAGCTTGTGCTTGCCAAGCATGAGGACGACGAGCAATGCGAGCTGCCGACGCCCTGTGCTCGCGTCGTTGGCGTCGACGAGGACGGCGCCGTGGTGTTCCTGCGGAGGGCGTGCGTGTTCTTCATGCTCTGTCTCGACTCTCGAGCCCGGTACACCGGAGATCCACAGGATGTTTCAAACGTGTATCATGAGGCACGATTTCGACACGGTTTATCCGTACTCAGCTCCTTCATCCAACCTCTTCTCCAGGCCGGGCAGTGTCTAGTTATTAGTCAGAGAAGCACGCACCAATTTTTTTTTCTTCTTCTTCTCTATCTCTGCTCTATGATGTAAGATTGCGTACTTCTTTAATAGTCTAGAAAAAGGGAGAGGGTCCAAGCCTAACTTCAAGTGTGTGAATTTGTATCTCCTTTTGTTTTTAACCAGTGAATGAACGGATTACCTGAATTTAAGTTTCCATATAACCGAAGAGCACCCATACATTTATCTTAGCAACTTCAAGCGTATAATTGAACAATAATATCTTAGCAACTTCAAGTATTTTTAGTTCTACAGGTGATTTTGGCTTTAGATCAAACAAAAAATTACTGAAAATCGTGTTGCCTATACGAGAGTTGAACATATAGCAGCATATTGCTGCATCCGTGGAGTGACGACGCACAACCCATCGAGATTCTTCTCATTCATTGTTTCTTCTCCTTACAATACGTGGTAGGACTTTGCAAAGCACTAAAAAATGATGCATTTCACTAGTCCTGCCTAATGTGATAATAACAGATCCACTAAGCAAACAATCGTGCAAAAAATGTGTAGCCTCAGATTCGAACCCACCTACTGAGCAAAAGGAAGGTGAACCCGTGCAAAACAACAAGATTCATCCGACTATGCATTGATGCCGAGGACAGGAGGAAAAAACAGGCGTAAGGGAAAAACAATGTCGTAGCTTCGATTCATTACATAATACGCCCCGCATATCTTGCTGATCCGCGGTGTCGGCTCGAGCCAGAGCATGAAAAGGCCGTCCATCCTCCGCTGGAACACCATGGCGCCGACGAGTCCGATCGCACGGTGGCGACTTAGGTGCTGTTTGGCCGGGCTCCTTTGCCTCTGGCTTCGTCTGCCAAAAAGTACTGCTGCAGCACTATTCTGCACTGTAGCAAGAAGCAGGCAAAGCCACGAAACCAAGCTTCACCGGCTTCACCATCTCCTCAGTTCATTTTTGCCTGTAAAGAGAGGAGCCGCTCCCTGCTACAGTGGTCAACAGTGTCGCTACAGTGATTGTGTCAGAGGGAGCCGGAGCTGGCGAAGCTCGGCCAAACAGGGCCTTAGGGTCATCAGGCTCGATCGCCGACGCCAGCGACAGCTCCTCGCGAAACCGATCACGATCACGGCATCCTCTCCGTGGTCCAGGAACAACGCTTATTTCCGTGATCACTCCTTATTTCTTTTTTTAAGCAAAATTAACAGCAATGCTTGCTAATTTCCCATGGAGCATGAACATCAATACAGTGATTCAACATACAATGGTTTAGGACTACTATGATACTATCTCAAATACAGATCGGAACTCAATGATTGGTCTAGTTAAGCTTATTTGATACTAGTTTGCATTTGTCATTAGTGAAATAAAATGTTCTATTGTATCTCAACATTAGCGATACACACGTGTGTTCATCTTCTATAATTATTTTTAAGGCATAAGATGAACCCTTCAAATGAATATAGACATATTTCTAAAATTAGAGAAGCTAACCTATTACCTCTTGTAGATAATAGGTCACCATAATTACCAACCGTTTTAAGTATATTATTTTAACTTTGGAAGGTTAACATGCACTTTTGATCCATAGTGAACACCAAATACCACTGTTGTTGTATAATGTTTGTCACAATTTGAACACTATTAATTAGTTTTTTTTTTGGAATTTGTTAGAATGTATCATGAAGTAAAATAGAATTAAGATTGTTGTTCCTGATTGTAATGATCTTGTGGCATGAATCCTACAACACACATTGGGTCAATGCGAGACATACAACATGGTATTTTATATTTTAATTTGGTTGGTTTTTGTAACTCAAATCAGTGTTATATGTATGAGAATAGGATATAGGATATTTACAAGTAATCGTGATATTTCTTATATGGACACATTGTCGTATATATCCGCGCTCTCTCTTATACTATCTTCACGCAGCACTTGGATGCCCATTCTCCTTGGCCTCGTGGTGGGCACAGGCAGCAAGCCAGCAGCAGCGCACGGCCACGCAAGCAGCAGCAGCAGGTCGCGGCTGCTCGCACGGCGCCATCTGCTTGCCCACGCCTGCTCGAGCACGTGGCTCAGGCCGCGTTCGCGCCGCTCGCGCCCGTGCGCCAACGCCTGCGCGTCGTCGAGCCCGCGCGACCATCTTGAGCCTGCGCGCTCGCGCTGCCTGCCGCGACGGCCTGGCTGTGTCGATCGCAGCCGGGCGGGGCGGGCGTGAGGGCGCCGGGACGCGACTGGCTGCACCGCCCGATGACGCCGGGGAGAGGGGCGGGGCGGGGAAGGCGCGCGCGCGCAGTCGCCATGGCGGGTGAGGGCCTGGCGAGAGTGGCTTCGCGACTCGCAGAGACGAATGTTCGGCCGGTCTTTATTCGCCCGTCGACACAGCTTGCGCGCGCGGGTAGCGCAGGCTCCGGTGCGGCGGTGCCACAGGCCGCTTCAAGTCACGCGGTGCTGTCCACTGTCCTAGCAGGAACCGCCGGATACCGTGCCGGCACGACATTGTTGTGGCTACCGCAGTTTCGGACGCCCACGCCGTCTGTGACAGGCCCCCAATCCAAATTCCAATTCAAATTTCTCTTTACCTCATACCGTTTCTGTTCTGGAAGCACCCAGACAGAGCTGCTACATGTATGCAAGGTAAGGATTTCTTTTTCTGGAACAGTAGACACGATCGCGTGACGTACGCGGACGTGCGCCCGCATTGCATGGATCTGTTTCAGCTGCCGGACGACCTACTCGTCGAGATCCTCCTCCTGCTCCCGCGGCATCAGCCGTCATGCCTCGTTCGCGCCTCCCTCGTGTGCAAGCACTGGCGCGAGCTCATCACCAACCCCCGCTTCCTCAGCCAGCGATCGGCGACTTCATGAAAGTCAGCGGCCGGCCAGACCCCCCTGGCCCGCCTCGCAGTTCTTCCCGCCGGGGCACGAGTGGTCGGTCGTCCACGACTGCCGGCACGGCCTCGTCCTCCTCACCGTCACCGCCGCCACAAGCCTCGTTGTCTGGGACCCCATGAACCAGGAAATTAAACAGCTCGTGCCCCAGCCGCCCGTGTACAACCGCTACGCCTACGGCTTCGCTATGGTGCTTCTCCTCCGTGACGACCACGCGAGCCGCGGCTTCTTCCGCATCGCCGCCGCGTACGTCGGGGACGACGGCGTCGCCGTCGCCACGGTCTACTCGTCGGGCGCCGGCGGGTGGGGCCGCCACGTCACCGCGGAAGCCCCAGTGGCGTCCGGCTCCTCGGCCTCCATGCTCTGGAGGCAGAAGCCCGGCTCGGCGGTCGGCGACGCCGCCGTGTACTGGTTGCTCAACGACGGCCGCATCCTCTCGCTCGACCTCCTGGCCGGCGGCCGCCAGGCCCTGACCGTCCTCCGACCGAGGAACGCCCCGCGCGTCTTGGAGCAGAACGCGCAGCTCACGAGCACGCCCGACGGGAAGCTCGGGCTCGCCGCCGTGACGGGCACCTCTCTCAGCATGTGGGTCCTGGATCACACCGGCGAAGGCCGCGGCGGTGCCACGTCGTCATCGTGGACGCTCCGCAGGACGCTCCCGCTCGACACGCTGCTGCCCGGCGCAACGGACACGTCATGGTGGCCACGCCTCTCTGCCCCTGACGAGTTCCGCCGCGCGATACGGATCCAGGGGTCCAAGCTCGTGCTTGACAAATATGACGACGACGAGCAATGTGAGTTGCCGACGCCCTGTCCTCGCATCGTTGGCGTCCACGAGGACGGCGCCGTGGTGTTCCTGCGGAGGGCGTGCGTGTTCTTCATGCTCTGTCTCGAGCCCGGTACACCGGAGATCCACAGGATGTTTCAAACGTCTATCGTGATGCACGATTTCGACACGGTTTATCCGTACTCAGCTCCTTCGTCCAACCTCTTCTCCAGACTCCAGGGCAGCGCGCTGCGCGACGGCGTGCGCGGCGGCGGGGACAGACCCAGCTCGTCCACGGCCTACCCCTTCGCCGGCCGAACGACGCGCCATCAAGGCCTCGCCTCCGCAGCATCCTGGTTCGGCCAGCGCAGCCTGCAGGGCCGTTGGTCGATGAGGAGGGCTTCCAGTTGGTGCAGAGCAGGCATGCGCGCCGCCGTCAGGCCAGGGCGGTGGCGCCGCCGCCGCCGCCTCCGACCTCTGGGCGTGGGCGCATCCCGGCCTTTCTCAACGGCAAGTGCCTCAACTGCCTCTCAACGACACATCGCATCGCGCAGTGCCAGCTGCCGCTGCGTTGCTTCCAGTGCAAGTTCCTGTACCACCTCGCCAAGGACTGCAAGCGCCCCCGCTCGGCCCCAAGCTCTGCTGGCTCCGCCGGATCCGGGAACGGGCGTCGCTTTGTGCGGGCGCGCCATGGCCCCGCCACTCCTCCGGCGTCTGCTGCCCCTTCGCGGACACCGTCGCCCTCGGCTTCGGACGCTCCTTCGCGCGCGCCGACCCCACCACCATCCCCGCCGCCCTCCCCGCCCTCGGACCCGGCTCCAGCTCCTCCGGCGGTGGACGAGGGCCTCCCGCTCGGCCAACCTCTCCGCCGGCCGGCGGTCGAGGTCTGCATTGTCCCTCGTGGCGAGGCCATCATGGCCGAGGAGACCAGCCTACGTCTCTCTCTGGTGGCGTTCGCCGGGCATGGCATGCGGCCGGTGCCGCTTGGCCTTGCTCGGGAAGCTATCGCTACGCACCTCCAAGACCCGAATGCGGCTTTCGAGGTCAAGCTGTTCGCGCCGGAAAACTTCCTCGTCTCGCTGCCGTCCCAGGGGCTCCGTGACCAGCTGCTGCGCCTGGCCGGCGGCATCCCAGTTGATGGTACCAGGCTCTTCTTCAAGCCCTGGACCTGGCTTCTCCACGCCGAGCAGGAGGCGATGCTGTTCCGCGCAGCGCTGGAGATCGAGCACATCCCCGCGCATGCTTGGAGCAGAGACACCACGTCCCGCATCCTAGGCACCTCCTGCTGGATCGAGCGCTTGGATCCGGCTACGGAGTCTTTGACGGACATGTCCAAGTTCAAGCTCACGGCTTGGACGACGGACCCAAGCATCATCCCGACGACGATGAGCTGCAGATTGACGAGCCGGAGGAGCAAGTCGTCCACTCCGACCCCGGGATGCAGTTGGTCTTCGGCAGCCTCCCACGCTTCCTCACGGAGAAGCGCGTCCTCAAGTACAATGTGGTCATTCATGTCCGCAACGTCGCCGACTTCAGCCCAAGATCAACGTCGACCTCATACGGCCCTTCTCCGCCGTCGACTGATGGAGATAGCGGCCACGACGGGAATCCAGACCGGGGCTACGGTGAAACCCAAGTCGGCCCCGGGACCCTCGGCTTCCGCTGCTACAACGGAGTCTCCGACGGCGACCTTCCTCCGCCGTTCGCCGGCGGCGGTGGTGTGGGAGCCGGTCGGCAGCAGTCAACAGAGACCCCGACAGAAAAGGAAAAAGCAAAAGGTGGCGACGGTGGCAGGCCTGCCAACCGCTTTCCAGAAGCGGAAGGCGACAACCTTGGCCCTGTCCAGCCGCAGGCGGCTGTTGTCGCTTCCACGGCCACGATCCCGATGGAGGCCATGCTGCCTACCCGCTTCTTCCACGTGCCCCAAGGATCCGACCCCATGTGGGTGGAACTGGAGTCCAGCTTGCCTGCCAGGCCAACCTCCAACGGATCCGAGGCGACGTCTCCTAGGATCGTGGTCCCACCTCTAGCCCCGATTCAAAAAATCCGGCGCACGCGCAGCTTTCCTCTCCTGCACATGGGGGCGGACAGTGGGAAGCATCCAGAATCATCCTTGCCTCCACGCGGCTTGGGCCCTGATGAGGTTCAGATGGGGCCGGGAGTGACTGGCTTGGATCCGGAGACGGCTCCTGCTGGACCAACCCTCCCCGAGCCGGCTGCTTCAAGTGAGCCGAACTTCAGCGAGCCGACGCCAAGCGAGCCACCTGCTTCAAGCGAGCTGTCCGCGAGCGAGCCGCCTGCACCTAGCAGGCCGGTCTCAACTGCTGGGCTTCACAGCTCGGCGCAGGCCAGTCCGGAGGCCGAACTCCACGGCCTAACGCGACAAGGCGGGCCTGGTTTCCTCCAAGAGGTGTCCACCAAAATTCTCACGCCATTGGCCCCACGAGCCAAGCGCAGAGCACCGGTGACACCAGCGCTGCCGCAGGCGAGCACGGCTTCCGCCTCCCTCCCTCGCCGGAGCGGACGCATCGCTGCGCAGGGCCCCTCCTCTGTGCGGCCATCAAAGAAAGGTGAAGCTCTAATCATGCAGCGCTGGGGCATCGTCAAAGGCAACGGCAAGATATCTGAAGAAGCAAGGAGACAGTACGATGAGACGTACAACTACCCGCTCTCCGATGAGAGGATCGAAGCCATCCGAGACCTGTTCCCTGACAAGAACGAGATGCCTGACCCTGCAATGGTGGACAGGGCTCTGCAGGATTGCGGCCTAACCGCAGGAGCGACGGCGGCGGCCTCATAAGCTGCCCCCGCTATTTCTTCTTGGAAGTTTAAGTGTTTTAATGGCTACAAACATACCTATTTTGTGTTGGAATGTGCGCGGTCTCAACGCGCGTAGTCGACGCGACGCACTTGCGACACTAGTTGCTGATGCTCGCCTGTCCATTATCTGTCTCCAAGAGACGAAGCTAGATTGTATCACTACTTCTTTAGTTTATGAAATGCTGGGCTCGGATTTCTCCGAGTTTTCGTATCTGCCGGCGTCGAACACACGAGGAGGAATTCTAATTGCGTGCAGGGCGCCGGATATCTCCATCTGAAAGGATCAAGGGCACCGAGAGGGGGGGGGGGGGGGGTGAATCGGTGTGTCAACAATTTCTCCCAAACGTACTTTAGGCGTGAAGCTAGCAAGACTAGATATGGTGATAACAAAAGCAAGCGATGCACGCACACAATCTAGTCTATGCAACAAGCAACACCCTAGCAAGCAATTCTACCAAGTAGTAAAGAGACAACCTATCATGCAATTCTACTAGCACATAAGGTAAATGCGGAAACGTAAATGCTAGTAAGTAAAGGAGATAAGGATAGGAATGCTTATGATTTTTCCTGTGGTCTCGGAAGGATGGCGCCTTCCCCTACTCCACGTTGGGTCACTCCCGCCGGAGTCTCGACCCCGTCCCTCCGCTCGAAGGCGATCCCTCCTAGAGCACACTTCACCCTCCGAGTGAAGTCGCGGGCACGTCCCGCCGGGCTCGATCCCGGGTACTCTTCCGGAGGTAAGGCTCCGCACGTGATGCGTGCCAAAGGGCGCTCCACTAGTGATGCTTCTTTCGCACGGGAAGCTCCAAGACCGTGTACAAACTTGTGTTAGCTTCCACAATCTCCTTGGACAGCTCAACACCGACGCCTAACCGGTCTAGTCCTTGCCATAGACCAAGAGTAACAAACCGAAGTGACTCTCTCAAGCTCACACTAGCCTAGAGATCAAGTGGATGCAATTGCTACTCTCTCAAGCACTAGGATCACTCCAAATCCTTCACAAGTGCTTCTCTCCCTTGCTCTTGGCTTCCTCTGAGTTTCCTGCACTCCAACAATGGCCAAGAGACCCCTCAAGGGGCGGGCAACCAACTATATATAGGCTACCAACCCAAAACTAGCCGTTGCCCAAAAGTGCCCTGCGAAACTAGAGACCGTACAATAGGACCGTACTGTCCGGTCTCTTCCAGACCGTACTGTCCGGTCTCTATTTCCAGGCGCATCTCCATCTTCTTCTTCATCTCCAATGAAGACCGTACAGTCCGGTCCCTAGGACCGTACCATCCGGTCGATTGTCCGGTCTTCATTTCTTCCACTTCCAGAAACTTCAACTTCTCTGTCTGGAAATCTTCTGATGACCGTACTGTCCGGTCCTCATGACCGTACCATACGGTCCATTGTCCGGTCTTCATTTTCTCAGCATCCCGAGACTTCCCTTCTCTGTCTGGATCTTCAATGAAGACCGTACCATACGGTCCCTAGGACCGTACTGTCCGGTCTCTACCGGATAAGCTGAAAACTTGATCCCCTCTTGATCCTTGCTTCCAACTTCTTCATCCTTGGTTCCTCTTCTTCTCTTCAGCCACCCTAGTCCTCAAGAGACTCACAATGCATCCATTTGATCTCTAACCTAGTGTGCTCTAAGAGAACCAATTCGATCCCTCTTGATAGTCCGGTTTTTCCTATGGACTCAAGCTAACATCTACCAAGCCAACACTTGCTTGGTCTATCATGTCCTTAGCCTTGATCCATCTTCAACCTTGACTCCATCAAGCTCTCGATCCGAATCGTCGAGGCAACCAATCACCAAGTCGTCGATAGATAGAGTATGTGAGACGACGCTTCATTGACATGACCATTTGAAAATCCTACAAGAAAATGTTAGTCACATCAATATGGTCACCCAATCACCAAAACATTCATACCTTTGGGGTTTCCGAACTCCAATGGTCATGAAGCTTACAATCTCCCCCTTTTTGGTGATTGGTGACAACACATATCAAAAGATATCAAAAGATATATAATGAAATGCGTAAGAGTGATCTAGAAGATTGGATATGAAATGAAGAACAAGTAAAACGGAGAACAAGGTAGTCATAGCTCAAAAGGTATCACCTGCAAAATAGAGTTAGAGCACATGGGTGATATATATGGAGTAAAAACATGAGCTATGACCACAACTCTGTGATGATAAGATTATAAGATATTCCTGCAAAAGCAAGTGAGTGCACATATCATCACAGAAAGAGGAAACCTGGCAAGATAGATATAAATAAGCGCATCCAGGTAAACATACACAAACTCAGAGCAAAATAACAGAGCAATATATCAGAAACACAAGATATATAGATAAGAGCAAGTGTATGTAAATGAAACCAAGTGCATTCTTGATGAGCTAAACACAAGCAAAAGCAAATCGAGCTCAACAAGAACCACGAAGTACCAAAAGAATATACAAATGAAGTACCAAAAGATCTCCCCCTGGACAAAATCTGTCTCACACTCCCCCTGGACACAAGATCACTCTGCTACTCCCCCTAGACCTATACAGGATCTCTCTAACTCTCTCCCCCTTTGGCACCAATGACCAAAAAAGAGAAGGAAGGAAAGAGAAAACTGCTGTCCTACGCGTCGGAGGCTGGAGGAGGTGCAGTGGCAGCAGGTGCTGAAGAACTGGTAGACGGCTGAGCACTGTCCTGCTGCTGCTGAGAAGGTGGCACTGGAGGTGTCCAAGTCCAAGTCCGCGGCATCCCCAAAGACTCCTGAGGCTGAAAGAGTGGTGTGTACGGCACCAGCTGCCTGTGAGCTATCCCAGGAGAGTCTGTCTGAAGGAGTGCCTGTTCAAGCTGCCCGGCGTACTGGACTGCCTCTGAGTCTGAAGCTGAGTGAACTGAAGGAGAGGGTGAGCGACTGGGGGTCCAAGTGAAACTGCCAGTAGGTGAGGCTGCCCTGGAAGGTGAAACCTGTGCTGTAGCGAGAGCCTCACGTACCTCCTGAGGAGTGTACCCAAAATCAGTAAGATCCACTGCTGCAGTCTCAGCTGTAGTAGACACAACCTCTGCCTGTGAAGCTGTAAGAACTGAGTCTGTCTGCACTGAGGTGGTCTGTGCTACTGTGTCGAAATCAAGTGTACGAGCTGGCAGTGGTGACACGAAGAAGGGACTCGTCAGCTGAAGCGGTGAGAAGCTCGGAGCTGTAGTAGCTAGTAGGGCTGACAGAGTCATGGAGAGGCCTGGTGAAGAAAAGTACTGCTGTGAAGGTCCTGCCTCTCCAGTCAAACCAGCAAACGTGGACGTCGACGGCCCCACCGTAGGTGCACCAGCAGGTGAGATGGGAGCCGTGAGTAAGGTGCTGAAGTACTGTCCCTGACTGGATGACTGTCCTCCCTGTGTCTGAGCAAACTGCTGCTGTCGCTGCTGCTGTAGCTGCTGAAACTGAACTGTATTTGGTGGCAGCACACCTGGGAAAGTGATAGGAGCGAACGACGGGAGGCCTGGCAATGCCTGTCCAAAGAGGCGAAGAGTCTGAGCAATCGCATCAAAGCCTGTGAACAGACATGCCAGAAGCCATCTCCCTCTGAGTGAGTACGACACTGTCCAACATCTGTCGATCCCTCTCCCTATCCTCTCTTTGACTCTGGAGCTCTCTACGGATAGCTGCAAGCTCTGCACGTAGTACTGAATCTGTCTGAGCTGGAGCTGTAGCTGAGCCTGAAGGTCCTGCTCTAGAGTCCGGAGTCACGTCCTCAGGAATGGACTCCATCTGGCTACCAGTCTGTATGTGCTGCTCTGTCTCGGTAGCTGTGTCACCTAGGCCCTGTGAAGAACTCTCCTGTGAAGCTGACTCCCGGGTAGCAACCCGTCTGTCGGAGGCAGGTAAAGGAGTGTACGCTGTAGTCTTCTTGGGCAACTCATCATAGTCCTCCTGAGTCAACAACTGTAGCCTCCTCAGAATATAGCAAATCAGTGGAGCGAAGGCTAAGTGTCTGGCAGCTATGCTCTCTGCAATGACGTCCTCCATCTGGCTCAGTATAAGATCCACCAGGTCAAAACCTCTGTGCCTCAGTATCAGCATGACGACCCACTGTGAGAGTATAGAAAACTGATCCCTGTATCCACTCCTCGGCACAATGGTCTTGCTAAGAATGCTCCTGAGAACTCTGCCCTCGTGAGTAAGTCTGGTGTGAGCTCGGCTGTAGTTCTCCGGGTGAGGTGGAGGGAAAGCAATACTCATATCCTCATCAGACGGTAGGTGTCCCCCAAGAGGTCTGCGGGGAGGCTCCATCCCTGGGTGAGCAAGTTGGAACACCCTAGTCTCGTGCTGAACTGTCTCAAGGGCCGCTACGAGGTCCTCCCTAGTCACTCTGTGGGGCTGCCCTCTGAGCATGAACCATATCGCTGAGCGATCCTGAGCAATCCACAAGGAAGCGTAGAAGTCCATCACTATATCGTAGTCCCATCTCATCTGTGTGGTGATGATCTCCTCGAGGCCCGGGATATAGGACAAGTGCTGTGTGAAGTCTGTCCCGGCACCTCTGCTAGCAGCCTGTATGCTGCAGTGCTGGTGAGTGACAAAGAGCTTATCAGCTCCACCAGTACGCAGTCTGCTCCTCAGTCCAGCTGCTATCCTCTGCTGTAGTAAGGTCCAGAAGCGACCTCCTGCCTGTGGGTCCCTCCTGGCAGGTACCCATGCCTCCTCAGACACTCTCCTGAACTTCTTGAGGACGGGGCCTGGAAGCCTGAGAGCGTCCTCAGCAAGTACGTCCCTGAGTGAAGCAGTCCTGTCGAGTGCACAGAACTTGGCAGCCATCCTCTTCCTGTCACCCTCTGTGACCTCGTCACGGGAGCTGGAAGAGCTCTCCTCCTCCTCTGACTGAGCCTGCTGCTCCTGCGCGGTCCTCGACGTACCAACCCCACGGGTGGACGGAGTCCGCTGCACTGTGGCTCTAGCCCTGGAAGACCTCCTAGGAGTCTCCCCCTGTCCTCCAGCAGGTGGGTCCCTGATCCGGAACCCTGTGTCTCTGCCAGTGGGTAGGTCAACCTCAGCTGCCCTGAGGGCCTGATCCCACTCCGGGTCACCTGTCCTCCGCTTCTTCCTCTTCGGCTGTGGATCTGGAGCCTTGGCCTTGCCCTTGTCACGGTCTCCTCTGTCCCTGCCTCTGCCTCTGCCAGAACCTCCTGCCATAACTGCTGACTAGGCTGCAGACAAGATAGGGCGAGTGAGCTTGGCCCACCAACCCGTCCACTGACGGCTGACTGCCAAAGATAGGACTAAGGGCTTGGCCCTCAATCCGTCCACTGTCTCTGCTCTGCTGTCAACTGCCCACTGCCTGCTGACAACTGCCACTGCACGATAGGAATAGACATGGTATATGAGTATAGAATAACCTACTATAATCTACAAGCAAGAATCGTAGGTAAGCGCGTAAATCTAGATGAAGTCCTAGCGCAGAGGTAAAGGACACAATGCCGGCAAATATGCAAGGGGGAACTACGGCATTGTCGATTATGGGTGGAGATCAACTAGTGTCATACTAGACATGCAACATCGAAATACGACACTAATTGAGGGAATGCTAGTGTCATGAATATGTAAAGAGAAAAGTACTCGAAACTTGACACTAGAAGCTATATGCCGTAACCAAAAGATGAGCTAAATGACTGTTACGACATTCAAGCAAAGAAATCAACTAAACTAGCATATGTCGATGAAAGGACCGAACTACATATGCTAGAACAGTGAAATCCTAAGAATTTAGGGCATAAACCGATGAAAAGGAATGAACTTTTTCAATGCCCTAGTAATCGACCATCAATTACTGTGCAAATCAAAGCAATTTCGCCGAGGAAAAATGGATTTTGGCCGGAGCCTCACCGGAGCAATCGGAGACGTCGTCGGCAGTGAACTTCTCTGCGCGAGCAACAGCTTGTCGGCGCGGGGAAGATCGACGGCGACGGTTCCCTCGAAGATGCTCGGCGCGCAGGTGAGGCACGGCGGCGGCGCGGCTCTGTGGTGCGGCGAGGTGGAGTGGCGGCGTGGTGCGGTGGCTCGGCGCTAGGGTTTCGCGGGCGAGCGTGTGCGCGGTGGAGGAGCAGGCGGCGGCGCGTAGCTGAGGTGGCGCTCGTCGGCGGCGAGCTCGACGGCGGCTGGTCGGCGGCGTACGCGCGCGCGCGCGGAAGGCGAGGTGGTGGCGGGAGCAGTGGCGGTGAACGGCGGCGTAATGTGGAAGGGGATGCACAGTAACCGTCGGAGTCCCGTTAGGATTAGCTTTAATTCGAATCGACGGCCACGATTGACTTGATCAGGAAACAACGGATCGGATTGAAAGTAATCTCCCGATGAAGTTATCCAGACCGTATGGTACGGTCCTAGAGATCGTATTGTACGGTCTCCTTTTCCACCCTGACAGATAGTATAGAGATCGTATTGTACGGTCTAGAGGACCGCATTGTCCGGTCTCCTTTCTGCCTCAGGTTTCAAGGATCTCGTGCAAAAGCACACCATATTGTACGGTCCCTATGACCGTATTGTACGGCCCAGTCCAGAAAAGCTGATTTTCAAGGAATTTCCTTCTAAGTACAAGTTCCTCACACAAAAACCAAATAAACACCAAACATGGACTAGAAGGGGAACTCTCAAACACTCCTTTGAAAATAAACCAATATAGGTTGCGCATAGGCTTATAGTAATTTTTCAATCGACAAATAATAAGCAACCAAATAAGAACCAAATGCGATAAAACCAAAGGAGGGGTATGTATGAGTCCTTTGCCTATGATCCGTGCAAGTAGATTTAACCTTGAGGATCATTTAGCAAGACTCAATGGGCATGAAGCGCAATCCTTTTCTTTAGTCACACTTCTATGAGATGTGAGATCATATTGCGAATGAAGCACTTCCTCATAGTGTGACAACTCCTTTGTGATTTCCTATATGCAATGCTTGAGACAAGCATATCATACAAATGCAAGAGAAAGTAAATATGCCATGTGATATGCAAGCAAAGTTAAGACAACGCATAAAGGGAACCTACTCAAGGTCAAGTTTGAGCCTCTCTCAAGCTTACTCACTATGAGCCAAACCTTGCCTTGAGTCCATCGGCCCACCAACTCAAGCATCCCCCATGCTCATAGCTATCTTGAGACAGTTAGACCTTGAACTAATTTTTATGTTCTTTTCTTTTTAGTTATTTACATATGCATGAATGCAAACATACTAGTTCACAAAGGAGTACCTAGCTACCATGCAAGCAATGCAAGAAAAGAAGCTACTATGATACAAGTTACCTCCTTGAAGAGTAGATTTGTCGATGAAGCACTCGAAACTTGTGGTGGACGTTCATGAGTTGACGTTGCGGCGCACGGTCCACCACCATCACCCTTCTAGGTCTTGTTCTTGGGAGCCCACTCGCACTTGGTTGACCTCTCAAGGTCAACTATGCATTTGGGCACCCAAATCTTCCTCATCATCCTCCTCTTGTCGGGTGATCCAAGAGCCTTTGCCTTCACCTTGCCTTTCTTGTCCCTAAAGAGCTTGTAGTGTGTATTTTCATGGAACAAGTTAGCGTTAGGCAAAACCTTGGAACTTCTCACCTTGGGACAATTCTTGCTAGTGTGGCCGTCACGGCAACACTTCTCACAATAGTAGTCGTCCGCCATGAGGGGGACTACCCAAGGTGGAATGTCATCGTCCTTGCCGATGAGGTTGATGGCGGCGGGGTAGGAGCCGAGTCCCTTGTGCCCGGGGTTGTTCACAAGATTGCGACCAAGTATCTCCTTATGAATGGTCCTTCCCCTTGTGAGCCTCTCGAAGCCGTCCATCACCGAAGCTCTCTCCTCCTTGAGTTGATGATATTCCTTCAAGAGTTTCTCATCAAGAGAGATGCTCTCAAGAGAGGGAGTTAGTCCATCACAAGTAATATAAGAAGAATCGGAAATAGATGAACTAGAAGAAGAAGTGTTACTCTTTTCGAGGATGGATTGATGTTCCTCCTCAAGAACCTTGAACTTGTCGTTGAGCCTCTTGTGATCAACCTTGAGCTTGTCATAGCTCCCATCCAAGGTTATGAGAGAGGTGGAAAGGTGCTTGAGCTCATCCTCTAGTAACTTGGACTTCTCCTTGAGCTTCATGTGGTCTTCCTCAAGCTTGTCATAGTCTTCATCAAGAGCCTTGTGAGAGATGGATAAGTCCCTAAGTTCACCCTCAAGTTGACGAACTCGGAAGGCGGCCACTTCATGTTCCTTCTCCAACCGAGCAATGGTCTTGTCCCTCTTCTTGATCATCTTGCCGGTTAGGAGAATGCTATCCAAGAGTTCCTCATATGTGGGCTTATCCTCCTCACCAAACTCTTCATCGGACTCGCTCTTCTCATCTTCACTACTATCATCATCTTTGGCCATCAAGCAAGTAGGTGGTGGAGGTAGAGTCTCGGAGATGTTGGTGAGAGCAATGCCGGCCATCTTCTTTCCTTTGGAGGATGAGTCATCACTTTCTTCTTCTTCACTATCATCATCCGTGACCCACTCTCCAACAAAGAGACCCTTGCGAGATGATCTTCTCTTGTCTTTGCCTCTAGAGCTTTCCTTCTTGACAAACCTCTTCCTTGCCTTGTACTTGCTTCTAGGGTCTTCTTCATCATCGCTCGACTCTTGTGTCTTCTTCTTGTTCTTCTTGATTGGCTTCGAGCATTCCTTGGCAAAGTGACCCTTCTCCCCACAATTGTAGCACTCGGCATCTTTCTTGTTGATGAATCTTCTCTTGAAGAAGTTGCTTCTCTTCATGAGGAGTGCTAGATCATTAGGATGAAGTTGCAACAAGTCTTCAACGTCTTCTTCAAGCTCTTCATCACTTGAATCTTGAGTCACCACCTTCTTCATCTTCTTGCTTGACCCCTCGGATGCAAAAGCAAGATTCTTGGAGGGCTTCTCATCAAGCTTCTTGTCGAGGTTGTAGCTCTCGAAGGCGGTGATCTTCCCAAGTAGCTTGTGGGTGGTGAGGTCTCGCATGTCGGTGTTGAAGAGACATGTGATGAGTGCTCCATATTTCTCCCTTGGGAGAATCCTCAAGATCTTCCGCACAAGGTCGCCTTCATCAATCTTCTCCTTCACACCGAGCGAGTTGATATCCTCTACAAGCACATTCAAGCGAGAGTAAGCATCATTGATTAGCTCATTTGAAGACATGGCAAAGTCATCATATTTGTTCTTTAGCACATAGTATCTTTCCTCTTTCACGTCCGTGGAACCCTCATGAATTTGTTGAATTTGTGTCCATACTTCATGAGCGGTACCCGCGGACTTGACTCGAGCAAAGACCTCTTTAGTGATAGCTTCAAACAAGGCATTTTTAGCTTTAGCATTTGCCTTTGCGAGATTCACATCAAGAGTACCAATGGGAGTCCTTAGAGAGACACCGGAACTTGTCACCTCCCATGCGATAGGGTCGAGAGCCTCGAGGTAAGCTTGCATGCGAGCTTTCCAATAGGCATAGTCGGTCCCATCGAACGGGGGCGGCCCATGATCTCTCGGCATCCTTACTCAAGGCGGTTAAGCCCTATTTGAGCAACGAGGCTCTGATACCACTTGAAAGGATCAAGGGCACCGAGAGGGGGGGGTGAATCGGTGTGTCAACAATTTCTCCCAAACGTACTTTAGGCGTGAAGCTAGCAAGACTAGATATGGTGATAACAAAAGCAAGCGATGCGCGCACACAATCTAGTCTATGCAACAAGCAACACCCTAGCAAGCAATTCTACCAAGTAGTAAAGAGACAACCTATCATGCAATTCTACTAGCACATAAGGTAAATGCGGAAACGTAAATGCTAGTAAGTAAAGGAGATAAGGATAGGAATGCTCATGATTTTTCCCGTGGTCTCGGAAGGATGGCGCCTTCCCCTACTCCACGTTGGGTCACTCCCGCCGGAGTCTCGATCCCGTCCCTCCGCTCGAAGGCGATCCCTCCTAGAGCACACTTCACCCTCCGAGTGAAGTCGCGGGCACGTCCCGCCGGGCTCGATCCCGGGTACTCTTCCGGAGGTAAGGCTCCGCACGTGATGCGTGCCAAAGGGCGCTCCACTAGTGATGCTTCTTTCGCACGGGAAGCTCTAAGACTGTGTACAAACTTGTGTTAGCTTCCACAATCTCCTTGGACAGCTCAACACCGACGCCTAACCGGTCTAGTCCTTGCCATAGACCAAGAGTAACAAACTGAAGTGACTCTCTCAAGCTCACACTAGCCTAGAGATCAAGTGGATGCAATTGCTACTCTCTCAAGCACTAGGATCACTCCAAATCCTTCACAAGTGCTTCTCTCCCTTGCTCTTGGCTTCCTCTGAGTTTCCTGCACTCCAACAATGGCCAAGAGACCCCTCAAGGGGCGGGCAACCAACTATATATAGGCTACCAACCCAAAACTAGCCGTTGCCCAAAAGTGCCCTGCGAAACTAGAGACCGTACAATAGGACCGTACTGTCCGGTCTCTTCCAGACCGTACTGTCCGGTCTCTATTTCCAGGCGCATCTCCATCTTCTTCTTCATCTCCAATGAAGACCGTACAGTCCGGTCCCTAGGACCGTACCATCCGGTCGATTGTCCGGTCTTCATTTCTTCCACTTCCAGAAACTTCAACTTCTCTGTCTGGAAATCTTCTGATGACCGTACTGTCCGGTCCTCATGACCGTACCATACGGTCCATTGTCCGGTCTTCATTTTCTCAGCATCCCGAGACTTCCCTTCTCTGTCTGGATCTTCAATGAAGGCCGTACCATACGGTCCCTAGGACCGTACTGTCCGGTCTCTACCGGATAAGCTGAAAACTTGATCCCCTCTCGATCCTTGCTTCCAACTTCTTCATCCTTGGTTCCTCTTCTTCTCTTCAGCCACCCTAGTCCTCAAGAGACTCACAATGCATCTATTTGATCTCTAACCTAGTGTGCTCTAAGAGAACCAATTCGATCCCTCTTGATAGTCCAGTTTTTCCTATGGACTCAAGCTAACATCTACCAAGCCAACACTTGCTTGGTCTATCATGTCCTTAGCCTTGATCCATCTTCAACATTGACTCCATCAAGCTCTCGATCCGAATCGTCGAGGCAACCAATCATCAAGTCGTCGATAGATAGAGTATGTGAGACGACGCTTCATTGACATGACCATTTGAAAATCCTACAAGAAAATGTTAGTCACATCAATATGGTCACCCAATCACCAAAACATTCATACCTTTGGGGTTTCCGAACTCCAATGGTCATGAAGCTTATCAGGGCGCCGGATATCTCCATCACAACTCTCCGGGTGGACGATTTCTCGGTCACGGTCAGTGTCAATTGTGTTGGTAGAGAGCCTTGGGCACTTACCTCCGTCTACGGACCACAATCGGACAGTGACAAGGTCAGGTTCTTAGATGAACTAAGAGCAATCCATGCAGGGATGACCGTTCCTTGGCTCGTGGCCGGTGATTTCAATCTCCTGCTGGACATGGCTGATAAGAACAATGTCAACGTTAACAGACGAAGCATTGGCCGTTTCCGTAAATTGGTGAATGATCTGGAAATAAAAGACATTCATCTACACGGGCGGAACTTCACCTGGAGTAATGAGCGAACTAATCCAACACTCGAGAAGCTGGACCGTGCCTTGGTCACGGTCAATTGGGAATTCATGTTCCCCAATTGTTTCCTCCAGGCCCTCTCATCAGACATCTCCGACCACTGCCCACTTTTGCTCTCTACGTGCATCAACTCCTTTGCCAAGCAACGATTTCACTTTGAAAATTTCTGGCCAAAAATGGATGGGTACGCAGAGGCGGTTCAACGGGGCTGGGCTGGTGCAGGACCTTTTACCGACCCATTCTTGCAGCTTAATGAACGCCTGCGTAGTACAGCCCGTGAACTACAAAGTTGGGGACAGAGGACGATTGGCCATGTTAAGATCCAGCTGTTGGTGGCTCGTGAGGTGGTGCTAAGACTTGATGCTGCCCAAGAATTTCGCAGACTGTCTGACAATGAAGCGCGCCTGCGGAAGGAACTCAAGCACAAGTGTCTGGGGCTGTCATCCTTGGAGCGCACAATTGCACGCTTAAGGTCCAGATTCATCAGGCTCTCGGAAGACGATGCTAGCACTAAGTTCTTCCACCTGCACGCTAGCTATCGTCGCAAGAAAAACCGGATCATCAGCCTCAAAGTGGGTGATCGCATGGTTTACGAACAACACGAGAAGGCCGAGGCCCTATTCCAACACTTCAGCGAGATGCTCGGCTCCGAGCCGGACAGACACCGAACGGTGGATTTATCTGCGATTGGCCTTCCAACACGCCAATTACAACATCTTGAGGAGCCCTTCTCCGAGGATGAAGTCTTGCGAGGGCTGCACTCCATGCCTCGCGACAAGGCGCCCGGCCCTGACGGGTTCACGGTTGAGTTCTACTTGTCCGCGTGGCCCATCATTAAGCAAGATGTGCTGGGAGCCATCAACGCATTCTTCCGGGCTGAGAGGCGGAGCTTCCACAAGCTGAACGGAGCTCTCATCACACTGCTCCCAAAGAAAATAGAGGCGAAGGAGGCTAAAGACTACCGGCCGATCAGCTTAATCCACAGTTTCGCGAAAATTTTGGCGAAACTCATGGCCTTACGCTTGCAACCGGAGATGGACCAGTTGATCGACGTTAACCAGACGGCGTTCATTAAGGGCCGGTTCATCCATGACAGTTTCAAGCTTGTACACCAATCGGCGAAAACTTTCAAGCAGAAGAAAATCCCCAAGATCCTGCTCAAGCTGGATATCGCCAAAGCATTCGACACCGTCGCCTGGCCCTTCTTGCTTCAGGTACTTGAGCACCGAGGCTTCGGACAGCGCTGGCGAAATTGGGTCTCTCTCCTTCTATCAACATCAACAACGAAAGTGCTGCTCAACGGGGAGCCTGGCGAACCCATTCTTCATGCGCGCGGACTTCGCCAGGGCGACCCACTCTCACCGCTCTTGTTCGTCATGGTCATGGACGTCCTGCACCGGCTCGTCAACACGGCGACTGAGCACGGCGCGCTCTCCCCGTCCGGCCACCCCTCCGTCAGGCACCAATGTTCGCTGTATGCTGACGACGTGATGTTGTTCGTCACCCCATCTGAACAAGACCTAGCCACAACGAAAGGAATTTTGGACCTGTTTGGAGAGGCAGCTGGGCTACGGACGAACATAGACAAGTGTACTGCAGTTCCCATTTGTTGCACGGAGGAGGCAACAACTCTACTGCAGACCTTCCTACCGTGTCAGGTGACAGAATTCCCGATCAAATACCTCGGCATGCCGCTAAGCACAGGAAGATTATGCAAGGCGCACCTACAGCCTTTGGTTGATCGTGTGGCCGGCATGCTACCGACGTGGAAGGCGGGTCTTGTTGACACCAAAATTTGGACTAGGGCCCGCTATCAGTGGAAGGTGGAGTGCGTGACGGGTGGGAAAAGATTATGTGCTGAAGTGGTGGCCCGCAGGTTATCATGAAGCCAAAGAAATCCCGAAGCCGCACGCGCCCGTGTGGGATGGTGTGTCCTTTTTTAATCATTTTTTTTAAAATTTTAGAAAGGATTGACCGAGTTGTGGTCAAGTAGGAGTCGTGTTTAAGTCCAAATCGGGCTCTTGCCTCGGGTGTATAAATATAAACCCAGGTGCTTGTAATCAAGAACAACCAATACAATCAACCTTTCGGCGCATCGCCACAATTTCTCGACGTGTTCTTCGTCACCCGCGCCCATCGGGGCTCCGGCTTGACTGGATCTCGTCAGGTAAGCGCATCGATCTGATTATGTCGACTTGTCCATGATTAAGATTGATGTGGCTGCTAGTTATCCGGTAATTTAGATCAATCTAGGGTTTACATCGTGCGTCGACTGCATGGAATTGTTTAAGACCTGGTCCAATTCTTTGTTGCGGTTAGTTGACTTGTCCTCGCCGCAGCCTTGTTGCCGATTGCTGATGTCGATTTCTGTTTGATTTGGTTACTCGAGTCACGGTTAAGGTATTTTGTCGATTAGATCTGCTCTTGGTGTTGGGTAGGCAGTTTGACTTGTCCTGTCTGCTTCGCTTAGTTGACGTGTCCTCGGCGAAACAGTTGCTAAGGGTTAGATCTAGTTTACTGAGTACCTGGGACCGGTAGTTGCCGATTATACTTGTATCTGTCGATCGTGTAGAGCAGTTTGACGTGTCCTGTTCTACTTCACTTAGTTGACGTGTCCTCGGTGAAGCGATTGTCAGATTACGGGTATAATTAGTGGTTACTGGTTTAATCGTTCTTTCGGGGTGTTTAGCCGATTGTTTACCACGTTCAGATTTATGCTTGCATGCCTTTAAATATCTTATTGCTCCTGTTCAAGTATAGCCTGAACTCCTTTTGCTGATTGTCGATTTACCTTACTGTGTTGCTTGCCGATAGATTTTGCCGATCGCATGCTTTGCCGATTGCCGATTCTGATGCATGCCTTGCTTTTTATCTATCGCGCGAGTATTTAATGTTGCGACATGTCAATTCGTTTATAGCCGTCAGCCGAGTGTTTATTTTATCATCTTTTATTCACTAACATCGGCTGCGGTTACGCATCGGCCTGTCCGGGGCCGATAGTCCGGGAATTTTACACGCTTTTTCTTGTCTTTGTCGATTTGCAGGGAAAATCGACTGGCACGCTCCGGAATTCACCGCGTTCCAAGTTTTGGTCCTGAACGGAGTGAAGCAAATCTCCCAGGCCGCGTGTGCGAGCGGTAGAACACACATTTTACCGTCAACACACTTTTTGGCACGCCCGGTGGGACAGATCAAGTTCTTCGAAAGCAGATGGCGTTCGTTCAAGCTGTTGCTGACGATGGTACTTTGCTCGTTGATACAAAGGGCAACAAGATCATGATTCCTGCTCCATTTGTTCGAGATGATAAAGATGCTTCTGAAGTCACTGGCAACAATGAGCTCAATGCTTGGGAGAAGATGTCTTTGGATCAGAAAAAGGCATGCCAGAGTTATCTGTATGATTGCCAAGTAAAGTACTTTGAGACCATCAAGATGACACGTGGCAAGATTACATCAGTGTTGGCTTCGCCAGTGGTGATGAGAGCAGAAGAATTGGCTACAATCAAAGCTGCGAAGATGCCAGATCAAGCTCTGTTGGATGAAGTTGTGAATACTGCGGTTCACAAAGCTTTCATTAATCAGTCAGGGGTGCTTGTTAACACTCTGTACAACATGCTCAAGGCATTTGCTGATGGGACCTTGCAGTTTGATTCCGGATTTATGGGGCCATCATTTACTTTACCTACTGCTACACCAGCACGTCCTGCACCTCATGGTGGTCAACCCACAGCTCAAGAAGAGACAAGCGCTGCTGGTCAGCAAAGGCAACCATATGGCATGCCACCAGAGTTGTGGTCTACAAGTGCTCAAGCTCTGGCTGCAGGGGCTGCTCGGGTATCGGCGTCAAGTCTTATTGATGCGCCGTTGTCCACGCAGAAAGAAGCAGGTGGTACAACTCCTGAGCCAAGGATTAGTCAAACACCTCAGACAAGGTATCATTTGGCCCCCAATGTCAATCCTGCACTGTTCAACCAGGAGATACCGCAAGGCTATCACAGAGTGGCAGATTACAGCGAGCACTACAACAAGGAGCAACCTGCTCAGGTTCAGTCACAACCGCAGCCATCGTCTCAGATGGCTGGGGGGCAAGTGCAGAATTCATCAGAAGACATAGTTGCCAGGTTGGCTGAAGTCATGAAGGAGCAGTTTGATCTCAAGCCCAAGGAGCAGAGCTTCGTGTATCGACGTCCATATCCAGAGTGGATGGAACAAGTTGCCTTGCCACATCGATACAAGTTGCCAGAGTTTGGCAAATTTTCTGGACAAGATAATGTCTCTACAGTGGAGCACATCAGCCGATAGTTGGCACAGTTGGGAGAGGCATCGGCACAAGATGCATTGAAGGTCCAATTGTTTCCTCTGTCATTGTCTGGATCGGCATTCTCATGGTTCACCTCCCTCCCTGCGGGATCCGTGCGGAATTGGGCCGATTTGGAAAAGAAATTCCACTCTTATTTCTTCACTGGCATGGCAGAGCTGAGCATATCAGATTTGACAGCTGTTCGTCAGAAGGCTGGGGAGTTAGTTGCCGATTTTGCCTAAAGGTTCAGAGTCATCCGTGGCAGGTGCTATAACCTGAATCTGACGGATCGGCAAATGGCTGAAATTGCTTACCAAGGTTTGCTGCCTCAGATTAGAGACAAGTTTGCGCCTCAAGAAGTCGATGGCTTGGCACAACTCTTTCAGAAGGCGTCAATTCATGAAGGGCGTGTCCAGAATACACGTGGCAGACAGTTTCAAGCGGCTTATGCCGATTATTCTTCTGATTCTGATGACGAAGCTGAAGTTGCTCTTGCTGAGTGGACCAGGAATAAGAAGACTGTTCTCTGTCCATGGGTCAAGCAGAAGGCAGAAGAAAAGAAGTATGACTTTGACATCAACAAAGCCGACAAGATATTTGATCTGCTGCTACAAGAGAAGCTTATTCAACTCCCACCTAATCACACGTTGCCTCCGGCTGAGGAGTTGAAGAAGATCAAGTGGTGCAAGTGGCATAACACTCCCTCTCATCACACCAATGAGTGCAAAGTGTTCAGGCAACAGATCCAATCGGCAATTGAGAGTGATCGCATTAAATTCTCTGGTCAGAAGCCGATGAAGATTGATGGGCATCCTTTTCCAGTCAACATGATCGGTGGATCTGCTGCTTTGATCGGCAAGTATTCAAGGAAAAGGGAGAGGGAAGACAGGAGGACGAGTGATGATGATTTCGATCCACACTGGAACTGTCCGTTCTTCCAGTATTGTTGGGAGCAGGGTATGAAGCTGCCACCAATTGAAGGTTGCCCAGACTGTAGCAGAAGATCTGGAGATTTGTACAGGGAAGTTGGTTCTTCAAGCCGAGGTCCTATGAGGAGACCATCATCAAGGGTTTCTGTGCATGAAAGACTTGGTCCTGTCAATCAAGTTGAAGATTGTGAAGAAGATCAGGGTGAGTTCACAGAAGAAGGCCAATGGTGTCCGAGTGGTATTTTTACCAAGACTCAGAAGAGAAGAGTACAGAGGGCACGTTGCCGGGAGCTGAACAAAGATGGGAACTAGAAGGATGATCATGACAAGGGGTCCAAGTCTAAGAAGGTGTGGAGACCAAAAGTCAAATCTCAGGTACATGAAGTTGAAGCTCCTGTCAATATGGTATTTATGCTGCCACGAGAATTTAGCTCTTTGGACATTAATGAGTCGGAAGAAGAAGCTTCTGCCGAGTTGTTATTGGGTCCACAGCAGGCAGTGTTCGAGAAGCCGTCTGGTGTTGATCATCTCCATCTGAGGGCTCTGTACCTTAATGGTTTCGTCAATGGCAAGCCGATGAGCAAGATGATGGTCGATGGTGGTGCTGCTGTCAATGTTTTGCCGATGGCAACGTACAGGAAGATCGGCAAACTGCCTGAAGAGCTGACCAAGACCAACATGACGTTGAGGGATTATGGGGGCAGGAGCTCTGAAGTCAAAGGAGTCACCAATGTCGAGGTCACTATCGGAAGCAAAACCTTGCCGACGACATTCTTCGTAATCGAAGGCAAAGGTTCGTACGCCGTGCTGCTGGGTAGGGATTGGATTCATGCTAATTGCTGTATCCCTTCCACGATGCATCAGCTCTATCCAGTGGATCGGCGACGAGGTGGAGACTATTCAAGCTGATAGATCGGTAAGTGTGGCTACTGCAGACTTTTTGCCGATGATGGTGGAAAACTTGCCGTGCATATCAGGAACTTACTGGGAAGGTGAAGCATTGGATGTTACCGATGAAGGTGTTTGCATCACTGAAGGATCGGCAACTCCACGGTTGCTATAGCAGTTATCAGATTTGGACGTTGATCGGTTGATAGAAGTAAAGAGTGCAATCGACAACCAGCCGATCGACGCAAGAGATGAAATTCAGCCGAGCGCTTAATGCAAAGTATTTATCTTTAAAGTGTTCGGTTGAGTTTTATCGGAGCCGACGTTAAGAGCGTCGCCTTTAAGACGGCCGATGCTAATGGTATCGCCCTTAGGGAAAATATATAAAGGAACATAGAAGTAAATATATATATATATTACAGATGATTGGAAGATAGTTTTTGATGATTACAAATTCATGCACGACGGGGATACAGATAATCACGAAGTACATCAAGTGCATGTATGCGGAGCTGATCAGTCTCGGCCAAGACATAGTTGTCGTTGTCATCAGACTCAATCTCTGCAGGAACGGATGCCCAGGCACGCGTTGAAGCTTCAATGGAGGCATCGAGCGAATCTTTTTGTTGAAGCATGTCTGCATTGATCTTGGCAATGGTTTCTGCCGATGCCGATACTTCTTGTTCCTTAGCCTGTAGGGCTGCTCTCAAGTCTTCGGCTTCTTTCTTCAGCTGAGTTAGCCGATTCTCCTCCTCTGTTAGCTGATTTTTCATGGAGTTATATTTTTCCAATTCTTGCTGTGAGAGCTCAAGAGCTGCTTCTGCTGCTGCAACAAGTTGGCGTTGATGGGATCGGCGATTGATATTTTCTTGAGCTTGCTCGTAATCAAGACGTCGGAACTCCATGTAGGCCACTGGATGAAGGGCAACTCTCAGATCCCTCGGAAGGCGAGCTTGGATCTCTTCAAACCTAGCACGGACTGAGCTGGCATTAAGAGTGAGATCTTCTGTAGTTGCAAAGTTGAGTCTGGCTTCTATCTCGATCAGCTTATTGCGGATCTCGATTGGCAGTGGTTGCCGATGATGCATTGCGACAATTGGCTCTACCACACGTGCCTGCAAGCACGAAAGTTGATTAGAACACATTGATGAAGAGAACAAATCGACATTCATTACCTCGGATAAATCGACATCAGCTTCAATCGGAACAGTCTGAGAAGAAGATGCTCCAGAATCTGAGAAACGGCCTCTTGGTATGTTCTGAGCTGCTTGGGACGTCACAGTTTCATCGACAAAGAGGTTTGCCGATTCTTCTTCCCTTCGCTCTTGCATCTAATCAAATGTAAAGTCAATAAAGATATAGATGCCGATGGATAAGTTTCAAGGGTGCCGATGGATAAGTTTCAAGGGCAAACCTGCGGCTGAATTTCGATGTTGATGTCTTCTGAGGCTATGCCTTCCTCTGAAGCCAGAGTTTGTTGCGTCTCGATGCCGATTTCTTGTGGAACAGTGGTGGCCGCTGGTGCTTGAGCAGTTTCAGCATCGGTATCGACGCGGACTTCAGTTTCTTCAGCATGGCCTTTAGGAGAATGGGCTTCAGTTTCTTCGTAATCTCCTTCAGAATGGCCCTGAGAATTGAAACAAAGGTTAGATGTTGATATTTGTTCAATATAAAGCAATTATATGTGAGAATAGTTACCGGGCTGCTGGGAGGAGTTGGCGCAGAGCTTGGTTGTTTCAGGAGGGCCTTGTGACGTTTTGCTGGGACCTTGAAGCGAGGGCCTTGACGCTTTGTTCTAGAAGATTGGCCTTTGAGGAATTGAGCCGGTGTTGGTGCATCAGAACCGATGACAGGTTCTGGATGAGGAGCAACGTACAAAATACCGATTCCACTGTTGCTTTCTGTGGGTGCATCTTCGGCATCAGACTGCAAAATAGAAGCTACAGTCAAAAAAAAAAAAATTTGTTGATGGAATAATGACGGAAGTTGAGATCGGTTACCTCTCCTATCGGTCCAGGGAGCGGAAGATTGGAGATGAAGGATGCTGTGTTGGAACAGTGGAGATGCTGGGACCATTCTGCCCACCATTGTATGAAGAGCGTCGTGCAAGAGGGAGCCAGTGTGATGTTGTCGATGTGGCCGAGGGGTAAATTCTCAGTCAAACCGAATAGCCAAGAATACTCCAATGTCGATTCGACGATGGCCCGAGCTTTGACCTTATCAGCATAAAAGAGACTGGGAGGAATCTGGCCGAGACCCATTTGCCTTGCAGCAAATGAAGGATTATAGAATTCATATGATGGCCTCTGATGACCTAATGCATTCAATCCCGTCGGCAAGATGCAGGGCTTGACACAAGACACAAAGATGTTTGCCGATACTGCATTCTGTAGAGGATTGTCAGCTCTAAAGGTGAAGGGAATCTCAAAATGATCCATGATTTCTGGGTTTCCATATGGGAACCATTCAAGATGATCATCTTTGATGCCTCTGTAGAAAGCTTTGAAGTATGAAGCCAGGAGATCGGCATTCATCTTAACTCCATCTATCGATACCAAAGCTTCTCCCAGTGAAGTGCATCGGCGCCCAGCTTGATTAAGGGTTGGGAAACGATATAAATGCAAACCTTGAAGTTCCATGGCTTTATAGGAGTGCAAAGTGAGCCACATCTGAAGAAACCACCATGGACCACCAATATTGCCGATTGGAGTATCCTGCCAGAGCTTCTCGGCGACCTGATGAAGTGAAGAGTAGAGAGCACCAAGCAGGTATTTGCCGATAGGCATTTCAGTACCAGCTGCCAATCTTTCTGCCAAGTTCTGCAGATTGGATACAGGACCAAGTTGAGCTCCACAGAAAAAGAAATGCTCAAGCCACATTGTCAGAAAAGCTGCATGTTCTTTGTCTGTCACTTGTCCTGTTTTCTGGAAGGTAGTGATATATTTCTTCCATCCACCGATTTCTCTGACATCAAGCTTATGTGATGGTTTGACTTTCAAACTCTGGAGGCTTGCATTGGTGGATATATCCAGATCAGTAAGCATCTTGACATCCATGAGGGTTGGAGTCATTGGTCCATGGCCAAAAAGGAAGGCATTCAATGCGTCAGACCAGAGGTAGCAGGATGCCGATAACATTGGCTCATTCTTCTTCGTATCGGCAAGGGTGAGTTCTAAACAGTGATCTATGCTGACAGTCGCCCATATTGCCGATTTAGCAGCCTTCACTCTAAGGAACCATTCACGCCAGCCTGGGATTTCAGTGGGCCATGATCTGAAGCTGCCTGCCCATATCTTTAGTGCTACTGGTGATCTCTTGAAGGGCATTCTAAGGGTTTCGCTGCAGATGAAGGTTATTGGATCTGAATCTCCCATGGGTCCTAAGAAACGATGTGTGGCGAGTTCTGTAGGATCAAGATCTGGTTTCGCAGTTCCTAGAAACAATGCAAATAAAACTAATCAAGCCAAGAGTCTAAGTGGGGACAGATTATGAACAAAGGGATCTACAGTACCGCAAGAACACAACCCTATTCTAGTTCAAGAACGGGGATGGGGTGGAAGATTGATACCTCGGGGACGGCGGTAGAGGAGGCAGTAAGCTGCGCCATTGCGATGAAGATGCGAGAAATCTTGAAGTTTTCGTTTCCTGGTCTTCCGAGGGGATTGGTCGCCGGCAGCAAGATGGGGAGAGAGAATGAGGAGATGAAGAGACGCGCCGGCGAAAGAAGAAAGAGAGATGAGAATGGTAGATGGCTATCTATTTATAAGATGGGACGTGCTGCAGGCGGCACAAGATACGAAGGGGCACTGCAGGTGTGTTGAGTACGGCGCGAGAATCAAGGGAGCGCGAGAAATTGGGAAATAATCCGGCGCATGGAGATTCCATACCCCGGCTTGGGGGGCATGTGTTGACACCAAAATTTGGACTAGGGCCCGCTATCAGTGGAAGGTGGAGTGCGTGACGGGTGGGAAAAGATTATGTGCCGAAGTGGTGGCCCGCAGGTTATCATGAAGCCAAAGAAATCCCGAAGCCGCACGCGCCCGTGTGGGATGGTGTGTCCTTTTTTAATCATTTTTTTTAAATTTTAGAAAGGATTGACCGAGTTGTGGTCAAGTAGGAGTCGTGTTTAAGTCCAAATCGGGCTCTTGCCTCGGGTGTATAAATATAAACCCAGGTGCTTGTAATCAAGAACAACCAATACAATCAACCTTTCGGCGCATCGCCACAATTTCTCGACGTGTTCTTCGTCACCCGCGCCCATCGGGGCTCCGGCTTGACTGGATCTCGTCAGGTAAGCGCATCGATCTGATTATGTCGACTTGTCCATGATTAAGATTGATGTGGCTGCTAGTTATCCGGTAATTTAGATCAATCTAGGGTTTACATCGTGCGTCGACTGCATGGAATTGTTTAAGACCTGGTCCAATTCTTTGTTGCGGTTAGTTGACTTGTCCTCGCCGCAGCCTTGTTGCCGATTGCTGATGTCGATTTCTGTTTGATTTGGTTACTCGAGTCACGGTTAAGGTATTTTGTCGATTAGATCTGCTCTTGGTGATTGGGTAGGCAGTTTGACTTGTCCTGTCTGCTTCGCTTAGTTGACGTGTCCTCGGCGAAACAGTTGCTAAGGGTTAGATCTAGTTTACTGAGTACCTGGGACCGGTAGTTGCCGATTATACTTGTATCTGTCGATCGTGTAGAGCAGTTTGACGTGTCCTGTTCTACTTCACTTAGTTGACGTGTCCTCGGTGAAGCGATTGTCAGATTACGGGTATAATTAGTGGTTACTGGTTTAATCGTTCTTTCGTGGTGTTTAGCCGATTGTTTACCACGTTCAGATTTATGCTTGCATGCCTTTAAATATCTTATTGCTCCTGTTCAAGTATAGCCTGAACTCCTTTTGCTGATTGTCGATTTACCTTACTGTGTTGCTTGCCGATAGATTTTGCCGATCGCATGCTTTGCCGATTGCCGATTCTGATGCATGCCTTGCTTTTTATCTATCGCGCGAGTATTTAATGTTGCGACATGTCAATTCGTTTATAGCCGTCAGCCGAGTGTTTATTTTATCATCTTTTATTCACTAACATCGGCTGCGGTTACGCATCGGCCTGTCCGGGGCCGATAGTCCGGGAATTTTACATGCTTTTTCTTGTCTTTGTCGATTTGCAGGGAAAATCGACTGGCACGCTCCGGAATTCACCGCGTTCCAAGTTTTGGTCCTGAACGGAGTGAAGCAAATCTCCCAGGCCGCGTGTGCGAGCGGTAGAACACACATTTTACCGTCAACAGGTCTGCTGGCAAAATCGGGCCGCCTACAGCTCATCAAGTCATGCATGACAGCGGTGCCAATTTACCCCTTGATCTCGATCAAATTGCCGGCGTGGTTGATCAAGATTTTCGACAAGCTCAATCGCGGTTTCCTTTGGGCAGCCGCGCACAGAGCATCGGGTGGACAGTGCACGGTCGCGTGGCCAAGGGTTGCGCGGCCACTGGAGCTCGGTGGCCTCGGCGTCGTCGATCTGCAACGGGCAAGTACGGCACTGCAAGTGCGCTGGCTATGGCTGCAGCGTACCGATTCAAATCGGCCATGGGCAGGGATGAAAATCGACGTCGACAAGGAAGCAACTGCGCTGTTCAACGCTTCAATCTCCGTCGAGCTGGGCAACGGCCAAGATACGTTCTTTTGGACAGACAGATGGCTGGACGGCCACTCCGTCGAGCACCTAGCTCCAGATCTGTTCCGGATCATCGAAAGGGGAGCCATAAAATGCCGCACAGTGGCAGAGGCCTTCGTCAACCGAGCGTGGATCCGGGACATAACGGGCGGGGTCACGGTTCCGGCGCTTGTGCAGTACATTAAGCTCTGGCAGCGCCTAAGGTACCACAACCCACTGTCCGAGCAGCCGGACCGCGTTCGCTGGCGATGGACGGCGGACGGTCAATATACATCTAAGTCCGCATACAAAGCAATCTTCCAAGGATCCCTGGCCTTCCCCGGGGCGACAGAAATCTGGCGAACATGGAGTCCACCAAAGGTGAAATTCTTCACTTGGATTGCGCTGCAGCATAGACTGTGGACATCGGAGCGCAGGCAACGCCACGGTCTACAGCCTGATGGTACATGTGCTCTATGCGATCAAGAGCCTGAAACAAGCGACCACTTGCTGTTGCACTGCAGCTTCTCCAAGCAGATTTGGTGGGAGGTCCTCACAGCTTTGCATATGCCATGCAATTTTGGTGCCACCAACGAGACCCTGTTCGACTGGTGGGAACGACATCGACGGGACATGCCGCACAAGCTGTCCAAGGGAGTCGACACAATGGTCATGCTCACGGCATGGATCATCTGGAAAGAGCGCAATGCGCGCGTGTTCCAAAACAGAGCGGCAACCGCCACTGAGATAGTTGAGAAGATCAAGAATGAACTGGGGACTTGGGTCGCCGCGGGCGCCAAGAACCTAGGGAAGTTGATGGCGAGGTCTAGCGCGCGGTAGTGCACGGACGCAGAATGAGTAGTAACGTCAAATGTAATACACAACCGCGTGCGAGTAGGCGAGCGTGAAGAGCGTGGCGCGTTGTTCTTTTCTCTTTTGTAAACTCTGCATTTATTCCTTCTTAATAGAATGATGCGCAGTTCTCCTGCGCGTTCTCGGAAAAAAAAAAAAGACTCCAGGGCAGCGTCTAGTTGTTAGTCAGAGAAGCACGCACCAAGTTTTCTTTCTTCTTCTTCTCTATCTCTGTTCTATGATGTTCAAGATTGCGAACTTTTTTAAAAGTCTAGAAAAAAAAGGAGAGGGTCCAAGCCTAACTTCAAGTGTTTGAATTTGTATCTCCTTTTGTTTTGAACCGAGTGAATGAAGAATGGATTACCCGAATTTATGTTTCCATATAACCGAAGAGCACCTATACAATTTATCTGAGCAACTTCAAGCATATAAGTATTTTGAGTTTTACAGGTGATTTTGGCTTTAGATCAAACAAAAAATTACTGAAAATCGTGTTACTATACGAGAGTTCAACATAATGCAGCATATTG
Organism: Eragrostis nindensis; assembly: GCA_012490785.1. NCBI lineage: Eukaryota > Viridiplantae > Streptophyta > Magnoliopsida > Poales > Poaceae > Eragrostis > Eragrostis nindensis. Next base: position 773,273 of record JAAXCT010000069.1, on the reverse strand, counting down.
CTGCATTAGTGGAATGACGACGCACAACCCATCGAGATCCTTCTCATTCATTCTTTCTCCTCCTTACAATACGTGTGGCATCCCCATGAAGCGTTGGATACCCATGCAGGCTTATCGTGTGTGCGCGCGTGCGCAGCCGATTCTAACAGAAACCGTGTGTTAGCACTTTTCATAGCACTAAAAAATGGATGCATTTCACTAGTTTGGCATAATATGATAATAACAGATACTACTGAGCGAAAAATGGTGCAAAAAATGCGTAGCCTCAGATTCGAACCCACCTACTGAGCAAAAGGAAGGTGAGCCGGTACAAAACAACAAGATTCATCCGAATATGCATTGATGCCCAGGACAGGAGGAAAAAGCAGGCGTAAGGGAAAAACAATGTCGTAGCTTCGGTCCAGCACATAATATGCCCCGCATATCTTGCTGATCCGCGGTGTCGGCTCGAGCCGGAGCATGAAAAGGCCGCCCATCCACCGCAGGAACACCATGGCGCCGTCCTCGTCGGCGCCCGCGATCCGAGCACACGGCGGCGACTCCGGGTCGTCAGGCTCGATCACCGACGCCAGCGACAGCTCCTCGCGGAACCGATCAGGGCGTCGTCGTCTCCATGGTCCAGGTAACAACGCGTCGAGACAGATTTTCCTGGAGAGCGTCCAGGACGTCGCGCCGCCGCCGCGGTCGTCGGTGTTGAGCACCCACTGCAGCAGAGCAGTGCCCGTCACCATGGCGAGGCCGAGCTCGCCGTCGGGCGTCCTCATGAGCTGCACGTTCAGGTTCCGTGGGTCGACGCTCGGAGCACTGGTCGGCTCCAGGACGGATAATAGAACAGGCTGCTGCTGGCCGCCGGCGCGCAGCCTGAGGACGCGGCAGCCGTCGAGCAGCCAGTGCACGGCCTCGCCGACGACGGCGCCGGGTTTCTGGAACCAGAGGATGTTCCTGCACGCCGGTGCTTTTGCGGTGACGTGGCTGCCCCACGCGCCGGTGTCCGACGCGTAGACCGCGCCGACGGCGACGCCCTCCTTGACGAACGCGACGGCGACGCGGAACCCGCGGCTCGCGAAGTCGTCGTCGTCGTCACGGAGGAGGGCTGCGCCGAAGTAGTGGTACAACACGGGCGGCGGTTGGGGTACGGGGATCCTGTCGTCGGACGCGGCGTCCCAGACGAGGAAGCGCCGGACGTCGCAGAGCAGGACGAGGCCGCGGCGGCAGTCACGGACGAGCCAGGGGAAAGCCGGCGGGGGGAAGCGTGCGGCGCGGACGCAGTCAGGCGCGTCGCCGATGGGGATGAAGTCGGAGCTCGCGGGAGGGTTGATGTGAAAGACGCCGAGGAAGGGGACGCGGTGCTGGAGCCGGCGGAGGAAGCAGGGGTCGGTGACGAGGCCGTGCGAGTGCTTGCACACGAGGGAGACGCGCAGGAGGGTTGACGAGTGCTGGAGGCGCAGGAGGATCTCGCAGACCACGTCGTCGGGCAGGAACGGCGCCATCGCCATGCATGCAAACCGATCGAGGCTTGCGTGAAAAAAGGAAATACGAGCTGGGCTTCCGATCAGTGACCAGAGATATCGGGCTTGACAAAGAACAGAACTGACATCGGACAAGGAGAGATTTTCTTTTTTTTCTCAGCGAGAATTAATTCGAAGCCGATTAGCACATGGTCTGGTCGAAGAGCAGCAGTATTGCGCTTGATCGGGCGCGCCCGCACACCCACCGACACAAGAACTCTAAGAAGAAAACACCCACACACACCGCAACAAAGACGTATTCCGATACGCCCGGTAATGCCACTGTCAACGTGGACTAATGCCGGAGCGAGCAGTCGCTTATTGCTTGCTGTTGTTGCACCGTGCAATGGGTATTGACACTGAATTTTATCGTGCACCTAATTCTTTTAAGTGATTTTTCGTCCTGATTCTAATATATTTCGGATAATAACATACGATCATTTTCAACCACAAAATCATTTCTCGCTGAGAAGCTGTACAAAATAGGTCATAACCTCAATTTGATAAGCTACTATGCACCAACCAATTTCATGTGAGGCTCTCTCAGGCCTCAAACGTGAAATTCGGAGCGTGGCGCAACGGAAAATACAGTCACCCGGACTTGAACTCAAAGCCTTTAACTCTGATATCATGGTTAATTAAGCCCAATTAAAATGGTACTGCCACAAAGGAATACGTGTAAATTATGTTTTTAAGGAGTATTATGTATAAATTATCAAAATGTGTAGTACCCATTGAGTACAAAGGTCTATCTTATATTTACTAATTGAAGGCTCCTTTCGGTGCCTCCACGTTAATCGGAGGAAAATCCAAGAAATTACCACAAAAAAGCAAAACATCCGACTATCTATTTATATACTTGACAAATCTTAGCCACAGATCAAAAACCAAGTAAATCTCCACAAACGTGACGGCCAGAGTCCCTAGAGGTTACGTTACCAAACTTATAGCATGGTTTACGTCAGAAAAAAATATTAATGGACGAGATGGTTGTGTACACGTATAGAAAACAAACTCTGAATAATAAGGCCTGTGGCTCTTTTACTTTCATCGTCTAATTTTCTTGCCATGTGCCTTCGTCTGCTACTATCCACCGGAACCAAATCGTCGGCAGTCGCTAGTCAAACGGCACGCCGTGCCGTTTCAACGATGAGAGGTACCTGGGCTCTCTCAGGGTGTTAATACTAGTCCAAATACCTTAATTAGGCCCATTTAGAATTGTAATCTGGCCGGAGTATTTGAGAGATGACTGTTTCAACGCCTCCAGCTGCTTGTACTCCTCCGCTCGTCGTCGGTGCTTGCCAGTAGCTCTAGCATCGCGCTCTCCTTCTCGTCCGCTATGATGCATGCTTCTAGGAGCCTCGAGGAACCAAATCATCCGAAGAAATCAACGGGGACCAAACCAGAGTGCAGTTTAGCGGCCTAAAAGCGGCTGCCGGCAGCAAGATTCGTAGGTATAGGAGAGGAATTGATTCCTGTGTTCTCGCCATGGTGAGAGAGAGAGAGATGCGTGGGGAAAATTTCAGAGTTGGTAGGGAACGATGGAAACGATGACACTGTTGTTTGGGCCAAACGTGGGCCAAAGAATGCTGGAGAAATAAGCACGACGGGCTGTTTTTCGATCGCTGCAACCAGCATCGTTAAACATGAAAGGAACGGTTCGGATGGACGACGGCACGGTGGTGCCGTTTGACTAGCTACTGCCGACGATTTGGTTCCCTATCCACCCCCTACAAAATTCAATACCCCTGGTGTGATCTCATCCTGGTGGAAACACGACCTAGCAGGCTAGCAGCTATGACCCTTGACGATATGTTGGTGTCCAGATATGTTGGTGTCCATGCGGCTGCTGGCAGGCAGGTATCCATGGGCCACGGGAGGCAAAAGGCAATGAAAGCTCGCACGTGGCGCAGAAGAAGTGTCAGTTATAGTCGCGGTTTCTCCATCATGGATCACGCAACGGCAGCTTTGTTGCCGTGAGTTAAGTCTTGACTCTGTGTTTTAATTTCTTCCAACTGGGTTTAGTTCCTTGAAGATTGATTAGATCAGAACTCAGATACCGTATCACATCATGGCGGCCGGTAATTTACACTTCTCTTTTTTTTTTCCCCCCAAAGTGCGTGAGTTTGTGTCGTGACCACCAAACAAATCGATGCATACATCAGATAGCAGATGGACAGGGCATGGGAGAAGAAAAGCGTGTCACACCAAATTGATCATTGGATCAAAGGTACATGCAAAGGCTCACGTACACAGCTGCGATGTCGATATAACATGCATGTGCGGATTACCTACAAGCTTGCAGCACGAAGCGAACCAACTGTTTCAACATAGATTATGGATGGGTGATGACATCCAACTGTATATACACACAGGTAACAAGGCCTTGATCAGAATTTAGTACAATATATAAGTTAGTTCTTGCACAATACTTCAACTATACTATATAACAAAGCATGATCACGTCTGCTTATCACCATAACAATTATTACTTTTTGTAATCTTTGAATGAACTAAAATTCGTTTCTAGAACAAACATAACAATTAGAGCAGAAGTTGAATAGCTGCCTCTTACATCAAGGAACATCTGCATAGCATTCAGAATATTTAAAATGAAAGTTGCTTCGATGCATGGATATATAGAACTTTCCGGAGAGAGAGAATGACATGCCTTATTAGTAGTACAAGGAATGTTGACAAGTGACAACCACGCCCTAATTGGCATGGGCAATACGAGCAAACATTCATTAGGTCAATGGAACACAGTTTCCATTTAGTATATGTTGAACCATAAGTGAATTACCCACCTTTCCCCATCAGCTTAGGCTTTTGGGTGAGTTGGTTGGTACATGCAACTTAACATGGTATCGAGCCAGAGGTCTTGAGTTCAAGTTCTGGTGACCGCATATTCCGCTGCGTCGCTCCTATTTCCACGTTTTCGCCTACGAGAGCTGCACGTGAGGGGAGTGTTGAACCATAAGTATATTGCCCACCTTTCTCCATTAGCTTAGGTTTTTGGGTGAGTTGGTTGGTGCATGCAATTCAACATGGTATCGAGCCAGAGGTCTTGAGTTCAAGTCCTGGTGACCGCATATTCCGCTGCGCCGCTCCTATTTCCACGTCTGAGGCCTAAGGGAGCCTCCACGTGAGGGGGAGTGTTGAACCATAAGTGAATTGCCCACCTTTCCCTATCAGCTTAGGCTTTTATTAGGTGAGTTGGTTGGTGCATGCAACTTAACAGTATAGTTGTGTGCAAAAAAAGTTCAACAGTATTTTGTACCCAGAAGTGCAAACGTTGTTTACTGATTTAACCCAACGAAGTTTTGCTTCCAAGTCCCAAAGTCAGATTATAGAGTCAAGCAAATCAGCATATACACACACCACACATAAAAGTATCAGTGGCACAACTGCACATTACACAATAAATAAAACCGTCCAGTTAAATTGCATTTAAATAAATTAAATAACTATGCTAAACAAGAATCATCATATTTCCTGGAGGCTAAACATAAGGATCAACATTAATTATATTTGAGATTATACTCTTCTGACATAAATATATGTGTATTAATATAAGTAGTGTAGGACATGGTTTTCAAAAAGAACATAATACTATCGAGTAAATGAAGGCTAACATAACCCCTATAAATTATTTCAATGGATCCATCTATATCATTATTTAAAAATTAACCCAACGTACCTCTACAACATGCTTCTAGAGTGCACATTTGTCCTATAAGAAAAGAACTAAGATTAATGTACCCTTAAGTAACCCGTATATACCAGTATAAATTATCTACTCCTTTTGCCCATTTGAAATATTTGTCCTGTAGCATTCAAAACCTAGCCCGTGCAGCTGCACGGGTTGAACGGCTAGTTATAATAATAAATATTCATCAAAATCTTTAAGCGAACTGTTGTTCCAGTCTAACATTTTGATATGCTATTTACGAATTTCCACACAGTTCCCTCTACTAATAAACTTTTTTTTTTCATCATCCATACCATGTCTCTGAACTTTTGTTTTGCGGGGAATCACCTAGTAACCAGATATTGCCCGGGAGAAAACGTTGGATGAATACGGATAAACCGTGTCAAAATCGTGCCTCGTAACAAACGTTTGTGTCGGCTCATCAACACATAGAATGAAGAACACGTACTCCCTCCGTAGGATCACCACGGAGCCGTCGTCGTGGACGCCAACAATGCGAGCGCAGGGGGTCGTCGACTCATCACCGTCACATTGCGCATCGTCATCATGTTTGGCAAGCACAGGATTGGACCCCTGGGACGGTATCACGCGGCGGAACTCATCGTCAGGGGCAGCGCGGCGTGGCCGGCATGACGCGTCCGTCGCGCCGGGCAGCAACGAGTCGAGCGGGAGTGTCCTGCGGAGGGTCCACGTCGACGTGGCGCCGCCGCCGTGGCCGTCGTCGGTGTGATCCAGGACCCACATGCGCAGAGAGGCGTCCGTCACGGCGGCGAGCCCGAGCTTCCCGTCGGACGTGCTCATGAGCTGCGCGTTCTGCTCGAATACACGCGGGGCGTTTCTCGGTTGGAGGAAGGTCAGGACCTGGCGGCCGTCGGCATGGAGGTCCAGCGAAAGGACGCGGCCGTCGTTGAGCAACCAGTACACGGCCGCGTCGCCGACCGCCGCACCGTGCTTCTGCATCCGGAACGTGGAGGAGCCGGACGCCACTGGGGCTTTTGCGGTGACGTGGCTGCTCCACGCGCCGGCGCCCGACGAGTGGATCGCGGCGACGGCAACGCCATCATCCCCGACGTACGCGGCGGCGATGCGGAAGACGTGGTCGTCACGGCCGAGGAGAAGCACCAGATCAGCGAAGCGGTGGGCGTCGCGGCCGTACGCGGGCGGCCGTGACACTGGCACGAGCTGTTTGATGTCGTGGGACGCGGGGTCCCAGACAAGGAGGCTTGTGGCGGCGGAGGAGACGGAGAGGAGGACGAGGCCGCGCCGGAAGTCGCGGACGAGCGACCAGCGGTGCCCCGGCGGGAAGAATTGCAAGGCGGGCGCGGGGTACGGCCGGCCTCTGGCTCTGATGAAGTCGCCGAGCGTCGGGGTGGGGTTGAGGTACGCCGTACGCGCCAAGGACGAGGAGCCGGAGCCGGTTGAGGAAGCGGGCGTCGGTGACGAGCGCGCGCCAGTGCTTGCACACGAGGGAGGCGCGGACGAGGCATGACGGCTGCTGCGGCGGGAGGCGGTGGAGGATCTCGCCGAGCAGGTCGTCCGGCAGCTGAAACCGCTCCATGCAATGCATGCCGAGCGGCCGCACGTCTGTTACACGATCGTGTCTCCTGTTCCAGAAAAAGAGATCCTTACTCTGTCTGGGCTTTCGGAACAGAGCCAGAGCCAATAACAAACCAAAGAGCAGTCGGACAAGGATCGAAATATGTTCCTCGGCGGACTATCTGCAACTCGCGGACGAGCGACACGCGACGATGTCGCATGCCGCAGCTTCTGTGTCGCCGTCGCATTCATCAAGGCGGGAACACGGGCGCGTCAGATTGCAAGCCCCGGCATCCAGCTCCATCATCTGGGAGCAGAAACCTTATCCCGTCATCGGCGACGGCGAGGCCGTGCAGCATTGGCTGCTCCATGACTGCCGCGTCCTCAGGCTGCACCAGCTGGGGCCGTCCTAGCTAGGGCCGTGAAATGTTCCGAGCGTCAAACGCGCAAAACGGGCAGCTCATGAAGACATCAGACGGCGAGCTTCGCCTCGCCGCTGTGATGGGCTCTGCCTCTCTGCTCAAGACCCAAGATCACAGCTGCGCCACGTCCTGCTTTGTACCCTGCGCCATACGATCCATGGAACCTGGTGCACAGGGTCCCGCTGGTCGACGTCTGGTCGGATGCTGCCGATGGCCTCCAGCAAGCAGGGATCGAAATCTCGACGGTAACCGGTTGGTTACTGTGATTACCGGACTTACCGGTCCGGTCCGGTAAGTTCGGTATGATCGGTTTTCAAATTTGAAATTTAATTTTTTTGAAAATGTGAAAAATTTTGAAACAAAAAATATGTAAAAAAACTAGAAGGAATTTGGAGCACATTGGTGGAAGAAGAACACGAAAAGACATTTGTTTGATGGGGCAAAAAAATCGTGAAAGGTTTCTGAGCGAAAAAAGAAAAAAAAAATCTCACCTTATCTCCTTCCTCCGCTTGAACCGTGACCACATCGCCGTTTCCTTGGTCCCCCACCCCGCGCCTCCTCGATCCAGCACCCCGACGGGCCCGACCTCGCCGTCCGTCGCCGGAGTGCCGCCGTCTGGTCCTCGCCCTCGCCGTCCGTCGCCTTCCAGTGAAGAAGCCCGACTAGCCGAGGCCCTTGCTCGGCTGCCGACGTCCACCGAGCGGGAGAGGTAAACCACGGTAATCACAGCGGCTAGCCGATGGCTGCTCCCGGCTAGCCGAGCTCGCGCTCCGGTTACCGGTGAACTCGGTGCGGCTAGCCGAGGCCACGCGCCTGCCAGGTGAGTGCCGTCTAATTTTTTTTCTGTTTTTTGGTGATGTGAATAGTGTAGGGCTGTGTAGGCAGTTAGGAAGAGTAATTTGGGATTGGTATTAATTGAAGAAACGTGTAGCTATATTGAAATGTGAATTGTGGAGTAGGTTCATTGAAACATGAACGAGAACAAATTTAGAATAATGTCAGACCTCATGATTGTTGTATCATTGTTGCATACATGTGAATTGTGTATGTGATTTTCATGCCGAATGGGTGAACGTGAAAAAGATCCGGTTTGGGAACATGGTGAGAACAAGTGCTATGTCAGACCTCAAGAACTATGTATCGGTTCCTTTTTTTTTAAAAAAAAACTATGTATCGGACAATTTGTGTTAGACTTAGGAGTTGTGGTATGTTGGATGAATTGGTGCTATGTTTTATGCATACTATATTGTGAATTTGTGCCTAAGCATATTGGAAATATTTAGCAAAGGTCATGGCGATTTTCCTACATTTTAAGCCTATTTTTCGTTTTTTCCTTCCTAGTCTCGGTTACCGACTCAAACCGGTCGGTAACCGATGAAACCGATCGGTAACCGAATTTTTGAATTCAAATTTCATTTTTCAAACATTTGGCCGGTTTCCGGTCGGTTTGGTCGGTAACCGCGGTTACCGAGCAAACCGGTGGCGGTCGGTTGGCACGGTTTGAACGATAAGGTGAACCTTGCCAGCAAGTCTCGCCTGTGTTGGCTTTTGTGCATCCGCTTGACACCAAGGTCGTATATCTCATTCACAACTCTTATCTGTTCTCTGTGGACTTGTGCTCGGGGGAGACTCCGGATTCGGCTACCACGCAGACACGGGACGGGAGAGTACCCCTCCTCCGGGTCCCTTCTGCCATGGCAGTGGCAGCCACCGTGCAAGGGACCGGGGATTGTCAGTCGCCTGAAGATGTGCACGTCGCGAGTGTCGAAGCTGCTGAAAGATAGAGTTGCCGCATGTCTCTTACTCTTCTCTGGTGCAGTGGCTCCAGTTGAGGAGGACATTCTTTTGGTCGCGGTGATACAACCACCCATGGCAACTTAAATCTATACTTCAACACATAGGAATTGTAGCATCACTTGGCGAGTTGGTGTATCTGCAATATCTGTAAGGTCACTCCTTGCTGCCCACCTGTCGTCTGTCGACGGCTATGAGTTACCACAGTTTTGGTTTAATCACTATATATCATGTCACCCCTTGCTGCTTACCTGTCGAAGTAAGGCTATGAGTTACTACCATAGTTTTCGTTTGATGGCTACTACCCCACTGATATGAACCATGTAGTTTGGTTTGATTCATAGCCAGATTATAGAACATCTGATTTTTTGAAAATAGAATATCCCTGCATGTTGTTTCTGCTTATTACGAAGAAGTTACGGTAAACACGATTCAAATTCTAGATGTGCTTCAGTACGCCGAAGAATTTCGATCCGTGTCCGACTGTTCTTTCTTTGGTTTACCATTTATTACTGGCTCCGTTCTGGAAGCCCTGGACAGAGTAGTTATATACAAGGGCAGTGTTCGGCAGCCGGAATTTCCTCCGGCTGCTGCTGTTTGGGCTGCTACAGGCAATGGATTGCTACAGTACGCGAATCCTCCGCTACAGTGTTCTCTCTCACTATTGAAACTGCAACTGCAACTGCATCCTCCAACCGAACACCCCGAAGGTAAGGATTTCTTTATCTGGAAGAAAGAGTAGACACGACGATCGTGTGGCGTACGCGCGCGGACGTGCGCCCGCATTGCATGGAGCTGTTTCAGCTGCCGGACGACATCCTCGTCGAGATCCTCCTCCGCCTCCCGCCGCATCAGCAGCCGTCATGCCTCATCCGCGCCTCCCTCGTGTGTAAGCACTGGCGCGCGCTCGTCACCGACCACGGCTTCCTCAGCCGGCTCCGCACCCACATCCTTGGCGCGTACATTCTCGGCGACTTCATGCCAGCCAGCGGCCGGCCAGAGCCCGCGCCCGCCCTGCAATTCTTCCCGCCGAGGCAATGCTGGTCGCTCGTCCACGACTGCCGGCGCGGCCTCGTCCTCTTCTCCGTCGCCGGCGCCACAAGCCTCCTCGTCTGGGACCCACTGTCCCACGAGAAACACCTCGTGCCCCAGACGCCCGTGTACGGCCGCTACGCCCACGGCTTCGCTCTGGTGCTTCTCCTCGGCCGTGACGACGACCACGCGAGCCGCGGCGACCGCTTCCGCATCCGCCGCGTGCGTCGGGCCACGGTCTACTCGTCGGATGCCGGCGCGTGGGGCAGCCACGTCACCGCGGAAGCCCCAGTGGCGTCCGGCTCCTCGGCCTCCATGCTCTGGAGGCAGAAGCCCGGCGCGGCGGTCGGCGACGCCGCCGTGTACTGGTTGCTCAGCGACGGCCGCGTCCTCTCGCTCGATCTCCTGCGCCAGGCCCTGACCGTCCTCCGACCGAGGAACGCCCCGACCGTCTTGGAGCAGAACATGCAGCTTACGAGCACGCCCGATGGGAAGCTCGGGCTCGCCGCCGTGGCGGCCACCACTCTCAGCATGTGGGTCCTGGATCACACCCACGACGACGGCGGCGCCACGTCATCGTCGTGGACGCTCCGCAGGACGCTCCCGCTCGACACGTTGTTGCCCGGCGCGACGGACACGTCTTGGTGGCCAAGCCCCGCTTCCCCTGACGAGTTCCGCCGCATGATACGGATCCAGGGGTCAAAGCTCATGCTTGTCAAGCTTTACGACGACGAGCAATGGGAGCTGCCGACGCCCTGTGCTCGCGTCGTTGGCGTCGACGAGGACGGCGCCGTGGTGTTCCTGCGGAGGGCGTGCGTGTTCTTCATGCTCTGTCTCGACTCTCGAGCCCGGTACACCGGAGATCCACAGGATGTTTCAAACGTCTATCGTGTCGCACGACTTCCACACGGTTTATCCCTACTCGGCTCCTTCATTCAACCTCTTCTCCAGTGCAGTGTCTAGTTATTAGTCAGAGAAGCACGCATCAAGTTTCTTCTTCTTCTTCTCTATCTCTGCTCTATGATGTTCAAGATTGCGAACTTTTTCAATAGTCTAGAAATAAAAGGAGAGGGTCCAAGCCTAACTAAGTGTTTGAATTTGTATCTCCTTTTGTTTTGAACCGAGGGAATGAAACGATTACCTCAATTTATGTTTCCATATAACCGAAGAGCGCACATACAATTTATCTTACTCCCTCCAATTTCAAATTGATGTCGCCGTTGACTTTTTGAGTTACGTTTGACCATTCGTCTTATTCAAAAAAATTTAAAAATTATCATATATGTTGTTATTGTTTTATCACTAAAGAAAGTTTAAACTTAACTTATAAATTTTGAATAAGACGAGGTGGTCAAACGTAACTCAAAAGTCAACGGCGACATCAATTTAAGAACAGTAGTAGCAACTTCAAGCATATAAGTACTTTTAGTTTTACAGGTGATTTTGGCTTTAGATCAAACAAAAATCTACTGAAAATCTTGTTGCCTATACGAGAGTTGAACATATAGCACGTGTGTATGTGTGTGTGTTTTGCAGCCGATCTAACCGAAACGGTGTGTTAGCACTTTTCAGAGCGCTAAAAATGGATGCATTTCACTAGTCCCACCTAATAATTCACTAAAAAAACACGATGTGGGCGTCCGATCAGTGACCATAGATATGGGGCTTGACAAAGAACAACAATGATATCGGACAATGAGAGATTTTCTCTTTTCTCAGCGAGATATTTTTTTTCCGGTTACTATGCAAATGCACGGACCAGTTCATGTGAGGCTCCCTCAGGCCTCACATATCATGTATGAAAGTAAGAGCTAGCGGCGCAGCACCTTTAGCTCCGATATCATGTTAAGCTACTATGCACTGAGCAGTTACATACAAAAGCCTAACTTAACGAGAAGAGCAGGCAATTCACTTATGCTTCGACAAAATCCATACTTATTCCTGCAGAATACGACAATCCATTTGTGAGCCTCTCTCTAATCATATTCTTTTCCCTTTGCTGGACAGGAAATTTTAGCCTCGTGGGAGGCTGATGTTGACAGTAGATGGAGTCACATCTCTCATCAAGATTTGGTTTAATCAAGCGGATTCTCTTCAAGCTCGGTGCATGCTTAATGACAAGCCGTACGTATTGCATCGCCTTCTTCTCCACCGCGAAGCCTTCAATTTGTAGCAGGGTCAAGTTATGGCATTGGAGCTTAGATGTCTCCCATGACACGTTGGTCTTGTCAGCACTGTCCACGCATTTGTTCCTGCCGCACGTGTGCCAGGACATCTTCATGGAACCACAACAAAGAAACATATTGCTTAGCACAGTTCGCAAATATTGCTTGTTGGGACAAGCGTAAACACTTCTTTTTTCTGATGAATGTGCATGATTGCGATAATTATACTACATGCCAATGAAAATGGTACTGCCACAAAGGAATAAACAGACGAAGCATGTAAAAATGTACTACTCGAGTACGTACCTTGATGAGAAATTTAGGTATGGAAGGAGCAGCTTCAAGTACATAAAGCGTCCAGTTGAAGTCACAATCATGGGAAATGTTGAATAGAGATACTGCTCTCAAGTTACTGAATACATGGGACAGTTGCCCTGGACCTTCTGGTTTGACCCAAATCTGTGGTGCATGAAACACAAAGAAAGCATCCATCAGTATGTTTTGTTGATCTAAACAAATTCATACTAAAGAATAACAGAAACAAATAAACCGCCGACGGGCGTACCATCTCATCCTGGAAGTCTAGGGACAGGTTATAAAGGTTTCTACAATTCGCCAGCCACTCGCTCAACTTGAACGGCTCCTGCCAGTCAAAGCAGGGAGACGAGACTGCTACCACTTCGAGACATGGAACATAGCCGAATCGCATCGGAAGCTCGTCACCGTACCATTCATAGCACTTGAGCTGCTCGAGTCTCGGGACATTGACCAGCTCAATAGTGCGGTAATCGCAGCGTCGAAGCTCCAAGACGCGGATGTCTGAACCCGGCGCGTCTATCTTCACTGCGGAGTCAGGGCCGGAGTCACATTCTGTCAACGATAGATACCGCAGCTTACTGCAGGCGTCTAGGAGAGCAGGGACGGCCGATTCGCTGAATCGGATCTTCTTCAAGTCGAGGCACGTGAGGCACTTGAAAGCAACGGGGCAAGCATCAAAGAAGGACATGAAGCGTTGCCCAAACACGACGCCGTCTTGATCGACATCAGCAGCCGCACTTGCCGGCCGTACCGTGAACTGCAGTACCTCTAACGGAGAACCGCCGCCTCTCGCCGCGACGAAGTCTTCTACGGCGCGGCCGATGGATTGCAGGTACGGGTCGACGAGGTAGAACCCTAGGTACAGCTCCCTTATGGTGCGCTGCGTCTGCGTGGCAGGGGCCAGTAGCCAGGCTGTTGCGGCAGCGTGCGCCGTCAGCGTCTGATCCAAGGTGTAGCGGTGTGCCGAGGGGTTGTTACGGCTGCCACGAGGAGGCCGAATGGCGCAGACGGCGATCCGTACGACGGGAAGCGAGCGTGGGATGTGCCTCCATCGTTTTGACAGGGCGCCGAGGCGGACCGTCGAGCGCAGGTCGTCGAGGCGTCCGGCGATGTCGACCAAGAGGTCGTCAGGCAGTGCGCTGAGTTTATCTTCCGCTTCGGCTTCTTCTGTTCTGCTTCTGCTAGTAGGCTGTAGAACGTACGATGACAGCGTCGAGTGATGAGAAGAAGAATTAGGAAAATCAAATGCGACACATACTGAATGCAAGTTGTTACTTACGTTGCGGACGTGCAAATCAGACTCCATTGAGATTGTTGCAGGCCGAGGTGCAAGACACAACACAGTGCGGCGAGACACGTCAAAATATATAGGGCGAGAAAAAAAAAAAGGAGAGGTTAATCCCCAAGGGGTAATGGGGGATCTTTCACCGCTTCGGATACGTACGGCGCATTTTGGTCGGTGCATGAAGACTCTTTCTCCAAGTTTTTTTTTTTTTTGAGGAGAACTCTTTCTCCAAGTAGACACAGATTTTTTTTTTTTGAGATTACACAGTACAACTCAGACACTCACAACGCACGCACACTCGCCCCTATGAACACACGTACGCAAACCCTACCCCTATGAGCATCTTCGAAGACTGAGCCGGCAAATCCAGAGATACGAAGTCACCACTGGCGCCTCGCTGTCGACGGGAGCGTCGCCTACCACTGAAAGCACAAATGCCGTTAAATCCTTGAAAATTCGCTCCCACAGGGAGTCGAACCCAGGACCTGAGAGGTGTTACTCGGATGCCTTAACCACTAGGCCAAGACCCCTTTCACTCCAAGTAGACACAGATGGACCCATCCCGGCCAGCCAGATGGCTCCTTCGGCCCATCTGTTGCACGGCCCGGCATTCCTTCCGCCCATCTGCGGAACGGCCCAGCATTGTGATTCCCGGCTCCCTCCGCCCAACGGCCTCATTCTTCCTGCGCGATACCGTCCTGCGTAGGGGTGAAAGTGGTGCGGATAATTATCCAATCCAATTCACTCCGAATTCGAATTTTGAGGATTTCGAGAGGCATTTTACATATTCTAGAGGATCCGATCCGATCCGAATCCGATTGCATGCGGATGCGGATTAGGATATGGGAGTAGCAAAATCCGACGGATATGGATTATCCGATATATCAAAGCGGATTATCCGAAGCGCAAAATAGGATTATCCGACAATATTAGTCAATTTTTATTTGTTTTACATGATTTCATAATACTTTAAACTAAGAACTTGTAGTTTTGGTGGTGGGATTTCCTTGGCTAGTGTAATATTGCTACTAGCTAGTCTACATGCTTTGATGAATTATCGATCAACATATAATTCACTACTAATAGATGTATCAAATCCTATATTTAAAAAACCGCTTCCGATCCGCTTCCGATCCGAATCCGTTCCATTTCCAACATCCGAAAAAATCCGTATCCATAACCGCATCCGCATATTATTCGCTCCGTTCCGAATCCGATGAAAAAATATGAATTAGGATATGGGAAAGGTGTTATCCGCTCCGATTCGATCCGTTTTCATCTCCAGTCCTGCGTGCCATTTCTCTTCAGCTGCTGAAGTGTACTTGCATGCATCGCACATGTTGGCATTGGAGTCCGACTTGTGCCAGCAATATGCAGTGTCTGACCTGACCTGAAATAGGCGATTTAATTTGCATTTCATATTTTTGACTTCCTGGCTTCCTGCCCCATGTTCTTGGCATGTTCTTGTTACCCGAAAAATGAGGGAACAGTGCCCGGAGCTACTGTAGGTAATAGCCGAAACGTTGACCTGCAAATTGTAACCAACCAATATATTACTGACACCCTTTCAAAAAATATATATATATTACTGACACAGGTCTAGCGTTGATGATGTTCTACCATCAACGCTCATTCGAAATGCACCTTCTTTGCCTGAACTTTCATTGTACCCAAGCCAGAAAGTATTTAGATCACTTTTCACCAAGCTGAATTGTGCCTCCATCTGTGAATTTTCATCTTAATTGCCAGTTCATTTCAACATCAGTTACTGAGGAGATCCCAATTAGCTTGGGATCAGTATCTGATATGCTAATAAACATGCACGCGTACGGTTACTCGATCTCTGATGATTAACAATGGAATGCTTATACCAGGTCAGAAAAATGCTCATGCATATGCTTGTGACCTGGAAACGGCCGTGTTATCCGCAAGAGCACATGCTCTCTCACCTAACGGGATCGGAGGGCGCTGAATATTCCTTCTTTTCTTTTCTTTTTGATGTGCACGTAGACGAATTTAGCCGACGGTTTCGGACAGTACCATTAGGTACGGCCATTTCTCATTGCAAACAAATCATGCCAATTTGATTCGGTGCATAAGATTCCGTGGCGCTTGCTCGCCTGCAATAAGTGCAGAAGGTCAACCTTGCGGCGCTGATAAGAGGCACAGCCGGCACTCTATGCTCTCATTACAAAAGGAAAATGCCTTGCCTCTCGTACACGCAAAATGGCAGATGTTTTTCATTCTCGGTACAGTGTAAGTAAACGAGGTTTCGAATGCAAGAATGTATGCAGCACCAGAAAGTTTTCTCTGCCGCCATGATACATGAGCATCTGATGACATGATCATACGCTAACAATTTGATCACTCTCCCCGTGTCAACTTTGACGGCATGAGCTTGAGCGACACGCACATGGGCGCCGGCATTGCGTTGAGGCTGGTGCTGACCGGCTATACTTAAGAAGCGTCCTAGAAACAAAACTATTTTCTTTTGCTCCAAGAAGCGTTTGCAATGAAATAATCCAATCATTTGCGCGAACATGCATCGGCGTGCAAAAGTCAATCGCAGCCAAACCTTGGATTGCTGGGCCGTCGCTTTCCCACTGCAATTCTACCTATGAACCGTGATTCATGCATAGTTTCTCCGGCCGCGGCGCTCGCCTAACCGCCGACTCGTTAACCGGCATTTAGTGTTAACGGGCACTATATATGCTGCTCTCAGTGACATGCCTCGGCACAAAAACGACACAAGACAAGAGTTCTCGGCCGTACAGAGTAGCACAGACCACAGTTCACACTGGCCGGCAGAGTCATGGCGAAAACAATGCTCGCGCTCCTGGCCCTATGCGCCTTCTTCGTCTTGCTCGGCGGATCACCGGCGGCGGCTCAATGGACGCCCGCCTTCGCGACGTTCTACGGCGGCAGCGACGCGTCGGGCACCATGGGTAAGTTTCCTGCTTGATTGATCTCTACTGTCATGTTTCGCATTGAGTTGTTTGCTTGTGAGATGCCTCAATGCCTCATTCACTGACCGATCTTGTCCAGGCGGCGCGTGCGGGTACGGCAACCTGTACAACAACGGGTACGGCACGCGGTCGGCGGCGCTGAGCACGGCGCTGTTCAACAACGGCGCCATGTGCGGCGCGTGTTTCACCATCGCCTGCGACAAACGCAAGTCGCGGTGGTGCAAGCCGGGCTCCATCACCGTGACGGCCACCAACTTCTGCCCGCCCAACTGGGCGCTCTCCAGCGACAACGGCGGCTGGTGCAACCCGCCGCGGCGCCACTTCGACATGTCGCAGCCGGCGTGGGAGACGATCGCCATCTACCGCGCCGGCATCGTCCCCGTCAACTACCGCCGCGTGCGGTGCCAGCGAAGCGGTGGCGTCAGGTTCACAGTCAACGGGAACAGCTACTTCGAGCTGGTGCTGGTCACCAACGTCGGCGGCAGCGGCGTGGTGGCGCAGGCGTGGATCAAGGGCTCCCGCACCGGATGGATGGCCATGAGCCGGAACTGGGGCGCTAGTTGGCAGAGCGACGCCTACCTCAACGGCCAGAGCCTGTCGTTCCGGCTCCGGTCCGACGACGGCCGCGAAGTCACGGCCAACAATGTCGCGCCGGCCGGCTGGTTCTTCGGCGGCACATACGCGTCCGGGGCGCAGTTCTACTGACAACTGATCGGGCTCTCCACTTTTGTGCTTCTTTGTTCCGTGTCATGAAAATGTGTGTCCATCTTTGCTTCAGTCGGTGTGGCAATGGATCAAGGGCCGCCCACGAAACATGCTTATATCCCAATTAAACACAACTATAGTTGTCAGTGTACTGGGAACCAGGGTCCCCACTCTCCCGGTCAAAAGGCCGGCCTGAATCCCTCTTGGGCCGGGGAAGACGGCCGCGCGCTAGATGGGCCGAGGCGGCCCAGCAGGCTGGCGTGAGGCACTGGGCTCCCGGATGGCTCGCGCCCGTGAGCCGTCCGGCGTTGCCACGTCGCTAGGTGGATCCTATATGGAGTGCGGGCTATGGTTAAACTTTGATAGAACAGTGTTTGAGATTCGTGCAACGGCTCAGATTCGCGCAGGTGGAGAAGGGAATGGCTGAGAAGCTGCCACGTGTCGCTCTCTGATTGGGGCGGGTGGGAGGTGGGAGAAAAAGAAACGAATTTCAAACTTTAAACGTATTTTTCTCCTAAACCGTAAGTCCGTTTTCGAATTCGTTTGAACCTACGTGTTTGTTACAATTAATTCTACAAAATGAGATCTAATATGAATAATTTTTGAATTTTTTAAAATTTAAAATTTTCGTCAACATTTTAAATATACTATGTCAACATTTTGTTTATACTATGTCAACATTTTTTTTTGTTTGTGGTCAACATTTTTTATAAAAATGTTGATTTTATTTTAAAAATGTTGAAATAGAACTACAAAAATGTTGACTCTTCTGTTTCAAAATGTTGACGCTCTGACTTGAGCTGGGCTGTTCAGATTTAGTGGGCTATTGGGCTAATCTATCGTATGTTAACTATAGGACGCCCTGCATATAGGAGGTCCCACATCACTACGCCCTGGCGCTCCCGCGACCCTCCGCGGGGCGCGGATAAGGACGGGGTCTCACGAGCCTGTGGGAACCCGACACGTGGCGGCGGTCGTTCGCGGTGCCTCCATAGCGCCGCGGCTCGACGAGGCGTCCCGGGATTTCGTGCGGTAACAGTGCGCGCGGATCCGGGGCGCGGGGATTCCTTGCGGAGGGGGTCCCACCTGCCAGCGACTGCCCGCGCGGCCGCGCGGGCAGGTCGCTGGACTTCAATGCGCGTGCGCACCACGCGGGGCTGCGACTGATGGACGTGACCCGACCAGTCATAGCCCTGTAGCGCCCTGTCAGGCTGGCCGGGAGGCGTGGCTGACGAGTGCCGCCTGCTCCCGTACGGTGCGACGCGCGGATCGAGGGCCCATCCGGTGGATCCGGCTCCTCTTCGCGCCTCGCTGCCTCCGCAGCGGCGCGTGCGCTGTACGACCGACAAGACAAGACGGCGAAGGTCATCCGAACAATGAAGGCTGGACGAGCGAAGCCCGCTGACAGTAGAATAGACCCCCGGCATCTCGGGCGGAGAAGGGCTGCCAGCCGGTACCCTCATAACGGCCCATAAACGGGTCCGGCCTCTCCTTGCACTATAAAAGGGAGTGCCTTGTAACATGAAAACAACACACCACACTTGAGCAATACCAGACAAGCAGGACGTAGGGTTTTACACCTCCGGGTGGCCCGAACCTGGGTAAACGCTTGTGTTCTCCTTCTCTCTCGACCGCGATTTCCAACACTTAGAACCGCTCGCTCCCCTCCGAATCTCAAAAGGGAGGCCGTGTTAGGCCCCCATTTGCCGTGGTTTCCACACCTCAGACATTTGGCGCGCCAGGTAGGGGAGCGTCGTAGTTCCTGTGTTTCTTCTTCGCGTCCGATCTTCCTCGCCATGGCCGGACGAGACAGTCGCAGGTCCTCGAGCGACGAGGACGTGCACCCCCGGCGCCGCTCCGTCTCGGAGTCGGTGGACGAGGAGATCATGGTGGACCAGCCACCTACGGCGAAGGCGGCCAAGGGCTCGCGTCCTCCCCGACCTGCTCGGCTGAGCGGGGCGGGGGGCGCGCGGCCCTAGCGCCGCACTCGCTCGCAGACGGGTTCCCAGCGGCCGTCCAGTGGACGGACCGCCTCACCCGAGCATGAGCAGCGCCGCGCTCCCGCGCGGCGCCTTTCTTTCGACAGCCTGACCCCACCAGCAGCACTAGACCGGGCGAGGGACCTGCTGCGCAACCCACCGCCGGAGTTGGCGGAGGGTTCGCCGGCCGGCCCCTGGCTTCGGGACGTCGCCAAGATGGTGGACGCGGCACGGCGCCAGGCGAGATCCCGGTCGGGTCCGTCGCGCTCAGGCGCAAACTTCTCTTCGGAGGGCCCCACGTACGTGCCCACCGAGCGCACGCACACGGGCACGGAGGACTACTCCTACTCCGTGACAACGCCTCGTCGCGGCCCGGACGACCTCCGGCGGAGGCTGGAGGGACGCCGCCGCGACGGGGAAGATGCTCGCGTCAGTATCGAGCGCACTCGGGAGCGGCGCCACGGAGGACCCACGGAAGTCGCCGCCGCCGGACAGGAGACAACGTGCGGAGAGCGAAGGTCGCCGTGTCGCGTACTCCGTTGGATGTGCAGCCCTCTCCAAGAGGCTGCGCGGCGTGACATGGCCCAACAAGTTCCGCCCTGACATACCGGAGCGGTACGACGGGACCGCGCCTCCCTCCGAGTTCCTGCAGATCTACTCCACTGCAGTACGAGCGGCAGGGGGCTCGGAGGACGTGATGGACAACTGCTTCCAGCTCGTGCTCAAAGACTCGGCGCGGTCTTGGTTCATGAACCTACCGCCCGAATCGGTGAAGTCGTGGAAGGGGTTGTGCCGCGACTTCCTGGTCAACTTCCAGGGCACCGCCAAGCGCCCTGGCACGCAGATTGACCTGGATAAGGTCATTCAGCGGAAGGACGAGCCGCTGCGCAAGTTCGTGCAGCGTTTCAACCACGTCCGCAACACCATCCCCAACATTGATCCGGCGCGAGTCATATCGGCGTTCGCCCACGGCGTGCGCGACAAGGACGTGTTGGGCGAGCTCGGGGTCCACGAGCCCCAAACCGTCGTGGAGCTTTTCGGGTTGGTCGACCGATGCGCGCGCCGACAGGAAGCGCAGGCCTGGCACGACTCCGACCCGGAGAAGGAGGACGAGGACGACGACCGTCCCCTGTCCCGAAAACAGAAGAAGAAGCTCGCCAAGAAGCGCAAAGCAGGCGAAGTTCTGGCCACAGCGCCGTCGGGCGCCAAGGGTGGTAAGCCTTCCACGGCCCCGAAGGCGGCAAAGGGTGGTGAGAAGGCCCCCACGACGGGGAAGTACTGCGCGTTCCACGACTCCACGTTCCACGACCAAACGGAGTGCAAGTACATCCTTGCCAACGCGGAGAAGCGCAAGAAGCGCAAAGAGGAACGCGCGGGGAACGAGAAAGGGTCCCAGGAGGATGAGGAAGCTCTCCTCTTCCAGGACCACGAGGACACTGTCGCGGTCATCTGCGGTGGCTCCGCGCCAATCACTTCCAAGCGGCAGGTGAAACTCCTCCGCCGTGAAGTGTGCGCGCTGAATTCGGGAACGATTCCCGCCCGCTCGGTCAAGTGGTCGGAGGCGCCGATCACCTTCGACCGAAGCTACCTGGTCGGCCCCGACAACTCGGACGGCCGGCTCCCGCTCATCGTCGCCCCAACGGTGTGCAACAAGAGGATCGCTCGCACACTGGTCGATAGCGGTGCGAGCATCAACCTCATCACCCCGAAGGTGTACGAGATGCTTCAGGGCAGCAAGACTGACCTGGAGCCCTCAAGGCCCTTCCACGGGGTCCTGCCGGGACGCGCCCAGCCCCTCGGGCGGGTCACACTCCCGGTCACGTTCGGCACCAAGGACAACTTCCGCACGGAGAAGGTGGTGTTCGACGTGGCGGACATCGACCTCCCGTACAACGCCATCATCGGGGGCCCGGCCCTTAGCAAGTTCATGGCGTGCGATCACTACGCCTACCTCACCATGAAGATGCCGGGGCCCAAGGGCGTGATCACGGTCCGGGCCGACTACAAGAGCGCCATCGCGTGCACCGAGCTGATTCTGGCTGCCGAGAAGGCGGCGGAAGCGGACCCAGACCTCGGTGACATCCCGGCAGCGGTCAAGTCCTCCCCCAAGCGCTCCAAGATGACGGCCGGCGAGCCGGTAAAGACCAAGCAAGTCACCGTCAACGGGGATGGCTCCAAGACCGTCACCATCGGGGCCCAGCTCGACCCCAAATAGGAATTCGCGCTCGTCGCCTTCCTTCGGGAGAACGCGGACGTCTTCGCTTGGGAGCCGTCCGATATGCCCGGCATGCCAAGGGAGGTGATTGAGCACGAGTTGAAGGTCAACCCGGCTGCTCGGCCGGTGAAGCAGAAAGCTCGGCGCCAAGCCCCGGAACGAGAGATGTTCATCCGGGAAGAAATCCGCCGGCTCCTCGAGGCCGGCTTCATACGAGAAGTCCTACACCCCACCTGGTTGGCAAACCCGTGGTCGTCCTCAAGAGCAACGGCAAGCTCCGCATGTGCGTCGACTACACCGACCTCAACAAAGCATGCCCCAAGGACCCGTTCCCGCTACCACGCATAGACACAGTAGTTGACTCAACCGCAGGTTGTGACCTACTCTGTATGTTAGATGCGAACTCTGGGTATCACCAGATTCCCATGGCTAGGGGGATGAAGAAAAAACCGCATTCATGACCCCGGCGGGGTGTTATTGTTATGTGACTATGCCTTTTGGTTTGAAAAACGCGGGCCCTACGTTCCAACGAGCAATGCGCAAAACACTTGATGAGCAACTCGGGAAGAACGTAGAGGCCTACGTCGACGACATCGTGATCAAGTCACACAAGAGCGAGACCCTGCTGTCCGATCTAAAGCAAACGTTCGACAACTTGCGTGACAAGCGGGTCAAGCTCAACCCGGCAAAGTGTGTGTTCGGTGTCCCTGCGGGAAAGCTCCTCGGGTTCCTGGTTTCGCACCGGGGGATAGAAGCCAACCCGGAAAAAATTCAGGCCATCGAGAACATGCGCCCACCCACCCGCCTCAAGGACGTCCAGAAGCTGACGGGTTGCATGGCCGCGCTCGGCCGCTTCATCGCGAGGCTCGAGGAACGCGCCCTGCCCATGTTCAAGCTGCTGAAGCGGAAGGAACGTTTCCAATGGACTCCCGAGGCCGAGGCCGCATTTCAAGAACTCAAGGCCTACCTCTCCTCAGCACCCGTCTTGGTCGCACCCCGGGACAAGGAACCACTCCTGCTCTACATCGCGGCAACACCGGCCGTGGTCAGTGCCGCGCTCGTTGCAGAACGCGAAGAGTTCATGCTCGACGAGTCCCGCCAGAAGAAACGACGCGTCGGCGCCACGACGTCTCGGGACGATGGCTCGGGGGCTGCGCCCACGGCTGTCCCAGAGGCTCCGGCTCCGACGTCGACAAACGACATGGCTCGCCCGGGGGCTGCAGCACCGCTTTCGGATGAAAGCTCGGGGGCTGCGCCCACGGCCGACCCGGGGGCTCCGGCTCCGACGTCGGCAAATGACATGGCTCGCCCGGGGGCTGCAGCACCGCTTTCGGACGAAAGCTCGGGGGCTGCGCCCACGGCCGACCAGGGGGCTCCGGCTCCGACGTCGACAAGCAATATGGCTCGCCCGGGGGCTGCAGCACCGCCTTCGGATGAAGGCTCGGGGGCTGCGCCCACGGCCGACCCGGGGGCTCCGGCTCCGACGTTGGCAGACAATGCAGTTCTCACGCCCGACACCGGCACGGGCGACGCCGCGATGAAGAAGCGCATGGTGCAACGCCCTGTCTACTTCGTCAGCGAGGTATTGCGTGACGCCAAGACGCGCTACCCCCAAGTGCAGAAGCTCCTCTACGCGGTCCTCATAGCGTCAAGGAAGCTGCGGCACTACTTCCAAAACCACCCCATTCGGGTGGTCACCAGTTTCCCGTTGGAAACGGTGTTACGCAACCGCGAGGCCACTGGGCGAATCGTCAAGTGGGCGGTGGAGATGTCCGAGTTCGAACTGGAGTTCACAACCTCCAGCGCAATCAAGAGCAAGGCCCTCGCGGAATTTGTGGCAGAATGGACGCCCGGTCCTGTGGATGAGCGTGAAGAGCTCACCGCGCGTCCAGCCAAAGACGAGCCTTACGAAGGTGACGATATATGGACCATGTACTTCGATGGGTCCCTCACCTTGCAAGGCGCAGGCGCAGGAGTGTTGCTGGTGGCTCCCACCAAAGAGGAGCTACGCTACGCCATCCAGCTACACTTCAAGGCCACCAACAACATGGCGGAGTACGAAGGTTTGATCGCGGGGATGCGGATCGCCGCGGAACTCGGCATCAAGAAGCTCCTCGCCAAGGGCGACTCACAGCTCGTCAACCAAGTCTCCATGGAATACCAATGCTCGGACCCGCAAATGGCGGCGTACCTAGCAGAGGTCCGACGGCTGGAAAAGAACTTCTTCAGCTTCGAAACACGCCACATCATGCGAGGCGACAACACGGAAGCCGACGCCTTGTCGCGAATCGCCTCTTCTCGACAGGACCCACCGCCCGGGACCTTCGTGGAGCAGCTCGCTCAGCCCTCAGCACTGGTCCCGGACATGGTGGACGGCGCCGATCACAGCAGCGCCACACTGGCAGAGCCGCCCGCGTCGGCCGACGCGGGCCCGCCGCCAACCGACGAGCCTCACGTGCTCGCCACGGATGACCCAGGTACCCCATGGATGAACGAGCTTGTGGGGTACCTCCGCGGTGAAGTCCTGCCCGAGGACGACGAGCCCGCCGAACGCCTCGCCCGGCAAGCCAGGCGCTACGCCCTTGTAGACGGGCAGCTATACCGCCGGACGGCGAACGGAATCCTCCTCAAGTGTATCCCGATGGAGCAGGGCAAGGAAGTCCTCCACGCCATCCATGAGGGCGAGTGCGGGAGCCACATGGCCTCCCTCACGCTGGCCGGGAAAGCCTTCCGCCTAGGTTACTACTGGCCGACAGCCCTCACGGACGCTATCGAGTTAGTGCGGCGCTGCAAGGCATGGCAGTTCCATGCGAAGCAGACGCACCTACCCTCGCAAGCACTCCACACCATTCCCCTCTCATGGCCGTTCGCGGTCTGAGGACTGGACATTGTGGGACCTTTCCCCGGGGCTGTGGGAGGCCACAAGTTTCTCTACGTCGCCGTGGACAAATTCACCAAGTGGGCTGAGGCAGAACCCGTCGTCCACATCGACAAGAACTCCGCGGTCAAGTTCATGCGTGGCATTGTGGCGCGCTTTGGCATACCGAACAGACTGATCACCGACAACGGTACCCAATTCACAAGCCACGCCTTTGAGGCGTATTGTGAGGAAATTGGCATCAAAGTCTGCTACGCCTCCGCTGCACACCCACAAAGCAATGGTCAAGCTGAGCGCGCTAACGCCGAAATCCTACGCGGCCTCAAGACCAAAGCTTTCGACCCCCTGAAGAAACGAGGGTCGAAGTGGACCGCCGAACTACCCGGAGTACTATGGTCTCTAAGGACTACGGTAAACCGCGCCACCGGCGAGACCCCGTTCTTTCTGGTGTACGACGCCGAAGCAGTCCTACCAGCTGAAGTGGCGTTCGCGGCTCCGCGAGTTGCCTTATATGACGAAGCAACCCAAGACGAACATCGAATGGATGACATCAACTTCTTGGAAGAATGCAGGCATCGCGCTAACGTCCGGAACGCCCGGTACCTCCAAGGCCTACGCCGCTACCACTAATCCCGCGTTCATCCCCGATCCCTCGAACTGGGCGACTAGTTCTACGCCGCGCGCTCGACCGCAAAGGCAAGAACAAGCTGTCCCCAATGTGGGAAGGTCCCTTCTTGGTGACTAGGGTATCGCGGGGCGGTGCGGTACGGTTGGCCACAGAAGACGGCCAGCCGGAGCAAAGTGCTTGGAACATCCAGCACCTGCGCAAATTTTACCCTTAGCGGCATTGCATGTCTCACTCGGCGGCTCACAATTAGAGACACTTGGCCTCTCTACCAGTGAGCCCGGGGGCATTGCACTTGTATCCACCACGTATCTTTATTTCTATGATTTTCAGCTAGCAATAAAGTGTCGTTTTTCCCCTAATCTACCTCATGCCTTTTTCTGTCTATGACCCTTCCCGCTAATGAACCTGAGTTTCTTTTGGCGATGCAGTAAGGGCATCACCCTCGTTGGAAATCTCGTGCGTCACAGTCGATCGGCTTAGGCCTCAATCTGCACACACTTGGGAAGGCAACCCCTGACCAAGCGCGTGGATGCAAAGGGCCCAGACTATCACCAAATCACAGATCCAAAACGGGGTGATGCCCGAACCAAAGTCGAAAGCGAAATGGATCATCACGGGACAGGAAAAACGCAGGAAGCAAGGAAGAAAACCGCGAAACTTAACTTACAAACTTAACATAAGTCTTTCCGGCCCCCCACTTGCCGGGGCACAAGTTCTGTCACCACAGGAACCAAAAGAATTCAAGCATCACAAGGGGAATCACCCCCTAAGCCGGGCTCGCAGGCCCCTCGTCCTGGTCCGGGACGTACACCTTCACCAGCTCCTCGACCACTGGCTTCACGCGCTCCTGATGGCGCGATGTCTCATCAGGCTCGGGACCGGCGAGAAGTGACTCGGTCGGGAAGTCGGGGACGCGCTCCAGGACGACGGTGAGAAGGTCGGAGGTGACGGCTCGAATGGCGGCCTCTCCTTGCTGCGCAAGCCGCCCGCGGACATTATCGCCAAGCCCCTCGAAGAACTGCGCCAGCGGCATCAGCGCGAGCATGACCTAGCCGAGGGAGGGTTCCTGGTTACCGGTCTGGAGCCGAGCCATGTTCGCCCTCTCTAGGCCGTCGTTGATGCGGCAGAAGATGTCGCGCGCCATCGCCGAGAGCCGCCGGCGCTCTGAGTTCCACTCGGAGTCATCCACAGCCCCCGGCGAAGTAGCTTCACTGGGAGCAGCGCCGGAGTCGCGCAACTTCTGGTTCAGGTCTTAGACCTTCACCGTGAGGTCGCGGATCTTGACCTGCGCGTCGTAGAGCGCTCCCGCCTGCACCTCAAGCTCGCGGATCCGCTCTAGCTGTTTCTTCTTCTGCGCTGCCCAGCCTTCGGCGCGCTCCTCCAGGGTCTTGATGCGGGCGGCCGACTGGCGGATGAGCTCGTCGCGTTGCTCGATCGAGCCCTGCACCTCCTCCTGCACCTCTGCTCGGATCCTGGTGGCTTGTGCACCGGCCAACCCGCGAGCCTCCTCCAGCATTGTCCGGGCGTGCTCCTCCCTGGTCTTCAAAGACTCCTCGTGAGCAGCATGGGCGTGCTCGCGGGTTCCCAGGTCCTGCGCCGCGGCGGCCAGTCGGTCATCCTCGCGCTGCAGCTCCTCTCGACGGACGTCGAGGCCGGCCTCGGCGATGTCCAGTCCCTGCTCACGCCGTGCGATGACATGCTCGCGAGCGGCCAGCGCCCTCTCGCGCGAGTCCAGATCGGCGGATCGGGCATTCAGCTGCTGCTCCAACTCCCGGAAGCAGTCTTCGCGGTGCTGAACCTTGTCCTCGCGGAGCTTCACGAACTGCTCGCGATTGTCGAGGCGGGTCGACCGCCGGTTGTTCTCCCGAAGCAGCTCCTCGGTCGCGGCTCGGTCCCGAGACAGTTCCTCCATGCGCTCCCTGTGGTGGTACTGGGCCGCCCGCACGGCACGACGAAGCTGCTCCTCGGCCTCGACGACGGCGGCCTCGCGCTCGGCCAGCTTCTTGCCCTCATTCTCCGCGGCGTCCTTGAGGGACTCGGCCATGCGCAGCGCCTGGGCCACGACGCGGGATATGGGCGGCACCGGAGTACCTCCACCGGCAATCACCTCCTCGATGTCGACCGATTCGGAGGTCGTGGCAAGTCCAGGGCCCCGAGCCAAGCGTGCCACGCGCGACGGGCACGGGCCACCACCAGGCGCGGACGACGACGGCATGGGGTTCGGCGGCCGCTCCTCGGGAAAGAGGACGCCGCCGGGCCCGGGACGCCGCCGGACGAAGGTAGCCCGCGAGAGCCGTCGATGGGGGCCGGGATCGGGCGCGCTGGGGCAGACGACTGCGCCTCCGAGCCCTGAACCCCCGGCCCCGAGCTTGAAACAGGCGGCGAGGTGGGACGGAGCGGCGACGGTACCCTCTCCTCACGCCGTGCCGCAGGAGAAGCGGCAAGACGCTCCTCCGGCTCCGACGACCTGGGGGCACCGGAACGCGCTTCGGGCCGAGGCCCCTCCTCGGCACGAGAAGATGGCTCCACACGAGGGGTGTCCGCGGCCACGGACAGCGGCGTTGCCGCCTCCGACCGGTCGCCGGTCTCCGCCTGGACGTTGCCTTCGGAGCGGGACGCGCCATCGGCGGTGCTGGGCGGAGTCACGGTGGCAGGGATCGGGCACGTGTAAGCTTCATGACCATTGGAGCTAGGGAAACCCCAAGGTATGAATGTTTTGGTGATAGGATGAGAACCATGAATGTGACTAACACTCTTTGTGAGATCTTATAGGTCACATATGAAGAAAGCTTCGTCCGTTGGTGGTGAACGCCAATACACCATGAACTTATTGACAAGGATGATTGGTTGCCTTCATCTACACAAGAACGGACTTGATGGAGTCGCGGAGAAGACATGGATCAAGGCTAAGGACATGCTAGATCCAAGCGGGTGTTGCTTGGTTAGATGTTAGCTTGAGTCCATAGGAAAAACCGGACTATCAAGAGGGTTCGAGGTGGTTCTCTTGGTACACACTAGTTATAGAGATCATTGGATGCATGGTGAGTCTCTCAGGGGCTAGGGTGGCAGAAGAGAGTTGAAGGAACCAAAGAAGATCAAGTCTTGAAGAAGAAGATCAAGAAGAAGATCGAAGCTGCGAAGGCAGAAGGGACCGGACAGTACGGTCAAGGAGACCGTACAATACGGTCTACAGAGGAAATCCAGACAGAAGAGCTTAAGTTTCTGGAAGTGGAAGAATAGAGACCGGACAGTAGACCGGACAGTACGGTCCTAGGGACCGGACAGTACGGTCTCTATTGGAAGATCCAGACAGAGAAGCTGAAGTTTCTGGAAGCTGAAGAATGAAGACCGGACAATTGAGAGGATGGTACGGTCATGGAGACCGTACAATACGGTCTTACAGGAGAAGAGCAACAGAGAAGGAGAAGTTTCTGTGGCTGAAGAAGAAGTGGAGACCGGACAATACGGTCCTAGGGACCGTACAATACGGTCTGGTCTGAGATGATGAACAGCACTCCCCGGACGCCAGTCTGGTAGAGACCGGACAATACGGTCAAATGGAGACCGGACAATACGGTCCATTGTACGGTCCCTACGCAGACTGGGTACTTTTGGACAACGGCTAGTTTGAGGTTGGAGGCCTATATATAGTCGGTTGTTTACCTCTTTGAGGTGCTCTTGGACCCAGGAAAGAGGGGAGGTGCTGCCAAGAAGCCAAGAGGAAGAAGTGTGAAGCACTTGAGAGGGATTTGGAGTGATCCTAGTGCTTGAGAGAGTAGCAAGTTGCATCCTTTGATCTCTAGGCTAGTGTGGGCTTGAGAGAGTCATCTAGGGCTGTTACTCTTGGTCTATGGCAAGGCCTAGACCGGTTAGGCGTCGGTGTTGAGCTGTCCAAGGAGAGTGTGGAAGCCGACACAAGTTTGTACACGGTCTTGGAGCTTCCCGTGCGAAAGAAGCATCACTAGTGGAGCGCCCTTTGGCACGCATCAAGTGCGGAGCCTTACCTCCGGAAGAGTACCCGGGATCGAGCCCGGCGGGACGTGCCCGCGACTTCACTCGGAGGGTGAAGTGTGCTCTAGGAGGGATCGCCATCGAGCGGAGGGACGGGGTCGAGACTCCGGCGGGAGTGACCCAACGTGGAGTAGGGGAAGGCGCCATCCTTCCGAGACCACGGGAAAACATCATGAGCATTCTCTATCCCTTCTCCTTTACTACTCGCATTTACTTATCGCACTTCATATGATCGCTTGTAGTACTTGAGTTGTGCTCATATCTTGCTTGTGTGTTTACCTTGGTACCTACTAGCTTCACTAGGCTTGCTTGATTGCCTTGCTCGTGTGCTTACTTGTTATAGCCTATCTAATAGCTCTAAGGACTCTACTTAGTGTGCCTAGTATCTTGGTTGCCTTGTCTCTAGTTATCTTGTTCCTTGCCTTGCCTAGCTTAAGTCTTCCGCTTTCTATCTATCTTGTGCTAGGTTGCTAGTGTGGTGTGATTGTGTTATCTATATGCACTAGCTATATAGGTTAAGGATACTCCTTAGTGTGCTTTACCTTGTTACTAGAACTACTTGCTAGGAGTTGCTTGGGTGTAAGTGTTTGGAAATAGATTCTAGAGTGCACCGATTCACCCCCCCCTCTCGGTCACACGATCCTTACAAGTGGTATCAGAGCCAAGTGCTCTTTATTGAGGCTTTACCGCCTTGAGTCGTGACCGGGATTGCGTGTGGGAAAATGGAGTTCACTCATGATGACGTTTCTAACACTTCCATCGCCTCTACCTTGATTGAGCCTTATGATTGTGTGCTTAATGACATTTCCTACTATCATGTGCGTGATGAGTATGATGAGCTTGTTTTGAATGATAATGAGGATATCACTAACTTCGCATCTCGCTTGTATGTTCTTGCTAGGAAACTCATGTCACGAGGCTATCCATCTATTATGCACAAGCATGTTGTGAAGAAGCTTATCCGATCTCTACCACTCTCGCGGTTTGGTATTCTTGCTTTTGCTCGAGTGGATGAGTTTGTGAACATGCCCTATGATGAGGTGGTTGCTATTCTCTCCTCTCTTGAGGAGGATAACAAGAAGGGAAAGGATATGTCTCATGCAAGTGAAGATCAACACATTGAAGCTCAACCTCTACCTCAAGCTCAATCATCATCTCGTGTTGGTGAAGGTTCTTCTTCTCGGGATCAAGAGGATGGATATCTCAAGCTATGTGATGAGTTGGATCACATCTCTATGGAGCCGAATGAAGATCTTGTTGAGTTTGCTCTTCGGATGGATTCTCTCATCAAGAGGATAAATGAGAACAAGCTTTGGATAGTCACTAAGGGTCAAGGCCTTAGGAGGTTTCTTGATGCTCTTCCAAAGGACAAGTATGGTGATCACATTGAGTTTGAGAGCTTTGAGCTTGAGTCATATTCAATTGAGCAAGTCATTGAGATCGTCACAAGAAGAAGGGCTCGCTCTTTGCTCTCTAACACATTCAAGACCCCAAGTGATGATGAGGAAGAAAAGGAAGATGATAGAGTTCCGGTTTTCTATTGTGATGATGACTATTCAAGTGCTAGTGATGATGAGCCGAAGCCTATCAAGGAATATCTCCCGGATGGAGACCTCTTACCTCCTTTCCATGAAGACTACTACAACATGTATGAACCGGGTCTTGCCGGTGGAGCTCACTACCTTCTCCTTGACATGTATGATGAGTTCTACAAGAGAAGAGAAGAGACTTGGCTTGAGTGTTGGAAGAGGCTCCTCATATTATTTGCAAGAGTCAATTCTTTTGAAGGGAAGGAGAAGGTTAGTGATGAGAGTGCTATACGGATAATGTTGTCTCTCCTCCCTTATCATCGGAAGATCTATGTCCTAAATGATATTGGTGATGATATTGATCGGATGCCTCTCAAGGAAGCTATCTTGATTGCCTTATCCTATGAGCATCAAATGTACAACATCCTTGAGTACGCCAATGGAAGTGATGAAGTGGGAAGATTTCAAGCCTACCCTCTTGGGAACCATGTCCTACACTTGGGATATGATCGGAGTGAGTGGAGACACAATGGAGTCACCAAGGCAATGATTGACGCCTTGGATGCATTGGACTTGGATTTTCTCAATGGAGTTCCTATGGCCTACATCAAGAGCAAGCAAGAGGTAAATGATATGTCAATTGATTCTCATGATACTAACACTCCTCTTTGCTTGATGGCTACTTCCAAGGTGAACTACAAGATTGGTGGCAAACATTGGGTGTTGGATAGTGGGTGCACTCAACACATGACCGGTACTTCATCCATCTTCACCAACTTGGAAGAAAATGAAGATCATGACAAGGTCACATTTGGCGACAACTCCAAGCACAAGGTGAGAGGTCTTGGTAAGGTGGCTATCTCAAATGACCTCTCTATCTCTAATGTATTGCTTGTTGAGTCCCTAAACTTCAATCTTCTATCCGTTGCTCAAATATGTGATCTTGGCTTTTCTTGTAACTTTGATGCTAATGGGGTGGTTCTTCATAATGATGCTATGGGTCTCACTATCAAGGGCTTTCGTCATAATAATCTATATGTTGTTGATTTTGAGACTAACATTGTTGCCCCTAGCACTTGTCTCTTCACTAAGTCCGCTCTAGGTTGGCTATGGCATCGGAGGCTTGCTCACATTGGTATGGGTCAACTCAAGCGTGTGATGAAGAACAAGCTAGTGAGAGGAGTCAAGGATGTCACCTTTGAGAAGGACAAGCTATGTAGTGCATGCCAAGCCGGAAAGCAAGTGGCTTCACCTCATCCATCCAAGAATTTCTTGTCAACTTCAAGACCTCTTGAGCTCCTACACATTGATCTCTTCGGGCCTACAACTTATGTGAGCATTGGTGGGAATCTCTATTTGTAACGCCCTGAAAATCGACCCTAAAAATTTTAAAATAAAAATCGAAACTTAAATCGGAAGTTTTCAAAACTTTTCAAAAATCCCTCTCTTGTTCTGGACCACACCAACTGGATTTTTCGGTCTGGTCTATTTCTTTCCCTTCTCCATCCTCGCGCGCTAAATTGCCGTCCAGCGCGTTTTTACCTTCACCTAACCAGTGACCGTCATTTATTCCTTCGCATAAGCTGGCACATCGCTCGGCCCCGCACGAGTCATCTCGTCACATTAATTATCTCGAATGACCTGACGACACTATGCACTATGCTTGAGTCGTCTCGTCGTCTTGAACCTTGTGCCAACACTATGCACTATGCTTGAGTCGTCTCGTCATCTCAAACCACGTGACGACACTATACACTATGCTTGTGTTATCTCGTCGCGTCTCGTCGTTGTCTCATCAGCCCAAATCCATACGCCAACTCCATCTTTGAGTCGTCTCGTCGCGTCGAGTCGTCTCGTCAAACCAAAACCATACGCCACACCATTGGCCCCGCCGTCTCGTCATTGTCTTTTCTTCCACCCCGTGCACTGGCACAGCACGCATGTTTTCTTTACCTACCTCGGTCCGCGCCTTTAATCTCGCCTACCCGTGCCTTTATTCAAGCCTGCATGAACCATCCCATCAACCCAAAGTCTCACTCCGCTCCGGCAGCCCCGCTATCCCATCACTCTAAAGCAACACTCCACCCTGCCGCTCCAATCCAGCAGCCTTCCTTGTGCTCCGCAGAGCATTCACTACGCTGCTCGCTCTAGTCCCGTCGCTCTGGCTCGCGCACGCAGCTACGCGACGCACCGCCCTGGCCCCTCTCCTCTCTGCAGCTTGCGTCTACTCAGACCAAAGCCGCACGCTGCGCCGAGCCATGCCCACTTGCGAGCACGCGCGCACCTCGCTCAAGCACCTTTACTCCACCTACATGAGCCGTCTCGTCACCCCAAAGCTACACGTCAATGCCACCATGCCCACTTGCATGCTGCACCTGCCACTTGCTTGAGCCGTCTCATCGCACTATCACCCGGCCCCCGCTTGCATGTGCCACTTACATGAGCCGTCTCGTCGCACTATTACCTGGCCCCCGCTTGCATGTGCCACTTGCATGAGCTGTCTTGTCGCACTATTACCCCGCACGCCAACGCATGACCACTTGCATGCGCTACTGCCTGAGCCATCCCATCACCGCCCCACACCGCGCATGCGCATCCGCGCCGCAAGTGGCCAAGTTGCCTGACGCTCGCGTCCCGTCGCTCCAAAGCCGCACGCTACGACGTCGGCCCCGCTGTCCCGTCCTTGCCGGCAAGCTCCCGCCTCGCCGCGCGCCTATAAATAGCCTTTCTCCGCAGCCCTTCCGCCACCGCGCTGCCCAGACCAGTCGCAGGTGAGCCTCTGCCATTCTTCTCTCTGTTCCTCCACCCGACCGAGCGCCGCTCCGTCAATCTCCACCTCCCCGGCCCACTTAATCTACCCTTTTCCTTTGTCAACCGAGCACCACCAGCAGCCCACAGCACGTGTACGTGCTGTTGTTTTCTTTTCCGAATTTATTTTCGGATTTAATCCATAGCCTTCAGTCTAAAATTGATATCTCACTCGTCCGAGCTCCGATTGACCCGATTCTTCCTCCTAAATTCATCTAAAATCGAGCTCTATCCATTCCTACCAGTTTCATCTTTTATAGAGCTCATCTTCTATTTCTTTTGTATTTATTTGTGTTTGTTTGCTTGTTTGCCGGTCGCGTAGCTAACGGAGAGTACGAGTACGCGGAGGAGGAGGAGCAGGAACCAGG
Source organism: Eragrostis nindensis (assembly GCA_012490785.1). Taxonomy (NCBI): domain Eukaryota; kingdom Viridiplantae; phylum Streptophyta; class Magnoliopsida; order Poales; family Poaceae; genus Eragrostis; species Eragrostis nindensis. The sequence continues at coordinate 739,414 of JAAXCT010000069.1, read as the reverse complement.
AGCCGAAGACTTCGAGCAGGAGCTTCCCGAGGACGTCAACGAAGGCAAGTCACAATCCGTTTTCCCTTTGATCATACTGCTCCTATGTTTTATAAACACAACCCGTAGCAGCCGTTTTATTGCATGAAATGATTGACCTGGTATTTGCAAAACCTTTGTTTAGTATGACCAAGACCACTGAGCCTTATATTATCTGTCCTAAATTATTCCCTGTTAAACCTAGGATATCCATGTATGAATATTATTTACGCATGGATGATTTCCTTGTTGTAGAAATGCTTAGGACTGTGTATCACTAAGTGCTCTACTTATACTTAGCTTTTGAAAATGTGAAAACCGTGATTGGTGTTGTGTGGTAGTAGTAAGGTTGGGTGATAACTAAAGAAAGATGAATGAATGAACTTGGGTTAGAGCTGAGGTGATCCGGATGATATTTATGGAAGATTAAGCGTCGCCTCTGTGGTGTGCTTATGACAAGTGATATGGGAGATGAATGCCGCCTCTGTGGTGGGTTCATATATGTGGAGATGATTGCCTTGGCTCGTATAAGGACCGAGTTGCTTGTGACATCCTACCTAGCCGTTTATTCAGTACGACCACACTACCGTGTATGCGGCACGGCTTAGTCTAAACCCCGCCAGCTAGTCTGTTAATCGCCTGGAGGCTGGAGATGCAATGGGAGCCCATGGAGCAGGTGGACGTGCTGCAGACGTGTGCGACCCGGTCGAGGCCTAGATCAGAGGCTAGACCCCTGGATAACTCCTATGGCGATTAGTCGGGACGATGCTGTGATGGGTAATGGCTTTGTGAGTCTTCACACCACCCGCGCAGTGGCTTGTGATGCACTCAGATTGTGGGTACAGCGTACAACCTCTGCAGAGTGTTAAAATCTATTCGAATAGCCGAGTCCACGGTCACGGACATGGCTTTGGTTCGGTCCAAGAACTAGCATGGGGTGGGTGCTTATCTCCTTGATGTGTGAGTTGTTTTTGAGAATAGGTCCGGCCTTCCGCCGAAGGTTGTCGTGGACGGGGTGTCCGGCAACGTAAAATTTGACCAACCCCTTAATATCTTAATTTGATGCTTTTGCTAAAATGCTTTATAAACTGAACCCCTGCATGTGTAAAACTTGCTTTATTGCAACGTTAAACCTGATGGCCTTTACCTTGCTACTGCCAAGTGCATACATTTATCCATTGATGGTAGGGTAAGGGTTGCGACTTGCTGAGTACTTCTGTACTCATTCTTGCTTGCTGATTACAGAGGAAGATCCAGACTTCGTCGACGCCGACGGTGAGGAAGACGATTAAGCTTGGTCTCGTCCGCACCCGAGCTGCCTGTGGCATTAGTCTACCGCTTAGATGCTTCCGCTGGTTGAAGACCTAGATGTTATCATCGGGGTCTGGTGTGTACTTGTTGTTTGTTATCTTTTGATATTCTTGTTGCTTATCGATCGACCCTAGCCAGGTCGCGACTTGTAATATCACCTGTTGTAAGACTTGATTGTACCAGCGACTGATCCAGGGACTGGTATAATAAAGTGTTTAAGCTCCTGGGATAACCGGGGTGCTTCAGGTGGTATCAGAGCCGTGCTTGGCTGTAGGACGTGACCCTAGGCTTGGACGCTAAAATTATTTGCAAAAACTATTTTGGAAAACTCCTTAGCTCTTTCCCTCTCTTTTGCAAAACTCTTATTTAATCCCTCCTCTACAGATGGAAGAAGATGGATGGGTGACCGACTACTGCTTGGAGACCCCTGGCTTTCCAAAGGTGCTACGTGATGCCATGGTCAGACTTGGCATTATGGAGCCTGCCGAGTATGTTGGAAGAGAGTATGAAGAGTTTGGCACTGAGCGCTGTGAAGTCACCATTCACATTGGAGCCAGTGATGACCACCCCGAGATGAAGCCCTGGAACGTGACTACTACTGGGTCACGATTCCCGGACACCTACCGAGCTGTGGCACGAAAGGCCCTTCGGTACTTGTGCCAGATGTATGAGAGGCCTATCGGTCGCTCGCCAATGAGGTTTTTCCCTCCCATGGAGAGAAACCGCCCCACTTGGCTTGCAAGGATGAGGACAATAGAAGGCCTCAGAATGGCTGAAAGAGACCCCACAGTGGTTGCCATGACCCGTTATCTGCTCGCCTTGGATGAGCTATATGACGGAACCGCAGCCAGACTACGAAGGTGCATCACTCGAGCCGAAGAAGCTGAGACACGAGTTAGGACCCTACGTGTTCAGCTCGCTGAAGCCAAAGCTCGTGAAGCAGAAGCAGAAAGCCGTGCTGTTGCCGCCGCAGAAGCCTTGAAGTCAGCAGAAGACCGCTACAACAAGCTAGTCGGCACCGCCTATCTCACTGGGCGTGCCCACTGCAGGACTTTGCATATCCCCGGAGTAGGAGAACGTTCTGTTTTGGATGGGACTCCTATCTGCTCTGCGGGAAGCAACATCAAGAGGAAGTACGCAGAAGATCTTCCTGCACCACCGCCCTCTGAAGCTGAGGGTAAAGAAGAAGAAGTCGAAGAAGAAGAAGAACCCCTCCCTTTGACCCAACCTTTTCTAAAGGAGAATGAAGATCGCCTCCCCACTGCTTTGGGTGAAGATTCCCCAGTTAGAGGCCTGGAAGATGCCTCCAACCTCATGGATGCCCAGGACCCATGAGTGTCTACCGAGATGAAGATCCAATCATCATGGGATGAAGCTACCGGTCCGAGTTCAAGGAAGTGTCTGTGAAGACTGTACCCCCGAAGTCTTAGTTTGTCCCTTGTAGCCGCAGTGTAACCGCTAGTAGCTCTTCGCTAGTGTTGTACCCCTTGTTGTTTTAATGAATCTGTGAGTGCTGCTTGTCTGTGTGAATTGCTTGTTGTGTGTGCCAGCAAGGCCTTTGTGCCCTGCTCCCCTCTTATAAAAAAAGAAAAACATAATAACAAAGAAAATTAAATGATAACATAAAGAAGATCTTAGGTTCTTCTCTCATCTTATGCTCTTCCCCCTGGGGAGCACCAGTTCTGTTTGTCAAGAAGAAGGATGGAAGTATGAGGATGTGTGTAGACTACAGATCCTTGAATGAAGTGACCATCAAGAACAAGTACCCTCTGCCCAGGATTGATGACCTGTTTGATCAGTTAAAAGGTGCTAAGTACTTCTCCAAGATTGACATAAGGTCCGGGTATTATCAGCTGAAGATCAGAGAAGCAGATATCCCAAAAACAGCTTTTGTATCCAGATATGGCCAGTATGAGTTCACAGTTATGTTCTTCGGACTAACCAATGCACCTGCATACTTCATGAATCTCATGAACAAGGTGTTTATGGAAGAATTAGATAAGTTTGTCGTTGTCTTCATTGACGACATACTAATCCATTCAAAGAGTGCAGAAGAGCACGAGCAGCATCTGAGAGTAATTTTGGAAAAGCTCAGAGCCCACAAGTTGTACGCCAAGTTCAGTAAATGTGAATTTTGGCTTGAGAAAGTTGCCTTCCTTGGCCACATTCTGACAGCAGAAGGAGTTGCTGTAGACCCTGAGAAAGTTGAAGCAGTTACTCATTGGCCTCAGCCAACAAATGTGTCAGAGATCAGAAGCTTTCTTGGATTAGCGGGTTATTACCGCCGATTCGTTGAAGGATTTTCCAAGATAGCCAGACCAATGACAGAACTTCTCAGGAAAGACAAGAAGTTTGAATGGACCCAGTCTTGTGAAAGAAGCCTTCAAGAGTTGAAGAGAAGACTGACAACAGCACCAGTGTTAGTCTTACCTGACATTCACAGAGATTTTGTTGTCTACTGTGATGCATCAAGACAAGGCTTAAGATGTGTCCTAATGCAAGATGGTAGAGTTGTTGCCTATGCATCAAGGCAATTGAAGACTCATGAGCAGAATTATCCCACTCATGATCTGGAGTTAGCAGCAGTAGTGCATGCCCTCAAGATTTGGAGGCATTACTTAATTGGAAACAAGTGTGAGATCTACACGGATCACAAGAGTTTGAAGTATATCTATACTCAGCCGGATCTGATTCTGAGACAACGAAGATGGTTAGAGTTAATCAAGGACTATGATTTGGAAATCCACTACCATCCAGGAAAAGCAAATGTTGTTGCAAATGCCTTAAGCAGAAAAGCCTACTGCAACTACCTCATGAACCACAATGATCACTTGTCGATCGAGATAAAGAAGCTTAATCTGGAGATAGTACCTCGAGCTTGTGTGAATAATCTAATTGTGCAACCAACACTGGATGAACAGATCAGACAAGCCCAGCTCAAAGATCAAGAGTTAATGAAGATCCGCAGCCACACTGGAGAAAACAAAGCTCCAAACTTCAGAGTAGATGATAAAGGCACTCTGTGGTATAAAGACAGAATCTGTGTACCACAAGATGGAAAGTTCCGAGAGATAATCATGGATGAAGCCCACAACTCAGCATATTCCATCCACCCAGGATCTACCAAGATGTATCTTGATTTAAAGGAAAAGTACTGGTGGAATGGAATGAAGGCAGATATAGCCAAGTTTGTTGCAGAATGTGATGTCTGTCAGAGAGTCAAGGCAGAACACCAGAAGCCTGCAGGATTACTCCAGCCCTTACCAATCCCTGTGTGGAAATGGGATGAAGTCGGCATGGATTTTATAGTTGGTTTTCCTAAAACAAAGAAGGGATATAACTCTGTATGGGTAATAGTGGACCGACTCACCAAGGTCGCTCACTTTATTCCTGTACGAACCAACTATGGAGGAGACAAGTTAGCCCAGTTGTACATTGACAACATAGTGAAGCTACATGGAGTACCGAGCAGAATTGTTTCTGATAGAGGTACCCAATTTACCTCAAGGTTTTGGAAAAGCTTACATTCTGCTTTGGGAACTAAGTTGGATTTCAGCACTGCTTATCACCCTCAGACAGATGGTCAGACAGAGAGGATCAATCAAATTCTTGAAGACATGTTGAGAGCCTGTGCATTGACCTATGGCAAAGACTGGGAAAAGAGTCTAGCTTATGCAGAATTCTCATACAACAACAGCTACCAAGCTAGCCTCAAGATGTCACCTTTTGAAGTGTTATATGGCAGAAAATGCAGAACACCTCTGATGTGGTCAGAAGTTGGAGAGCGTTCTCTTACGAGACCCTCCATTGTTAAAGAAGCAGAAGAAAAGGTTGCAGAAATAAGAGAGAAGTTGAAGGAAGCACAGTCTCGTCAGAAGAGTTATTCAGACAAGAGACGAAGGGATTTAAGCTTCCAAGTTGGAGACTATGTGTACCTTAAGGTTTCCCCAATTAGGGGTACACGTCGTTTCCAAGTCCGTGGCAAGTTAGCACCACGCTACATCGGACCGTACCGAGTACTGAAGAAGATCGGTACAGTGGCATACAGGATTGAGCTACCACCAGAGTTGGCAGATGTGCACAATGTTTTCCATGTGTCCCAGCTCAAGAAGTGTCTGAGAATACCAGAAGAACATGTCTCTGTGGAGACCTTGGATTTACAAGATGACCTCCGATATCGGGAAGTGCCGATTAAGATTTTGGATGTAACAACCCGTCAGACCAGAGGATCAACAGTTCGTCTGTATCGTGTTCAGTGGAGTCGGCACACAGAAGCAGAAGCTACATGGGAAAGAGAAGATGCTTTGAGGAAGGAGTATCCCCATCTCTTCGAGGATGAGCCTGAATCTCGAGGACGAGATTCCTTTAAGGGGGGTAGGTTTGTAACGCCCTGAAAATCGACCCTAAAAATTTTAAAATAAAAATCGAAACTTAAATCGGAAGTTTTCAAAACTTTTCAAAAATCCCTCTCTTGTTCTGGACCACACCAACTGGATTTTCCGGTCTGGTCTATTTCTTTCCCTTCTCCATCCTCGCGCGCTAAATTGCCGTCCAGCGCGTTTTTACCTTCACCTAACCAGTGACCGTCATTTATTCCTTCGCATAAGCTGGCACATCGCTCGGCCCCGCACGAGTCATCTCGTCACATTAATTATCTCGAATGACCTGACGACACTATGCACTATGCTTGAGTCGTCTCGTCGTCTTGAACCTTGTGCCAACACTATGCACTATGCTTGAGTCGTCTCGTCATCTCAAACCACGTGACGACACTATACACTATGCTTGTGTTATCTCGTCGCGTCTCGTCGTTGTCTCATCAGCCCAAATCCATACGCCAACTCCATCTTTGAGTCGTCTCGTCGCGTCGAGTCGTCTCGTCAAACCAAAACCATACGCCACACCATTGGCCCCGCCGTCTCGTCATTGTCTTTTCTTCCACCCCGTGCACTGGCACAGCACGCATGTTTTCTTTACCTACCTCGGTCCGCGCCTTTAATCTCGCCTACCCGTGCCTTTATTCAAGCCTGCATGAACCATCCCATCAACCCAAAGTCTCACTCCGCTCCGGCAGCCCCGCTATCCCATCACTCTAAAGCAACACTCCACCCTGCCGCTCCAATCCAGCAGCCTTCCTTGTGCTCCGCAGAGCATTCACTACGCTGCTCGCTCTAGTCCCGTCGCTCTGGCTCGCGCACGCAGCTACGCGACGCACCGCCCTGGCCCCTCTCCTCTCTGCAGCTTGCGTCTACTCAGACCAAAGCCGCACGCTGCGCCGAGCCATGCCCACTTGCGAGCACGCGCGCACCTCGCTCAAGCACCTTTACTCCACCTACATGAGCCGTCTCGTCACCCCAAAGCTACACGTCAATGCCACCATGCCCACTTGCATGCTGCACCTGCCACTTGCTTGAGCCGTCTCATCGCACTATCACCCGGCCCCCGCTTGCATATACCACTTGCATGAGCCGTCTCGTCGCACTATTACCTGGCCCCCCTTGCATGTGCCACTTGCATGAGCTGTCTTGTCGCACTATTACCCCGCACGCCAACGCATGACCACTTGCATGCGCTACTGCCTGAGCCATCCCATCACCGCCCCACACCGCGCATGCGCATCCGCGCCGCAAGTGGCCAAGTTGCCTGACGCTCGCGTCCCGTCGCTCCAAAGCCGCACGCTACGACGTCGGCCCCGCTGTCCCGTCCTTGCCGGCAAGCTTCCGCCTCGCCGCGCGCCTATAAATAGCCTTTCTCCGCAGCCCTTCCGCCACCGTGCTGCCCAGACCAGTCGCAGGTGAGCCTCTGCCATTCTTCTCTCTGTTCCTCCACCCGACCGAGCGCCGCTCCGTCAATCTCCACCTCCCCGGCCCACTTAATCTACCCTTTTCCTTTGTCAACCGAGCACCACCAGCAGCCCACAGCACGTGTACGTGCTGTTGTTTTCTTTTCCGAATTTATTTTCGGATTTAATCCATAGCCTTCAGTCTAAAATTGATATCTCACTCGTCCGAGCTCCGATTGACCCGATTCTTCCTCCTAAATTCATCTAAAATCGAGCTCTATCCATTCCTACCAGTTTCATCTTTTATAGAGCTCATCTTCTATTTCTTTTGTATTTATTTGTGTTTGTTTGCTTGTTTGCCGGTCGCGTAGCTAACGGAGAGTACGAGTACGCGGAGGAGGAGGAGCAGGAACCAGGAGCCGAAGACTTCGAGCAGGAGCTTCCCGAGGACGTCAACGAAGGCAAGTCACAATCCGTTTTCCCTTTGATCATACTGCTCCTATGTTTTATAAACACAACCCGTAGCAGCCGTTTTATTGCATGAAATGATTGACCTGGTATTTGCAAAACCTTTGTTTAGTATGACCAAGACCACTGAGCCTTATATTATCTGTCCTAAATTATTCCCTGTTAAACCTAGGATATCCATGTATGAATATTATTTACGCATGGATGATTTCCTTGTTGTAGAAATGCTTAGGACTGTGTATCACTAAGTGCTCTACTTATACTTAGCTTTTGAAAATGTGAAAACCGTGATTGGTGTTGTGTGGTAGTAGTAAGGTTGGGTGATAACTAAAGAAAGATGAATGAATGAACTTGGGTTAGAGCTGAGGTGATCCGGATGATATTTATGGAAGATTAAGCGTCGCCTCTGTGGTGTGCTTATGACAAGTGATATGGGAGATGAATGCCGCCTCTGTGGTGGGTTCATATATGTGGAGATGATTGCCTTGGCTCGTATAAGGACCGAGTTGCTTGTGACATCCTACCTAGCCGTTTATTCAGTACGACCACACTACCGTGTATGCGGCACGGCTTAGTCTAAACCCCGCCAGCTAGTCTGTTAATCGCCTGGAGGCTGGAGATGCAATGGGAGCCCATGGAGCAGGTGGACGTGCTGCAGACGTGTGCGACCCGGTCGAGGCCTAGATCAGAGGCTAGACCCCTGGATAACTCCCATGGCGATTAGTCGGGACGATGCTGTGATGGGTAATGGCTTTGTGAGTCTTCACACCACCCGCGCAGTGGCTTGTGATGCACTCAGATTGTGGGTACAGCGTACAACCTCTGCAGAGTGTTAAAATCTATTCGAATAGCCGAGTCCACGGTCACGGACATGGCTTTGGTTCGGTCCAAGAACTAGCATGGGGTGGGTGCTTATCTCCTTGATGTGTGAGTTGTTTTTGAGAATAGGTCCGGCCTTCCGCCGAAGGTTGTCGTGGACGGGGTGTCCGGCAACGTAAAATTTGACCAACCCCTTAATATCTTAATTTGATGCTTTTGCTAAAATGCTTTATAAACTGAACCCCTGCATGTGTAAAACTTGCTTTATTGCAACGTTAAACCTGATGGCCTTTACCTTGCTACTGCCAAGTGCATACATTTATCCATTGATGGTAGGGTAAGGGTTGCGACTTGCTGAGTACTTCTGTACTCATTCTTGCTTGCTGATTACAGAGGAAGATCCAGACTTCGTCGACGCCGACGGTGAGGAAGACGATTAAGCTTGGTCTCGTCCGCACCCGAGCTGCCTGTGGCATTAGTCTACCGCTTAGATGCTTCCGCTGGTTGAAGACCTAGATGTTATCATCGGGGTCTGGTGTGTACTTGTTGTTTGTTATCTTTTGATATTCTTGTTGCTTATCGATCGACCCTAGCCAGGTCGCGACTTGTAATATCACCTGTTGTAAGACTTGATTGTACCAGCGACTGATCCAGGGACTGGTATAATAAAGTGTTTAAGCTCCTGGGATAACCGGGGTGCTTCACTATTGCTTGGTGGTAGTGGACGACTACTCAAGATATACTTGGGTATTCTTTCTTGAGAACAAGGCACAAGCAATCGGGATATTCAAGAAGTTTGCTAGAAGAGTGCAAAATGAGTATGGGCATCGCATCAAGAAGATTCGGAGTGATAATGGGACGGAGTTCAAAAACTCTATCATTGAAGACTATTGTGATGAGATTGGCATCAAGCATGAGTTCTCGGCTACATACACTCCTCAACAAAATGGTGTTGTTGAGAGGAAGAACAAGACCCTTATCACTCTTGCTCGTGCTATGCTTGATGAGTACAACACTCCGGAGAAGTTTTGGGCGGAAGCTATCAACACCGCATGCTATACCTCTAACCGGATCTATCCTCACAAGTTGCTAAACAAGACTCCATATGAAGTGATTGTTGGGAGAAGACCGAATGTTGCCTACTTCCGGGTGTTTGGTTGTAAGTGCTACATCTACAAGAAGAGGGAAAGACTTGGCAAGTTCGAGAAGAGGACCGACGTGGGCATTCTTGTCGGTTACTCGGGCTCGGCCAAGGCTTATCGGGTTTACAACACCTCTACCGGCTTTGTTGAAGAAACCTATGATGTGCAATTTGATGAGTCTCACGGGTCTCAAGAAGACCCTCCTTCTTCTCATATTGTAGGTGATGAACCCGTGGAGGAAGCTTTGGAGAACATGCCCATTGGTGAAGTTATTCCTCGTGAAGACGAACCTCCGACACCTCCTCCAACAACTTCATCAAGCGGACCTTCTACGAGCACATCTCAAGTGAATCCAAGCTCTCCCTCAAGTGAACAACATCAAGCACCTTCAAGTGATCCGCAACAAGCATCTTCGAGTCAAGCTCCATCAAGCGAACCGCAACAAGCGCCATCAAGTCCACCTCATGCATCTACGAGCCAAGCTTCACCGAGCAATCAAGAACAAGCACAATCTACTTCAACTCAAGATGATGGCTCGGGTTCACCTCTTCGACAACAAGACACTCACATCTCAAGGGAGCAAGCCGCAAGAGACGCGCAAGACACTTCGCCGGCTCCTCCTCCTCCTCGACAAGAACCTTCAAGGAAGCACAAACCCATTGCTCGGGATCATTCACGTGATCTCATCATTGGGAGTCCTTCTCAAGGGATAAAGACTAGGAGAAGTCAATATAAACCTAATTATGTTGATGAAGCTAACATTGTTGAGAACTTCTCTTTTGTCTCTACCCTAGAGCCGAAGACGATCGAGGAAGCCTTGAAAGACCACAAGTGGGTGCTATCCATGCAAGAGGAGCTCAACAACTTCAAGAGAAATGATGTTTGGAAGTTGGTGAAGCGGCCCAAGCGATCCAATGTCATTGGCGCTAAGTGGGTCTTCAAAAACAAGCAAGATGAGAAGGGAGCAATCGTGAGAAACAAGGCAAGACTTGTGGCGAAGGGCTACTCTCAAGTTGAAGGCGTCGATTTTGACGAGACTTTCGCCCCCGTCGCTCGTCTTGAGGCTATAAGAACACTTCTTGCTTATGCTTCTCATTTTGATTTTAAACTTCACCAAATGGATGTGAAAAGTGCATTTCTCAATGGACTAATCAATGAAGAAGTTTATGTAGAGCAACCTCCCGGCTTCGAGGACCCCGAGCATCCGGACCATGTGTACAAGCTTAAGAAGGCTCTCTACGGACTCAAACAAGCACCAAGAGCATGGTATGAACGACTTCGAGATCATCTCATCACCAAGGGCTACAAGATCGGTAGTATCGACAACACTCTCTTTACTAAGCATATTGGTGATGATCTCTTTGTTTGTCAAATCTATGTTGATGATATCATCTATGGCTCCACTAACGAAATCTATAATGATGAGTTCCGTGCTCTTATGAAGAAAGAGTTTGAGATGTCCATGATAGGTGAACTTCATGTCTTCCTCGGTTTTCAAGTCAAGCAAATGAAGGAGGGCACGTTCATCTACCAAGAGAAGTACACTCGGGATCTTCTTAAGAGATTCGGCATGGAAGACTCCAAGCCCTACGACACACCTATGGCTACAAGTGTTCCTCTTGATGTGGATGTAAAAGGTATACCGGTGGATCCTAAACTCTATCGCTCTATGATTGGTTCACTTCTTTACCTTACCGCATCTAGACCGGATATCATGTTTAGTGTGTGCCTTTGTGCTCGTTATCAAGCTAACCCCAAGGAGTCCCATATGAGTGCCGTGAAAAGAATTCTTAGGTACATCAAGAGTACTCCTACAATGGGCCTATGGTATCCAAAAGGCTCGGACTTTGGACTTGTTGGCTATGCGGACTCGGACTTCGCCGGATGCAAAGTGAGTAGAAAGAGTACCTCCGGTGGATGCCAATTTCTTGGACAATCACTCATCTCATGGAGTTCCAAGAAACAAAATTGTGTGGCTATCTCTACGGCGGAGGCGGAATATTTGGCGGCCGGTGCTTGTTGTGCTCAACTCCTATATATGAAGCAAACCCTATTGGACTATGGATTATCTTATGGGCAAGTACCTCTCTATTGTGATAGCGAAAGTGCTATCAATATGGCTCTCAACAAGGGTGATCACGGCCATGCCAAGCACATTGAAGTCAAGCATCACTTCATTCGTGATCATGTGGCCAAGAAGGATATTGAATTGATTGGTGTTCGGACTCATGAACAATTGGCGGACATCTTCACCAAGCCACTTGACAAGAAGACCTTTTGTAAGCTCCGGGGAGGACTTAATGTTCTCGACCTCTCCGACTTCACTTGATATCCTTGAGCTTACATATGTATATATGTATATATACTTTGCTTGTTTTTGTTTGTGTTGTTGTTTTTGTGTGTTCTTCTTGTTTTGTAGGACCGACGACTAACCTTCTTGAGATAGCAATGAGCATGGGTTAAGCTTGGGATTGGTGGCACTTGGCTCCCGAGGCTTTGAAGAATGGCTCGTTGTGATCAAGCTCATGGAGGGCTCAAACTTGTTGTTGGTAACTTCGCTCTTAGCTTTCTCTTGTTTTACCCTTATAGCATCATGCATTGTACACTTATCATTCCTTGCATTTGCATCATGCATCTTGCATAAGTGTCTCGGCGCCGAGCACCCATCTAGGGGGAGTTGCTTATTCACAATATGAGTATATGACCTCCTATGATGAATTTATAGCAATGCTATATGAGCTTCATGCCCATTGAACCAAGATTTTTGAGCTCCAAGGTTAAATCCACTTGCGCGGCTCAAAGTCTAAGGGTTCATACATTTCCATCATCATCAACTAACCCCTATGTACTTCAAGACAATATTCTTTTGAGAATGTGTGTAGGGAAATTGTTGGGAGATGGAGAATCACGGATCAAGGGGGAGCTTCACGCCAAAATCAAGTAACTCATTTTCCCACTCGTCTCATACATTTACACTAACCTTTTCTCCTTTGGAAGATTTCTTTTTGGATGATAGATGCCAAAGGGGGAGAAGAGTTGGGCTTAATGATCGAGCAAGAATATGGGGGGAGAAGAGTTCGAGCGAAGAAGAGTACGGGAAGAAGAGTTCGGACTTACAATGAGTTAGAAGATGTCACCTCAAGGGGGAGTTTGTACAAGAGAAGATCAAGTGATCAAGACGATCGATCTTCGCACAATCTTGAGGTGATGAAGAAGAAGCAATGCCGTCTCAAGGGGGAGTGTGCGCGAATGAAGATCAAGTGATCAAGATGATCGATCTTCACACAATCTTGAGATTGGTGCACTTGTCAAGGGGGAGCGGAATTCTACAAAGTAAGTATGAAGGTAAACCCCTTGCAAACTTTTGCTTGTCATAGCTCCATGTGCTTTCATTCACTTGTGATATGAGTTTTTGCTCTAACTTGTGACTTCTTTTGAGCTATGACTTGCCTCGACCTAATCAACAAGGTAACTACCTCTCTATCATATACTTGTTGTTTTAGTGTCTTGATCGAGTTGCGCTTTTATCTTGGCTTTTGTCATTACATTCTTTATCTTCTCGATCATTTTTATCATGGTTGTCATCCATCACCAAAAGGGGGAGATTGTAAGCTTCATGACCATTGGAGCTAGGGAAACCCCAAGGTATGAATGTTTTGGTGATAGGATGAGAACCATGAATGTGACTAACACTCTTTGTGAGATCTTATAGGTCACATATGAAGAAAGCTTCGTCCGTTGGTGGTGAACGCCAATACACCATGAACTTATTGACAAGGATGATTGGTTGCCTTCATCTACACAAGAACGGACTTGATGGAGTCGCGGAGAAGACATGGATCAAGGCTAAGGACATGCTAGATCCAAGCGGGTGTTGCTTGGTTAGATGTTAGCTTGAGTCCATAGGAAAAACCGGACTATCAAGAGGGTTCGAGGTGGTTCTCTTGGTACACACTAGTTATAGAGATCATTGGATGCATGGTGAGTCTCTCAGGGGCTAGGGTGGCAGAAGAGAGTTGAAGGAACCAAAGAAGATCAAGTCTTGAAGAAGAAGATCAAGAAGAAGATCGAAGCTGCGAAGGCAGAAGGGACCGGACAGTACGGTCAAGGAGACCGTACAATACGGTCTACAGAGGAAATCCAGACAGAAGAGCTTAAGTTTCTGGAAGTGGAAGAATAGAGACCGGACAGTGGACCGGACAGTACGGTCCTAGGGACCGGACAGTACGGTCTCTATTGGAAGATCCAGACAGAGAAGCTGAAGTTTCTGGAAGCTGAAGAATGAAGACCGGACAATTGAGAGGATGGTACGGTCATGGAGACCGTACAATACGGTCTTACAGGAGAAGAGCAACAGAGAAGGAGAAGTTTCTGTTGGCTGAAGAAGAAGTGGAGACCGGACAATACGGTCCTAGGGACCGTACAATACGGTCTGGTCTGAGATGATGAACAGCACTCCCCGGACGCCAGTCTGGTAGAGACCGGACAATACGGTCAAATGGAGACCGGACAATACGGTCCATTGTACGGTCCCTACGCAGACTGGGTACTTTTGGACAACGGCTAGTTTGAGGTTGGAGGCCTATATATAGTCGGTTGTTTACCTCTTTGAGGTGCTCTTGGACCCAGGAAAGAGGGGAGGTGCTGCCAAGAAGCCAAGAGGAAGAAGTGTGAAGCACTTGAGAGGGATTTGGAGTGATCCTAGTGCTTGAGAGAGTAGCAAGTTGCATCCTTTGATCTCTAGGCTAGTGTGGGCTTGAGAGAGTCATCTAGGGCTGTTACTCTTGGTCTATGGCAAGGCCTAGACCGGTTAGGCGTCGGTGTTGAGCTGTCCAAGGAGAGTGTGGAAGCCGACACAAGTTTGTACACGGTCTTGGAGCTTCCCGTGCGAAAGAAGCATCACTAGTGGAGCGCCCTTTGGCACGCATCAAGTGCGGAGCCTTACCTCCGGAAGAGTACCCGGGATCGAGCCCGGCGGGACGTGCCCGCGACTTCACTCGGAGGGTGAAGTGTGCTCTAGGAGGGATCGCCATCGAGCGGAGGGACGGGGTCGAGACTCCGGCGGGAGTGACCCAACGTGGAGTAGGGGAAGGCGCCATCCTTCCGAGACCACGGGAAAACATCATGAGCATTCTCTATCCCTTCTCCTTTACTACTCGCATTTACTTATCGCACTTCATATGATCGCTTGTAGTACTTGAGTTGTGCTCATATCTTGCTTGTGTGTTTACCTTGGTACCTACTAGCTTCACTAGGCTTGCTTGATTGCCTTGCTCGTGTGCTTACTTGTTATAGCCTATCTAATAGCTCTAAGGACTCTACTTAGTGTGCCTAGTATCTTGGTTGCCTTGTCTCTAGTTATCTTGTTCCTTGCCTTGCCTAGCTTAAGTCTTCCGCTTTCTATCTATCTTGTGCTAGGTTGCTAGTGTGGTGTGATTGTGTTATCTATATGCACTAGCTATATAGGTTAAGGATACTCCTTAGTGTGCTTTACCTTGTTACTAGAACTACTTGCTAGGAGTTGCTTGGGTGTAAGTGTTTGGAAATAGATTCTAGAGTGCACCGATTCACCCCCCCCCCCCCTCTCGGTCACACGATCCTTACAGCACGGTCCCCTAACACAGACGAAGAAGAAATTCAAACCCAACGCACACCCAGGTCTAGGACAGGGGAAAAACCCGGAGCAAGTATGCGACGCTTACCGGCGGAGACGCTTGTACTGCGGGCGGACTCCGACGTCCGGCACCTGCAGCACGACGGAGGGAGGCGTCGAGCTCCGGTCCCTCTTCGACGCGGGCAGTGGCGTAGTCGGTGGCGGTCGAAGAAGGCGGGCTCGGCTCGGCGGGTCTCTTTCCCTTGTCGCCGGCGGCCGGAGCGGGCCCCTGCGGCCCTGGGCGCGCAGTCGAACTCCGAGGAGGGCTGGCAGCGTCGCGAACTCGGAAGGCTTGCTGCGGCGCCACGGTCTCGGTCAGCCAGGCGTGGTTGAGATTGGGCATCGCCGCCAAAATGTCACGGCGTCGGGGGTCCAGGTGCAGCGGCTTCACGTCATCCGGATACCGCAAGGTATCCGGGGGATTGGTGTCCGTCAGCGCATTGTACGCCGTCCTCTCCTCCGACGGCGTCAGATCGGAGTCGGATCCCCGACGGGTCCGACCAACGAAGTTGAAGTCGGAGTACCTCCACGTCAGCTGGGGGCGGTCCCGCAGCGGGGCGATCCTCTTCCGCAGAAAATCGTGGATCACGATTCCCCCGTGGAGGCCGGCAGCGGCGAGGATGGCGATGCGGTTGGTCACCGGCTGGAGCCATGAAGGAAGGCGAGGGCAACCCTCCCAGTACTCCGTCGACTCGGCCGGCGCGGACCTCGGGAAGGAGAGGCGGCGGAAGGGCGCACCGCCACGGAGGTAGAACCAGTCGCTGCGCCACCGGTCGAATCGCGCCCTGGGCGCGAAGTCGATGTACGTCTCGCCCTCGGTCCGGCGGCTGAAGCGGACGCTTCCCACGGGGTCGTCCCTCCCCATCGAGCGGAGCCGGTAGTAGCGCCGGAACAGCTCGACGCATGGGCGCACCCCCACGAAAGATTCGCAGAGGTGCGCGAACACGGACAGGATCAGGATTGAGTTGGGCGGAAGGTGCGCCAGCTTGATCTTGTACTGCAGCAGCACCTCCATCAGGAAGAGAGAGAACGGCGGGATCGCTCCGGCCAGAACGAAGGGGAGGAAGGAGACGATCTCCCCTCCGTCGTGGTCCGGATTGACGTCGGCGGTCGCCGCGCGCACCGTGACGCGATCTTCCCCTTGGGGGTCCGGCAGGTGCAACCGCACCTGCTCCAGATCCCCCTCCTCCAGGAAGTTCGACACCGGCAGAGCCGGCTCCTCCGGCGCTGCAGCCGCAGGAGGAGGAACCGGGTGCGCCGAGGTCGACCGGTGGCGGCGGCGAGCTTTCTTGTCCCCGGCCATCGGCAAGGAGAGCGAGGAAAGCAAGAACTCGAAAAACCCTGAAAGGCAAGGGAGCAAGAAGACGGAGAGCGCGAGGAGTGCAACCGCAGCGGAAGAGTGTGGAAGTGGTGAAGTCGGAACGCTGCGCCAGTCCTTTTATCAGGACGGGGCAGGCGAAACGACGCCTCGTAGACGACAGAAGTCCGCGTGGGCCCCGCCACTATCTTCGCGAGCGAGCGCCGCGCAACTGACAGGGCCGCGGCGTTTCGCCTTCCGAGGGAAAAACGGCGTGCGCGCAAGAACCTACCCAAAGGAGCTGACGAGTGGGCCCCGATCGACCCCAGCGTCCCGCTTGGCGTCAACCGGGGCGGGGGCTCCTGTCGGTGTACTGGGAACCAGGGTGCCCACTCCCCCGGTCAAAAGGCCGGCCCGAATCCCTCTTGGGCCGGGGAAGACGGCCGCGCGCTAGATGGGCCGAGGCGGCCCAGCAGGCTGGCGCGAGGCACTGGGCTCCCGGATGGCTCGCGCCCGTGAGCCGTCCGGCGTTGCCACGTGGCTACGCCCTGGCGCTCCCGCGACCCTCCGCGGGGCGCGGATAAGGATGGGGTCCCACGAGCCTGTGGGAACCCGACGCGTGGCGGCGGTCGTTCGCGGTGCCTCCGTAGCGCCGCGGCTCGACGAGACGACCCGAGATTTCGTGCGGCAACAGTGCGCGCGGATCCGGGGCGCGGGGATTCCTTGCAGAGGGGGTCCCACCTGCCAGCGACTGCCCGCGCGGCCGCGCGGGCAGGTCGCTGGACTTCAATGCGCGTGCGCACCACGCGGGGCTGCGACTGATGGACGTGACCCGACCGGTCATAGCCCTGTAGCGCCCTGTCAGGCCGGCCGGGAGGCGTGGCTGACGAGTGCCGCCTGCTCCCGTACGGTGCGACGCACGGATCGAGGGCCCGTCCGGTGGATCCGGCTCCTCTCCGCGCTTCGCTGCCTCCGCAGCGGCGCGTGCGCTGTACGACCGACAAGACAAGACGGCGAAGGTCATCCGAACAATGAAGGCAGGACGAGCGAAGCCCGCTGACAGTAGAATAGACGCCCGGCATCTCGGGCGGAGAAGGGCTGCCAGCCGGTGCCCTCATAACGGCCCATAAACGGGTCCGGCCTCTTCTTGCACTATAAAAGGGGAGTGCCTTGTAACATGGAAGACACACCACACTTGAGCAATACCAGACAAGCAGGACGTAGGGTTTTACACCTCCGGGTGGCCCGAACCTGGGTAAACGCTTGTGTTCTCCCTCTCTCTCGACTGCGATTTCCGACACTTAGAACCGCTCGCTCCCCTCCGAATCTCAAAGGGAGGCCGTGTTAGGCCCCCATTTGCCGTGGTTTCCACACCTCGACAATAGTTTTGTTCCGACCATGATATTAACATGGGTTGGAGTACTAATTAAGAGCAAAATCAGCAAATGATCACTATGCAACCACTATTTCTAAGAAAAAAATGACAACCGGGGCATGGGCCCTGTAAAAGCTCCGCCCAGTTTTGTAGCCCCTGCTTTTGCACTGCATAATTGAGGTCACCACCATGTCAAAAACAGTGATTTCCACTGCTTTTGCAAGAAAATCATCGCTGACCCTAAGACTAAGAGGCAAACAGCTAACTGGAGGACTGGCTTTCTCCAGAATCTAATAAGAACTGGAGGAGTGGTAGCTCTGGAATGTCAAGAAGGTGGGACAAGCATGTTGGGGCCACACGGAGGCGGGCGAATCAGGAACATACAAGATATTGCTAACATAGAGGTGAGGTGACAGGGGTGTGTCAGAACATGGTGTACACAGAACATAGAGGCGGAACAGAGGACAGGGAGGAGGCATTCGGAATGGAGCCTGGAGGAGAGCGTGGGCGGCCAGAAGCACATATCAGGACATGCATGGCAGAAACAGGAAGAGGGGATGGCCGCTTGGGGTAGCATATGTGAAGTATAACACTGCATCGGTTCGAGCATTTCGTTTTCTTGGAATTTCATTCAGAACTGGCATTCACCCAATCTCGTCTCTTGCCGATGAATCAACTTTTACCAAGTCTATGTGCAGTTTGGCTAAGTGAGCTGTACACTCTACTCGCGCGTTCGATAGCTTCACTTCCTTTTTCACATCATAGCTGCTTTTGCACAACGAACTTATATTTACTTCCGACTCTATTGTAATACATTCCCATTATCGCATACGACGAGCACAAATCACATCGATATATTACGAGGCAATGACGTTGACATGGACTCTAAGGTTAGCAACTGCGGATCAGTCCGATGACTCTGACTTGGTCTAACAAAGCGGTTACATCTGAAGTCATTCCCCTTTGCATTATCATGTGCCCTTTTTGGGGGAGAGGGGATGCAAATGGCGTCACCGAGCAACTCATGATCAAAATTTATGAATGGTGCCGTTCATAAATGGTACGAACATGCATTTGCAGGTTTCGTGGGCGGCCTTCGATCCTATGCCACACCGACTCAACTAAAAAACACTATGGATACATGCAGTACAAACATTTCGATGACACGGAACAAACAAGCATAAAAATGGTAGAGAAAAGGACGCCACAAGAAGAGAGGGCGATCCGTTATCATCAGTAGAACTGCGCCCCGGACGCGTATGTGCCGCCGAAGAACCACCCTGCCGGCGCGACATCGTTGGCCGTGACCTCGCGGCCGTCGTCTGACCGGATCCGGAACGAGAGGCTCTGCCCGTTGAGGTAGGCGTTGCTCTGCCAGCTGGCGCCCCAGTTGCGGCTCATGGCCATCCATCCGGTGGAGGAGCCCTTGATCCACGCCTGCGCCACAACGCCGCTGCCGCCGACGTTGGTGACCAGCACCAGCTCGAAGTAGCTGTTCCCGTTGACGGTGAACCTGACGCCGCCGCTGCGCTGGCACGGCACGCGGCGGTAGTTGACGGGAACGATGCCCGCCTGGTACACGGCGATCGTCTCCCACGCCGGCTGCGACATGTCGAAGTGGCGGCGCGGCGGGTTGCACCAGCCGCCGCTGTCCCCGGAGAGCGCCCAGTTGGGCGGGCAGAAGTTGGTGGCCGTCACGGTGATGGACCCCGGTTTGCACCATCTGGATTTACGCGCGTCGCAGGCGATGGTGAAGCAGGCGCCGCACATGGCGCCGTTGTTGAACAGCGCCGTGCTCAGCGCCGCCGACCGCGTGCCGTACCCGTTGTCGTACAGATTGCCGTACCCGCACGCGCCGCCTGGACACAAGATCACAGATAAGTGAATGAGTAGTTAGCATCTCCTATAAATAACTGATGAAAGCGACTCAATGCCAAAACATGCCACAGTGCAGGAAATGAAACTTACCCATGGTGCCCGACGCGTCGGCGCCGCCGTAGAACGTCGCGAAAGCGGGTGTCCACTTACGATGAGCCGCTTCCACTGATCGTCCGAGGAAGAAGAAGAAGGCGCACAGGGCCAGGAGAGCGAGCGTTTTCGCCATGCCGCTAGCCAGCTAGTATGAGGAGGGAGGCTGTACGGCTAATCGAGTGCTAGTTTCCTTTCTCGTGTGTCGTACTCGTGTCTGTGCAGAGGCATGTCGTCTACAAGGCCGTATATATACAGCGTGCTTTCTTGCTAGCTACGATCCAAGTACCAATCATCGATGGCATTCCCAACCGCTAAACTGATTCCGTTAGAGCTAAATCGATTTAGCGGTTAGATGAATCTCCCGTGGCCGCGAGGAAGCATTTTTCTGTTCTTGTTGCAACGAGAGGGATAGAATGAGAAAGCGACTGCCCAGCGCGTGGAAGGTTTGATTGACTTTGGCGCGGCTTTGCATGTTCGCGTTCATGATTGCGTTATTTGGTTAACACACGTTCAACGAATTGAAGAGAATGTAAGTTTATAGTACTATGACACTGCTCTGCAATGCTGGTGTCCATGTGCGCGCTATGTAGCCTGACATGCATGGAGGTGACGGCATCAGTTGCGTGATGATCATGTCATAGCAGATTAGCAGTACGCACTGATCACGGCGGCATTTGCGACGTTTACTTAAGGATCTAGCTATTTTACTTGCACTGTTGAGTGGACATCGATAGGGAGTACAGTGGAAATAAACACGCATATAGTGACAGGTTTTTCGGGCGATATGCAATTAAGACCAAAAAAATTTAACGCTATAATAAGATAAAAAAAAGTGTATTTAACGGGCTAGCTTGTTTTTCATTGCACCGTAATAACAAGAAAAAAGATCGTCGGTTCATGGTGAAGAGGTTGACGATTTGCAGTCAACGCAGACGTCCAGCGCACAGAATATCTGCATTGAAAATAAGTTGGCATGATTTAAGGGGCCGCACCTAATGGCACCCTTCCAAAACCGTCGGCTAATTCCTCTGTGGTGCAAATTTCTTACTCGTCATGTTGCATGCTTCCACTGAGTTAGGTGAGAACATGCATGTGCTCCTGCGGATAACACGCTTTCAGGTCACAAACGTGCATGAACTGTTTCTATGAACGACTTGGTATAAGCAATCCATTACGATTATTATAGAGATGTCAATTACGAGAGATCATCGACAAAACCATGCACATATAGTGGGGATTACACACCAACTAGTCGATACCGCCACTACAAAGCTGCACTAACTGTCTTAAATTCTAAACATGGAAGGGATAGTTTATTGCAGCAATGAAAAAATCGCCAACTTCAGTTCTTTATGTCAAAGGACATGCGAATTGGATATTAAATTTGGAGAGACAAGCAAATTGAGTCACTTATTCTACAAAATTTCATTGTTGGAGAATTTTGAACAGATGGGTTAGATGAATGGGACCGATCTAGCAAGTCACAAGAGCACTAATATAGCCCTGCGGAAAGAGAACGGACCATTGTTGTACCATTCAAATATATCTTCATTAGACTAATATAGCCATGCGGAAAGAGATTGGACCGTTGTTGTAACATTCAAATATATCATCCTCATTATTTGGAATTGAGGATACAAGAAAAGTTTAACGATCTGGGTCAATAAGCTACACTTCTCTGTTTCAAATTCAGTAGGACCATATCACCAATAAGCTACACCTAGCAAGACCGTTTGGGTTTCAGCCAAATCAATATGCAAAATGCAGTCTGACCAGATCAAAATACAAACTCAATATGCAGGAACACAACTCTTCAACTGTACAGTTTGATCAATTCAGTTATGTTCTGTTATTTACATCAACCAAGAGCATCCAGTTACATGTTCCCCACATATCTGTACAGAGGGGGTAGTGAAATGAACAGCAAGCTACCAACTCCAATTCAGAGTCTGCTTGCTCCAGGGGCCGACATCCATTGCCACAAAAACTAGTAGATGTCCCATGCCACACCAGCGAATTCAGCACTAACCAATCTTCCTCACTTCTATACAATTTGGGGTGGATACCTTCTCTCTAGACAGTTAAGACTTAATGGCAACTCTCATCCGGGTTATCATCATTCACATGCTCCCTGCCATGGAGCTCTCTCCTATCTTGTCGTTGTGATTGCTGTCCTCTTCATTGTCAAGGGAATCCCCTGCGTCATCTTCCAGAGGCATGTGGATACACATGCCATTGATTGGAAATGGTTCCTGAGTTTCATTCAGAACATTTATGGCATTATTAACACTAATAACTAAGCTTCAGCATCGCATATTAGAATCATCTTCATGCCGGTAGACTAAAAGTTTCATACCCTTGGTTGGAAGAATTGAGTTATATGATTTGATTACCTGATTTCCAGTGTCTGACCCATTGGGATGAAAGAGAATGGGGCGACATCTCTTGTCTTCATTCATCAAACTTGAGTTCTGAAAATGTGAAATAAGTGCAGTCCTTCCTTGGATTCTAGCATAAGCCAATGATGCTACTTTCTCACTGTTGAATTTCTCCCATTTCTTCCCATTAAACGCCTGCAAATTAATGAATACATCCAAAAACGTACATCTTTCAGGCTGTTCAGATTGATTCTACAGACTATTGACCGACTCAGCTCAGCTAGGCATGAAACAAGAACTTAACTCTGGTGATAACTACAGAAAACAGAGAACATGTAAGACAGTAAGGGCCAGGAAAGAAAAGCACACCTGGAAGAACGATATAATGTGCATTGGTGATATCATGTTGATGAATGCATATCCAACGTTGCATTTGTTCTGCATGCCAAAAATATACAAAACTAGGAGTTAGCCATCAAAACATACCCTTGGAAACTAACAGCAACATAAATAAATATAAAGCTTTAGTACCTTGAAATCAATTGGTAGGTAGAAAA
Organism: Eragrostis nindensis; assembly: GCA_012490785.1. Lineage (NCBI taxonomy): Eukaryota > Viridiplantae > Streptophyta > Magnoliopsida > Poales > Poaceae > Eragrostis > Eragrostis nindensis. Next base: position 716,643 of record JAAXCT010000069.1, on the reverse strand, counting down.
AGTCATAAGTTCCTTTGTGAAACTCGTCGATTGCAGCCAAAAGCATCTTAGAGGTATATCTGTTCAAATTCCAGGGAAAAAGAATTAGTGGACACAACTCGTTAAAGGAGTCCGACATGGAAATATGGTATTGGAAATGCATACTTATTTGGAATGTTTTTAATCATCAACGTTGTTCGAGTATCATCGCCTTTACGGATCTTCTCCAAATCAAGCTGATACTGCTTCCTGTTATCAGCTTGGAGCGCACTGCTGTCAACACGGCGGTTACGGGCACGGTCAATGGAGTTGTCAAGTCCAAAAGAACCAGGCCCTTGGTATGTAGGATTACTGTAGATCGGTTGTCCCAGTCTTGGTGAGAGCATTGGTCTAAAGTCAGTGGATTTATTATCTGTCAGACTTCCGCTTAACGAAGAAATGGGATTGACAGATGGACGCCCAACCATGTTCAGCATGAGGCCTCCCCCGTTTCTGACACCACCAATATTTCCCACATTCCCAAACTTAACTTGCTTCAAAAATGATGTTTCTGGGGATTCTGGAAAGAAGCCAAAATGGCTCCCGAATGGAGCACCTGAAGGGGCGGAGCCGACATGATGTTGATGCTGCTGATCTGAAGACCCAAACAATGAACTCTGACGGCTGCCATACAAGAAGCCTTGACCTTGAGAGCGATTATTAGATGACATTGCAGGTCCGATTGCTGGTGGACGCCAAAGAGGGGAGTGAGAATGTTCTGAATAAGGCTTAGGACTACCCCAGAGAAACTGGGGTCCTGTTAAAGTCCCAGGACTAGAACTCATATGCTCAGAGCTGCGATCAGGGTATGAGTGAGAATGCTGAAACGCAGCTCCAATGGACTGGTTGCTGTTTGAAAATACTTGATCATATTTGGACCGATTGCTATCTTTCCCAATAGGTGCAATCCTTGCAGCATTTGGTATTACTGAAGGCATGCCAACAGGACTCATTCCGTTTCCAGTTGGTGACCTGTTGAAACCTTGCAATGGATTGTTTTCTGTTGGACTGCTATAGTGAGCCCATGCCCCTGCCACACAAGAATAAATGACACGATTAATTATACAACTGTTCGATTGGCAAATACAGCACAACAACCAAATTTGTCCGATAGGAATACCTGGAGGAGAATTAGTAATAGGTGAGCCAACATGAGTATGTCTATAGCTTCTGGGCTCCTCTAGGTCCAAATCATGACCATGATGATGGATCAAGCTAAATCAGAAGATAACAAGAGAAAATTCATCAGATCAATAAAGCACAAAGGAGACATTCTACTGAAGAAGAGCACCTCGGTTAATTTATATTGCTAACGAATTGATGAACCATACATTAAAATGACTTGAGATTCAAGAAAAAGGATGCTCAGAAACCATACATATCAAACTGCATGTGGAATGTTAACTTGCAAAAATATCAGAAATAAACCCCAAAGTACCAACGAGAGCATGAGGTCTCGAGAACCAAATCAAAATAAGGTAGCTTGATAGGTGTATGCATCATAAAGATATGCCATGGTCATAAATAGGCTCCATCTAATTATGGTATCAATAAATTGTTATTTAGAAACAGGTCACAGATCAGATGAGATATCAACAAGCAAATAGACTAAGGGAAAACTGAGTCATCATCGTACTTTCTACGTGTGCCTCCGGGGCGGCTTGGTTCAAGCTTGATTCGTTTTCCAGCTATCTCACTTTTATTCAGTGACCGGAGAGCAGCCTCTGATGCTCTTACATCATAAAACTCTATAAACTTATGGTGCTTTTTATTTGGCGTCTCTCTTATCTGCAAATAGATACAAACGCAATCAACATGACTACACCGAGGAAGATAAAAAGATAAGAGAGAAACCAACACTAGGAGTCATATCCTAACCTCCTTTACTTCTCCATATGCCCCAAAAATCTGACGAACCTCTTCATTAGATACTGAGGGATCAAGGTTAAAAATTACAAGAGTTCCCTGGTTTAAATCTTTGTCCGATGGGTTCTCCTGAAAAAAAAAATAACATAGTAATCATTACAAAGTACCTTTCATCCGTGTAGGTGCAACAGAAAACTAATAAATAAATAAAAACCTTTGGGATGGAAAAATGAATGTCAAGCTTTCTCCTCCTCAGTGGCTTGTTCTGCAATGCACGCATTGCATTGCGTGCAGATCGGATATCAAAATAAGATATCATTACAAAACCCCTATGCTTTGTTGCGGTGTAAAGGGTTCGAATATCCCCATATTGCTGAAAAGACGATAAACACCAACATCAAGACCGATTGAGAATATGAGAGCTACAACGATAAAAGCTTCAGGAGAGCTTATTATCCAATATTGCAGATAAAGATATGTAGATTATCAAAGTTTTTATATTTCAAGATAAATACATAAATCAAACAACAAATGCAATTATTACCTCAAACAAAGAGCGCAGTTCAGAGTCCTCAACATTGCTATTGATGTTCCTTACAAACAATGTTCTGGACGGGTGTTCCCCATATGGATGCTCCCCCGCCACAGTTCCGACAGTGCTTGTGAGACCAAAAGGGTTGACTCCATTGCCTCCAACCCCATCACCAATACTTGAATTCCCCAAACCAGCTGTGATACTCTCGACAGGGTCTACGTCCAATTCTATGCCCCCTCCACTGCCAAATACATCAAACTCTTCCAGTTCCTCCGTGTTATTTGTCTGCCCAGTGGGCTCAATCTCATCTGTGATCCCAGCAAAAAGCTCGTCTTCGTCAGGCAACAGGTCATCAATCTGTCGAAGATCAAAATCAAACTTGTAGTCCTTCTCGTCAGGATCATCGTCAAACACTTTCATTTTGGCAGATGTGTCATCCATTAATGGGGTACCATGTGCAGAATCAGGAAAGTTCACTGAACAAAAAGGCAAGAGACATGATCAGGATATCAACAGAAGATGGCATTACTATGCTACACTACAAAGGAAAGATTTATGGAACTTTTGATGCATTGAATTTGAGATTAGCTCAATAAATAGATGCATGGAGTCCACATATTCAACAACTGGACTCGACAATCCTTTCCATCCCTCTATCTCCCTTGGCCCTACAATTCATCATCCTCTATCACCTCTTTGCAGAAATTTACCGTACCTCAGTCATCCCATGACTAGAGCTGAGTTTGGACAGCGATACTACTAACATTCACATACACAAACTACAGATACCTACTTGCACACTGCTTGCAATGCCTAAAGAAGATGGCGAGAGACATACACTTTTCATGAGGAAGAACAGGCAGCGAGGTTGAGAAAAGGCTTGTATCGCCCAGATCGCCACGTGTGTTGAGCAGCGACGGCGCAGGGAACCTCCACGGGTTATTATATCCAGCCATCTGCCGCATTTTGTTGGCAGGTGGGACTGCAAGACCTGTCAGAAAAGGCATATTTCACAGAAGTTCAGGTGATCACAATTCATAACACACATAGACACAAAGCTGGAATGGATGCTAGTTGCATTTTGCACTCACCTGGGGGATTGAAAGGATCTTGTGGTCGCTCCATCACTGCATTCGGTGGGAAATACCTAAAGAGCAATAAAGCGTCGATTAGCATTTGGTTGCGGTTATGCGAGGAGACAAGCTCATGAGGAAAATCAAATCAGTTTTTGTTGCACGTGGGTGACAAGCTTTGTACAACTGATCAGACTCTTCTACAATAATCTCAACAGTTTCAGAAAAAAATCAAAGTTGCAATCTATAAAGCAACTGGCATCGTTTCGATGCAAGTGCTAAACGAAGTAACCATGATCGAGGCTAATGGCACAAGGCAAGGGCATCTCTTTTGCCATCTGAAGCATTGAAACATTCGGCAAGCCAGATATGTAATTCGGAAGTAGAAAGAACCATCGTTTAGGGAGGAATTGGCGCTGGGCATGCGTGTTCAGTTGAACACACGGTTTCATAATATGGAAAAAATCGGTCTGATCACAGAAGCAGCGAACAGATTTATGTCACAGAAGAAGCAAGTCTAAAGTCTTACGGTACCGTTCCGCTCAAAAATAGCCACGAACCCAACGGCGGCGCGGGGCCCGCTTAACTGCGCGATCCGCCTCTGGCACTGCACCGTATTGCTGGGAGACGGCGGCGGAGGAGGAGGGCTGGCGTCCAGCGAAGGGATGAACCATCGACGGGGAAGGTGGGAACGCGGAACCGATCTGGGGAGGAGGGGATTGGGGAACGGAGGGGGTGGTGACCCGGACTAGACAGAGATAATTGGGGAGTGAGAGAGAGGGCACCGGCGAGAACGTACCGACGATGAGGCGTCGCGCCGGACGCCGGCGGAGCTGCTCGCGCGGGGAAGGTGGAGGTGACAGCGGCGGCGGTGTTTCGTTCGAGTCGTCGAGCGGCGGCGGTCTCTTGAAGCGATAACAGTCGGGGTAAATTAATTTCTTTTCAGAGGGGAGAGACATGAAAATACGGCAGCACTGGATAGCGACATCTAGTGATTGGGGCGAATCCGTTTACACGTGGTATATCCTCTCGTATATCCACTGGCAGACGGGACCAGATATGCACTGGTCCGACGTGTCAGTGACGTGGTAGTGAAATGCTCCGTGAGTGGCGAAGCACGCCACAGCCGCTAGTGGCCAAATGGCACACGGAAGGGCCACGCGCGCAGCCAAGGTGGGGGCTCCGCTAGTGCCAAATGGGGGCCTCCTCCATCTGGTGTGATCAGGGCTTTTGGTTCAGGTGGATGGTAGTATGGCAGCTGCACATTGCGAATTCTGTATTTCTCTTGTTTGGTTTGCGCAAATAGATGCATGTTAGCAGTAAAGTAAAGTAGCAGCAGCGATAACAAAGAAAATTCTCAAAAGTACCGTCCACTTCATCTGTTGAGACAGCGATAGTGTTAAATTGACAAGCTAGGATCAAAGTTGATGATGACAACAAAGTTATGCTCTCGTGTTCATTACTACAATTAGTACTACGTTACTGACGGCTTGGTTCGCACCGAGTATATGTTTTTTTCCCCCGGCTTACTTTAGTCAGCCACTAACCACATGGTCGAGGTCTTCGCAAAAAAAAAAATAGTCAGCCACTAACCACATGGTCGAGGTCTTAGATGTGACTTGCAGCTTTGTGCAGCTAGCTTGTAACTTGTAGAGCTAGATATCCAGCATTGAAATTTGGAATAAAAGATGATTGCCTAGCCGCGTTGCTGACTGATTCTCTGTCCAATCCAATCACTCGCTGATCCGTGCTACCTTGGATTGCTAAAATCGTGTAAACTCCGACCACCCATCACACCTAGCTTGCAGTACTAGTATATGTACTATTTACAACATCCTCTTAAGAGTCAACAGACCTAATAACATTTACGATCAACACGATCTCAATAATCTATCTGCAACCACGGGACGGCAGATTATATGCACTAACCGTCCGCGTCACGGCTACTCGGTGGAGAGCACTAAAATATCTTGCAGTAGTAGCTAGGGAATTCCCAAACATTCACTACATGACGATTTCTATCCACTCCAGATAAAATACGAGCAGCGACAAAAACTTTATCCAGAAACAACCTTTATTTCCTTTTCTTTTATGAGCTGGGCTGGGTGAAGTTTATCCGATTGTGTAACCTAACCTTTAAATAGTATAATATTATTGCATGTCAATCATCAATCAGCCGATAATCTCCCTCAACAACCAACACACGTGGCCCACTCCCCCCACAATACGACGCCGATCGGCTGCTTGTCAGATACCCAGAAAACTCAGAAAACTGTCGCCCAGTTTTCTGCATCAGCTGCAGCGTGCTTCTCGTTGCCTTCTCGTGATGATACTGGTATGAGCACGATGCACTAGTATAGTCCCTGCCTGCTAAAAGTTTCAGAAACCGACAGGAGGGTATCAGAAGCTGCAGCCGTGCATTTTCCTTTCAGAGCTGCTATCACGGATTCACGGTGCAGTTAGACATCACGTTCCTTCTCGTTTTCTGCTTTTCTTGGAAAGGTCACACTCCACATGATGATCCAAAATTAATTCCGTTTGCATCATTACTGTATGCGTTGTTCCTCTGGCTTCCTGTAGAACAAATTCTATGCTTACTGCTTACTCTAATTACACACATCGATACATGACTTACAAATGCAATCACTGTCAATCTATCATCATATTGCTTCTTTCTTGCTTCGTGTGTGTTTTTTTCTTTCTTTTTTTTTTTGAGAAACACTTTCTTGCTTCGGGTCCTTTTTTTTTTTGAGAAACACTTTCTTGCTTCGTGTTTTTTTTTTTTTTTTTTTTGAGGAGAACTTTCTTGCTTCGTATTAACAGAACCGTTGTCATGGTGGACTCGGCCCATCTCCCTCGAGACCTTTCGATTTCAGGCTCGGCCTTCCTTAAAGTGTGGCCAAAATCAAAGCCGGTCCAATCGGATAGCCTATCTTTCCAGCCCGGCCTGTGCCTCTCTCCGGCCCGACGGCCTCCAGTCAGCCCAGCCCGACGGCGATACCTGGACCGGATTCATGATTCAAATAGGATTTCAAATTTTGCTTAAAAAAAAACGGATTTCAGATTCTGTCTGGCAATCCTTTTGTTCCGCCGGACAACATTCTTCTTGCCCGATTAGCATTTTGTGCGCGCAGGAACAACATGCTCTGAAGCTTCATCGTTACGTCAAGCTACTCATCCACGGTCGTGAAGCAAAGCCTGTTTGCTTTTTCGGCAAAGAGAGGGATGCTTAGGAATCTGATCCTCGCAGTCGCAGCAGAACCAGATGCACATCAGCATACGCAAGGACTATTTTACATGTTGATATCCAAACATGTCCGTACTCGTGATCTCCACGTGATGTTCCGACAGGACAGTGTTGCCAAATATCTTCGTGAAACAGACATTTCGAGGGATTTTAAATGCATTATTGATCATCTAGTAGATGTCAACTAGTCGGGGTTGTAGCTCTGCTGCTCTGGTAACCCTGAACGGCGACCTACAACCCTCCTCTGCTTTGGGTGATAGAGATGGAAGAGTAAATATTATTGCGTATGTAAAACATGATGCTTAATTTGCATTAACCAAGACTGCATATAACTTACACGAGCTCAAGATGGAAAAATAAGGTTCTTGGTGGAAAAAACTGTATGGGTAGCATTTTCCAGTAAAAAGGAAGTTTTCCCCGGGTTGACCTCGTTTTTTAAATAAAGGAAATAAGTTGCACGTCAAAAGCTTTACAATCTACTAGCATGTAGTACTGCCCAATATCCGGTATATTGCCATTGCTCGTAGGCAACCCATGGACCATCCACACGGGACCACGACGAACATAACTCGTGAGTGCAACTGCTGGCCGGTTCGCTCAACGCTCTGCTTCAATCATCAACCATGACAAGAACTAGCCAACGAACATGATAAAATAAAAACTAAACATGTAATATCAACTAGCTGCCTAGCAACCGCGCGCACTTAACCACCATCGATCAACCATAGTATCTCGATGATAGTATAATTATTGGATGAGCAGCCAAGATAGGCTTGCAACATGCCAACAACAAAGACGCACTTGTAGTTAGGGAATTCTCTGAAATATCGTATAGCAAGACAGTAGTTCAGTTCGCGGACCTAACTCATCAACCGGACGAGAGGGACTCGGCTGCTATTCTGCTATTGCCATCGCTCATCATCACCAGCCGTCGTCGCACCCGTCGAACGCGTAGTGGTTCCACGTCGACCACCGGCCGAAGTAGCTGTTCCACACGCCCTCGGCCAGTCTGTCCACCTGCAGCGTCGCGAGCTCCTGCTCGAGCGCGCCGACGGCGGCGGCGGCAGGCGCGGGTACCAGCAGGCGGCCGGCGAACACGACCTCCTCGCCGTCCTCGTCGACGCCGCGCTTCGCCTCACGGCGCAGGAAGCAGCCCACCTGCTGAACGCCGCCGCGCCCGTCGCCGTACGCGCTCGCGTTCGCGTCGACGGCGTACACCTCGAGCAGCCCGGCCTCGGCCGGCTCCCCCTCGCCGCGGACGAGCACGACCTCCTTCGCCGCGCCGCGCTCCGGGTCGGACGCCGCGGAGAGGTAGGCCGTCGCGCAGAAGGCCGAGGTGGACGCCACGAGGGGCAGGAAGAAGGCCACGGCTCTCGGGAACAACAACGCGGCGGCGGCGGCGCAGAGGAGCGCGGCGAGGACGCCCAACCACGCCGTGGACGGAGAAGATCCTCCTCCGACGCCGCCGAGGCGACGGTGGTTCCGCAGCTTCAATGCCCGGGCGTGTAGAGCTCTGAGCAGAGCGCGGCAGGCCGTGGCAGCACGACGAGCAGCTGCCATGGCGCCCATGGCTGCCTGCTTGCTGAGAGACGTCGCAACTGGTTGCGAGAGAATTTGAGCGATGGGGAGCGAATTAGCCGTGGCGAGCGTGGGGTTGGTTTATGGAGGAGAACATATTCGCCGAGCACAATGTGTCGGGTCGTGCCGGGCATGGGATCATCATCGCTTTTGCAAAGTGATGGCGAGACTCGAGTCGAGTGGCACGAGACAAAGCAAAGCTAATGGTGCGCGTCAGCTTCACGAGAAAGCTGGCCCATTAGGAGCTGACAAGTTATGGGCAGGGCTACAAACACTTTAGCTAGTAAAACAAATTTTCAATTGAAGCCCATAAATAAAATCCGAAAGCCCACGAGCTGTAGCAAACAACGCCAAGGAACGGATGATTCGGTTTCGCTCTCGTGTTGGACCGTGTCAACGCATGCGTAACTTTCACGTGTCCCGCGTGCCAGCCAGCCGCTATCAGTTCTGCCTGTGCGCGACGAAACGCGCGAGGTGGCACAGCGGCGCGGCGCGGGCGTCGTCGAACCCCTCGAGCTCCGCCTCGGCCTGGGCGAGCAGCTCCGCGGCGTACGCGCGCGCCCGCTCGACGCCCATGAGCCTCGGGTACGTGGCCTTGCCGGCGGCCGCGTCCTTCCCGGCCGTCTTCCCCAGCTGCTCCGACGTGCGCGTCACGTCCAGCACGTCGTCCACCACCTGGAACAGGAGCCCCACGGCGCGCGCGTATCGGCGCACGCGCCCGACCTCGCCGTCGCCGCCGCCTCCAACGACGGCGCCGCACACGGCGGTGGCCTCCACGAGCCGCGCCGTCTTGTGCACGTGGATGTACTCCAGCTCCGCCAGGCTCGTCGTCGTCACGCCCTCGCTCTCCTTGTCGGCCGCCTGCCCGCCCGCGACGCCGCCTGCACCCGCCGCGCCGGCGAGCTCGGCGACGGCGCGGAGCGCGCGGTCCGCGGAGACGCCGACGCCAGCCGCCGCGGAGCAGCCGCGGGCCGCGTGCTCGAACGCGAGGGCGAGGAGCGCGTCGCCCGCGAGCAGCGCCGTGGCCTCGCCGAACGCGGCGTGGCACGAGGCGCGGCCGCGCCGGAGCGCGTCGTCGTCCATGCACGGCATGTCGTCGTGGACCAGCGACGAGGCGTGGATCAGCTCGGCGGCGCAGGCCACCGAGAGTGCGGCCGCCGCGGGCCCGCCCACCAGCTCGCACGAAGCGACGGCCAGCACGGGCAGCACGCGCTTGCCGCCGCCGAGGACGGAGTAGCGCATGGACTCGGCGAGGCGCGCAGGGCAGCGCAGGCCCGTCAGGGCCGCGTCCAGCGCGTCGTTCACGGCCTTGACGTTGGTCGAACGGTAACGCGCGAAGTCGAAGCTGACGCCGCCATGAGGATTTGCGTGGCGGCCGGTGGCGACGTCGACGATGCCGCTGGTGCCTTTGGCAGCTGCCCAGGCGCGCCGGACAATGGAAACGGATGGCCTGGCTGTCCCATGACCAGGAGTGAGCAGCAGTGAAGTGGACCTGCGAGGAGCGGAGAGCTTCAAGCTCTGGAACTGGGATGCAGCTCCATGTCGAAGCAAGCAGGCTGCCAACTTGTCCATGCCCCGGACTCGAGTGTATCTACCAGCCATGTGCAGGGATGTAGAGTGTTTTGGTGTGCGCGGAAGTGGGAGTGAACACAACAATTTGCTGGGAGCGCTTGATACCATCTTCGAGGGCGTGTGCACTTTAAATAGACGAGTGAGGCACCGGCAGACTGATGATCGGAAACTTTAGAAATTTGGCTTCACGCCGTTTGATTGGGGAAGATGACGATGGAACGAGACTCCTCACGCCATTTGTGTAGTATGTTTTACATTTTTTTAATATGATTTATTATTGGGTTGTATCCTATATTTTCTCTATGTTTATATCACTCGTGTATTTCTAATAAATCCTTACATTCAATCAGACATACAGCTCGTATACATCAAGATTTTCAGTTAAAAAGTTCGCCTAGAGATGTGATGTTCATCGTCACTTGGGAATTACAATGACTGCCGATAATCATAATCTTGAGCACTCCGTTAAACATGTTCCACGGTTCACAACAACAAAAGGCAGAAGGTAATCGTGGTTTTTCTACAATAGCAGGATTTTGCAACTCTCGAAGACATTGACACTGATGGAAGACTTGTGTTACGGCGTGCATGGTCACCTGGATATGTTCAACACGTCTCATATGCCTTTGCTTAGATAGGACTTGAGCGTGAGAGAGAGACACATCGAGAGTGGATTTTTCCACCACCTCCTAATCTTAGGACCTTATCTAGACCGTTTATCCAACACATGTATAGTCACCGCGCATGTGTTTCCCATGATTAACTACTCCCGCCGTTGTACCTGGCATTGTAGCCCTGATTGAATGAGAGAGATTAAGAAGAAAGAGAATAAGGTAGGTGCGCAGAAACGAGAATGAGAGAGATAGAGATAGAGGTGTATTAGAAAGAGAGAAAGGTGTCTCGAGAAGTGATAATGCTAAGCATTTTGGAAAAAAATGACATGGCTAGAATGCAAGTATTTTGGGACGGAGGGAAGCTTTCTTTACTCATCAGCTGCTACTCCCTCAAGGTTCCTAAGAGAAGTCGTTTTGAGGTTGTCTTAAACTCGACTACAAATTTTCTTTTATGTGTTACTAGCAATATGCCCGTGCGTTGCAACGGGAGGACATTATATATGATGCTAGCAACACCACTCACTTTCCAAATGCACGGGCAGCGTCACATGACGCACTGAAAAAAATTAAGAGATACAACTAAGAAAACCCTTTGGATCCAACTTTGTTTTACATTCCTTGATGAATCACCTAAGAGGCTGCAAAATGTTCCTTTAGTTTCAAACGATCATCTCCGCACCAAGCATACAATAGGTTGGATTTCACCACAATGGATAGGGTCGTAAGATATTTACTTTTCCTAGCCGACAAATAAAAATCATTTCATATATTAGTGACAAGGTAACTATCAGTTGAGCATGCTGACAAACATGAAAACTTGACAAGATATATCAGTGTCCATATATACTATTTTGTTAATGTTTCAAGCAATGGAACAAAATTTATTCCATGTCCACATTTTGATCGTTCAGCTTCTCATGATTTTCACCATTTGACATATTTACAACAACAAAAGTAAACAAATCATGTGAAAGTAGTTTGGCATCTTTGAAATGTAACAAACAGTTAAGATTCTATGACTAATTTCCAGCTGAAAATAATTGTGCTTTAGTACAACATAACCTAGAAGCATCAACAGAACCTGAATAGTAAAATATTTATCCCTCAGTAAAAATATTCATTAGCGAGCCAACAATTAATGATCAATGCAGACATATACAAGACAGGTTGGTAAGATACAGGTATTGTCCATGCCCATATCAAATCAGCAGAACTATTCATAATCAACGTGGTTATGATTGTCATATAGAACCTGTGATCAAAGAATATATATATTCAATTATCAAGACACATGTCCTTGTCAGTAAGATTGAAAGTGACATAGCTATAAAATGGGCGTGTTCGGCAGGAGGATTTTCCTCCGGCTGCTGCTGCTCTTGCTGCTACAGTCAACTGAATTGCTACAGTGCGCGAATTCTCCGCTACAGTGTTATCTCTCACTATTCAAACTGCAACTGCATCCTCCAACCGAACACCCCGAATATTCAATTGCCAACTGAAGCAACTGTTGGAGTACGATCAATATCTCAATTTAATGCAGAGTATGGATTCTTGTAGGTGAATCCGATAACCAGCAGCCCAGAAAACAAAAAAGAAAAAACCCAAAATCACAAACTATAGAAAACAATGAAGACTTGACGATAGCCAGCAACTGCAGCTCGGATGTAGATGTTGATGGAGCCATAGACGCTAATGAGGTCGAGGAACTGTGCGGCAAAGCATCGCAATCCTGCACAGGCTTTTGAGATTCTAGATACACGCAGGACGGAAAGAGAGCCACCACGCATGCACCAGCAAGCACGAGCTACGTTAAACGGTAGCTCCTGTCGTGGGTAGCCTAAAGCTATAACCTAAATAATTTTTCACACCATATGGCTGGCTACAGAAGATGCTGAGGTCCTCACGTACCTGAGGGACCTCGTTCGTCGTGTGCTCCAGACGACGATGGCGAGGGTCTGTTTCCCTTTCGTCTTGCCGTCTCGCCGACGATGGCTCGGAAGGCCCGCGTTGAGGGAGCACGTGGCCGCATGGATCGTCGACCGTATCTTAGCCTGAGAATGAGTATATTATTGACTGATAATCAGAGCGTAGTGATGCTTGGCAATCGATAGGCGATCACGACGATGCTTGGCAATCGGGAGGTGAGGGGAAGCATCACGACGATGCTTGGCAACCAGGAGCCTGAGAATGAGTATATTATTTTTCAAATCGGCGATTCTTGGCGATCGGGAGGCGATTCTTGGCGATCGGGAGGCGATTCAGGAAATCAGGTTAGCGAGAGCCTTTCGTTCCCTGTTTTCCTGGCGAATCCATCGATCCACTACTTCTGATATCTTTTCCACCCAGTTCACCTAGTATCATCCATCAGAAAAAGCGAAAACAAACCTTGGACGTATCGTTTGGAGTTGTTCTTTGGGGATCGGTGCCATGTGAGGACTGTTTCATAACTGAATCAGATCGAACACAGGAAGCATCTGATTACTCACAGGCAACCCATCGAAACGGGCAACTATACAGACAGAACATGTGAGTGAAACATTGATAACATGACCAAAAACAATTGGAGGTCCACGAATCACAAAAGGCCTAGCTTCAGAAATTTTACAAATCCATAAAATTAACAGACAAAACATGTGCCTGAAACACTGGCACTATGGCGCAGAGTAAGGGAACTAAAGTAGGAGCATTTAGGATAGTACTGACCAAGGCATCAATAACGGTAGACGGAGAACGGGCAGGCGAAACCAACGCAAGAACCGAGATGGTAGTATAATACGGAGAGCATGACAGGGGTAAACATTACGAACTCCGACGGAACAGAAGTAAGGAAACGCAGAGAGGGAAGGAAACTCACAATGTGAATCAACACAAGCGACGACCACAACAATGATTCAATCAGAAGCCATCCCCGTCCCTCAAAGGAGGTTGAGAAGCAGTCAGAAGCGCTAGGGAGAACGGAAGAAAACTTGCAGATGGAATGAGGATTGGACCTGTAGTCAGCGAGCGGAGGAATCCGGTGAGGAGGACGACGACCCCAACGATGCAGGCACCACGCGGCAACAGACGAAGTCAATCCGGGAGCACAGCGAGAGGCAGGAACAGAATCGCTCACAGGCGAACCAACAGAGCAAGAAGATTAATCAGAGCACTGCAGCGAGGAAGGAAAAAGGAATGCGGACGAAGCGACCTTACCCAGAACCGCAGTAGCGAACAGGCGCGAGCAGCAAGAGACTCCTAGAGCCAGAATCAATCGGAGAGAAAGAGGACTCCGCGGTTGCGCCGCCACGGCAGGGAACACGCGACAGGAGTCACCGCGACGGAGAAACGTGGCACCCTGACCGATTCGAGGCCATCTTGACCCACATGTCATTAAGATAGCTGGTTCTACTTATCATTGAGAAAATGATGACATATAGGATATTAGAAGTTTTTTATGTGGCATACAAGAAATTTTAGAAAACCTTTATCACATTTGGACTCTCCATAAAAGTATTTAAAAAATGAACCCTTTCCATGGCGTCGTGTTATTCGGCGTTGTAGCCTTCTTGCCAGATGAATTAGCGTTGTATTATGCCACTTCAGATGGAGAGTCCAAATGCCTCTTTGACGGCGCCAAACGACTCGACGCCGTGCTATAACAGCACGGCGCCAAATCACACGACGTCGTGCGAAGAGTTCATTTATGGAAATACTTTCCTCAAAGGTCCAAATGTGATAAACGTTTTTTTAAATCATATTATAAAAATTCTGTAAGCACAAATTAAGATCATCATGTAAGGATCTGCTAGTCTAGACACAAGAACACACAATCCCCGTTAGGCGGAAATGGGACTAACCTTCGCCTGGGTTGGCCATCGGAGCGGTAGGAGGAGCGGCGGCGACGACGTGCGCTGCAGCTCGACGTGGTCGATCGCGTGGAGGGTAGCGCCTCCCCTCAGGGCGCCAGCGGCACTGGCCGGCTACTGGCGTCCTTGTAGTCACCGGAGCTGGAGAAGATGAACGGCGGCGGCCTTCAGATCGCTCCAGCGCCGAGCGTGATCGGGATGCGTGAATGTAGGGAGTGGGTTAGCCTCACGATGCGTTGGCGTGCGTGAGACTGCCGCCCACCTCCCCTTTTATTGTGGCGCTGTGCGACCTGGGGCCGCAACCATGAGTCGGTTGCGCCTCCGATCATGGCGCGTGAATCTAGGATCGCCGGCGTTTTCTTAGGAACGGCCACATTTGCATGCGGGTTCAGTTAGCCTGGCGGTCATTTATCCTAACATTCTCCCCTTTGATCGTTAGGCTAACTTAAGTCCATTCTCAGCAAAATAGCACAAGAGATAATGGGTAACGACGGTGAAAAGAATCCCATCGCCACTCACGTACCTACTATGTACCAATCCACCTCAATAGGATAAGCACTTTAGTCATTATGGGAGTTGGTTGTCATATGGCCCTTATGTTCAAGATCACAGGCTTTCCAATAAACCCATACCGGCAACATGTTCACGAAATTTACTGGGTGGTAAGCCTTTAGTTAGTGGATCCGCGAGCATCTCTTCACTACATATGTGCTCTACATTAATTGTGCGATCATGAACTCTTTCTCTCACAACAAGGTACTTAATGTCAATGTGTTTGGTAGCATCACTTGACTTGTTATTTGAGAAGGAAACTGCAGCCTTGTTATCGTAGTATAACGTTATTGGTCTTGATATGCTGTCGACCACTCTTAATCCGGGTATAAAATTCTTTAACCATAATGCTTGCCCCACGGCCTGAAAACATGCTATAAATTCCGCTTGCATCGTTGAAGATGTAGTAAGCGTTTGTTTAGAGCTTTTCCATGATATAGCTCCATTGGCAAGTGTGAAGACATATCCTGATGTCGACCTTAAGGAGTCAACACAACCTCCAAAATCGGAATCCGAATAACCAATAACTTCAAGGTTATCTGTCCTTTTGTAAGTGAGCATGTAATGTTTAGTGCCTTGCATATAACGCAGGCATTTCTTAACGGCCTTCCAGTGGTCCATTCCTAGATTAGATTGAAATCTACCAAGTACTCCGGTAATAAATGCTAAGTCAGGGCGTGTGCATACTTGAGCATACATAATGCTTCCGACAGCTGAAGCGTAAGGAATCGTTTTCATATGATCGATCTCTAATTGATTCCTTGGACTTTGAAATGCTCCAAGTCTATCGCCCTTAACTACAGGGGCAGCCGTAGCTGAACATTTGGACATATTATATCTCTCAAGCACTTTCTCAATATATGCCTGTTGAGATAGTCCTAGTGAACATTTGGACCTATCTTGGTGAATTTCAATACCTAAGACATAAGAGGCATCACTAAGATCCTTCATATCAAAATTAGTTGAGAGGAATTCTTTTGTTGCAACAGGTCCTTATTGCTGCTGGCTAATAGGATGTCATCCACACACAGTACTAGGATGATAAACATACTAAGGGTCCATAACATTGCTGACAAAGCCAAGTTTCTTAATGACCTCATCAAATTTAAAGTACCATTGCCTGGATGATTGTTTCAATCCATAGATGGCTTTCTTTAGTTTGCACACCATGTGTTCCTTGCCTTCCACAGCAAAACCTTCTGGTTGAGCCATGTACACATCCTCATAATAGTCACCATTAAGGAATGCAGTCTTCACATCCATTTGATGCAACTCTAGATCATAATGAGCCACAAGTGCCATTACAATTCTGAATGAATCCTTCTTTGAGACGGGAGAGAATGTTTCAGTGTAATCAATCCCTTCTCTTTGTGTGAACCCTTTATCCACAAGCCTCGCCTTAAACCTTTCAATCTTCCCTTTGGAATCATATTTAGTTTTATAGACCCATTTACAGCCCACCTTTTTGACTCCATCGGGAATTTCTACTAAGTCCCAGACACCATTAGAGCTCATGGATCTTAGCTCATCCTCCTAGCTTCACGCCACTTAATGGAGTTTTCGCTCGTCATGGCTCCCTTAAATGATATTGGATCATCCACTTTTCCTATGTCATAAACATCTTCATTCATGTATACAACATAGTCTTTATGAATGGCGGACTTTCTTTCTCGCAGTGATCTTCTAACGGGTTGAGGTTCATTAATTTCAGCAGGGGGCTGTTGAGATTCCACTAATTGTTCATTAGCAAGTGGGTTCTCAATTTCCCCGCCATTCTCATCATTATGCTCATTCACTACAGGGGTGTCCTCATGCTCATTAATTGTAGGTGCAATCTCATGTTCAGTTTGTGAGGGTGCAGCCACAGTTTGAGGTGCTATGGTGGTCTCCATCATGGGAATAAATGAGTTTTGAGTCATCGGTAATGGAGCATCAGCCCGAATTTCCTCAAGATTAATTTCCCTAGCTTTCGAGCTCCCATTATATTCTAAGAAAACCGCGTGCCTTGTCTCGGCAAATTTAGTGGTACGGTCTGGACAATAAAAGCGAAATCCCTTAGATTTATCGGGGTATCCAATAAAATGGCAACTAATAGTCTTAGAATCCAACTTCCCAATTTGTGGATTAAATAATTTAGCTTCAGCTGCACAGCCCCACACATGGAAATAATTTATACTTGGTTTCCTACCAGTCCATAATTCATAAGGGGTTTTAGGGACTGATTTAATGGGAACACGGTTAATTATGTGTGCAGCGGTCTTTAATGCTTCCATCCACAAACTCACTGGCAGCGTAGAATAACTAATCATACTCCGCACCATGTCCATAAGGGTGCGGTTTCGTCTTTCAGCCACGCCATTTTGCTGAGGTTCGCCAGGAGTAGAGTATTGAGCGACTATGCCATTTTCTTCCAAATATTTTGCAAAAGGACCGGGAATTTGTCCATAAGGAGCGTGTCTCCCATAGTATTCTCCCCCTCTATCTGACCGCACTACCTTGATCCTCACATTATGCTGATTTTCTACTTCAGCTTTGAAGATTTTGAATTTATCAAGTGCCTCAGAACGTTCGCGTATGGGAAAAATGTAACACCCTAATTTTCACATTTTCGTAATAGTTTAAAATTTCCTTAATTTAATTAGGGTGTTATCATTTTCCCTAGGTAAAAGAACTATTTTCTAAATTAAATAAATTAATTTAGGATATAATATAATTGTTTGTTGCATTCATGCTGGAGTAGTTTGCAGTAGGGGTTTTATTGTGTGGAAATGTATTTAAAATTCGAGTAGAAATCGGTTTGATTTAGAATAGAAAATAGAAGAAAGTTTAGAAATAGAAAAGGAGAAGGATAAAACATCAGCCGCTCTGGGCCAAATCTCCTCGGCCCATTTTCTTTTTCCTTCCCTTTATCCTCCTCCTTCCCCGGCTTGGGCCTCTTTCTTCTTTCTTCCCCGCCTGGCCCAGTCGCGCGCGACCCGCCAGCCCGCGCCTCGGCCCGCCTCAGCCCCCGCAGGCCCAGCCGCAACCCGCCACCGCCCGTACGCCGTTGCCGCCCTCGGCGTGCGCACCCGACGCGGATTCCGCCTCGGTCTCCGCGTATAAGAGGCAGTGGGCCCCTTCCGCGACCCCTTTTGCCCGTCTCGTCGCCCGCGTGCAAACCCTAGCCGCCGCCGCCATTGCCGCCGCCCTCGAGCTCGCCGACCCGCTCGCCCGCGACGCCCCGGACGTCGAGATCACCCCGACGTCGTTCACCGTGACGCACCGCCCGTTCTCCGCCTGACCTCGTCGAGTTTCGTCGCCCGTCGCCGTCGTACGCCGCCGCCGAACCTCTGCCGGACTTCCCCGCCGCCGACGACCCCTCCCCGACCTCCCCGAGCCCGCGCGTGTGTCTTGGTGAGTTCGCCGCCGTCGCCTCGTGCTCCCCGGCCTTTCGCGACGAGATTTCGTGCACGGGAACGCCGTTCCGGCGGTCCGCCGGCGAAGCGCCGCCGCGCCCCGCTGTTTCCGGCGACCCCGGTCCACCGTGGACCCATGGACCACGGTCCGGTCCTGGTCCACGGGCGCCATGGACCCAGTCCATGGATTTTCCAGATTTAATTAAACCCTTATCGAATTATTGCATCAGCCTGACGCAACGCTTGCGCAATAAAGTTATTTTTCTGTATAAGAATAATTCTCGAAATGCTAAACTTGCAGATTAGACCCTCTAACTTCAAAGGCTTATAACTTTTTGATCTTAACTCCGTTTTAAGCGATTCTTGCGCTCACGCGATCGTAGGAACGAGCTCTAGCTTTTGGTACAGTTTTTGTAGCATTTTGATACTGATTGGTGTACTGTTTCTTATTAGTTGTGTATGTGTGCTTTGCATGTTACCGTTATTAGAAGAGGAGCCGTTTGAGAACTTCCAGGACCAAGAGTTTGACCAAGCAGCAGCAGGGGGAACAGGCAAGTGTCCTTGACCATTTTGGACCTATTTCTTTCTCCCTCTAGTTTAATTTGCATGCATAGCGTTTAATATGAATCCTATATGTCATTTATCCTGTTCCATACTATATCTTTGTCGCCTGGTTGTGGTAGATGATAGTATGAGGATGGGTAGGTCTTGCTTAGCTTGCTGAACTGGGTTGGTTGATAATTTGACTAATAATGTTGACTAATGGTTCACTTGAACATAATGATCACGGACCGGTTAATCTTTTTAGCAATATGGAACTTAGGTGATCCAAGCAGGAGGATGTTGATGATTGTGCGGGTATGCACATGTGCCTGTCTTGGTACTGTTGGTTTGTGGTTAGTACCTGCTTGTGATCATAAGGACCGGTTCGTGGAGCGGCAACCCAGGACAACAGCGCAAAGCACAGGGTTGATTATGGTAGACTTGGTCAAGTATTATGCTGTCTTCCCAGTTTTGCTGGTGTTCAAGGAAAGAGGGAGGAAGGGTTACTTCTGAACTCAGGTGATGGAGGGGTACTCCTAGCCACGGCGCCAGAGGGGGCTACTGTTGCAGGGGTACTGGCAGTAGTGCAACCTTAGCGAGGATGTTGGCAGGCTGGGAAGCGCTTTGAAAGACCATGTGGTGTTCTCTTGGCCTCACACCTTGGTAGTGTGGTTATGGCAACATGGAGACTTTAGTCGCTGAATAGTGACGGAATCACCACCCTGTGGGTAAAGTTGTGCACCTCTGCAGAGAAGTAAAACTGTCATGACAGCCGTGCTCATGGTCAGGAGCGGCCTGGATCCTCACATGATTAGAGATGGATGGTTGGTTCTGGTGGGTAACCAGTTTGATGCTGCAAGGGGGTACCTTGTAGTATGGCTTTGGGTGGGTAACCCGTTTTGCTACAAGTGGGTAACTTGTAGTGTCTCCTTTGATGGTAACTTTTGGGTGGCTTCTTCATCATCTAGTAAATAGGTGCTTTAATTAAATGATTTAATTTATAGTTGCTTTCTGCTATGAACCATGTGTTAGCCTTTCTTTTGTTTAAGCTATGCATGTCATCTTTTCCTACACTTGCGGAGTACGATATGTACTCACACTTGCTATTCCCCACACTATGTTGAATTGCTGCTCAGAAGATGAAGGCGCAATGGAGTACTTCGATGAGGAATACTAGGCGTGCTGTCTCCCAGTCGACTGCCTGTGTGTTTGGGTGTCTTCCGCTGTCGTTTTATTTAGTCATTTGAGACATTTTATTCAGATATTATAATAATGCTACGATGAGACGATGTAATAATGACACTGGTTATACTGTTTATTTCACTATTGTCTCTATATGTGTGGAACTTGATCCTGGCACACATATAGTTATGCATTCAGTTTTGTCCTTAAAACTGGGTGTGACAAAAAATATATCCATAACGGGAGAAATCATCAGTGAAAGTAATGGAGGAGTTAAATCCATCAATTGATTTTACATTAAAGGGGCCGCATATGTCTGTGTGAATAATTTCTAAGACACCAGAACTGCGTGTTGCTCCATCCTTATTAATTCTTTTCACAAATTTTCCTTTAATACATTCAATACAGTGGTCATAATCAGAGAAGTCTAAAGAATGTAGTATCTCTTCCTTAATGAGACGCTCCATTCTCCCCCTCGAAATGTGGCCTAAACGACAGTGCCACAATTTTGAGGAGGTCTCATTATCATTAGAAGAACTTCTTTTGCGCTTATTTGTGACATCGCACACATTCATTACAGGGAAATCATTAAGGGACAACAAGTAAAGCATGTCTTGCCGAATTGCAAGACCAACAAATTCATTATTACACTTAATCAAGCATTTACTGTTTCCAAAATTACATTCATACCCATCCACATCTAATTGAGAGACAGAAATTAAGTTTCTCTTCAAAGAGGGTACAAATAAAACATTATTCAATTTGAGAACAAAGCCGTCATGGAGAAGTAGTGGAAGTGTCCCGACGGCTTCAACTTCATCCTCTTGACCATTAGCCACTCTTAGCTTTCTCGAACCCCTTGTAATGGTCCGGCTTGTAAGCAATCCCTACGATGAATTCGTTACATGCACAGTGGCACCAGAATCAATCCACCATGTATTTGAGGAATAATAAGTAAAATATGACTCATCAACAAAGGAGATTACATCATTAGTACCTTTCTTAGCGAGCCAAGCCTTGAAGCCTTCGCACTCTCTCCTTATGTGCCCATACTTCTTGCAATGCTTGCACTTGGGGCCCTTGGTGCTTGAGTCTTCATTCTTGGAAGCATCATTAGAGGGGCGCTCATTAGTGGGGCGATCATAAGGTTTCTTCCCCTTGTTGCTCTTCTTGTTCTGGACTTTTCCACCAGTCTTGCCATTTCCATAGCTGCCATTTCCATAGCCATGGTTCCTCCTAAGGTCTTGGGCAATAAGGTTGACATAATCCTTATTCTCAGCCCTCAACCTTTCCTCTTCCTCGCTGCACTTGGCAACAAGTTGAGTCAAGGTCCACGTCTTGTCACTCCCATTGTAATTTATCTTGAATGCATCAAAAATGGGTGGAAGAGACAACATAATGTAGTGGACCAAGTAATCGTCTGGAAGAGCCATCTTTAAGTCTTTCAGCTTTTCGGCCATGTCAATGAGCTCAAGAATGTGCTGCCTAACACCTCCTTTGCCATCATACTTAGTATTCATCATTTTGTGCATCAACATGCTGGCATTGGCCTTGGTAGACCCCTGGAAGTGCTCCTCAGTCTTTATGAGGAATTGGGCAGCACTCTCCGGTTCCTTAGGAAGAGCTCCCCTAATAGCAGGATCGACAGAGCTATCCATAATCATGAGAGCAATGCGATCTGAATGCTCCCATTTCTCTATCTCCTCCTTGTAGGTAGCAAGGCGCCCAGGGAGTGTAGTATCATTATCCCCCTGTGCAACTGGCTTCTGGGGCTTCTCCAGACGAAGAGAGTGATCCTTGTTCATTATGCCTAGAATCAGCAGGATCTGTTTCTTCCAGGACATGAAGTTAGTGCCACAGAGCTTCTCCACGCCATTCATGTAAGTGGCAATAGCGGAGGGCGTCATTCCTAAATTCAATTAAACAAGATGTCATTAGTCATTAAATAAAATAGCATGTAATTAATCTACGTTGGCTTGATTAAAAAACATGCACATAATTAAATTTAGCATCACCGTTGGGCAGAAACGAAATAAACATAATTACATAGGCAAGACACATAACTAAAATCAGCTTTGGCCAGAAATTAAATGTGTGTCAAATTTGTGCCAAAATCATCATTAAAATTCCCTGATTAAATTTCTCGTTGGTTCCATTTAATCAGAGACATCAGTTAACATCAGTGTGCAATTTATCATGATTAGCACAATTTTCCAGCAATTTACAGCAGCAAAAGAAATTTAAATGCATGAATATAAATAAAACTGTAAACAGTAAAGCTGGGAAAAAGAAAAAGAAAAAATCGCGACGAAAACGGGCTGGTAACTGGAAAATAAAAGCGCGGCCCAAAAGCCTACTCATCCGGCCTGGTCCAGTTAGGCGAGTGCGAGCGTCCGCACGGGCCAAAAGCCCACCAGCTCCCCCGGTCCAGCCCGAAAGTCCTCGGCGCGATCCGAGCCGTTCGTGCGTGATGGACGGCCGGAAATCATGGCTCGCCGAGCAAAACTGCGTCGCAGCGCGTCATCCCCAAAACCCTAGCTCATTCTTTTCCCGATTTTCCCGGCGCCGCGAGCGGAGCGAGAGCGGCGGCGACGCGACGGCGACCCGCGGATCATGAGGCGGCGGCGCACATGTCGCGAAGCGGCGGCCCGCGAGCGTGACGCGGTGCGGCGGCGGCGCGCGCGAGGGAGTGATGCGCGAGCCGCGGCGGGCTCCATCTCCGGCGCGCGCGTGCGGGAGCTTGATCCGCGCGGCGCTCCGTCGATGCAGTCCGCCGTGGCGGTGCTTAAGGCGCCGTCGCCGCAGACGTGATACGGTTCGACGGTGGGATCTGGACGAGATCCACGGCGCGGGCGCGGCGGTGAGATGCCGCGGGGACCCCGCGCCACTGATGGCGAAACACGCGCCGCCGTGCGCACGTTGGTGCGCACGTCGGCGGCGAGCTTCAAAAACAGGTAAGTACTCATCCAATTTTACAATTCTAGGGTTAGGGTTCGAACAAATTTTGGGGAATTTTGGGGATTTCTTGAACAGTGAAGGGTTTGCATCTCAATTTTTGCACATCATCTCCTTCTGATTGCTGTCCGAGACACAATTATCCCCTAGATCTAACCATTAGGACCTAATCATGAGTGATTAACAGCTAATGACTGCAGATTAGGGCTAATCATGCACTGTACTAGTCTAATTATTCGTAACAGTAAGCAATTAGGCATGAACAGATAGCAGTTACTTCTAATTAGCCAATAATCATGTAATCGTAAGGCGATCTACCTCTAGCACTAACAATTCAACATAACTGAGGCATTTAGTCATATATTTGACCACAAATCAAGATCTATTGACACGAAATTAGGACTTAGACATGATCATCTCGCATCAAATAGCACGCAACCGAGGCTTAGCATCAAAAAACCCAAGGCACAGGATCATTATGCGGTTCAGGATCTAGGCTAGATGGCTCTCGATACCAAATGTAAGCACAAATTAAGATCATCATGTAAGGATCTGCTAGTCTAGACACAAGAACACACAATCCCCGTTAGGCGGAAATGGGACTAACCTTCGCCTGGGTTGGCTATCGGAGCGGTAGGAGGAGCGGCGGCGACGACGTGCGCTGCAGCTCGACGTGGTCGATCGCGTGGAGGGTAGCGCCTCCCCTCAGGGCGCCAGCGGCACTGGCCGGCTACTGGCGTCCTTGTAGTCACCGGAGCTGGAGAAGATGAACGGCGGCGGCCTTCAGATCGCTCCAGCGCCGAGCGTGATCGGGATGCGTGAATGTAGGGAGTGGGTTAGCCTCACGGCGCGTTGGCGTGCGTGAGACTGCCGCCCACCTCCCCTTTTATTATGGCGCTGTGCGACCTGGGGCCGCAACCATGAGTCGGTTGCGCCTCCGATCATGGCGCGTGAATCTAGGATCGCCGGCGTTTTCTTAGGAACGGCCACATTTGCATGCGGGTTCAGTTAGCCTGGCGGTCATTTATCCTAAAAAATTCCACACCAAAACTTTAGCTAGTAAAAAAAAATTCAATTGAAGCCCAAAAAACCTGAAAGCCGATGAGGTAGCATACAACGACAACGAACGGATTCGAGGTCCTCTTCTGTTGGACCTGTGGCGTGACCAGAACTCCGACAATCGGTCAGAAATTTCCATGATCCTAGCCGATATCCAAGAGCTCTCTCTGAAGTTCTCTTCTTTTAATATAGTTCATGTAAAGCGAACTGCAAACTGGGCTGCTCATCTTTGTGCTCAGCATGCTTCGCATCATAGGGCCTTTTTTCTTGTGGTGTTCTCCGCCAAATTTTCTACTGCAATGTTTGCAACATGATTGTAATCCCTATGAGTAATAAAGACAAGTGATCTTAGTCTTAAAAAAAATGTCAACGCATGCGTAACTTTCACGTGCCCCGCGTGGTCGTGCCGTGCATGGGATCATCATCGCTTTTGCAAAGTGATGGCGAGACTCGAGTCGAGTGGCACGAGACAAATCAAGCTGATGCGCGTCAGCTTCACGAGAAAGCTGGCCCATTATGAGCTGAGAAGTAAACCAAATTTTCAATTGAAGCCCATAAATAAAATCCGAAAGCCAATACAACGACAAGGAACGGATTCGTTCTCCTCAAAAAAAAAAAAAAAAAAGGATTCGCTGTCGCTCTCGTGTTGAACCGTGTCAACGCATGCGTAACTTTCACGTGTCCCGCGTGGCCGGCCGTTGCCATCAGTTCTGCCTGTGCGCGACGAACCGCGCGAGGTGGCGCAGCGGCGCGGCGCGGGCGTCGTCGAACCCCTCGAGCTCCGCCTCGGCCTGGGCGAGCAGCTCCGCGGCGTACGCGCGCGCCCGCTCGACGCCCATGAGCCTCGGGTACGTGGCCTTGCCCGCGGCCGCGTCCTTCCCGGCCGTCTTGCCCAGCTGCTCCGACGTTCGCGTCACGTCCAGCACGTCGTCCACCACCTGGAACAGGAGCCCCACGGCTCGCGCGTACCGGCGCACGCGCTCGACCTCGCTGTCGCTGCCGCCGCCCACGACGGCGCCGCACACGGCGGCGGCCTCCAGGAGCCGCGCCGTCTTGTGCACGTGGATGTACTCCAGCTCCGCCAGGCTCGTCGTCGTCACGCCCTCGCTCTCCTTGTCGGCCGCCTGCCCGCCCGCGACGCCGCCTACACCCGCCGCGGCGGCGAGCTCGGCGACGGCGCGGAGCGCGCGGTCCGCGGAGACGCCGACGCCAGCCGCCGCGGAGCAGCCGCGGGCCGCGTGCTCGAACGCGAGGGCGAGGAGCGCGTCGCCCGCGAGCAGCGCCGTGGCCTCGCCGAACGCGGCGTGGCACGAGGCGCGGCCGCGCCGGAGCGCGTCGTCGTCCATGCACGGCATGTCGTCGTGGACCAGCGACGAGGCGTGGATCAGCTCGGTGGCGCAGGCCACCGGGAGCGCGGCCGCCGCGGGCCCGCCCACGAGCTCGCACGCCGCGACGGCCAGCACGGGCCTGACGCGCTTCCCGCCGCCGAGGACGGAGTAGCGCATGGACTCGGCGAGGCGATCCGGGCAGCGCAGGCCCGTAAGGGCCGCTTCCAGCGCGTCGTTCACGGCCTTGGCATTGATCGAAAGGTAACGCTCCAAGTCGAAGCTGGCACCGTTCACGACGGCGCCGACGACGCCATGAGGCTCGGTGTAGCGGCCGGCGGCGATGTCGATGCTTCTGGCGCCTATGGCAGACGTGCCAGTGACCACCGGAGCACACCGGGCGATGGAGACGGATCGCTTGCCTGGCCCAGGAGTGGACCTGCGAGGTGCGGAGAGCTTCAAGCTCTGGGATGCAGCTCCATGTTGAAGCAAGCAGGGTGCTAACTTGTCCATCTCCCGGACTCGAGTGTATCTATCTACCAGCCTACGTGCAGGGACGTAGAGTATTTTGGTGTGCGCGGAAGCTGGAGTGGACACAAAAGTGCTGGGAGAGCTTGTTCAATATCTTCGAGGACGTGCACTTTAAATAGACAAGCGAGGCACCGGCAGACTGATTTGGACACTTCGGAAATTTGGCTTCGCGCCATTTGATTCGGAAGAGATGGCGATGGAACGAGACTACCGGCCTCACGCCATTTGTGTAGTATGTTTCATATTTTTTTATATAATTTATTATTGGGATGTATCCTATATTTCTGTATGTTTTTATCACTCGTGTATTTCTAGTACTGCTCGTATGCATCAATATCAAAAAAAAAAATCGCCTAGAGATGTGATGTCATCGTCATTTGGGAATTACAATGACTGCCGATAATCGGAATCTTGAGGACGCCATGGATGATCGGATCGGATCGGAGCACTCTGTTAAACATGTTCCACGGTTCCCAACAACAAAAGGCAGAAGGTAATCGTGGTTTTTCTCCGATAGCAGGATCTTGCAAGCTAGTCTCGAAGACATTGACACCGATGGGGTAAGACATTGACTTATCGACGTGTCTCTCTCATGTGCCTTGCTTGGATGGGAGCGTGAGAGAGACTACAGCCAGTGGACAGCGCCCCAGAGTGCAGGTCACCGTGCATGTGTTTCCCATGCCGCCCGGCTCGCGCGCACGGGGTCGGTGGCGCAGTCGGCAGTCATCGGAGCTGGATCTAGCCATTCGGTCGATCGACCACTGCTAAACAAGGATCTTTCAAGGGGGGAGCACTGCCATTGGGTCGATCTACACTGCCAAACAACGGTGACGGCTCACCTGATCGAGACAAGTGGGAGACCATATGGTGATTTTTTTTTTTGCGAAAAGGGGAATTTCATTAATATTGAAGCAAATTACATCCCCAGATTACAAGAGCATCCCAATCAAAGCCAACTCCATCGATGGGAGCCAAGAAACCTTGAAAGAGCCGAAAATTCCACCATCTAGGATCACCATCCCAGACAGATATGCCACGAAAGAGAACTCCGATCTGAACGAACATGGCCATCTCACCATCCACCACCGCCATCCTCATCTCCGACGGGGGAAAACTGAAACCCAACCCTTTCGCAAAAGAGGGGTAGACCGATATTCCACATGCAAATACGATGAACTTGCCGCCGTCAAGCCCGTAGCAGAGCTCATCGTCGCCTCCTCCACCATATCCGTCATAGGAAAACACAAATCCGAGCGACATCCAGATGGATATCACCGGAAATCGAAGTCTCACTAGCTCACAGCCATGGCCAAGAAGAACCATGGCAAGACAAAGGAGGAGCCGGAGTACCTTATTCTTCATCGATGATGGCGCCTTCGACTCGCCACCACCGCGGAGACGCCTTGTCCTCCAGTGCTCCATGCCGACGAAGTTGATGACGCCGCACAACCGCCGCCACCTTCTTGGACCGAACCACTAGAGGAACCCTAACCCTAACAACCACCGTGGCCGCCGCCAAAAGCAACCACCACAGAAGACCTAACTCTATCTAAACTTAAGAGCGAACAAAGTGGACGCTGGATGCCGGGCCTCCCTCCTCCGCCGACGGCGAGGCCGCCGGAGGCGAGGGGGCCGGCAAGTTTTTCTTCAGGAGCCGCCGCCGCCGCCTGCCTCTGTCTTTCTTTCCGTGAGGCGTACATTGCAAGTCTAACACCCCAGCCCAGAGTACGCCTGCAGTGCGGGCCCCACCTGTACACCTGCAGTGCGGGCCCCACCTTACAGTAGTAACTCTTACGCTTTCGTCCTCACTTCGCGTAAAAGGGTTAACCCGGTTACTACTGCACCCTGGACTGAGTATTTAAGCCGGTCTAGCTCCCGGTGAATATCCGGTATGCTACAGTACCGCGGCCCAATGGGCTTACCCCCTGACTCCACGAGTCATCCAGGGGACAGTAGACACAGGATCGTCCCTTCCTGGCCACGTCCAGCACGTGTCATGCCGTGTCCCGCCTAGCGGACCCACGCGCCATGCCCACGCGCCATGCACACCGTGACTGCGCTCGTGACATAGCGAAGGTCGGCTCTGATTACCATTCTGTAACACCCCAGCCCAGAGTACGGCTCCAGGCCCGTACGCCTGCAGTGCGAGCCTCACCTCACAGCAGCAACTCTTACGCTTTCGTCCTCGCTTCGCGTAAAAGGGTTAACCTGGTTACTACTGCACCCTAGACTGAGTATTTAAGCTGGTCTAGCTGCCGGTGAATATCCGGTATGGGACTAACCGGATCGCTACAGTACCCACGCTACAGTGTTCCAGGCTACAGTAACCCAGCGATACAGTTGCCCCCGCTACAGTGCCCGGCTCTATAGTACGGCGCCCAATGAGCCCGTCCCACGGGCCGAACAACTGGCCGATTCTATTTTTGGGCTTGAATTAACATCCCGGATGTTACAGCAAGGCTAATCTGAAAACAAAATATTTGTGCATGTGACCATATGGTGATTAACTAGCTGTCTACTTGTAAGCTGCAATATGTCTGATTGAATGTAACTTTATATATTTTTGTGTACTCATTGCAAATATATTCATATTTTTGTGCACCACGCGAAACATGTGGGAGACCATTGGGGTACTTGAGCACCCAAAGCCCAAGATGGATTCCAAAAAATATCACTCACGCATGATGTAGGAAGCCCACCAAGTCACCAACATCCACCCTTCTCAATTGATCCCCTTTTCATACTTGATCCGTAATACTAATCATCCTTAATTTAATTATATTCATTTGTGAATTCACTCGATCGTTCAACTTAATTGAGTAGCAATCCTTCGCCAGTTAAAAAAAAGAGTAGCAGTCATGGATGTTCCACGCACATGAAGTTATTTGTTGCAGCTTGAACGAGATTTGTCCTATGTGAACAATAAGTTGTTTGTATCGTTCTATACATAATTTATTCCATGTATATTTCATTTAAGTAATCTATTCCATGTAGGTGTGCTCGAAGCCTCGAACTTTTTCTTCAGAGTCTATTTCACGAGCTCAACTTGTTCTAACTTTCTGAAAGAGAGAGAAACCACATTAGTACATGCGCAGAGCAATCTCCAAATTTCCAAAGAACTATTAGTCCATTAATTAACCCAAGCGCTTGCACGGGCTAGCACTATTAGAGGATATTTTGAAATTCCTTTTAGCGCCGTACTTTTATGTTCGTTTCTTGGATTCACGGCGTACATTTATTCTTGTTGTTGTTTTAAACACACACTTCTTTGGTCAACAGCGGTACTTCGATAGCGCTCCATATTCTTGGATGTACGCACACTTCTGTAGTTTGAAGTCAACTAAAGAGAAATATCTGCAAGATCTTTCTTTTGTGGACTAGAATCTCACAATGCACTATTGCACAAATGGAGCACGGGTGCTGATTGCAGTTCATGCTAAGTGCAGAATGAAGGATTCGGATATTCTGAGTTGGATGTCTAAACGAAGAGAAGCTGCAGTGAGCAGACAGACACACGGCGCGATGGCAAGAAACCTGGATGCTTGCATGCCCGTATGCGTGCCTGCTTTCCCTGATCCTTTTGAGGTTTGTGTTGGTATGGGTCTCTGCTCCGATTCACGTTTTGATGGGTCTCTGCTCCGATTCACGTTTAGTTGGGAGGGTTTTTTTTTTCAGAGTTTTTGAGCAGACATCCATGCATCCCGTGGATCAAAACTTGGAAGACCATGGACGGTAAACTTTTATTGCCAAAACCAGCAGGTTGGTTCAGGTTATACATATACTGTACTGTCGTTCACACTACAAGCACTCCACTCGTGCATGGAGCACACGAGACAGGCAGCTTGAGGTTGTTAAGACGGGCAGGTCTGCGGCGTGCCGTCAGAGAGATGGAGCGTGCAACCGCGCGCCATGCAGCAGTTGCACCTCGCCGGGAGCTTCTGCGCGCCGGAGGACGGGCAGGTCACGTAGTCCACTTCCAGGCAGTACTGCGGGCAAGCCACGGCCACCGCCATGCCCTCCTGTGCCGGACCCAGCAGCATCACACCTTTAATTTGTTCACAGTCAAACACAAATTCGATCAACTACTACGAAATAAGAACGTTTCAAAAAAAAAACGAAATAAGAAAGAAAACTGTGGAGTAGCTACCTGCAGACCTAGTCCATAACAAACTGAACCCAAGCCTGACCTCAATTCTATGATTTCACGCGCTGAGAAAGGGGGAAACATGGCATATGAAAGGAAGATGCATCTGCTCACCGATCAGGAGGAGACCGCAGGCGATGTGGAACTTGGAGGCAGCCATGGCTTCACTCGACAGTTCTGATCTAGCAGAGCAATGGCGCTGTTTCCACTTTGTGCTCATTGGCTGCCCTCTTCTTATACATTGTATATTGGCGCAGGATTCTGAAGTGCGCACAGTTTTCGTAGCTTGAAGCCTTGAAGTCAACTAAGTGAGGCTTGATTTTTCAATCTTTTTTGACTTCTAGCAACTCCGAATGGATCTTTTGGATTCTGGATAGCAATCCTGAAGTAGACCAAAATGAGTGGCGCAGGTCGCAAGGGAAGTCGCAGGAAGCTACGTCGCCCAAATCGAGTATAAACTATAGTAAGCTAATTAGCATACGCTGCCTGGGTTCTGCAGGTTAGGCAGCCGTTGATCGATGAATGTTCTTCCATGCCGTCACGCGTGACGTCACCGCAGTGAAGCGGCGGGCCTGGTTCGAATTCGTCAATAAACGGGCCCGCCAGAAAAGAAAAAGAAATCTCACCCCGGGGATATTAGGGGGAGAGCTCACCTGTGCTTCAACATCTTAGCTCAAAAAAAAAAAAAACCTGTGCTTCAACATCGATCATTTTTTTTTATTTTTGCGAAAATTCAACATAGATCATTATGTTGGATCAGTCCGGTTGTCTTCGGTACACTCAAAGATTCTTCAAATAACTCACGTGAACTTGGAAGAAAAGGATTGCGCCGTTGACTGATCACTTTTTAGAAATGGATTTAGATGGCGGCTAGGGGCTTAGCTTAGTGATTTATAGTCAAAACTGGGGCCAATATTTTAGGGATGGCTTTGTAATTGCACTATTAATTAAAAAATATGTTTTATGCCATGGATAATGATTGTGCAAAAACCCTAACCCTACAATCGAATTATATTGTTGATCAAATTAGTAGTTTCATTTGATAAAAGAATACTTAATACTAATTTACATTACCCTCAATTTGATAAAATACCGGTCTGAAGTAGTGGAATTCTGACATAAATTCTAGTTTTGGGAAAATACAATACGACCTGTACTATTTTGGATAGTAAAACGACTTGTGATCACCAACGTCACTCTGCTCAATCAAGGCCCTGTTCGTGTTTTTAGGCCTAGAGGTCACATCAAAATTAATCTTGCTATTTAGGCGTCTTAAATAAGTTTAATTACAAAACTTTTTTACAGATGTGTGCTAATTTGCGAGAAATCTAATAAGCCTAATTAAGCTATGTTTTGCTACAGTGATACTACAGTAACTATCGTCTAATCACGGCTTAATTACCCTCATTAGATTCGTCTCGCGAATTAGTATAAGGTTCTGTAGTTAGTTTTTTAATTAGACTTTATTTAATACCCTTAAATGATAAGATTCTAAACAGCCTAAATTTAGGCCTAGAGAAACGAACACCCCCTAAATCGCCTGATCACTTGAGTGACACTAGCCTGGTCAAGACGAGAGCATTTTAAATCCACGGAGAGAATCACATATAGAAACAAGCAGTGGTGGCTCGTCATAAACATTCGACGGGGGTGGGTGGATGAGGCTGGCTGCTGCTGCCCCGTTGATATTTTTCATTATCGCCGCCGTGACGTTTGCAGCGATCAACGCCAGTGTCCTCTGTTTTACTTTGCTATAAGTACGTACCTGGGCTGTCCTCTCAACAATCCATATACGAGAGCCACCAACCAGCTGGGGATTGGCAGAGCAGCAACAATGGCGGCGCCGGCCGAAGCAGCCGGAGGAGTAGGAGGAGGGGACAAGTACCGTTCGTTCCTGCACGGCGAGAGCGAGGCGAACACGGCGTGGAGGCTGGGCGCGCCGCCCAACTACGACGTGGTGAACAAGCTGTTCGAGGCGGAGCGGACGCGCGCGTGGCCCGAGGGCTCCCTGGAGGAGAAGGTGCAGCGGCTGCTCAAGTCGTGGGAGATGGAGCTCGTCCACAAGCCGCGGCCCGAGGACCAGAAGACCGTCAACACCGCCAAGTACAGCGCCAGCACCAACGGCATGCCGCCGCTGAGCCGCGCCGAGGTGATGGCCATCGGCGGCTACAACGCGTTCCTGCGGACGAAGCTGCCGCCGGAGCACCGCATCTACGACCCCGACAAGGAGACGCTCGAGTCCGGCATGGCCACGTTCCTCACGGCGTTCCCGAGGGGGTTCGCCATCGAGGTGCTCGACGTGTACAGCGGCCCGCCCAAGATCGCCTTCAAGTTCCGGCACTGGGGCTACATGGAGGGGCCCTTCAAGGACCACCCGCCGCATGGACAGCGCGTCGAGTTCTTCGGCGTCTGCATCTTCCATGTAAGTATTACCAGGAGTTTTTCTGTGTCTGTCCCTGCATTTGCGTTTGCTTGAGTGCAGATAGCTTATTAGCATACGTGACAGTGTATATGTATCTGAACTGAATTTTCTTGTGGGCAATGTGGTACAGGTTGACGAGGAGGACAAGGTGGAGAAGGCAGAGTACTTCTACGAGCGCGGCAACTTCCTCGCCAGCTTCTTGAGCCCGCCTGCCGCTGCTGCTGGTGCCGCGTCAGGCTCATCAGGCTGCCCTGTGATGCGGGGGAACTGAGACAATACTATGTCGCTGAACTGAATGTACTGGATCGATGATGATCACCTGCCGAATTGCATTTTCCTCTGGCTTTCCATGTAAGACGCATCACAAAAAAAAAGTGCTAAATAAAGAAGTTGTCTTCCTTGTTCTGTTTGACGCCTCAGAGCGGTAAAGCCACTCTTACATGAGTTTTTTTTTATTATTTTTTTTATTTTTTTGGCGTGTACTCTTACATGAGTTTGAGATGAAAACCAAGTGGACGGAAAATGATGGCAGATGATGGCTGTTCCCATCAACATCATTTATGAAAATTGAAAAAGCGATTAATGAGACACCAAATGCTCGGATCTCTTTCCTCTTGGATGAGATCAAACGTGACAAACAAAGGACAAAGAGAGGAACAAACGGACAGGCCTCTGCACATGTCACTTGAACTGGACTGATCCGCCCAGCCCCCGCTCGTCCTTCTCATCACTTAGCTCGAAACAAAACCAAGTGAGGTACAGAGGGCGAAACCATGGCCAGCCCCATAGAGCGAGAGGATCAAGAAGCTGGGCAGCCTCTCCTGGTTACGGTGGACGGTGGCACCGGTGATGGAACCGCCGCCTCGTCTTCCTCAATTGCGGTAGTGGTCGCCAGCACCGCCGTCGCCGTCGCCGGGTCCTTCGAGTTCGGCATCTCGGTAAGCTCGTCTCCTCCCTGTGTGAACCACCTCGCAGCTGAGGCACAGAATTCTCAATTGTTTGCTGCTGCTTCTGAACGTTGCTATTGCGAATTGGCTGTCGAAAGTGTGATCCATAATTGAAAACGGGGAGTGCTGCAGGTGGGCTACTCGTCCCCGTCTCAGGCGGGCATCATGCGTGATCTCCACCTCTCCATAGCCGAGGTAAGTAACCTCCTCTCTGTGAATGATTGATTGTTCCGCTTGCTGATGCGGGGTCTTTTATCTCTGAAGTACCTACCCTGCTCTGCTCATCTGCAACTCACTCCTATATATCCTATCACGCTCAAATGCAGTACTCTGTCTTTGGATCAATACTAACCATTGGAGCCATGTTAGGAGCTATCATCAGTGGCACCCTGGCAGATCGAGTCGGTCGAAGATGCGTAAGTGCCAATCCCTTTTACATACTGCTAACTGAACTAAGCTACACCACACCAGTTCACACATACCACAACGGCAAAACCCAATAGCCAAAGGGCTTTGAATGAACTCCACTGGACACTGTCCGACCGACTTGTGCTTACCTGCTTGTTTGACACGTTGGGCTTTGCAGGCTATGGCGATAGCAGATGTTCTCTGCATTCTGGGATACCTCTTGATAACATTTTCCCAGGTCTTTCTCCTCTCCTGTGCATTTCTATTTCCTACTTAGCTGGGGACTTTGATGCTGGCTAGTGGCTACTATAACTTGATTAGCATTTCATCTTTCTTATACTTTGCTTGTGTTCGATTACCCCTTTAGAATTATTGGTGGCTTGACATTGGAAGGCTGTCCATCGGATGTGGAATTGGCCTTCTTTCATATGTGGTGATTACAATAAGCCACTCCCTCTTGTTACTTTTTTTTGGGTGAACAAATTCTGTCTGAATTTAGTACTATCTGAACAGGTTCCAGTCTATATATCAGAGATAACACCAAAGAATCTCAGAGGAGGATTTGCAACTGTAAATCAGGTTTGTGCTGTACAAAATCAAGGGAGAGGTCGTCACTGATTGTTGAGAGCTAGCACAACCATAAGAATACAACACCTCCATTTATGCAGTTTATGATATGCTGCGGAGCATCGCTTGCATACGTTCTGGGAACCTTTATCACCTGGCGTACCTTGGCAAGCATCGGTAAAATAGCTTGTTTTGGTGTACCTTTCTTCTATTCTATTAAAAATGAGAATTGGTTCTAGATTAGACACATATGCTTCAAAAACACATTTGAAATTAAAGCGTATGGCTATGCGTAAATTTTATTTTAGCATAGATTTATTCACAAGTTTTAGCATTTCTCTAGGGGTGGTGCCATGTTTACTGCAGTTGGTTGGCCTTCTTGTGACTCCTGAATCCCCCAGATGGCTGGTGAGTCACTTGAACAACCGATACTTGATTAATCTCTTAGCTCGACCTTTTTTAGAAGATACAAGTTTCTTGGTGTAACTGACAAACATAAAATGGCAATTGATCAAAGAGATGCACTGATTTGAACATACTTGTCGCCTTCAGCCTTAAGTTTAGAATCATTTATGAGAAGAGCTACACTTAAACTAACCGAAAAAGTGAAAAACCATATCCTGTTATGATCATTGTTGCTCTAACATTCATATGCATTCCTAACTATAGTATTGATGTTCCACAAAAAAAAAACTATAGTATTGATGAAAAATCATTTACTTCAGGCTAGATTTGGACATCCAGGTGCATTTGTTGTAGCATTGCAGAAGCTCAGGGGAAAGGGAGCTGATATATCCGAAGAGGCTGCAGAAATCAAAGTATGAAAATACTTGGGAATAAAGCGAACCATCAGCTTAGTCATGTTCTATTCTAAGCTCTTGTTAATTCCATTTGTTCATTGCATCGAAAAATCAATTTGTTCAGGATTTCACAGAAAAGCTTCAGTGCCTGCCTAAGTCCAAGATATTGGACCTGTTTCAGAAGGATTACATTCATGCTGTTACAGTGAGCACCTTTAATGGAATATTTAATACGCCCTTCTGCATAAATTATTCTTTTCTTTCCTTAAAAAAATAAATTTCATGGTCAGGTTGGAGTAGGGCTAATGGTCCTTCAACAGTTCGGAGGAGTGAATGCTATTTGCTTCTATGCAAGTGAAATATTTGTATCAGCCGGTAATAAAACTTACTCGAAAACAAAAACTGATGCTCATCACAGGTTTTATTATCAGATGAGGCAATTTTACCAGGGATCCCTCCAGGGGTAATATACTAATTAGCGGCTTATGATACTAACAGGTTTCTCATCAGGGAACACAGGAATGCTCGCTATGGTTGCCGTCCAGGTTTCTTCACAACTCCCTCAGGCACTCCATGTGCATCTTACTGAATTTAAGTATATGAATAGAGCTGTGCATATGCAGATTCCGATGACAGGATTAGGGGTTCTTCTAATGGACAGAGCTGGAAGGAGGCCACTTTTGATGGTACGAAAGATATACATGGTTTAATGTTATGATTTATCATCACAATAATGCTTTTGCGGTACTATATCAGGTCTCTGCAGCTGGAACATGCCTAGGTTGCCTACTAGTTGCCCTGTCATTCTTAGCAAAGGTCTGATTTTGTTACTGTAGTTACAATTTATTTTATTTTATTTTTGACTCAACGAATAGTTTAACTCTTCGTGGAACAGGAACAACACTGGGAAAAGGATCTGAACATTGTGTTTGCGTTGGCAGGCATTCTGGTACGTACTGCTAATGAACTATACTGGTATCATTTTTACCATCTTTGGGTGGTACTAACAGCAACATGGGCGGTACCAAATTTTGGTACTTGCACCAATTTTTAGCACCATTCAAGTTATAATTTGTAGTGTCACTTGTACCATTCAAGGGATGGTAAAAAAACTCATACTGGTAGAGAGGAGTCCCACTCTCTCATACATGCAGTGAGTGTTGTTCTGAATATTTTGTTATTTTCAAACCAGATTTTCACTGGATCATTTTCACTTGGTATGGGCGGAATACCGTGGGTCATAATGTCAGAGGTAACATTTCTACCCCTTCGGAGAGAGATGTGTGATTACTGACCAAGAGCAATATTCACAACTGGCAGCAATAATTAACTATGTACATCGCCGGAATGCAGATCTTTCCCATAAACATGAAAGGATCAGCAGGAAGCCTCGTTACCCTAGTCAGCTGGCTCGGCTCGTGGATCATCTCGTACACCTTCAACTTTCTCCTGATGTGGAACTCCTATGGTAAGTTTAATATGTCTACAAGCAGAAGAAAATTTTGGTCAGATAAGCACAATAAATTGCAGCATCAGCGTACATATGGATGCCAACAAACTTGTTTCTTCCGTAAGTTTCTCACCGTTTTGACTGGATGCAGGCACGTTCTTTATCTTTGCTAGCATCTGTGGGCTCACAGTTGTATTCGTGGAGCGGTTAGTCCCAGAAACTAAAGGAAGGACTCTTGAAGAGATCCAAGCTTCCATGAACTCGTCCATGACCCAATTCCACAAATAGTTACCATGGATATCATAGCATGTTAGATACTTAGATTTCAGCAGTTGTGGGGGATATTATTGCTTGAACTTTGATATGACATTTCTCCAGCAACGTCAGAAAATTCATTTTTTTTTTAGATAATGGAAACCAAAGTTCCCGGCCTCTGCACAGCACGCAGCCCGGTTTTTGTTTTTGTTTAATTATTACATAACCGTCAATCTCCTGATTGACCGAATGAGCTTAAAACATAAATAAATAATCATTAAGGAGGATAAAGTCTATTATTAAATCTCCATCCATGAGAGGCGAAAAGCTCCAAAGCAGCGACTTCCAGTCCTGCGCTCACACTCTTCATGTGGTCTCTAACCTCCTCAGGCTGCAGCAGCGCCCAGTACCTCATCCAGTAAGCTCCTCTGAACAAAGCCTGCATAAACGATGTATAGTTGACATTATCAAAACAAAGATCATTTCTACATCGCCATATTGCCCAGCACATGGCAGCCGCCCCCACTAGAATAATTTTACGCTTGTCAGGGTTAAACTGGGCAAGCCAATCCCCTGCAATATGGGATATTGATCTAGGTGGGTTAAGACCTGTAGCAGTCTGAACTACCCTCCAAATGGTTTTAGCATGATGGCAGTCAAAGAACAAGTGTTGAATTGTTTCATTACTGTTACAAAAACAACACTTCTGGCTTCCTGACCAATTTCGTTTTGCTAGGTTATCTTTGGTTAAAATGACACCCCTAACAAGATACCAAAGAAAAATTTTAATTTTTGTGGGTAGTTTCAACTTCCAGATTAACTTGTGTCGGAAAGGTGTGTCTTGATTCATTAACAGAGCATACATAGACCGGGTTGAGAACACCCCACTCCTATGTAATTTCCAAGACACAGTATCCCTGTCCTCAGTTAGACTAGTAGTTGAGATTTTAGCTAACAGATCATTATACTCAGTGAGCTTTACCCCAACAAGAGTACGTCTAAAGGATAAATTAACTGTTGCTCCCCCCATAACTTGCGCCACCGAATAATGCGGATTATAGGACACGTTATAGAGATTGGGATAGAGTTCACTAAACGGTCTGGC
The DNA here is from genome assembly GCA_012490785.1 of Eragrostis nindensis. NCBI lineage: Eukaryota > Viridiplantae > Streptophyta > Magnoliopsida > Poales > Poaceae > Eragrostis > Eragrostis nindensis. The sequence goes on along the minus strand of JAAXCT010000069.1, from coordinate 678,655 downwards.
TCCACACCATGCATCATCCCAAAATCTAACTTGGGATCCATCTTTAACATTAAAAGAGACACATGATAGGAATTCATCTTTAACCTTTAAGAGGCCACGCCAAAAATGTGAGTCATTCTGTTTGATCCCGACCTGTGAAAGTGTCTTAGAACCCAAATACTTATTTCGGATTAAAGACTGCCACATGCCATCCTCATTAAGCAATTTAAATAACCATTTGCTTAATAAGCATTTATTTTGGATCTCCAAATCAATTATGCCAAGACCCCCTTGGTCCTTTGGGCGGCATAAGAGGTCCCACCTTGCAAGGCGATATTTGTTAATATTTTTTCCTCCTTGCCAGTAGAACCTCGATCGAAAGAAATTTAATTTGGTAAGGACTCCTTTTGGAATTTCAAAGAAAGACATCATGAACATAGGAAGACTGCTGAGGACTGAATTTAATAATGTTAGGCGACCTCCGTAAGAAAGGTGCTTCGCCTTCCAGCAATTCAATTTCCGTTCAAATCTTTCTTCAATTATTTTCCAATCACTATTTCGGAGTTTCTTATGATGCATAGGAATTCCCAAGTAACGAAAGGGATATTCTCCCACATTGCACCCGAAAAGCTCCATATAGTCATCTTGAAAATCTGCGGCCTCCCCGTAACAAAAAAGTTCACTTTTGTGGAAGTTAATTTTTAGACCCGATAATTGTTCAAAGGCAGTGAGCAACAACTTCATGTTCTTTGCCTTTTCTAAATCATGGTCCATAAACAAGATAGTGTCGTCTGCATATTGTAATATAGACAAACCATCATCCACCAGCTGGGGAATAATACCACTAATTTGTCCATCATCTTTTGCTCTTTTAATAAGCACCGCCAGCATGTCAGCAACAATGTTGAACAAAATAGGTGACATTGGGTCTCCTTGGCGAAGTCCCTTTTTTGTTTGGAAGTAGCGGCCAATATCATCATTAACTTTGATACCGACGCTTCCCCCTTCCACAAATTTTTCCACCCATCGACACCATTTAGCGGAGAAACCCTTCATACGAAGAGCTTGCTGAAGGAAAGACCATTTGACTTTGCCATATGCTTTCTCGAAGTCAATTTTAAAAATGACCCCATTCAGCTTTTTCGTATGGAGTTCATGGATAGTTTCATGAAGAATTACCACTCCCTCCATTATGTTTCTCTCAGGTATAAAAGCCGTCTGTGAAGGCTGTACTACCGAACCCGCTACCGTGTTAATTCTGTTGGTGCCAACTTTAGTAAAAATTTTAAAGCTGACATTCAACACACAGATAGGTCGGTATTGTTGGATTTGCTTCGCATCGTTAGTTTTTGGTAACAGAGTAATGATACCGAAATTTAAACTGTACAACGGAAGCTTTTCATTATGGAAATCATGAAAAAGGGCGAGTAAATCCCCTTTGACTACTTCCCAAAAAACCTGGTAAAACTCTGCCGGAAATCCATCAGGCCCCGGAGACTTATTGTGCTCCATTTGGAATACAGCCTCCTTAACTTCCTTCTCAGTAAAAGGAGCAGTGAGGATCTCATTTTCAAGCATGGTGACCTGATTGATATCCTCAATGTGATCCTCCCTAAGATGGACATTATAATTATCAGGAGGACCGAACAAGCCTTTGTAATAGCTTGTTATATATTCCTTCAGCTGTTCATCACCAACAATGACACCATTTTCTTGTTCTAATTGGAAAATGTGTTGCTTACGATGTTTACCATTGGCCACTAAATGGAAAAATTTGGTATTATTGTCACCTTGTAATAAAGCGGTGACCTTAGCCCGTTCATACCACTTAATCTCCTCTTCCTTCAGAAGAGTTGCAAGGCTTTCCCTCAGATAATGTTTTAGGTTAATCTCATTATCATTCAGAGAAGAAATTTCTGCTTTCTTGTCCAGCGAGTCAATTAAAGAGATTAATCTCTTTTTCTCTTTTTTATAATGACCCGCTGTATTTTTAGCCCATCTCCTGAGGTGCTTACGAACCGCTCTAATTTTATTTTGCCACCTCTGAAGACTATTGTTTCCATGATTGGTCGATTGCCAAATATTCGCCACCATATCAAAGAAACCCTCACGGAGTAACCAACCCCTCTCAAATTTAAATAAGGGAGGACTAGAACCATGAGTAGAGGCTCCTGTGTTAATAACCAACGGACTCACCGATTTCTCGTGTTTCATTTTTTTAATGCATAGAGTCTGGTTCTTGTTGAGAAGCAATTGCTTGTGTCGGAGTCACCGACTCAGTACGGACTTTCGCGCGAAAAGTACATTATTACAATATACATATTGCTCCGTTGAGCGTCCAATCATAAGAGTAACATCGGCCTACTGAGTAGAGATTACATGGAGAAGTACAACACATTAGAACAACTCCAAGAGCCACCACTGATTAAAATGTCTTGGCAAGTCTGTACCATCACTAGAAAAACTGTTTGCCAAATCCGCACCAACAATTTGTGAGTTTCAACTTCTGCCTTCATCTAACCAAGGTGTAGAAAACCATTGGACACCCTGGCCGTCTGGTCGCTGCTATGTTTGGTCCCGTTACTACGACGAAAATGATGTTAGAGCCTGGCTATTACCATCAACATCAATAGAAACTGCAACTACAATGATGCAGCAGATGCTCAGATTTTTTCCCCCTTCGTGGATTGAATGTGATCAAGTGGCAGAAATGAGAAGAGAGGAACAAACGGACAGGCGTGTCAATTTGTGGGCCACCGAACTGGTCCGATCCGCCCGGAACCGTGGACATTAGTGTTCCTGCTCAGCGCAGCTTGGAACAAATCCAAGCGAGATACAAAGGACTGAGAGGAAGAAAGAAACTATGGCAGCCGGCACGGAGCGAGAGGATCAAGAAGCTGGGAGGCCTCTGCTGGTCACGGTCTCTGGGAGCAGCGGTGATGGCCGTCACAGCGTCGCCTCCTCCTCCGCTATCGCCGTGGTGGTTGGCAGCACCGCCGTCGCGGTCGCCGGGTCCTTCGAGTTCGGCATCTCGGTAATCAAACCTTACCTCGTGTACATGTAGCATGATCGAGGGCTGGAAGAAGTAATTTTCGGTTCCCTGCTTCGCTGCTCGCTGCAGGTGGGCTACTCGTCGCCGTCCCAGACGGGCATCATGCGTGATCTCCACCTCTCCCTTGCTGAGGTATGTACCCTTCTCTCTCTGAAAGATTGTTCAGCTTGCTGACGCATGGTCTTCTATCTCTAAGTACCTACCTTGCTCTGCTCATCTGCAACTCACTCGAGTCCTACCACGCTCAAATGCAGTACTCTGTCTTCGGGTCAATACTAACCATTGGAGCCATGTTGGGAGCTATCGTCAGTGGCACCCTAGCAGATCGAGTAGGTCGAAGATGCGTAAGTGCTAATCCCATTTCCGTCCAGATAACCGAGCTAAGCTACACCAGATGCCTTTGTTTTGTATGATTTCCACTGGACACTGATGATTGACCGACTCTTTCTCGCCTGCTTGTACATTGTCACGTTGCGCCGTACAGGCTATGGCGATATCAGACGTTCTCTGCATGGTTGGGTATCTGTTGATAACCTTTTCCCAGGTCTTTCCCCTCTGTGCATTTCTAGTTTAGCAGGCAATTGGTTCCTACTAGAACATTTTATTTTATTTTTTGTTATTATAGTTTGCTTCTCGCCTCTTGTTTCTTTAGAACTGTTGGTGGCTTGACATTGGAAGACTATGGATTGGATGTGGAGTCGGTCTTCTTTCGTATGTGGTGATTGCAATAAGACATTCCATCTCTCTTTAGGCGAAACAGTCGAGTTCATCCCTTATATATTTTGCCGGTAGTCCAGTTTAATAGTTCAGGGATAAAACTGAGGTCCCGTAGAAAGATGAGGAATGAATTCAATTATTTCGCCTTTATTTATTGTGAACAAATTAAAGTCTGAATTTTGTATAATCTGAACAGGTTCCGATCTATATATCGGAGGTAACACCTAAGAATCTTAGAGGACGGTTTGCAGCTGTCACCCAGGTTTTTTACTTTACTAAATCATAGGAGAGGTCATCACCGATTGTTAAGAGCTAGCTTTGTCTTAAGAAAACAACTCCTCCATTCATATGCAGTTTATGTCATCCTGTGGAGTGTCGCTTGCGTACGTCCTGGGAACCTTCATCAGTTGGCGTATCTTGGCAATCATTGGTAAAATAGTTTCTATTGGTGTACCTTTCTACTGTTTTTCCATCTAAATGAAAACTAGATTAGGCGTGCGTATGAGGAGCCAATATTTAACGGACCCATTATGCTTCAAAGTTCATGCACATTGGAAAATTAATACAACAATTATGCGTAAATGTTAGCATTTCTCTTGTAGGGTTGGTACCTTGTTTACTGCAGCTGGTTGGCCTTCTTGTGCTTCCTGAATCTCCCAGATGGCTGGTATTTCTCTTGGACTACTGATATTTGATTTATCTCTTAGCTCCACTTCCAGGGCTGGCAAGGCGGCATCCCCTGACGCAAAATGCTGGAAATTGTGCCCGTTTTCTAGAATATGGCCATTGTCAATCTGAAAATACCTCTCTTATTAGAACATACAAGTTTTTGGTGTCACTGAAAAACACAAAATGGTTGTTTGATCAGCTGCACTGCTTTGAACACCACACATGAGGATCATATGCAGGGGATCAGACTTTGAACTTTAGTTTATTACATAGCTTCAAACTTAAGTTTACAAGACGTTATGATAAGAACTGCACATAAACCAACCCTTTTTTAAGACTATGTACCAAATTAAAGTATATAATCAACTCCTATCATGGTCGCGGGCCTCGCTGCTGCTCTATTATCCTTCATTACTAACCAAAACAAGCTCTGAACAGAAATTGATGTAAAAATCGTGTATCTCAGGCTAGGTTTGGACACCCAGGTGCTTTTGTGTCAGCATTGCAGAAGCTAAGGGGAAACGGAACTGACATTTCTGAAGAGGCAGCAGAAATCAAAGTATGAAGCACTTATAGATTAAAAGCAAAATCCATCTTACTCTTGTACTACTCTTTTAATTGAGTGATATATGTACTCAGGAATTCACAGAAAAGCTTCAGTGCCTCCCAAAGTCGAAGGTGCTGGACCTGTTTCAGAAGGATTACATTCGTGCTATTATTGTGAGTATCTATAATATGGCTCTCTACATAGAAGGAACATTGTCTTGTTGTTTTCTGAGAAATACATTCCTTCAACAGATTGGAACCGGGCTAATGGTCCTTCAGCAGTTTGGGGGAGTGAATGCAATTTACTTCTATGCCAGTGAAATATTTGTCTCTGCTGGTAATGAACAACGACGGCTTATTACCTCAACTGACATATCCGCTTTGTTTTTCTGTCTGAAGAGAATTTTTACCATGGATGACTCGGGGTACTATACTAACCACTTGTGGTGCAAATCAGGTTTCTCATCAGGGAACACAGGAATGCTCGCTATGGCTGCCGTCAAGGTCTCTTCAAAAGTTCCTTAGGCACGCATGTGCATCTTACTAAATTTGAGTATAACATTAGAGATTTAGAGTTACGCACCTGCAGATTCCAATGACAGGATTGGGGGTTCTCCTAATGGACAGAGCTGGAAGGAGGCCACTTTTGATGGTAAGACAAAATATGCATGGTTTAATGTATTTATGATTTATCATCACATTAATGCTTTGGCCATAATATTCCAGGTCTCTGCAGCTGGAACGTGTCTAGGATGCCTACTAGTTGCCCTGTCATTCTTAGCAAAGGTCTGATTTGTTATTGCACCCTCGTAATAAGGTCTACAACTTGCCATTGTCTCAACAAATAATTTTACTCTTCATGGAACAGGAACAGCACTGGGAAAAGGACCTGAACATAGTGTTTGCTTTGGCAGGCATTCTGGTACACACTGCTCAAACTATTCTAAGCTCCATTACTTGTAGAGAGGAGTCCCCATTCTCAGACATACATAATTGCTATTTATGAACCAGATTTTCACTGGATCATTTTCACTGGGAATGGGGGCAATACCATGGGTTATAATGTCAGAGGTATCTTTCTAACCATAAGTAAAGATATATAAGATTACTGACCAAGAGAAATTTTCAGAACTGGGAGCAATTTTTCTGACTACGTTCATCAATGCTGGAATGCAGATCTTTCCCATAAACATGAAAGGATCAGCAGGAAGCCTCGTGACCCTAGTCAGCTGGCTTGGCTCGTGGATTGTCTCGTACACTTTCAACTTCCTACTGATGTGGAACTCCTATGGTAAGATTATATACAGCAGCTAGCAAAAGAAACGTTTGGTCAGATAGGCACACAACACATCCTACATATTGATGTCAATAATTTGTTTCCCCTGTAATTTCTGAGATCTCTGTGACTTTGGATTGGATGCAGGCACGTTCTTCGTCTTTGCAAGCATTTGTGGGCTCACTGTAGTGTTTGTGGAGCGATTAGTCCCAGAAACCAAAGGAAGGACCCTAGAAGAGATCCAAGCTTCCATGAACTCGTCACTGACACCCTTTCCCAAATAGTTTGCTTGTCTAACTCAAATAACTCCGGTTCCTTGATATCATAGCATATTAGGATTCAGTGGTTATCTGGGATACTACTGATTCTTCGCATAGAAAAATGTTTGTATATGATATTTGTCTGGAAATTTATGCACAGCAAATTACAAAAAAGGGTGCCGCAACGCAAACTGGGAGCATCAGAAAATTCGTCTTCTCTTTGCTGTAACTACTTGCAAGATTTTTTTTGCTTTTTCACATGTTACTGTTTTCTTTTCTTGTTGGGGAAAATGTTGGGTTTAGAGTATTTCATGTTGGGGAAAATGTTGGATGGCAACCGCGCCCTCTCACTGGAACTGTATAAACTCCCGCATTACCAGCGGTTAGAAGTTCCGAAAAATAAATACAATCTTCAAGATTTAACTTACAGGATTACGGTCGAGGTCAAGCCGCTCGTCGCGCACCCTCCGCGCCTCGCCAACTTTTCTCCACTGCCTGGATGCTCCCTGTACGCCGCCACGGTGCTCGCGTTGCGCTTCACCCTCCTTTTTCCTGTGCGCCGCCGCACATTTTGTGACTGGGATTGGAAGATTTTAACCTTGGTTCGTAGCTCATCGGAGAGCCTCACAGGCGTCAAAGGCGAGTCGCGGCGAGGCGGCGCGGATGCGTCGCTGGTGGAGACGAGTCAGACGACGGGAAAGAGGACGAGGTTGGGAGGTGGGGACCTCCTATACGTGGGCGTCATATAAGATTCAATTTGTAGGTCAGCTTAATAGCCCACTAAATTTAGCCTACTTAAGACAATCTAGCCTATTAAGTAACTGTCACATTTTCAAATACTAGTTTCAACATTTTCGTAAGTCTATGTCAACATTTTCAACAACTGAGTTAATATTTTCGCTAAAAATATTGACATAGCACATCTAAAATGTTGACGCAGTGCAAAAAAAATGTTGACACAGTACATTCAAAATGTTGACAAAAATTTAAAAATTTAAAAAATTCAAAAAAATATTCAAATTGGATCTCATTTGGTAGAATTAATTGTAACAAACACGTAGATTCGAACGGATTCGAAAACGGACTTATAGTTTAAGAGAAAAATGCGTTTAATCGTTTCTTTTTCTCTCACCTCCCATCCGCTCCAATCAGAATGCGCCACGTGTTGCTCATCTGTGCTCTCCCTTTCAACCAGCAACGTGTGTGAGCCGTTCGATGTCTGTTCGCACGAATCTCAAAGCATTCTATCAAGAGGATTTTGTAGGGCGGGGTACGTATAGGATTGGCGGGTTGGGAGCGGCATCGTGATGGGCCGTATTTTTCCTTTGATGGGCCTGTTGGGAAGAGTACTAGTGGGCCAGGCCATGATGTGCGTGGTACAGGTGTCCAGTCAACCGCATGATTATCCAGAAATCATTCTGATTGCTCGGGTTGAGAGCGGCGGGAGGAGGGAGAGAGTGAGCTGGGAAAGCCATGGCGGTGGGGTCTAATGATGGAGACCACGGCGCGTTCATGGAGCGATTCGAGCTGCTGCCTCCTCAATCGCAAGAGAAGCTACCCCTGCACGGGCTCACTTTTGCTATCAAGGACATGTGAGCAAGTATCCCCCCTTCTTCTCCATCGATCAATCTCCAGGTCGTGATTCATTCCATCGCCATGTACTTTAAGGAGCCATACGCGTGTTCTCTTGTTCTTTCAGCTTCGACATCACCGGCCGGGTCACCTGGTTCGGCAACCCGGACTGGGCGAGGACGCATGCCCCCGCCGCCGCCACCTCCCCCGTCGTCTTGGCCACGCTGGCCGCCGGCGCCACCAGCGTCGGCAAGACCGTCATGGATGAGATGGCCTACAGGTGAGAGCCATGTCTGTTTCTCTTGGCTGCAGTACTAAAATTTTAGTCAAGATTGGAATTCCATCAAAATGAGGCCATTGAAATTCAACTTAATTTTCACAGCATAAATGGGGAGAACGCTCATTACGGCACGCCGACGAATCCATGCGCGCCCGATAGAGTTCCCGGTGGATCCTCCAGTGGATCAGCTGTTGCGGTTGCTGCAAAACTCGTCGACTTTGCTCTGGGTCAGTCTGTCCCTGCACTGCCTTTAGCCCTCGGCACTCATAGTTTCTCCATTCTTGGTTATGCTCAGTACCATCAAACTAATTTTCCTATCGTTTTCCCTAATGTTGGTGTAGGCACAGACACTGGTGGGAGTGTTAGGGTGCCTGCTGCCTATTGCGGCATTTTTGGCCTCCGGCCATCCCACGGACTGGTTTCAGTGGAAAATGTCATTCCAATGTCACAAATGTTTGATACTGTCGGTAGGTAAATTCGTGCACTTATTGACATCTCTTTAAACTATTCCTATCGATATTTGCTTCCTAGGAAATTTAGCTAGCACTGCATGGAATAGCTAACTTTGTACTAGTCAAGGTACATTATTTGCTACTCGACTGTTACTTTTAAGAGTCATGCAAACGTTTGCTACATTGTACAGGGTGGTTTGCCAGGGATCTCTCAACATTTCGTAGTGTAAGCAATATCCTGCTGCCGCTACCTGCTGATGACGCTATGAAGCAACCAACACAATTTATAATTCCTACAGACTGTTTCCAAATCTTAGGCTCTGCGAACGACCAGACTTATCAAATCCTCAATGCTTCAGTAGCCAAGAAATTTGGTGGTAAGTACTTACGACCAAACCATATGGCTTGATGCTATTATTTCTTTACCTCCAGCTTCAATCTTATCTGCTGTGGATACATTGTGCATGTGGCAGGCCAAGCAGTAGACAACAGGAACCTTGGTGAATTCATCTCCAACAACGTTCCGACCGTTGGGAAATTCATTAGTGATTTCTCCAAAAGCGAAGCACCGTCTGTGCCCGCTCTATCTGTTATTTCATATGTCATGCGATGTCTTCAAAGGTTTGCCTCACACTTTATTCAAACTGAGTACTAGTATGTATTTAAGGTTGCAAGTAGTTATAAATACTATAGAAAGTTTATGATTAATTAATCTGTGCTTTGCCTGAAATAATAACATGAAAAAGTCGTAAAGATATGCCATTCTCTACCCCGCCTTTTTTCAGAAATCATGCTTCTGGATATAATAATATCAATCTAAAATTTAGAAATAAATTTGCTTTAAATACCTTGGATGAGGAGATAAAATGATGAATATCCATTTCAGGTCTGAATTCAAAGCTAACCATGCCGAATGGGTCAACACGGTAAAGCCTAACCTTGGTCCTGCTATACGCGAGCGAGTGCATGAGGCCATTGCATCAGAAGATGGACCCATGGAGGATTTTCTTGCTCTGAGGAGTGAATTCAAGTCTGCACTCGCTGATCTTGTGAAGGTAACATAATTTAGAGAACCCTCTTTACTGGTGCATTGTAAATCAAACAAAAGTGAACATAATGGTCTTGCGGTGATTTCTATCATTCATTTAACATGATAGCACTGGTGTCCTGTGCACCTACCTATTTTTATCTTCAGGATGGTGGAATTCTTGCGATCCCGACAGTTCCTGGTTCGCCACCAAAGCTGCGCATGGAGCCTTCTGCACTGGAAAACTTCCGCGCAAGAGCATTTTCGCTGCTCTCGATCGCTGGACTTTCTGGTTTTTGCCAGGTAGGGCTACTGGATCTCTGTCCCGATTTGGTCATGCAGTTACCATCCAGTGAATATTGCTTGCTAACGGATTGTTATTTTCCTTTTGTGTGGTATGGTCATGGGCTGCAGCTGAGTATTCCACTGGGCGTGCGCGAGGGTATTCCAGTGTCAGTTTCACTTGTGGCGCGCCACGGCGCGGACGGCTTCCTCCTCAATGTGGCTCAGGAGCTGTACGAGACGCTCAAAGAGGAGACCAAGAAGGCCTGGAGCTCAGGAGCTTCCTTCTCTCTATGAACCATTAATCACGAGGCACAAAAGTCTATAGGTGGATCCAGTTCTCTTATTAGGCTCTCAAGTCTGTATGTCTACCTGGCCGCCTATCTCGATCTACATTTGAGTCGGGCGTTTATGCATGCGTACATCTCCAATATAGGTCACATGTCAGTGGTGTACACACATAATGAAAGTAGAAAGGTTGGTCTTTACAAGTTGGCTGCAGTATGTAAAATTGTAAATGAAGATGGAATATGTTTTGAAGTCCCAAATGGACGGGGGAAACATACAGAAATGGCCAGTGCTGTAATGAATAGATAAGAAAGTGTCAACGACGTAAAAGTTAAAAATGAAAAACCAGAAAGACCAATATATGTGCGGGAGGGGGTAAAAGTGACAATCCGGCAAAATTTGAACTTTCAAAGGAACCTCTTTGCTGCTCTTGTAATCATGGATTCATTCATGGTACCTCTGCTCTATGCTCCGCGCGTCAAAACAACTAAACGGTGGTTGCAGCCTAGTAATAGTTCACTTGCGTTCTTCTTTTTCACTGTATTGTATTTTTACACTTTTTACTCTCTCTTTTTTTGTGATTACCACTTTTTATTTTGGCTCACAAGTCATAAGCATACAAGTACGGAGGGAACATAATAGCACGTGCTAGCCACGGAAAGAGATAAGGCTGGCAAGAACAGAGGCTGCAGTGTATCGCGCTTACTTGGAGTCTTGGACGCCGTCTGCCATGCCGCCGCTCCAGCTTCGCCTCCGGGCGGCTACTGCCGGCGCTGCTCGGCACGGCAACTTCGCCGGCCGGCAGAGCTCGCGTTGCTTTTGCAACAGCAGGCGCGGCAGAGATAGTAGGACGGCGCTGGTGGTGACCTCGGCAGCTGCAAGAGAAAGCAAAACGAGGACAGCGGCGGACGTGGTGCTGGAGTTCTACGACGGCGTGAACCGGCGAGACCTGGCTGCGGTGGCGCCGCTCATCGCGGAGGAGTGCGTGTACGAGGACCTCGTGTTCCCACGCCCGTTCGTGGGGCGCGAGCAGATCATTGGCTTCTTCGGCGAGTTCATGGGGACCATCGGCCCGGACCTCCAGTTCGTGATCGACGACATCTCCGGCGAGGACTCCGCCGCCGTCGGGGTTACATGGCACCTGGGTACGTCGACCACTTTCCATTTCATTGTTGAAACCAGTTTGCTTTGCCTTTACTCTCCACGACTCTAGTGATTAGCAGTAGTAAAAAAAAAAAATCTGCAACGTGTTAATGCAAACGACACCAGTGTTGTACATATGTCTGATGCAATTATGCAGTATTTAACGATGTGAATTAATTGATACTAAATGGAACGGATGCAGAGTGGAGGGGGAAGCCATTTCCTTTCAGCAGAGGATGCAGCTTCTACCGCTTGCTCGACTCAGATGAACCGGAGCAACTGCAGATTGTGTATGCAGAGTTTCTTTCTTCTTCATCTCCTCTCCTCTTATCGTGGTCATCAAGATTTTGACTTAACCCAATATATTGATCAAATCTATGTTGGCGTCGTCGAACAGGTATGGTAGAGACTGCGTGGAGCCTGCTGCCAAGCCTGGGGATTTCGCACTTGTATGTACTCCTCCATAGACTGTCATCGATTCCTGTGGTATAATATTACTCACAAGTTGGTGCTGCTCATGTGTTGCAGGTTATTATCAGGGGAGTGACATGGATCTTCGAACGATTTCCAAGCCTTGCCCGCATGCTATGATTAGTACAGATGATATGAGATGGCGCCGCAAGCTAGCAGAAACGCCAAGCCATGCTACTTGATCTCCAAACTCAAATGCAGGATCCTTGAGCAGTCAGTGGTACTGGTGTACTAGACGCTGGTACAGGATTGCAGTATCTTCTCTTGTAACCTGCAAAACCTAGTGCTTGTCATTGCCAGTGTTCTTTTTCGTTCGGAATGAATGGACAGCGAAAAAATTGTCAAAAAAAAAAAGCCAAAGCAGAAAGAATGGGACAGATGGTCCCGGCGGGGCTCGAACCCGCGACCTTCGGCTCATAAGACCAACGCTCTAACCAACTGAGCTACGGGACCAAGTCGTCACAGAATTTTATTTTTAGTAATATTTACGCTGTACTTACAAACTAAAGTTGTTGGATATTCATACTTATAAGAACGTAAAATGTTATGTGAATTAATCTTACAGTTAATGTGGCAATGTAAATAATTACTGATAATATGAAGCATCACATGGGGCGGGAGGGCATTTGCTCTCATGCTCCTAAAATCCACTCTCATAATCAGTAATTATACAATCTAAAGAAAGAGTAAGCAATATCGCTGCATATACAAGCTAAGAGGCGCAAATAGAGAAAGGGTTGCAAGGTACGAAGACGTACGGCAAGGTAGATCATTTGATTAAGAGTGTGAGGTACGAAAATAAAAAGATCATAACTAGGTGGGTAATATATGGAAAATGTATCTTCTGTTAGGCCCATTGTACGGCAAGCATTGTATCCGCAGCCACCGATTCAATATTTACGGATAAAAAATATCACTATCCTCTCTATCTGCGTAGTTTCACTAATACTTGTGTATCTTTTCGTTAATACTTTTAATTAGCGCTTAGATCTAACTCGAAGGAAGGCTCACGCTTCCTGCAAACACTGCAAAGGACCTCCACCTTAGGATCTTCTTCTGTTGATGTTCCTATAATAGAATGCTCTCAAGTAGCACTGGGCACAAAACCCGTTACCCGAATCCCGAACCCGATAAACCCGACCCCGAACCCGAAATACCCGAAAACCGATGACCGAACTAATTTTTCGGATCTGAAGTTTAAAAACCCGAAATTATTTCGGGTTAATCGGGTTTGTGTTCCCTGTACCCGAATATCCCGAACAACCCGAACTTCAGCAGCCCATCTACTCTTAAACTAATTTGAGCCCAGCCCAAAAACTGAAACTCCTACGGCCCACGCTATAGCCCATGAAAGGAAAGGCAAGGCACGTACAGGAGAGCCACCAGGCTGCCCGACACAGTACATCACGTCATCACCTGAACGCCGCCGCCCCCTGCTCTCGCATCGCAGCACCGCTCTCATCGCCCAATCGGCTGCCCGGCGTCCCTGCTGCGCAGAGTGCCGGCGACTCGACGCACCCGACGCCCGGACGCCCCGGCATCACCACCGCGCGCGCCCCGACGTCCTAGCGTCGATTCGTGGAATTTGCCGGCAAGATCCGGCGTTGCCGCCGCACAGGCACAACACCCCGACGTCCCGGCGTACTGGCGTCGATTCGCCGGCAAGACCCAGCGCCGATTCATCAGATTCGGGTAATTTTGGGTACCCGAAACTCGAACCCGAACTTTCGGGTACCCGAAATGTCGGGTCTTTGATTTTTTAGGCTAATTTCGGGTGCTGTTTTTAGAAACCCGAAATCTCAAAAACCCGAAATACCCGACCCGAACTTTTCGGGTAACCCGAATGCCCAGTGCTACTCTCAAGATTGACACGGTCTTGTTATTTTTTCTTGGACCTCTACCTTAGGATCTTCTTCTGTGATGTTCCTATAATAGAATGCTCTCAAGAATTCACTTGCAATGGAACAAGAATTCACTTGCAATGGGTTACGGCACTTTTGGCGGCGTCGTCATCACCAGTTTTGCTCAATGGAACAAGAGGGAAAAGTTTTAAACACAAAAAGGGCCTGCGCCAGGGCGACCCTTTGTCCCCCATGCTTTTCATCATCGCTTTTGACCCGCTGCAGCGGTTGCTTCAAATGGCAACAGAAGAACAGGTTCTGTCACCAATCCAACATGCGGCTGCAAGACTCAGAATCAGTATGTATGCGGACGATGCGGCGCTGTTCCTAGCGCCGAACAAGGAGGAAGTCAGAGCTCTCTATGAGATCATGTGGGCATTTGGTCAGGCTTCGGGACTTATCACCAACCTTACCAAATGTGCGGTGTATCCAGTTAGGTGTGAAGGGCTAAATGTGCAGGAGATCATGCAATCCTTTCCATGCCAAGTTCAGGAATTTCCATGTCAGTACTTGGGACTGCCACTCAGCTTAAAAAAACTCACAAGAGCACAGGTCATGCCTCTTATTAGAAAGATTGCAAATAAATTACCGGCGTGGAAAGGGAAGCTAATTAACAGAGCCGGAAGACTGAAACTAGTAAACATGGTGTTGTCCTCTGTCCCAACATACCACCTGACGGTATTTGCTTTGAGCAAGTGGGCCATAAAGCAAATAGACAGAGTAAGAAGGAGTTTCTTATGGAAGGGAGCTGAAAATGCTCATGCAGGACATTGCTTAGTCAACTGGCAAAGAGTTAAGAGGCCAAAAAAATATGGAGGTCTCGGAGTGCTTGACCTTGCTATGTTCGGAAGAGCACTAAGACTACGTTGGCTCTGGTATGAATGGGTTGACCCGGATAGGCCATGGGTGGGAACTATCTTACCATGCGATGCGATTGACAGACAGTTATTCAGGGTGAGCACCGTGGTCACCCTGGGAGATGGAAGGAAGGCAAAATTCTGGCAATCCTCATGGCTCAACGGCAAGGCACCTATGGACATAGCCCCGAGGCTATACAAATTGGCATGGCGCAAGAACAAGACAGTAAGAGAGGAGCTCGAGCAAGATGGCTGGACAAGGGGGATTGTAACAGCCTGGGTCCCGAAATACGGCTTAGTCCCACTCGCACGTTGGGTGAGACACACCTACTTAATAACTCGCTTACGCTTTCGTCCTCGCTTCGCGTAAAAGGATTAATTCGGAGTTACTAAGCATCGGAAACCCAGCTATTTAAATCGACTCAACTCAACCACAACCACCGATGTGGTACTAAACTCACGAAGCTACAGTAGCCGCGACGCTACAGTAACTCGTGGCTACAGTACTGGGCCGGGTTCTCACAATCTCCCCCCCTTAAGGGCTCGACGTCCTCGTCGAGCGATTCACCCTTTCAGGACAAGCACCTACCAGGACCGCCCCTTCTTGGCCACGTCCGTACGCCCAGAGCTGGCACATATGCCCGTGTGTCCTCACTAGGCCCACACGTGCCCTGGCACGCACGCGCCCGTGAAACCGTGAAGGTCGGCTCTGATACCATTTGTAACAGCCTGGGTCCCGAAATACGGCTTAGTCTCACTCGCACGTTGGGTGAGACACACCTACTTAATAACTCGCTTACGCTTTCGTCCTCGCTTCGCGTAAAAGGATTAATTCGGAGTTACTAAGCATCGGAAACCCAGCTATTTAAATCGACTCAACTCAACCACAGCCACCGATGTGGTACTAAACTCACGAAGCTACAGTAGCCGCGACGCTACAGTAACTCGTGGCTACAGTACTGGGCCGAGTTCTCACAGGGATTTGGAGGATGCGAGATGCAGACACCATTGCAGAGTTCGTGAACCTGTGGCATATGGTGCAGCAGGTGCAGTTAAATGAGCATGAAGATAAAATCACCTGGAGATGGACGGCAAACGGGCAATATACGGCGAGATCAGCCTATGCCATACAATGTCAGGGAGCAGTTTGTCACTTTGATGCTACGGCAATCTGGCGAGCCAAGGTGGAAGGAAAGCATAAACTGTTTGCGTGGCTTGCAGTGCAGCAAAAGGTTTTGACAGCGGACAATCTCGCCAAAAGAAATTGGCCCTGTAACCAAATGTGTTCGCTGTGCGATCAGGAGCAGGAGACGGTGAGTCATATTTGCATTCACTGTCCATTTGCAAAAGAAGTGTGGATGCAAGTGAACCAGTGGAAGCAACGGGAGATTTTCAACCAACCAACCCCGGGCATCATTTTGAGAGACTGGTGCAATGAGAGAATGTCAGAATACACGGCGAGGGAGAAAAGAGAACAGGCTGCGATAATAATATACACGACATGGAACATCTGGAAAGAGCGCAATAGAAGAGTGTTCCAGCAAAAATCAATGCAGCCGCATAATGTGCTGGGTTTGATCAAGGAAGAAATGAGATTGAGAGAATGGGCGCTGGGAGAGCAGGAGCGTATTCTCCATGACGTGTAGACAAATCAGCTTCTGTAATCAATTTAGAGATGGTGATGGTGCTGTTTATTTTTCTGTAATAGCGACCTTGTAACAAACTATGTAATCCTTTCTTCTCTCTTAAATGAAAGAGCAGTGCTCGTGCTCATTGTTCGAAAAAAAAAAAGAATTCACTTGCAAAAAAAAAAAAAGAATGCTCTCAAGAATGACACGGTCTTGTTATTTTTTCTTGGACCTCTACCTTAGGATCTTCTTCTGTTGACGTTCTAGAAGAATGCTCTCACGATTCCATTAATTACTTAAGTCTAATAGAAAAGAAAACTACTCCCTCCATGTCAAAAAAAGCTGTCGTTTTGGACATTGACACAGTCTTCAAAACATAGCTTTGACTAATACTTTTTGATATAAAATATTTATAAAATATAGATAAAATATATTTTATAAAATTATATTTCAATACGAATCTACTCATGCCATTTTCATATTTCTAAACTTAACACATAAAAAATTATTTACAGTCAAAGTTTACTATAACCTCAAAACAACAACTCTTTTGACACTAGAGGGAGTACTTATCTCATTCGAATAAACATTATCACACGACGACCAACATCACTTTATGTCTAGGCAGAGCCATGAAAAACAGAGCAAGAAGCTGGATGGAAGTATGTATATCAATAATCGCAAAAGAAAAGTACGTACAAAATACCATGCACCGTACGGTTCCCCTGCCCGTAGCAGTTCACTTATTTCGCGTATGCAACTATGCATGAGTATATTAATGGAATCCGTGAGTTATCTACCACCAATCACCAAGCGGCGGCCAGCGGCCAAAAAACTGGCAAGCACGCTATACCCCCCTGTGTCACCTGTTTTTCACTTTGTGAACCTCTTCCCTGTGACTAAAGCACGATGAACCCATCAATGTTTCACGAGCTGCCTCGATCGGGACCAACCGAATCTGATATGCATCGACGGATCTATCGGATCATCTTCCAACCTACCGTGCCCAGCTGTTGCAGTAAGTCTAAAGCTAACCGATGATCGATGATCACAAGCGAGTGAGCTAGCTAGCTATATATACACAGTCGATCGAGCCATCGGCATGAAACCGACGATCGATCGAGGTTGCGGTGGCCGGCGGGGGAGATGGACAACTACCGTGGGCTCGAGCTTGCCGTGGCGGCGGTGACAGCGGCGGCGGCAATGGCGTCGGTGGCCGCGGCGTCGTCGGTGCCGTGCATGTACGTGTTCGGGGACTCGCTGGTGGACAACGGCAACAACAACGGCATGCTGAGCCTGGCCCGCGCCAACTACCGGCCCTACGGCATCGACTTCCACGAGGGCCCACCAGGGCGCTTCACCAACGGCCGCACCATGGTCGACTTCCTCTCCGACATGCTCGGCCTCCGCCCGCCGCTCCTCCCGCCGTACGCCGCCGCGGCGCCCGGCGACCTCGCGCGCGGCGTCAACTTCGCGTCGGGGGCCTCCGGCATCAGGCCGGAGACAGGCAACAACCTGGTCAGTAAGTACTTCTCAGTTTAATTCCATTCAGTGGCGTCGGCTCGCTTGCACTGATCGATGACCATGATCAATGGCGGCATGCATGCAATGCAGGGCGGGCACTACCCTCTGTCGGAGCAGGTAGACCACTTCCGGACGGCGGTAGGCGACATGGTGGCGGGCACGGCGAGGTTCCGCGGCAACGCGACGAAGGTGGCGGCGTACCTGGGGCGGTGCATCTTCTTCGTGGGCATGGGCAGCAACGACTACCTCAACAACTACTTCATGTCCGACTACTACACCACCGCGCAGGAGTATGACCCGCCCGCCTACGCCGCGCTCCTGCTCCAGGACTACGCCGCCCAGCTCGCCGACCTCTACGCCCTCGGCGCCCGCAAGTTCGTCCTCGCCGGCGTCGGCAACATCGGGTGCATCCCCTACGAGCTCGCCAGGATGGACAACGACGAGCAGCCGTCTGACCCTTCCACCCCTTCTTCTTCTTCCGACGACGACGACCGCGGCGGCATTTCTATATCCATCGGCGGCGTGAGAGCGTCCACAAGGTCAGATAGCGGCGGCGATCAGCAGAAGCCGGCGGCGGCAATCAGCACGTGCAACGACACGATCAACAACGCCGTGGCCATCTACAACAAGGGCCTGCTGTCGATGGTGAAGCGGCTGAACCGGAGCCCGCAGATGCGCGGCGCCCGGCTGGTGTTCCTGGACACGGTGCAGATCGGGCGGGACCTCGCGGCCAACGCGGCGGCGCACGGGTTCACGGTGCTGGACCGCGGCTGCTGCGGCGTCGGCCGGAACAACGGCCAGATCACGTGCCTGCCGCTGCAGCGGCCCTGCGACGACCGGACCAAGTACGTCTTCTGGGACGCGTTCCACCCCACGGAGGCGGCCAACAGGATCTACGCCGCCAAGGCGTTCAACTCCACCTCCACCGCCGACGCCTACCCCATCAATGTCAGCCAGCTCGCCGCCATATGAATGCATGCTGATAGTGTCATCATTGATCGGCGGCTCCATCGATCTCGGATGCTCTCGTAATATTGGTGTTCAGTTGCTTGCCTGCCCCCTGAACCAATAAAAATATTTGCTCTCGTAGTGGAGTATATATAACAATAGCAACTTTTTGAAACATGAATGTACGGTGTCAATAACGGGCACCGTCTCCCGCGCGGCGAGGTCGACCCGGAACGCCTTGTACTCCCTCCTCCAGGGAGCGTAACCGTCGCTCTGCGGCCTAATCTGGCGGTGGAGCAGCAATAGCTCCCCGTCGACTGCGCCCTCCACCAGATGCACGGTGTCGTTAACGATCCAAGATACCCGAATTGTGATCTTGGCGACCACCACAAGGCGCGGCGGCGGCTGGTCGTCGCCGTCGGCCTTCGCGGGCAGCTCCAGCGCCATGACGGCGCGCCCGTCGGCGCAGTAGAAGCGGCCTGCAAAGGACGCGGCGGAGTAGAACCACCGCCCCGTCCGCTCGTCGCCGTGGACGAGCGTCCAGCTGCCGTCGCCAGGCTTGGCGACGACGAGCATCGTGGGCTTGATGAAGCAGAGCGCGAGCGCGACGTCGTCCGTGGCGTCGCCGCTGGCAGCGAGCCCGAGGCCCGTGACCTGGAGCGCGCGCGCGAGCCCTTCTTCGGCGATGTCGTCGAGGGTCTCGTCGGGCAGAAGCGGGGCCAGCGACGGGGCTCCGCGAGCTGCCTGGTGAGCGGGTTGAGGAGGCGGACGGCGTAGGTGGAGGCGTCGAGCAGCGCGAGGAGGCCCTCCGTGGTGGCGCCGAGCAGGTGGTGGTGGCCGTCGTCGCCGAGCTCCGGGAGCTCCGTCTTGATGCACTTGCCGGTGGACACGTTCAGGAAGCGCCGCCGGGAGGAGCCGGAGCCGGGCGGGGCCGCGTCACGGAGCATGATCCAGCGGCGCGGGAAGAAGCGGCGGTCGAGGCAGCCCTCCGCGCGGACCGTGACGGCCTCGGCGGAGCGGCGCCACTCGCGGCACACGGCGCGGAAGCTCACATAGTCCGCGACGCCGTTGGCGAGCGCGCGCTCCGCGATGAGGCCCGCCGGCCCGTACGTCAGCTCTGCCCAGCGGCAGCATTTTGGAGTGGGACGACGACGTGGGTGCCGTTTCCGTGGGCGCTTCGTGCCCCAGGATCCCGGCATCTCCGAACAGGTGGCGGCGATGCCGGCACGCTTCTCGCCACGACGGGTGCCGGTCTCGGCGGAACGGAGCCCTGGTCGCGTCGACATAACTGTGCGCGATGATGCCCTCGAGCGATGATCTACTGCGTGTTCCTTTGTCGTGATTGGTTTCTATGGAAAGCAATAAGCACTTCCAATAAAATGCCGTTGGTAGCAGTACAAGTTCAAGATGGATCCGACTATCCGAGTGCAGGAAAACCTTCTGCAAACTCTTTAATTGAACCCCACATCAGCGATCCCAACTCGTGCAATCTGTATTTGTTGCGATGACGGAGACCGGCCATGTCGTATAATAACGTGAACCGCACACAGAAAAGTTACCGTCAACATGTACCGGTTGCCCTCCTCCCGAATCGAACCCACGACCAAATATCGTCCGCACGGTCCGATACAAATGGACTTCGAAAAGAATAATTAAAAACTATTTTTCCCATTAATTAAGTCAATTTTGATCTACCCCTAAAAAAAATTTTGATCTAAACATTCAAATTTGTTAGTTCATAATTTTTTTAAAACACTGGGGATAATCAGTCACACCGTTCATATTAGCAATGTCTACTCTCCATGTTTGCAATCATTTTACCACCGTGAATGTCAATATATAACATCAGTAGGGTGTTTTTCTTTTGTTTTTCTTATTAATCCAACATACTATATATGCTAGCACAAGCTCAGTAGACAATTCGATTTAAAAGCGAAAAGAATTTAAATAACATAGATTGCCGCCATTTGAATCCATCATGCATGGGCGATTGCATGCCGGATGCTCTCATAATATTGGTGTTTCAGTTGATTAGCTTCTTGAACCAATAAATAATTTGCTTGTACATAATAAAGTTTAACATTTATTACAACGGCAATTTTTTGAGACATGACCGACGAATTCGTCAAAGCTAAATACTCTAGCTACGATAGTTTATATTCGAAGATCTTTGTGCTAGCGGCAATTGGTGGAGAAGGCAGCCGCTCCCATGTCGGCCATTCCTTACGGAATTAGAATCTACTCCCTCTAGTGTCAAAAAAGTTGTCGTTTTGAGGTTGTCTTAGGTCAAACATTTTAAGCTTTGACTGTGTTAAGTTTAGAAATATGAAAATGACATGAGTAGCTTCATATTGAAATATAATTTCATAAAAGTATACTTTATCTATATTTATAAATATTTTATATAAAAAAGGTTAGTCAAAGCTATTTTTTGAAGACCGTGTCAATGTCCAAAACGATAGCTTTTTTAATACTGGAGGGAGTACATACGGCTTCATGGGCCACACAAAATGGACACTACCAATTTGACTCAACCCAAGCATAATATGGCCTGGTCGGTATTGTATAAATTGAATAAATTTATAGTTCAAATGAAACCATTCAAGCCAACCTAGCCTAGTTGTAGCTCAATAGCTTGAATAAAATAAGCATAACTCTAAAGATGGGTTTGAACCCTCCGTTTGCAGATATTTTTCATCCGTTTACCTCTTTTTCAGAGAGGATGGCTTCATGCCTAAGACCTGATAGATTATCGCATTTATCTATTTTAAGCTTCCCAAACCAATGAGTTATGCTTATTTTATTTAATATAGTTTACAAGGGCAATGTTTTTGTTCCTCGCTAGGAATTTATATTTGCTTTCCATAAAGAAAAAGGTGTGATTTCATTTGCGTAGAGGGCCACGTGCCCCCCTGCAACCGCATGCTTACATTTGATGTTTGGAGCCCATTTTTATCTCATCTAAGAAATTTAGATGAGAAACTAACGCATCCGCACACAGTTTGGCCATAGATATCTAAGAATTATGCTCTCTTAAAACAAATATAAGTATGTTTTATAAAAAAAGAATTATACAGAAAAATATTTTAGCCTTAAGAGCGAAGCGGCTCCTTTTCTTGGCAAATATTAAGTTAGCACATATAGATCTTAAAGTTAGGGAGCACAATAAACAAAGGTAATAAAACAAAGATAACCTTGTGTGAAACAATAAATAAACGTGCTCAGATCGTCGGATGGGTTCCCCCTTGAGTACCAATGAGTTTGACGTCACACATGTCACAATTGTGATGTCACACGAATATTTGCACGGTTCGGCTAGCTTCATTAGATCTCTGCAACGCCGCCGCATGCGCCACTGACATACCATGAGAGATAATCAATAATACCACAAGGCCGTGCCCAGCCATCCTCCCAACTGAAGCTGGAAGATTCGGTGCTTCCGTCCAGCAGACAGTAGGCACAAAGTTTCTCGTGTTTGGTCCTCTCCCTCAAGTCGAAGCCTAGGTAGACGGTGTCGGCGTGGATGATCGGGAACAAGCCGGGCGGCACGGCCAATGCCCGCCTCTCCCCGAGGAACACGGCGAGCCCGCCGAGGCCACATACGCGCACCGTCCTCCGCGCGGCGAGATCGACCCGGAACGCTGTGTACTCTCTGCGCGGCGTTGGCGTCGCTCTGCGGCCATATCTGGCGGTGGAGCAGCAAGAGCTCCGCGGCGTCCGTGCCCTCCACCAGGTGCACGGTGTCGCGACACATCAGAGATACGGGAATTGTTATCTTGGCGACCACCACCAGGCGCGGCGGCTGGTCACTGGCCGTCGCCGCGGGCAGCTCCAGCGCCATGACGGCCCTCTCGTCGGCGCAGTAGAAGCGGCCTGAGAAGGACGTGGCGGAGTAGATCCAGAGCTTGTCGTCTACTGTCGATGATATGAGAGCCGGGTATACTCAAGATACAACAAGGCTGAGTGATCCAGTAATGGGGAATCGGTTTGGCCCAAGAAGGACCGGGTGGCCCGACGGACCTAGAGTCAGTCGGCCCACTCGGCTAGGAGATAAACATCAATTAACTTGTACTACAAGGCTGTTTACTATGTAACCGACTAGGTTTAGATCCATGTAACCCTGCACCCCCAACTATATAAGGCGGGCAGGAGACCTACAGAAAACTCTCTCACAATACATCATACCAGCACAGGACGTAGGGTATTACGCCTTCGGCGGCCTGAACCTGTATAAACCCTCGTCTCCTGTGTTACCATCGTGTTCTTGATTCTCGTACACCCATAAAATAACTATCGAGGCCCTAAAACCTCGACAGTGGCGCGCCAGGTAGGGGCAGTACGAGAGTCCACCATGTCGAGCTCGATGGCTGTCAACCCCATCAGCAACTTCATCGCCGGCGACCGGATCTCTTTCGGGAGCCTGCACTTCATCGCCGACCGCCGTGGTGAGCTCCGTCCCGTCAACTTGGCGGTACCGGAGGTCACTCGGCGGCCAACTTCATCGACTCGGCAAGATCCGTATCCAGCTAGCCTGGGCTTCGGACCGAGCCAAGTCACCCTCCCTGCAAGGAACTACGTGGATTACTCGCTGGCCGAGTTGCGCGCTTGCATGGAGGCGGTGAAGATTGGATCTGCTACACCGAGCTTCGCTCGAGGTCCCGCTCGGTTTCCGTTCGGGCTCAACAACCAGGCCACGATCTGTCAAGATCTGAGTCCTGAGATCTTCGGATCCTTAGCAGATCCAACACCCGAGCAGGTCGGATCTTTCGGGATCCACTCGTTCGGAGATTACCCCGATGAATCCGTGCTACGCACGCTTCCTTGGGAGAGCACAACTCTGAGCGGTACGTCACCGTTCGAGTGCTTCATGGCGCAGATCGTTCCGATTACGGACGCAGCTGCTGCAGCAGCTGCAGCGGCCGCGGCGGGTGCCGGCGCCAACGGCGAGCAAGAAGAGCCCCCGGCTGACGAAGACTCTGCGCAGCGTAACATTAGGTTGCGCGGCCGGCAAGTCCACAACGACCTCATGCAAGACTACGACGGGCATCAAGTCTTCACGACGCCACAGGATAATGTAGTCGGCGCTACTACACTCCTAGATCAAGTCGTCCGGCAAATGGCTGCAAACCCGGATCCCGCCACCCTCACTCCAATGGTGGAGAAGGCCAAGGCAACGACTGCTGCCGCGGCCCAACAAGCCGACGCTGTGACCAATGCTGCCCTAGCCAGGGATGACTCGGGAGGACGAGTCGCGTCGTCCCACAGCGTCGACAAGACCGCAACCTATTCGGAAGGTCGGTCCTACTCTCCAGAAGATGACCGGCGGCGCCAAGCTCATGAACGACGTCCAGAGGCACGCCGCAGCGCCCTAGATCGGCTCGGCCGACCTGAAGATCAATGCAACAGGGACCAACAGCGGTCACCCGCTAGGCGTCCCGTGTTGGAGCGCCTAACCTTTCCCAGAGGCGACCCTCGCCATGTGACTGCTGGGGATCGGGAAGAGGATCGCAACCGCAGGCGCCGCAACGAACGACGCGATGTCGAACTCGCAGCTCCAGAAGCCCCTTGTGGGCGGAACGACCGGCGTCATAGAGACGACTGAGACCACCGGCGCCCCAGAGGTGACCGAGATCAGCACCGCCAAGACGACCGTCATCACCGTGGTGGTCGTGACGACAACCGCGGTCGCGATGATCGTGATCGCCGACCTCGCCACGATGATCAAGACAGGCGGCGCCGTTGCGACGACCGCTCGCCGACCTACTACTCCGACGACTACGAGGAACCGGAACGCCATCCGAGGCGCAGCACCTATGCTCGGGGATTGCGCTGCCTCGCTGGCGACCTGCGTCTTAACGGCTCCTGGCCGTCAGGCTTCAAGCCGAGTGCCACTTCCATTGAGAAGTACAACGGCACCACCGACCCTGAAGAGTGGTTAGGCATGTATGCCACTCAGATCTATGCTGCCGGAGGTGACGACAGTGTTCTAGCCAACTATCTCCCGGTGGTCCTCGCCCCACCGATGAGGAGATGGCTCACCAACCTGCCGGCGAACAGCTTCAGTTCGTGGGACGACCTCTGCGAAGAGATGATCGCCCACTTCAAACCCACGGCTGACCGCTTGCCGACCGAGTATGATCTGTACCGAGTAAAACAGCGAGAGGAGGAAAACCTGCGGGACTATATCCAGCGCTTCACCCGCAAGAAGAACGAGATCCCCAACATCTCTGACCATGATGTCATCAAGGCATTCAAGGAAGGCTGCTCCAGGAGGGAGCTCGCCGAGAAGCTGGGCCGCAAACGCCCAAAGAGCGCAGGCACATGCTTATGATCGCCAACACCTTCGCGGGTGGTGAAGACTACTGGTCTGAGAACGTCAGAGAAGGTTTTCACCGCCGGGAAGAGCGCCGCCAGAGGAAGCAAGACGACCCCGAGCCATCTCGACCTCGCGAGTCCACCCGACCTCGTGAACGCAAGCGCAAGGATGACAACCTGGTGGCGGCTGTGGACAGGAACCGGCAGAGACGCCCCGCGAGGCAGGACGATTTTGAAGATCTCCTAGACAAACCCTGCCACTTTCACCCCAACGTCTCGCGCCCTCACAAGTTGCGAGACTGCTACAAGTACAAGGCTCTCATCGAGTACAGCCAGGGCAAGAAGCCGGAAGAACAACAGAACCAAAGGAGGGATGAAGACAGAGACGGCCAAGGCTCGTACCGCGATCCACTTAAGGTACTGAGCATCTTCGGCGGTCCTGCGGCGTACGAGTCCAGGAGGAAGCAGAAGCTAACACTCCGGGAAGTCTACACTGTGGTCGAAACACCACGGTACCTCAAGTGGTCTGAAGTCAGCATCACCTTCGACCGAAAGGATCACCCTGATCACATACCCCAGCCTGGGAGGTATCCTTTGATACTATCGCCGATCGTCGGCACCACTCGGCTCTCCAAGGTGATGGTTGATGGAGGCAGCGCTCTGGACATCCTCTTCATCAAGACTCTGGACGACATGGGCATCCCACGTTCAGAGATCCAGGCAAGCTACGCGCCGTTCCATGGCATCATACCGGGCCAATCATCTCTGCCACTCGGCCAGATCACTCTGCCGGTTGTGTTCGGAGGGTCCGAGAACTACCGCAAGGAGTTTATCACCTTTCAGGTGGCCGACTTCGAGTCGGCTTATCATGCCATCATCGGCCGACCTGCTTTGGCCAAGTTCATGGCGGTACCTCACTACACGTACCTGGTCCTCAAGATGCCAGCACCCAACGGAGTCATATCAATCCGTGGAGACATCAAGCAGTGCCTCGCACTGGAGGCTGAGTGCCTCGAGCTGGCCGCGTCCGCCGAGGCTAAGCTGGGGGCTGCCCAGATCAAAGAAGCAGCCGCGTCCCTTGAAGACCCGGGTTCTGTCCCTTCCAAGAAGTCGGCCAAGTCGGCCCTACAGGCAGGACCGGAGACCAAGAAGGTTGGCGTCAACAACGACGACTCCACCAAGACGGCGGTCATCGGGGCAGCTCTGGACCCCAAATAGGAACTCGCGCTCACCAACTTCCTGAAGGACAACCGTGATATCTTCGCCTGGAAACCGTCCGACATGCCAGGTGTCCCAAGGAGGTTGGTTGAGCACTCTCTCCACGTCGACCCCAACGCCAAGCCGATTCGCCAACGCCTTCGCCGCTTCACCCCTGATAAAAAGGAGGCCATTAGGACTGATCTAGCCAAGTTGCTAGCAGCCGGCTTTATCAAAGAGGTCTTCCACCCCGAGTGGTTGGCTAACCCAGTTCTTGTAAAAAAGAAATCTGGAGAGTGGCGTATGTGCGTAGACTATACAGACCTGAACAGGTTCTGTCCCAAGGACCCATTCGGGCTTCCTCGCATCGATCAAGTTGTAGACTCCACCGCTGGTTGCAAATTATTAAGCTTCCTTGATTGTTACTCCGGCTATCACCAGATTCCACTTAACGTGGATGATTGCATTAAAACTTCGTTTATTACTCCCTTCGGGGCTTATTGTTATCTGACTATGCCTTTCGGCCTCAAGAATGCAGCAGCAACGTACCAGCGGTGTATACAAGGCTGCCTCAAGGATCAGCTCCGCCGACGTAAAGTCGAGGCCTACATCGATGATGTGGTTATCAAGACTCGGGAAGGCGATGATCTCATTGCCGACCTGAAGGACGTCTTTGACGCTCTCCGAGAATACGATATGAAGCTGAATCCTGAGAAGTGTGTATTCGGTGTGCCTTCGGGCAAACTGCTCGGATATATACTCACTCACCGGGGCATTGAAGCAAACCCCGAGAAGGTGGAGACGATTCTGAGGATGCCGACTCCTCAGAACATCAAGGACGTGCAGAAACTCTCCGGGTGCATGGCGGCACTCAGCCGTTTCATCTCGCGACTCGGCGAGCGCGGCCTTCCCTTTTTTAAGCTCCTCAAGAAACACGACAAGTTCGTCTGGGACGATGAGGCCAAACAAGCTTTTGAAGATCTTAAGCTCTACTTAAGTACACCACCGACCCTGGTCCCGCCAGGAGACAAAGAGCCTTTGTTGCTGTATGTTGGCGTCACCACTCATGTGGTTAGTGCGGTGCTTGTGGTGGAACGAGAAGAAGACGGCCATGTACAGAAGGTACAACGCCCTGTTTACTTCGTAAGTGAAGTTTTGTCGGCATCCAAGGTGAAGTACTTCCACATTCAGAAGATCGTCTACGCCCTCCTCATGGCATCACGCAAGTTGATCCACTACTTCCAGTCTCACGCACCATGGTTACCTCTTTTGGGATTGGAGAAGTGCTCTACAACCGGCAGTCTACAGGCAAGATCTCGAAGTGGGCCATTGAGTTGAGTACCTACGATTTATCCTTCAAGCCGCAGACGGCTATTAAAGGCAAGGCTCTTGCCGACTTCGTCGCCGAGTACATGGAGACTCAAATACCGGCTAAGCCCGAGACGTCCGAGTCCTGGACGATGTTCTTTGACGGCTCCCTGCAGCTCACGGGTGCGGGGGCTGGCATTCTCCTCGTTTCTCCTCAAGGCGATGAGCTCTCCTATGTCCTCCAGCTTCACTTCAAGGCATCCAACAACGCAGCAGAGTATGAAGCACTACTCCACGGGTTGAAGATCGCCGAGTCCATCGGCGTTCGCCAGCTGACCGCCAAGGGTGACTCTATGCTGGTAGTCAAGCAGGTCAATAAGGAGTGGGACTGCCTCGATGATACCATGAGGGCCTATCTCCAAGAAATTCGCAAGATGGAATCCTGCTTTGACGGCCTTGAAGTTGTCTACATCCGTAGAGAATTTAATCACAAAGCCGACTTCTTAGCCAATAAAGGCTCAAGTCGAGACCCAGTTCCTCGAGGGGTTTTTCTTCAATTAGTTCACCACCCTTCGGTCACGAAGGAGAAAGCCGAGTTAGCCACTCGCCCGCCGACCGACGCAGGCAGTCCTGAGGAACAGCTTGAGGCCATGAATATTGATTTGGCGACCCCATCAGAGCAGGACGACTGGATGGCACCGTTTACCGAGTGGTTGGTTCACGGAAGACTGCCGGCAGACACGGCACAAGCTGAGCAAATCCTCAGGAAGAGCAAGCTTTATTTCGTCGTGCAGGACACATTGTACCGCAAGAGTGCCAAAGATATACATATGAAGTGTGTTCCCATCTCCAAGGGCAAAGAGTTGTTGCAGGACATTCACTCGGGAGTCTGCGGCAATCATGCAGCGGCCAGAACCCTGGTGGCTAAGGCCTATCGGCAAGGTTTCTTGTGGCCCACTGCCAGTCGGGACGCGAAGCACATCGTCAGGACTTGCGAAGGATGCCAGTTTTTCGCTCGGCAAGCTCATGTGCCGGCTCAGGAACTGCAGACAATACCCCTATCATGGCCATTCGCAGTCTGGGGGCTCGACATGGTTGGTCCCTTCCAGAAGGCCAAAGGAGGCTACACCCATCTGCTGGTGATGGTTGACAAGTTTACCAAGTGGATTGAAGCTACTCCGATCAAGGATCAGACGGCAAGCAAGGCAATCGAGTTCGTGCGCAGCGTTATCTTCAGGTTTGGTGTCCCTAACCGCATCATCACGGACAATGGGACCAATTTCAAAGCCGCCGAGTTCCAAGAGTTCTGCGACGACGTCGGAATCAAGGCATGCTAC
Source organism: Eragrostis nindensis (assembly GCA_012490785.1). NCBI lineage: Eukaryota > Viridiplantae > Streptophyta > Magnoliopsida > Poales > Poaceae > Eragrostis > Eragrostis nindensis. Next base: position 649,626 of record JAAXCT010000069.1, on the reverse strand, counting down.
GCCTCACGCTCCCATCCCGAGTCCAACGGGCAGGTCGAGCGGGCCAACGGCATGATTCTTCAAGGTATCAGACCACGCGCATTTGACCGACTGAAGAAGTATGCGTCCAGGTGGATCGACGAGTTACCATCAGTGTTATGGGCCCTACGCACCACTCCAAGCTCGGCAACCGGCCAAACACCTTTCTTCATGGTCTACGGTGCAGAGGCGGTGTTGCCAACTGAGTTGGACCATGGCGCTCCCAGGACCGAGTTCTTTGATGAAGCTAGAGCCGAAGACCAGCAGTCATTAGCCATTGACATGCTGGAGGAGGAGCGAGATCGCGCTTTCTTCAAGTCGGCCAAGTATCAGCAAGCAATGAGGCGTTATCACCAGAAACACGTTCATGAACGTTCGTTCCGAGTTGGTGACCTCATCCTCAAGAAGATTTTAACCACTGAAGGTCGTCATAAGCTGTCCCCCATATGGGAGGGGCCATACATCGTAGCTGAAGTCACTCGGCCGGGTGCTTATCGGTTAACTACCGAGGACGGTACCCTGTTGCAGAGTTCCTGGAACATCAATCAGCTACGTCGTTTTTTTGCTTGAGTTATTTTGTATACATCATTTGCTTTATACTGATCACCCCTGTTTCGCCATCTCCGTGTCAATTTGCCTTTGTCTCGTATGTTGCGTTTTGAGTCTCTCTTTAAGCTAGTAAGTCGGTGAATTTTTCCCTGTTACACCAACTCACTTCAGGCTCCTGCTCATACTCTAATACTGCCGGGTTAACGCCATCTGTTGCTAATACCCTAGGTTAACGAGTCCGGCCGAGTCACAACCGAGTTCGCTGTCCGTGGAGTTCATTTGTACTTAACGCTTCGAGAAGGGCAATATTGACTTACACATACGAGGCATGATAAAATAATTACTAACTACATAAAAGCAACTCGTACCAACATTATATATACACCCTGCTCTTTTTACAAAGGTTTTTGCAGACTCGGCATACACACCGAGTTCATGGGTCCACCGACACGTCAGCGATCATCGCGATCGCTGTGGCCTTCGTCTCTTCGAGGATTCGCAGAGCAGCCGGACGGTCCCCGGCGAAGCCTGTCTTCAAGCGCTCTTCATTGATGCGTGGATAATGTGACTTCACTTTGGCCAACACCACGCCAGCACACATGCGAGCGACGAACTCGCAGTGCTTCTTCATCTCCGCCGGCACCTTCTCCAGCAACTCCGCCAACGGGCTATCTCCTCTACGCTCAGCAGTCGGGTAGACGTACTGCACGATCCCCAGCGTGTTCAGCTCAAGCTCCGTCAACTCGTTCTTGAGTTTGTCCAGCTCCTCTACGAAGACGATATGCATGTCAGCTATCATCAAGTACAAAAGATGTCAGAATCTCAAATACTCACTCTTGTGGTCTTGGATGAGCAACGTCCGCTGCACGGTCATCTGCGAGATTTCTTCTTCTTTCACAGACAGTTGTTTCTCCAAGGCAATGGCAAGGTCTCTGCTCTCCTTCCATCACTTGCGTGAGCCCACGTTGCACTTCTACACTTCTTCACTCGGACAGTCGGCAGTCAGATCATCAGGATTGTTTTCTTCAGCTACTCTTGGAGTCTATGAACAACTCTGCGACTTCTTCATAGACTCGGGGGCTAGCCCACGTGGGCTCACTGTCGTGAGCCCACGTCGTACTTCATTCAGTTCGGCGAGCAAGTATTCCTTCGCAAGATCTCCATTTCACTCGGTTCAAGACTGGTCAGATGTTTTGGACTCAACTTCAGCGGATGTCTTCATGCGGATATGTTTCTTCAGCTTCTATTAGAGTCTATGAACAACTCTGCGACTTCTTCATAGACTCGGGGGCTACATCCATAGGATGCACTAGACGTGCACCCTATGCTTCTCCACTCGGCCGGTCAGTGGCTATATTCTTCCAGCTACAACTGCACAAGATCTTCACTCGGACATTGAAGGCCTACGGGAGGTTCTTCCCAGAATTGAACTCGCTCTTTGAGTCGGTTTTCTGAACCGCAGTGAAGAGTGAGGCGGTCGCCAAAACCTACGAGCTGTCATCATCCTGGGCACAAGTTGCTGGATGGGCTTAGATTCCGGCCGAGTGAAAGCTCGGTTCGAGACTCGCAACTCACTTCTGGTTTTTAACAGCTGTAGTGCACCAGTTGTGGGGAGTTCCCATAACTCCCATGGAGTTCCCCTTTACGGTAATAGATTTTGTCTATATGCCAGGCTCTTTTTAGACCTTCTGCCTAATCCTTTGGATTACACAGAAGCTCGGGGGCTGCACCTTACAGGTGTGTTTTAAAAAAAAAAATCCTGCTGGTAAGCATACTTTTTAAAGTCTTGGTCAACTTCGAGTTGAATGCTACTGGCAGGTAGGGACACGCTTTATGAGCCCAGCCTTTGTTCCCGACGTCAGTCGGCATTGGGTGTTCCTTCATCTTCATGCCTAATTCGAGGCCTTGCTGATCTTGGTATTCCCAGGTTTCAGTTTCTTCATACGGTTTACTTCGGTAACTATAACTCTTTGGAGTTCTTTTTAATTGACCAGCTATGCTGAGAATTATCATACATGAAGTCGGAACCAGTCGGAAGTCTTCAAGATCAATCAAAAAGAACTCGGGGGCTACTGTCGATGATATGAGATCCGGGTATACTCAAGATACAACAAGGCTGAGTGATCCAGTAATGGGGAATCGGTTTGGCCCAAGAAGGACCGGGTGGCCCGACGGACCTAGAGTCAGTCGGCCCACTCGGCTAGGAGATAAACATCAATTAACTTGTACTACAAGGCTGTTTACTATGTAACCGACTAGGTTTAGATCCATGTAACCCTGCACCCCCAACTATATAAGGCGGGCAGGAGACCTACAGAAAACTCTCTCACAATACATCATACCAGCACAGGACGTAGGGTATTACGCCTTCGGCGGCCTGAACCTGTATAAACCCTCGTCTCTTGTGTTACCATCGTGTTCTTGATTCTCGTACACCCATAAAATAACTATCGAGGCCCTAAAACCTCGACATCTACCAGCGTCCAAGTAGTGTCGCCTGGCTTGGCGACGACGAGCATCCTAGGCTTGAAGAAGCAGAGCGCGACGGCCGTGGCGGTGGCGTCGCCGGCGAGCCCGAGGCCCGTGACCGTGACGTGGAGCCCGCGCGCGAGCCCGTAGCAGGAGATTTCTTCGAGGGTCTCGGCGGGCAGCAGCGGGGCCAGCGAAGGGAGCTCCGCGAGCTGCCGGATGAGCGGGTTGAGGAGGCGGACGGTGTAGGTGGAGGCGTCGAGCAGCGCGAGGAGGCCCTCCGAGGTGGCGCCCAGCAAGTGGTGGTCCTGGTCGTCGTCGTCGAGCTCCGGGAGCTCCGTCTCGACGCACTCCCCGGTGAAGACGTTCAGGAAGCGCCGCCGGGAAGAGCCGGGGCCGGGCTCCTCGCGGAGCATGATCCAGCGGCGCGGGTAGAAGCGGCGGTCCTCAAGGCAGCCGCGCGCGCGAAGGGCGGTGTTGGCCTTGGCGGAGCGGCGCCACTCGCGGCAGACGGCGCGGAAGCTCAGGTAGTCCGCCATGTCGTTCGCGAGCACACGCTCGGCGATGAGGCCCGCCGGTCCGTACGTCAGCTCTGCCCAGCAGCAGCATTTCGGGGTGAGACGACCACGTGTCTGCCGTGTCCGTGCGCGCTTCGTGCCCCAGGACACCAGCGGATCCGAGTAGGTGGCGACGATGCCCGCGCGCTTCTGTCCACGACCACGACGGGTGCGGGTCTCGGCGGAAGAGAATCCTGGCTGCGTTGTCCGCATAATTGCGCGCGATGATGCCTGCGCGCGTCACTTCTCTTGATCGGTGCCGGAGCAATCGAGCGCGAGCTAACAAAGCATTGACCGACGGTGTGTTCCTTTTGTCTTGATTGGGTTTTATGGAAATCTGTAAATTGCCGTTGGCGTGGCGTAGCCGGTACCAATACAAGTTCTGCATGGATCCGAGTGCAGGAAAAACCTTCTCCAAACTCTCTTCCCACACCAGGGATCCCAACTCGTGCTTGTTGCGGTGACGGAGGCCGACAAGTCGGGATTGAACCTCAGACCTGAGGGAGCCTTCCTCCCGGGGGGAATCCACGACCAATCTCGCCCGCACGGTCCGATAAAGATGGAGTTTAAAAAAAATATTAATTCATAACTATTTTTTCTCGTTAATTAAGTCAATTTTGATCCAAAAGTTCAGATTTGTTACCAGTAATCAGTCAGTCATACCGCTCATATTAGCAATGTATATTCTCCATGTTTTTTATTTTTTTATCACCATATAAAAGTTCAATGTTAATAACATCAGCAGTATGTTGCTTATTAATCCAACATATTATATGCCAGCACGAGCTCAGGAGACAATAAGATAACATAACTTTCGCTGTGAGACAACACAATATATTGATTTAATAGCAAAAAGATTTTAAATGACATAGATTGCTGCTATATGAATGTATCATCAGCGATTCCATCCCGGATGCTCTCATAATATAGGTATTAGTTGATTACTTGCCTAAATCAATAAATAATTTGCTCTTATGCATTAAAATTTAACATTTACCATGGCAAATTCTTGAGACATGACTACCGAGTTCGTCTAAGCTGAATACTCTAGCTAAGGTAGTTTATATTCGGAGATCTATGTACAAACCCCTCAAACCCACTGTATATTCTACTTTGTTTCATTCAAACAACCCATCTCCATTGGACATTTTAGCAGACCCAGATTGGTATATTTTTCCTGATGAAACAATATTTACATTTCGACCACAGATCTCTAACAATCATGCTACATTTAAATAGATAAAGTCATGTTTTATCCCAAAAAATGGGAAAAATATACAAAAATATTTTAGCACTTAAATTTTATTGTTCCTCACTAGTAAATATGTGTAACATTTTTATTAGTAGGAAGGACGTTTTATATGATAGCGTCCACAAACAGACGTCGACCGAATAGCGTCCTTACTGTATTTTTTAGTTTCTCCACCAAATTACCACTTTTAAGATTTTGGAATTATTGGTTACTCAAAATTAAAGAATTGGCTAGCATTTGTATTTTCTTGCCGTAATGAAAATGGTGTGATTTCATTTGCGCACAGGGTCGTGTGCCCCCCTCCACTTCCATTAACCTGAAGTTGATGTGGAATCATCGACGACTAGAGGGTCACATCATCCAGAGCTGTATTCGGCCATAAACACACTCCACCATCACCCAATATAAGGACCCATACTGCTAGCTTGTGTGCTACTCTGTTACAAGTTCTTGGAGAGAAAAGCACATCAACAAAGATAATTCACTACAAAATTTCTAATCTTTTCCAACCATTTTCTTGTCATGGCCAACGGTTTATGATTAGTTTGTTACATATCTCCAAAAACATTTTTTAGAGGATCTCCAAAAACTGTTGGGAATGAGTTTGTTGGGAAATTACTAAAACTGTCGGGAAAGATACAAATTATAATAGGAAATCTGTCGGATACTCGAGAAAAATACTCTGAAGTGTTATAACTGTCTGCGACTTGAAAGAGAACTATCATGAAAGATTGGAAATATTGTAGTGATAGGAGCTTAATTTCCCTGAAGAGTGTGCCGCCTTCTCCATAATCATAGCAGTCGTTGGTTAGGGCTGTATTGAGTACCAGACAATCAGTTTCCAGTTGGAGCTTCTGCATTCCTGCTTGACTAGCAAATTGCACGGCATGTAAACATGCTGCAGCTTCAGCCATGAGTGGTTCTGAAATAGCTGTGAGATGACCTGCCCCAGAGGCCCAGAGCCAGCATGATCCCCATCACTACCTCTCACTAAAAATCCCATCTGGGAAATTTACCAGTAGACGAGGAACTGACGCGCTCACACGCAGTTTGGCCATAGATCTCTAATAATTATGCTACCTAAAAAAAATAGAGTATTTTTTATCCAGAAAAATGAAAACAAATAATTATATAGAAAATTATTTTTTAGCGTTTGAGAGCGAGGTACGTAGCTCATCTTCTTGGCCAAATATTAAGTTAACAGATATAGATCTCAATGCAAAGTTAGGAAACACAGCAAATAAAGGTAATATAAAACAGAGATAAGATTTTGGGAAACAATAAATAGACGTGCTCAGATAGTCGGATGGGTTTGTATCAATCAAGGTCACACAATTGCCATCTCGCACGGCTATTTGCACGGTACTTCATTAGATGTCTGCAATGCGGTCGCATGCGCCATTGACGTACCATGAGAGATAATCAACAATGTCACAAGGTCGTGCCCAGCCATCATCCCAACTGAAGCTGGAACATTCAGTCATTCCATCCAGCAGACAGTACCACAAAGCTTGTCCCTCCAAGTCAAAGCCTAGGTAGACGGTGTCGGCGCGGATCGTCGCGAACACGCCGGGCGGCACGGCCAACGCCCGCCGCTCCCCGAGGAACACGGCGAGCCCGCCGAGGCCATGGACGCGCACCGTCTTCCGCGCGTCGAGGTCGACCTGAAACGCCTTGTACTCGGTCCTCTCGCGATCGCCAGCGTACCTCTGCACCAGTATCTTTCGGTGGAGCAGGAAGAGCTCCCCGTCGCCGGCCTCCACCAGGTGCACGGTGTCCCTACACATCAGAGACACGGAAATTGTAGTCTTGGCGATCACCACAAGGCGCGGCGGCTTGTCGGACGTGGAAGGCTCCAGCGCCATGACGGCGTCCATGTCGGCGCAGTAGAAGCGGCCTGCGAAGGACACGGCGGAGTAGAACCAGCGCTCCCGTTCGACTAGTGTCCACCTTCTGTCGCCAGGCTTGGCGACGACGAGCATCGTGGGCTTGATGAAGCAGAGCGCGACGACCGTGGCGGCGGCGTCGTCGTCGCCGGTGACGAGCCCGAGGCCCGTGACCTGGAGCGCGTGCGCGAGGCCGTAGCTGTAGATGTCGTCGTGCGCCGAGGTGGGTAGCAGCGGGTACAGCGACGGGAGCTCCGCGACCTGCCGGGTGAGCGGGTTGAGGAGGCGGGCGACGTAGGTGGACGCGTCGAGCAGGGCGAGGAGGCCCTCCGCTGTGGCGCCGAGCAGATGCTGATCTTCGTCGTCGTCGTCGCCGAGCTCCGGGAGCTCCGTCTCGACGCACTCGCCGGTGGAGACGTTCAGGAAGCGGCGCCGGCAGGATGAGATTCCGGCCTCGCGGAGCATGATCCAGCGGCGCGGGTAGAAGCGGCGGTCCTCCAGGCAGCCGCGCGCGCGGACGGCGATGGCCTTGGCGGAGCGGCGCCACTCGCGGCACACGGCGCGAAAGCTCAGGTAGTCCTCCACGCCGTTGGCGAGCGCGCGCTCGGCGATGAGGCCCGCCGGCCCGTACGACAGCGCCGCCCAGGAGCATTTCGGATTTTCGGGGTGGGTCGACGACGTGGGTGCCGCGTCCGTGAGCGCTTCGTGCCCCAGGATACCGGCGGCTCCGATCGATGAGTCGGTGGTGGCGATGCCGGCGCTCTTCTGTCCACGATGAGTGCTGCCGGTCTCGGCGGAAGGGAGCCCTGGCTGCGGCGTCAACATAATTGCGCGCGATGATGGCTGCGTCAGTTCTCTTGATCGGTACCGGAGCTATAACTATATAAGCATGCCTCCCGGCGTCTTCAGTACAAGTTCTACATGGATCCGAGTGCAGGAAAACCTTCTAAACTCTTTCAAATCCCAACCCACATCAGCGATCCCAGCTCGTGCAACCGGACCAACCGGTATTTGTTGCGGTGAGGGAGACCGGCCAGTGGTATAATACCGTGAACCGCACACAAGAAAGTTCCCGTCAACTCGCAGATATAGAAGAAGCCTGCGAAGGACGTGGTGGAGTAGAACCGTGTCCTATCGGTGCAGTATTAGAAGCGGCATTCGCCATTTACTCTGGCTTCCTGCAACGATGAATGCGTAAGGTCAGTTTTCAAGAAATGCTTTTCTCCTACATATGCACTTAGGCTACTTTATGCATGATCTGTTACAAACAAACATGTATTTTTGTTATTTTAAAGCAGTTTCATCCAAATCTCAGTTGGTTCTTCCTGAAATTTTGTGATCTAGCAATTGTTATAGATAGACATGTGCAGTAGGGATAAAGTGTTGATTCTATTTGGTGGTCTAAAATTCAGGTTGCTTTACATCAGTCCATGCATCTGCCTCAATCAACATGCAGTTTCATTCAGATAAGATACTTCAAGATGCAACGAGGCTTAACTCTGATTTCTAGAGTTTCAGAAGGTTCATACCTGTTTGTTCTCCATGGTTTGGCCCCTTTGATTTCGCATCTTCTTTTTTGGATCTTCAGTTTGACCTCTTTTGCTAGATTGAGCTCCCTGTGTTCCTCATAACGCCCCTCTCTCCCTCAGTTTCTCTCAATCACCAGATCGAGCGGGCGTGCTTTCTGTGTTGTTTGGGAGCTTCCGTGTCCCAAGTTATTTTTTACATGCCTGTTTTGCCCTCGCATGACTGGCAGATTTCTTTTTTTAAAAAAAAAAAACTTCGGCTGGATAACGCTTTCCTTTTTAGCTGGGCCTTTTTGTTTGCATGATTTCAGCCCAAATGCTGCTAGTCCAGATCCAACCGAAGGCCCAAACAAAAACGAAGTATTTCTTGCTTACAAAATTTTAAGATTTGTATCGGATGGTTCAAAAATCAAGTATTAAAAGCACTAATTTTACTCGATTTTGCCTGGATCAAAATCGAGTATTTTTGCACTCGAGCGTTGGAATCTAGAAAAAACGCTCGAGTTTAATATAGTTAGTCTCAAGTACAGATCTTAAGAGCCCAGTTGGATCTATTAGGTTGAAAATTAGTGGACATGAGCTATCAAAACCAATGAATTATGTTTATTTTATTCAATATGGTTTACAAGGGCAATGTCTTTTTATTCCTCTAATGATAAAGGTGTGATTTCTTTTGCGCACAGGGCCATGTGCCCCCCCTCTCCACCCACATGCTTACATTTGATGATTGGGGGCCATTTTATCTCATCTAAAAATTTACTAGACGAGAAACCGACACACAAGATCTTTAATAATTATGATAACTTAAATTAAATAAAAGTATGCTTTATCCAAAAAAAATGAAAACAAAAAATTATTTTTTAACTTTTGAGAGCGAGGTGGCTACTTTTCTTAGCCAAATACTACGTCTGTCCTAGAATATAGGCATTTCTAAGTTTGGTCAAAGTCAATTCTTTCCGACTATCAACAATAACAAAAAAACCTTAATATTTGATCATTTATAAATGATGTTATCAGCTCCATAGTCAAACCAACTATCATGATATGCAACTCTTAATATTTAAAATAATTTATTTCTCTTGTTATTAGTAGTCAAAGTTGAGAAAAGTTGACTTCGATCAAATTCAGAAATATGTAGACATATGTAGACCTCAAAGTTAGAATGTACAATACATAAAGGTAATAAAATAGAGATAAGCTTCTTTGAAACAACAAACATAGTCGGATGGGTTCAAATTGACGCAGTTGCCGTGTCGCATGAGTTCACTTCAAAGTCACACAGTTGCCATCTCGCATGGTATTTGCATGGTCCGGCTAGCTTTATTAGATCTCTGCCACGAGGCCGCAGCCACCGACGTACCATGAGAGATAGTCAACAATTCGGTCGTGCCCAGCCATCCTCCCAACTGAAGCTGGAACATTCGGTGCTTCCGTCCAGCAGACAGTAGGCACAAAGTTTCTCGTCTTCGCCCCTCTTCCTCAAGTCAAAGCCTAGGTACACGGTGTCGGCGCGGATCGTCGGGAACACGCCGGGCGGCACGGCCAACGCCCGCCGCATCCCGAGGAACACGGCCAGGCCACCGAGCCCAACAACGGGCACCGTCTTCCGCTTGTCGAGGTCGACCCGGAACGCAACGTACGTGCTCCTCCAGGGAGCGTATCCGTCCCTCTGCGGCCTTATCTTGCGGTAGAGCAGCAAGAGCTCCTCCCCGCCCGCGCCGCCCTCCACCAGATGCACGGTGTCCCCGCACATCAGAGACACGGGAGCTGTTATCTCGGCGACCACCACCAGACGGTGTGGCTGGTGGGACGTGGAAGTCTCCAGCGCCATGACGGCGTCCTCGTCGGCGCAGTAGAAGCGGCCTGCGAAGGACATGGCGGAGTCGAACCAGCGCTCGCCGCTGTCGACCAGCGCCCAGCTACCGTCGACGTCGGGCTTGGCGACGGCGAGCATCCTAGGCTTGCGGAAGCAGATCGTGACGACGACCGTGGCGGTTGCGTCGTCGCCGGTGGCGAGCCCGAGCCCCGTGACCTGGAGCGCGTACTCGAGACCGTAGCGGGAGATGTCGTCGATGGTCTTGGCGGGCAGCTGCGGGGCCAGCGACGGGAGCTCCGCGACCTGCCGGGTGAGCGGGTTGAGGAGGCGGACGGCGTAGGTGGACGCGTCGAGCAGCGCGAGGAGGCCCTCCGCGGTGGCGCCGAGCAGGCGGTACCCGTCGAGCTCCGGGAGCTCCGTGTGGACGCACTCGCCGGTGGAGAATTTCAGGAAGCGCCGGCGGGATGAGGAGGAGCCGGCCTCGCGGAGCATGATCCACCGGCGCGGGTAGAAGCGGCGGTCCTCAAGGCAGCCGTGTGCCCGGAGGGCGATGTTGGCCTTGGCGGAGCGGCGCCACTCGCGGCACACGGCGCGGAATCTCAGGTAGTCCGCCATGTCGTTCGCAAGCGCGCACTCGGCGATGTGCCCCGCCGGCCCGTACGTCAGCGAGGCCCAGCAGCATTTCGGGGTGGGACGTGTCTGCCGCGTCCGTGACCGGTACTTGTTGTGGTGACGGAGACCGGCCAGTCGTATAATAACGTGAAGTTCCCATCATTTTCCCGATGTACCGGTTGCCCTCCTCCCGAATCCACGACCAATACCGTCCGCACACGGCACGGTCCGATACAGATGGAGTTAGGAAAAAAATTGACAACTATTTTTCTCGTTAATTAAGTCAATTTTGTTCTAAAAATACAAATTTGTTTTCATAATTTTTTTGAAACATGGGTGATGCCGCTCATATTAGCAATGTTTTATTCTCCATGTATTTACTTAATTTTTTTACCACCATATAAAAAATCATTGTTAATAACATCACTAATTATAATCCAACATACTAAATGCTAGCACAGGCTCAGGAGTCAATACCCCACCCCTAAAATGAAAAATACTCAAAAGATAACATAACTTCGCTGTGAGACAACACGATATATTGATGTATGTAATAGCAAAAAGAATTTAAATTGACACATATTGCCGTCATATGAATGTATCACCGGCGATTCCATACCGGATGCTCTCATAATATTCGTGTTTTAGTTGATTACTTGCCTGAACCAATAAAGAATTTGCTCGTGTATATTAGAATTTAACATTTACAGTGGCGATTTTTTGAGACATGACTGACGAATTCGTCAAAGCTGAATACTCTAGCTACGGTAGTTCATATTCGAATATCTTTGTGCAAACCCATCAAACCTTCATTCAAACTACTCATTTGCATTGGACATTTTAGTGGATCTAGATTGACCATAGTTCTCTAAGTCTCTAAGAATTATGCTACTTTTAAATAAGTATAAAAGCATGTTTTATCCCCCACTAGCCCTTAACTTATTTTTCTTGACCAAATATTAATATAATACTTAGATCTCGGGAACACAATAAATAAACGGTAATAAAGCATAGAAAAGATTTTGGGAAATAAAAGGGGTTGGAAGATAGGGGAAAAGTGAAGATATTCGATGGGCAACCTTTTTCAGCAATATGAAGATCTGATACAAGAAAGAACAGCATGGTTCGTCGAGAAAAAAAACACGGTGGTTGTGGTACTCGGATAGTCGGATGTGTTGAACCATAAGTAAATTGCCCACCTTTCCCCATCAGCTTAGGTTAGTGGGTGAATTGGTTGGTGCATGCAACTCTAACATGGTATCAGGGTCAGAGGTCTCGAGTTCGAATCCTGGCTGGCGCGATTTATTAAATAAATTGCAGCCCACTCTAATATTCCACGTTTACGGCCTGAGGGAGCCTGCACGTGAGGGGGAGTGTTGAACTATAAGTATATTGCCCACCTCTCTCCATCAGCTTAGGTTGGTGGGTGAATTGGTTGGTGCATGCAACTCAACATGGTATCGAGCCAGAGGTTTTGAGTTCAAGTCCTGGTAACCGCATATTCTGCTGCGCCGCTCCTATTTTCACGTTTGCGCCCACGAGAGCTGCACGTGAGGGGGAGTGTTGAACCATAAGTAAATTGTCCACCTTTCCCTATCAGCTTAGGCTTTTGAGTGAACTGGTTAATGCATGCAACTTAACAGGATGGGTTTGGTATCATGGTTCATTAGATGTTTTGAACGCCGCCTTATGTGCCAGTGACATACCATGAGAGATAGTCACCGATACCACAGCTGACAGCCCTCGTCACGACTGAAGGTGCAACATTCGCTCCGTCCGTTGAGTAGACAATACGCATCAACTTTCTCGAACCCGGCCCTCTCCCTCAAGTCAAAGCCCAGGTAGACGGTGTTGGCGCGGATCGTCGGGAACACGCCGGGACGGCACCGACAACGCCCGCCGCTCCCCGAGGAACACGGCGAGCCCGCCGAGGCCACGGACGGCGCGCACCGTCGTCCGCTTTTCGAGGTCGACCTGGAACGCCGTGTACTTCCTCCTCCAGCAATCGCCAGGGTACCTCGGCGACAATATCTTGCGGTGGAGCAGGAAGAGCTCCCCGTCGCCCTGCACCAGTGCACGGTGTCCATACATAGCAGAGACACAGGGATTGTTATCTTGGCGACCACCACAAGGCGCGGCAGCTGGTCACTGGCCTCCGTCGCGGGCAGCTCCAGCGCCATGACGGCGCTCTCGTCGGCGCAGTAGAAGCGGTTCGAGCAGGACGTGGCGGAGTAGAAACTCCGCTTGCCGCCGCCGTCGACCAGCGTCCAGCTGCTGTCACCTGGCTTGGCGACGACGAGAATCCCAGGCTTCTGAAAGCAGAGCGCGAAGACCGTGGCGTCGCCGGCGAGACCGAGGCCCGCGACCTGGAGCGCGTACGCGAGCCCGTAAAGGGAGATGTGTCCTCGAGCGTCTCGGCGGGTAGCAGCGGGGCCAGCGACGGGAGCTCCGCGACCGGGTTGAGGAGGCGGACTGCGTAGGTGGACGGGTCGAGCAGCGCGAGGAGGCCCTCTGCGGTGGCGCCCAGCAGGTGGGCCGCCGTCGTCGAGCTCCGGTGGAGACGTTCAGGAAGCGCCGCCGGTATGAGCAGCCGGGCTGGGCCGCGTCATGGAGCATGATCCAGCGGCGCGGGAAGAAGCGGCGGTCCAGGCAGCCGCGCGCGCGGAGGGCCGTGTTGCCCTTGGCGGAGCGGCGCCACTCGCGGCACACGGCGCGGAAGCTCAGGTAGTCCGGCATGTAGTTCGCGAGCGCGCGCTCCGCGATGAGGCCCGCCGGCCCGTACGTCAGCTCTGCCCAGCAGCAGCATTTCGGGGTCGGACGACCACGTGGGTGCCGTGTCCGTGCGCGCTTCGCGCCCCAGGATCTCAGCGTCTCCGAGTAGGTGGCGGCGATGCCGGCGCGCTTCTGTCCACGACGGGTGCGGGTCTCGGCGGAAGAGAGTCCTGGCCGCGTCCTCCACATAATTGTGCGCGTCACGATGATGCCAGCGTCGATCAGTTCTATTTGATCGGCGGTGTGTGCTCCTTTTGTCGTGGCAGGCCGGTATCAGTACAAGTTCGACACGGATCCGAGTGCAGGAGAACCTTCTACAAACTCTACTCGTGCAACCGGTATTTGTTGCGGCGACGGAGACCGACCAGTCGCGATTGAACAGCAGACACTCGAGCAATCTCGTTAATTGATAACTAGTTTTCTTATTAATTAAGTCAATATTGATCTAAAAATTCAAATTTGTAAGTTGATAATTTTTTGAATAACTTGGGATAATAAGTCATAACGCTCATATTAGCCATGATTTTATTTATTTTTGCCACAAATAAAAAAGTCGATGATAATAACATCACTACTCTATATGCTAAGCAAGAGCTCATGAAAATATTTCCCCAAAACAGAAGATAAAGGTCCTGTTCGCTGTAATGCTCAAACAGCCATAGCTGACTGTTTTTGGCTGCTTTACTATTGCTACGTGAGTAGCAAACAGCAGCAGCCATCAGCAAACAGCCGACTGTTAGTACCACCGAACAGGCCCAAAATCTTCAAATGACAATATACCTTTCGTTGTGAGATGACTCAATATATTGATTTTGCAGTATCAAGAATTTCAGCATTTAACGGTGTTATGCTTTCAGTGATAAGCGACATGCCCGTTGACAGCGAGACGCCATTACTGACTTCGTTCAAGAATTTACCAGCTCAATATTCGAAGATGCTCATAGAAGTAGGGTTTACCTATATGAGTGTCTAAGTTGTACGGTGTAACTCGGGATAAAAAAAAATTCCAGCAAGTCAAACACATAAAATATTTCAATTAAAGTTCCCACAAAATCCGATTCTTATCCGCGGTATTTGCAGCTAACATCGCGTCCGTACGCCCCCTTCTTCCGCAGGCGGACGCGGCGAGCTTGCGGCCTCCGCCGCTCACGTGGAGGAGGATGGAAGCTGCTCTCCCGCTCCGCCTCGCCATTCCACGGAGCAGCGGCGGAAGCGGCAGCTTCTCTCCGCTGTTCAAGCCCTTCCCCAAGCCCACGACCGCCCAGCCCCTCCCCGGAAGCTTCGGCAGGGTGCCGGCAAAGCTCGCGCTTTTCCATTCCCGCGCCGTCTCGGAGGACCGCGCCGAGGCCGAGGCCGACCAAGCCACGCCGCAGTGGAAGCTCGAGTTCCTCGGGGCGGACACGGGGAACCGCGAGCCGCAGCTCGAGGAGGAGGAGGACGACGACGAGCTCCTCCCCGCCGAGGCAAACGACTGGTGCGTCCGCGCGCGCCGCTCCGCCCTGCGTTCAATCGAGGCGCGGGGCCTCGCGCCCTCGCTCCAGCGGATGGTGTCCACTCCAAAGAAGAAGAAGAAGAAGGCCAGCAAGAAGAAAGATCTCAAGAAGGCGGAAGCTGAGCTCAAGCGTCGCAAGAAGCAGCTGGCAAAATCTGAGGACAAAGAAGAAGACGGCGATGGCTTCGATGATGACGAGGATATTATCGATGACCTGCAGGACATGAACGACCTGGAGCTTCGGGTCGCGCAGTTCGCGGACGGCATGTTCGACGAAAAGCGCCAAAGGAACAGGGAGGCCTTTGTCCAGACGCTCTCCAGGTTCTCGACCGCTCCGTCCAACCGGAGCAGGGAGGTGTCTTTGAACCGCTCTATCGTGCAGGCGCATACCGCGGACGATGTGCTGGCCCTCGCGGCGGAGGTGATGGCGGATGTCGCCAAGGGTCTCAGCCCCTCGCCGCTTACGCCGCTCAACATTGCCACCGCGCTTCACCGCATTGCCAAGAACATGGAGGCAATGTCCATGATGCAGACGCACCGGCTTGGCTTTGCGCGCCAGAGGGACATGTCCATGCTCGTGGGGATGGCGATGGTGGCCCTGCCGGAGTGCTCGCCGCAGGGCGTCTCCAACATTGCTTGGGCATTGTCTAAGATCGGTGGTGACCTTCTTTACCTGCCGGAGATGGATAGGATGGCTGATGTAGCCATCTCCAAGGTTCAAGATTTCAACGCACAGAATGTTGCAAATGTTGCTGGAGCATTTGCTTCCATGCGCCAATCAGCACCAGGCCTTTTCTCAGCCCTTGCTCAAAGAGCAGCGCAGATAGTGCCGACCTTCAAGGAGCAGGAGCTTGCTCAATTCTTGTGGGGATGTGCTTCTCTGAATGAGTGCCCCCTTCCGTTGCTCGATGCTCTAGATGCTGTTTTCCAGGATAAT
Organism: Eragrostis nindensis; assembly: GCA_012490785.1. Taxonomy (NCBI): domain Eukaryota; kingdom Viridiplantae; phylum Streptophyta; class Magnoliopsida; order Poales; family Poaceae; genus Eragrostis; species Eragrostis nindensis. Next base: position 633,740 of record JAAXCT010000069.1, on the reverse strand, counting down.
GCCACGCTCCAATGCCATGTATATGATGCAACTTCAGGTGGACCACAGAGCTCGGTAGAAGAGACTTCTGGTGGAGAAAAAGATGGTAACAGTGCTCGTTCTCTCAACTTCAGCCGAGATCAGATTGGGAATATTGCTTGGTCATATGCTGTTCTTGGGCAAATGGACCGTCGGTTCTTCTTACATATCTGGAGAAGTCTGAGTCAATTCGAAGAGCAGCGGCTCTCAGATCAGTACAGAGAAGACATGATGTTTGCTTCACAGGTTTATCTTGCAAACCAGTCTTTGAAGCTTGAATACCGGCATCTTGGTATCTGCCTAGAAGGTGATCTTGAGGAGAAAATAACAAGAGCTGGAAAGAGCAAACGGTTCAACCAGAAGACAACTTCTTCATTTCAAAAGGAGGTTGGGCGTCTCCTGTATAGTACAGGACATGAGTGGATTAGAGAATATGCAGTCGATGGTTACACAGTTGATGCCGTGTTAGTTGATGAGAAGCTTGCATTTGAGATAGATGGGCCAACACATTTCACAAGGAATTTAGGTATGTTTTGGTGCTTTTCTGTGCCGTATCTGATGAAACTACAGACTGACCGCTTCTCTTGTTGTGCTGCTGAAGCCTCAAAAATGAAACCAATTGATGTATGCTTATTTTGCAGGCACGCCATTAGGCCATACGGCACTTAAACGACGTTACATTACTGCTGCTGGATGGAAGTTAGTTTCCTTGTCTCTTCAAGAGGTCAGTTATTCTGAATTTACTATATTTAGTCTGTGGTGATTCACTGCTTTCCGAACCAGAGGTCTCATATTCAAATTTCTGATCTGCTTAAACTAACCAATGCCGGTTAATTGCAACCTAAGGTTGCCATGCCAAATTTTAGGTAGCCACAGTTTTTTATTTTTACTTAAGTTTTTGGTTTCTGTCACAGCTGAAGAATGCCTAAGCTTTTAGTTTTAGCCAACTTGTCAAAGACTCACCCAAAAAAGAATCGCTTAAGTGTTTGCTAAGTTTGGTGGTCGATTTTCTCACCATAAAAGTGCAAGACTAACCATGGGCAATAGTATGTAGCAGGGTTGTCCAAACCCGTTAATCAATATTTTTTTTTCCTTTATGATTTGTTATGAAACTTGAAAAATCAAGTACTAGTTTGAACTATTATAAATATTTGTTGATATATAAACTTATAAATAGGCGCTCTTACTTGGATTTCAATAGGATCTTTGATATGTTGTCATCAGGACCTTTAACATACCTCTGCCCTGGATTACATTTAGTACAGATTTCCTGATCCCATCGGATAGTTGAAAGTGTGTTCTTTTCCTGATCTTGGCATGATATATCCTACTTATTAAGGTTTTCCTTGATTGCAGTGGGATGAGCTACAAGGTGAGTTTGAGCAATTGGAGTATTTGAGGAGAATTTTAGGTCTAGATGCCGAATAGGACCAACAGTTGGGCAATGGAGAATCGAAGATTGAGGAAGCAGGCACCTGGTCTGGGCAACTACACTCATCTCCCTAGAAGTTCAGGCATATTCATGCTTTTTTCTTGTGCAACCGTCGTTGAGCTTTGGGAACTTCAAGTTAGCTCAAAATTAGATGTTACTTCAAGTGAACAGCCTTGTACGAGAAATAGTCCATTTGAAAATACTTAGGAAGCAGGCACCTGGTCTGGGCAACTACACTCATCTCCCTAGAAGTTCAGATATATTCCTGCATTTTTTTGTGCAACCGTCATTGAGCTTTGGGAAGTTCAAGTTAGCTCAAAATTAGATGTTACTTCAAGTGAACAGCCTTGTACGAGAAATAGTCCATTTGAAAATACTTTCTGAACTGTACCATGCTAATGCAAAGAGCTATATTGTAATGAAATAGAAGAATGAGCGCTTTGCAATATGCTCTTGGAATTTATGAAAAATAATGAAATATGTATGTCATACTATGAGCAATAAAATGAACTATGAACTTGCTCTTGGACAATATTGTAAACATGGCTCATCTTCCCTGCTAGAATCCAATGGCGAACTGATCATGTATCATCAGTGTTTTCAGGCAAGGCATCGTGCACAGCAGATTTCTCACAACTTCATTCAGAAGTGTACTTGGTTGTCAAATGCCGCATTGCAAAAACAATGATCATAACAGCCGGTAGCTCTCTCTGCTGCTAATCATCAGCCATCAGCCTCTGCATCATCATCTCTACGACGGCCGGGGCATCGACGGTGACAGCAACCTTCACGGTAGGCACGTCACTCCATGCTGTATTCTCAGCATACCTGTAACTTACTCGGAATGGTCAGTACATCAGACTGAATTATCTTTCAATCTGGATATCCATGAATGATGGATTTGTGTACAAGCTAACTCAAAAGACATTAATAATTGTTTAGTTCATACTGCATGCTTAACTCTTCTTCTTTGCATCAAACTTTCTAACAGAGAAAACGGACAGATCTACCTTTTCTTGGTATGGTTGAAAACGGTAAGACCCTTTGTGATCCCGACCGTCTGAACCCTCACAACGCCTTCCGTGTAAGTCATCAAGGAAGGATCTACAGCAGCAAGAAGTGCTGTCGGATCATGAAGATACACTCCTGCAATCATTTCAGTGCAAAGTCAAGTCACAGTATGGTGTATGGCAGAACTTCTGAGAAACCAACTGAATACACGAACCTTTTCTGAAGTAAACATCCCTGTGGTAATCGAAATAGTGGCGAAGGATCTTGCACAAATAGCGAGCATATTTGCTATCGGACTGATCAAGCTTCTCCCGGTCAGCATCTGCAACAAAAAGGATCGTGACAGTCATTGAGCCGTCAGGACATGAAAGCTAATGCATGCATATGCTCTGGTACTCCAGAACCAGGGACAGTTGAGTGCAGCAGACACTGAATTAACGGTACTGTAACTCGCAAGTGCATCAAGATGACAAGATCATCATTATTACCGGAAAGAATCACTTGGGTTGTTACATTTATTCCCACAGCCAGTATATCGGCACCGCTGGTGAAAACAATGTCTGCCAGTCAGGATCTCCAAATATCTGTTGATAAATCGTAACTCATCACTGAAGCAAGGCATGGTGATTAACCCTTTTTTTGCGAGGGTTGAATCTTGCGCCATAAAAAAAGCACTGATCGTTGCTCTAAACTCTACTCGGACACATCCAATAACCAAGAAATGTTTTAAGAGAGTGAAAGATTCCTGACATTTGTCTCGGCTGCAGGGTTGACATTCCCGTTGACTGAATACGCGCCGCCGAGAATAACAATCTGACCGACCTTCTTTGCGAACGACGGGTCGAGCTCGAGAGCCTGGAAACGAGATCGAGGTTATCATTTCAATCCCTCTCCATTGTCAGGAGAGACGAGACAATGTTAGCACAAGACAGGCGAAACAGAGGGCCGGACCAGAGCAAGGTTGGTGAGCGGGCCGAGCGCGACGACGGTGACCTGCCCGGGGTGCAGACTCGCCTGCTCGACGAGGAAGGCCGAGGCCGACTGGTCCACCGGAGTTGTCGCCGGCGGAGGGAAGTTCTGGTTTCCCAGCCCGTCTGAACCGTGGCAAGAGCTGGCGATCCTTAGCTTGGTTGCCTTCTGTCAATCCTCGTGCATTTATCACACGAAAAAAATAATTAACAGAATCTAGAGCTTGTTGACCAAGATGAAAGCAAGAGCGGTAGGGGATAGTAACCTTGATTGTCACATGGGATCCTTCTGCCACTGGGATGTCAGCTCTTCCAACAGTCTCCAACTGAAATCAACATAACGCATCAGGAGCTTCATTTCAGTCAGTCGCAGCAGTCACCGAATCGGATGGAGATGAGAAGAGTAAGCTATACGCACGAGGTGGAGCGCGTTGCGCGTGGCGAGGGCGGTGTGGACGTTGCCGAAGGTGGTGGTGAGGCCCAGCACCTCCAGCTCCGGCGACCGCAGCGCCACGAAGATGGCCATCGCGTCATCTGCTCTTCCGGCGATGCGAGAAAGTTGCTCAGAAAGGACAGGGAAATGAATGTTCGATCGAGAACAGAAGAAGAGGAGAGGAGAGGAGTACGGACCGATTCCCGGGTCGGTGTCGATGATCACCTTCTTCCTCGTCGCGGCTGCAGCCATCGATTCCAACCCAAACTGAGAGAGAGTCCTGTCTCCGTTGAGAGTGTGAAGACGAGATGACGCCCGCTACCGAAATTCAATTCATTTCTCCAACTGCCAGGATGCGTCCTCCGTCCGCGTGGTGGCTGTGGTCATGAACGAATTAACAACTGTTTGCGCCTAGCTAGCTCGGTCCAACAGTTTGGTGTGCCTGATCTGAGCTCGCGTTCAACCAAGAGACCTGCCACACCCGTCCAATTAATCTCCACTGGCCGACTGGCTGTGGCTGCACTTTGGCCCGTGGCTTCATTCAGGGGTCAGGTTGGTTATTTCTTGAGGGAGAGTTTGACACATTTTTCTACAAATTTGGTTATTTTACTCTTTTTCCCTTATTAGGATTTGCCTTTTTTGTTTCTTACCATACAAGTTATATTTTGGTTACAAATTTTATTGGATGGTATAATGCATAAGAGGGCCATTTGATTAGTTTCTATGTCTTGACAAAATTGATTTTTCATGATTAGTTTCATAGATTGGGACCATTTGATTAGTTTCTTAACATATGATGAAGCCCACGAATGCATAAAATTATTAGGAAATATTTTCAAATGTTCTCTAGTGGAGGGTGCTGTTTCTATCATCCTACACAATATAATATAAAATACAAATTGAAAAAGATGAAAAGACATAAATTTCGATATGGGGTACATTGACCGAGCTTGAATTGTTCGTAGTAGTATATATAGCCATAATATAGTTTTAGGGTAAGCAAAAGAAGCAAATTATTGAGGTAGTAGTAAAATAAACAATTTCCTTATTATCGAGAAATTGCAACAGACTTTCATGCCTCTTTCACCTTGAGGGTATTCACATAACAAGGAACTATACAATCATAAGCAACTAAGCAAAGGCAAGTTGTGATCAAGAAAAGAGAATTAGAACTAAACAGGCCACAACTAAAACCAACGCCGTCCTGTCGTTCATCCACTCTAGTTCTTTCAGACTTCAGTCAAGAAAGATAATAAGGATCATACAATGCAGCATCAGCTTCAATCAGGACTGTTCTTGGGTCCAATTAGGAGACATTGCAAGCACGATAGGTGCTCAATAATTTCTTGCCTGCTTTCTGCTGCTAATCATCGGTCATCAACCTCTGCATCATCAAATCGACAACGGCAGGGGCATCAACTGTGACAGCAACCTTCACGGTGGGCAGGCCGCTCCAGGCCGTCATCTCAGCGTACCTGCAAACCCGCTTGGTATGTTCAGTACATCAGACTGAACTTTATCGCATTTTAGAGCTATTCATATACCTTCCTGTACGCGATATAAAGAGAGTAGCCGAACCTTTTCTTGGTGTTATCGAAGACTGTAAGGCCCCTTGTGATCCCAACAGTCTGGACCCTCACGACGCCTTCTGTGTAAGTCAGCAGCGATGGATTCACAGCAGCAATTAAGGTCGTTGGATCATGAAGATACACTCCTGCAAGCATTTCAGTGTAAGTTCCAAGTCATGAGATTGCACAGCTTGAGATCTCCTATTTATAAGTACTTCAAAGTATCCTGGCTTCCTTGCATGACAGATGGTACTAATAATATATACAAACCTTTAATGAAGTAAGCATCTTTGTGATAATCAAAATAAATGCCCATTATCTTGCATAAGTAGCGAGCATATTTACTATCAGACTGTTCAAGCTTCTCCCTGTCAGCATCTGCAATAAAAGAGGTATGCCAATACGTCATTGTCAAAACATAATGCCTACTATTATGTTCAAATACATTTAACTGTTAATAAGCCTATCCTTTCAATCATTTCGAGTCATTAAAAAAAAAATCCTGCAAAGGAAACCTTCTGAAGTTCGTAATAACTAGCAAAAGAAGCAATCCATAGAATCATTCACGCTATTATAATTACCAAAATTTAACATATTGCGATTTAAATAAGGAAGAATTGATGAGAAGTAGGTTAGGAAAGAAGAATCTTTATACGCAAAATTAAAAAAAAACTTCAAACAATTGCATGCAACGACTTATGGTTCTTTTCAGCTCTGATTGCATTACAGTAGCAGTTAAGTACGATGAAACTGGAAGGTATATAATGCTAGGTCCATTGTACTTGCACTTGTATACCCTAATAGTCATTAATACGAACAGCTTCACGCAGCTGGCATCCCGAGTAAAAGGTACACAAGTGCCTCGGAATTACCTGTAAGAACTACTTGGTGTGTTACATTAAGTCCCACAGCTAAAATATCAGCACCACAGGTGAAAACAATATCCGCGGCATCAGGATCACCAAATATCTGTTAATAAACAAGAACCCGTTAGTGTTTCACGTTCTACAGCACACTCTAGAGAACAGCAAAGTGATGCACTCCTTGAGCATCATCCACGAAGAAGGAAAATTATCTCTCTTAGTTCAAAAGGGGGCCATGACGCTACAACTCTATTCAACAAGTTGCAGTATCACTTCAAGATCTCAAATTCTGGTGGCTGGCAACTCCCATTTGCAGGGCTAAAGATCACAAAATTCATCGGATAAAGACAGAGCCCTCACATTTGCCTCAGCTGCGGGGTTGACATTTCCGTTAACTGAATAAGCACCACCAAGAATAATTATCTGCCCGATCTTCTTTGGGAATGAAGGGTCGAGCTCTGCAGCCTACAAAAAGAGATATTGACGTTCCCATGAAAAGAAGCCAGATGAGCTAGAACAGGCTTATAGCGCTTAGATGCATCTAGTACAGCGAGAAAACAAAGCAGAGCAAAGCAGAGCGCACCAGAGCAAGGTTGGTAAGTGGACCGAGCGCGACGACGGTAACTTGTCCAGGGTACAGATTTGCCTGCTCAACCAGGAAGGCAGCAGCCGATTGATCTAGCGGCTTTGTAGCTGGTGCAGGGAAGTTCTGGTTTCCCAGGCCGTCGGAACCGTGAACAAAGCTTGCAATCCTCAGCTTGGTGGCTTTCTGTGTTCCATGTACAGGAGAAGAAACAGTGGAGATTCATTAAGATGATGCAGTGATTAAAGCAGACAACCTTTTTGGAAACTGCTGATCAGAACCGCATTCGATTTTTTCCTTTGCCAGATCACTGTAACTTTTGTGTTTCTATTTGGAATTTGTGATCTTGGCTAGTGAACAATGATTGAAAGTGAAAATAAAAGAGCAGGACACTGCTGCTAACCTTGACGGTTACATGGGATCCCTCTACCACGGGGATGTCAGTCCGTCCAACAGCCTCCAGCTGAAAACACAGATTAGATGCAGTTGTTACGGGTTGTAGGAGGAGCAGGATGGGGACAGGAAGATCGATCGAACCAGGTGGAGAGCGTTGCGCGTGGCGAGGGCGGTGTGGACGTTGCCGAAAGTGGTGGTGAGGCCCAGCACCTCCAGCTCCGGCGACCGCAGCGCCACGAAGATGGCCATCGCGTCATCTGCTCGTCACCGCCGCCGATCGATTCACCCAATGGTTGGTAAGGTGTTGGGCAATTGAGATGCAAATCCAAATAGCGATGGAGAAACGAGAAGTACAGACCGATCCCCGGGTCGGTGTCGATGATCACCTTCTTCCTCCCCTCGCCGACCGTCTCCGCTGCTCCAGCCATGGAGGGTTGACTCCAGGTCCCGATGAACCCAGCGACGTGGAGAGGAAGCGGCGCCGGCGGCCTGTTCGAGGAAGCTAGGTGGTTGGCGTGGTGTCGCGACTGGCCCGCCTGCTATCCGAAGCGGTCGCTTTGGAAGCGAACGGGATATCCCGAGTCCGCACGTAACATCCATCTACCATGTGCCCCACGTGACGTGGCGACGACGAGCAAGATCAACCTGTATCCATAAGATAATATAATACCTCCGGCGAGATTGGACACAAGTAACACGTCCGGGCAGGCTCAATTTATAAAGTCTGCTCACTATAATGACAATCAGTTGTACAAAGTACATTCTGATCCTACATCATCATGTTACGATATTGAGCGTTTTTAACCACGAAATTAGCGATCTCGTACAACTAATATTGATGGTGACAGGAGACAAATATTTGCTCCATTTTTTTTTCTTTTCCGAGATGCATCATGCATGACGCTGTCGAGCTGCCCATGTGTCGGTGACTAGGCTCCATTACAAGTGGTAGGTGTTAGAAAAGAAATACTCCATTATTGTGGGAATATCGACTTGCTGGCAACCTAGAAGCTGCTTGCCTGCTTGTCGCTGAGCACGCGAGCTAAATACGCCAGCGACAGCATATCGTCGTTTTATTATATAATTATTTTTAAAAAGTTTATCTACAACCCACAAAGCCACAATTACGAACTCGGTGAGTTTTTCATATCAAATTTGTTTGTTGTTCAACTGACGAAACCACCATTCAATTTTATGAATTTAGAATAGTATTAGATAACTTGGTGCTAGCAGCCTAGCATAGTGACATACTGACATGGCCGAGAAACTAAGAACACAGACAAAGAAATTCGTAAATTACAGGTTTCCGCTGGGCCTCGTAAATTACAGGCTTCGGGGCTCACTGACCAACCCGGCCCAAAAATGCTTATAAGCCCCACAGTCTCAAATCGGTTCGCACTGTAGCTTAGTATTTACAAGAGCCTCAGTAACACCTGAGGTTCTGGGCTCGACTCCTTATGGAAGCAAATTTTCTAGGATTCAACGGCATTTGTGCTTTCAGTGGTAGGCGACGCTTCCGTCAACAGCGATGCGTCAGTGGTGACTTCGTCAATCTCTAGATTTGCCGGCTCAGTCTTTGAAGATGCTCATAAGGGTAGGGTTTGTGTACGTGTGTTCTTAGAGGCGAGTGTGCGTTGCGTTGTGAGTGTTGTGTCATCTTAAAAAAAAAGGGCCAGATTTTTCTTCTCATAAAAAAAAGGCCAGATTTTTCTCACTCGGGTGTTCGCTGAAACAATAGCTATTTCCTGAAGACCTACAGTAATGTGATTTTTTAATCTTTTCCTGCGATTTCAATTCAAACTGATACCGTGAAAAAAAAGCATTGCAACATTAGAGCATCTCCAGCAAGGCATCTATTTGGGCCCCTACTCTATTATTTAGGAGTTTGAGCTAAAAAATCATCTCCAGCAGGGACCCTATTTGGGCTCTCATTTTGCATGTCCTCTCAAACTCCATCCCCAAGCCCTCATTTCTAGGGTCCTCCTATCCTCCCTCTTATTCGTGGGTCTCACTATTTTTTTTATTTTCCCACACAAAATAGGATCTATTGCTGGAGTTGAAGCTAAGTTTTGAGCCTTTATTTTTACATGCCGGCTTAAAAAACAAAAATAAAGGCTTTATTTTGAGGTCCATTGCTGGAGTTGCTCTTACTTTGGTCAAGCCCACGCCATCCCTTGTCCATTTTATGGGTCATGATTGATGAAATCTGTAGGTTGACAAAAACATAACACCTTTCACCGATATTTGTCATGAGTCCTTCACTAGTTCACTCACAACAGAGTGATACAAAATTGACAAGGTGTGCCGTACGTGGACTATTGCGTGCGTGCGAGCATGACATAAGCAATGACTATAACCTGCATTTACACCGAAAAATAATCGTCCTCTTAAAATATTGCCCTTTTTTCGTTTTAAAATTGACCCGAGGGGCCAGTTCGAGAAGTCTCAAATGTAAGCTGGGGGCAGAGTGCACGCGTGAAACTTGTGTTGGATCATTGCCGCGTTCTAGAACTCCTAAAAGATGCCATCTGGACCACCGCACTGGCGAGTGGCGACAGACAAAGGCGTCGCGATAATTCACACTTCACATCTCATCACGGCGCCGCTCGCCGCTGCCGGCCTGCAGCTCCCATTCACAAATCACACGGCATCAATCTTCTTCTTTAAATACGGCAACGAATTCTAGTCCCCTCCACAGCACAGCAGATCAGAAGAGCAGAGCAGATCATCCTAGCAGAGCAAGTACAACTATCGCGAGTTCAAGTCCCCTCGATCCGCAGATCAGCAGAGCAGAGAGATGGCGACGACGGCGACGAACCGGCGCGTGATCCTCAAGGAGTACGTGGAGGGGTACCCGCGGGAGGAGCACATGGAGGTGCTCCCCGGCGTGGAGATTCCCCTCCGCCTGGGCGCCGACGACCCCGCGGGCTCGGTGCTCGTCAAGAACCTCTACCTGTCCTGCGACCCCTACATGCGTCCCAAGATGTCGCGGCCGGTGCGGCAGTCGTACACCGCCGCCTTCGTCCCGGGCTCCGTCATCACCGGCTACGGCGTGTCGCGTGTGGTCGACTCCACCGACCCGCGCCTCGCCCCCGGGGACCTCGTCTGGGGCATCACCGGCTGGGAGGACTACAGCGTGGTCAAGCCCCCCGTCAGCAAGCTCCTCTCCAAGATCCGCCACCACGGCGAGGGGATCCCGCTCTCCTACTACACCGGCGTCCTCGGCATGCCGGGGCTCACCGCGTACGTCGGGTTCCACGAGATCTGCGCGCCGAAGGAGGGCGAAAAGGTCTTCGTCTCCGCCGCCTCCGGCGCCGTGGGCCAGCTGGTCGGCCAGTTCGCGAAGCTCGCCGGGTGCCACGTCGTCGGCAGCGCGGGGTCCGCCGAGAAGGTGGAGCTCCTCAAGTCGCGGTTCGGGTACGACGACGCGTTCAACTACAAGGAGGAAGCCGACGACCTCGCCGCCGCGCTCGCCCGGCGCTTCCCCGAGGGGATCGACATCTACTTCGAGAACGTCGGCGGCGCGATGCTGGAGGCCGCGCTGCAGAACATGCGCGTGCACGGCCGGATCGCCGTGTGCGGGCTCATCTCGCAGTACAACAAGGCGGACGCGGAGAAGGACGCCGTGCGCAGCCTGGACGCCATCATCATCAAGCGGCTGCGGATACAGGGGTTCATCGAGCCCGACCACAAGCACCTGTACCCGGAGTACGAGGCGTGGGTGGTGCCGCGCATCAGGGACGGCACCGTCGCCTACGTCGAGGACGTCGCCGAGGGGCTCGAGAGCGCGCCCGCCGCGCTCATCGGACTCTTCCACGGACGCAACGTCGGAAAGCAGCTCGTCCGCGTCGCCCACGAAGACGACGAGTGAAAACCGGCAAAGCTGAATCGACCGATCGATGTAGTATATGTTTCATGAATAAAATAAAATTGTTTGAGCAAGCGGACTCTCTGTTTGTTAAGGAAAGTTACAGGGACCGTAATCATTTTGTTTTGTTTTAGTACATGTTTGTCTTAAAAATAATTAATTTGCATTATAAGATTAATTACATGCCCATATCTTGACCATGATGTCCGTGCGCAGTCTCCAAAATGTTTCTGCCACATAATACCGTCGGGACCTTTGAATGAGATAGAGAAGCCGGGGATAGTACACGCATTCCGTCCAAATACATTGAACCTGACTGTAACCGTCCAAAAAACCAGAGAAAATACAAAACAAAAGAGCCAACAAGCTAAGCGTACAGACAGGAGCTGATAGAAACACAAACACAGAAGGAACCAGGGGAAACAACGAAAGAAAACGAATTGACGGACTTTAGTAAAACCAAACCGGTCTATAACAAAGATTAAAATGGGTCATCAATTTCTCAAAAAAAAAGCGAAACATTCCACGGTGTCGAGCACGTGAACAGTTGAATGAACATGGAGTTTGCAAGTACTATATGGACAAAATTTGCAAACAATTTGATCCCACTTTACGTGCTGGTCCCAGATGGAATGGGATATTTTTGGTGGGTTGGACCATGAATTTAACCCCAAAACAGGTCCATGGAATGAGATATTTTAGGATGTTATGTTTGGATCTTAATTAACTAAAATTAGCTAGTTAAAAATTTAAAAAGTGGATCCAAACAAGGCCTAATCCTCCTGACACTCCAACTAATCCTCCACTACATCGCAAGTGGCGAGTCGCATCGCATCTGCAGGGGAGAGGTGAGCAGCGGCGGCAGACAGCGACAAGTGACAAGGGAATATGGCGTCGTGGTCATCGCCCTCCGCCGCCGGCGCCGCCGCCTCCTCCGGCGCCCGATTCGGGCTCGTCCCCACCCGGTCCCGGCAGGTCCTCCCCGCCCCGGCGCTCGCCCGGCGAGTCCCCAACTCCCTGGTCGTCCTCAAGCCCCGGCCCCTCCTCAGACATGCCGAATCCTCCTCCTCCTCCACGCGGTGCCGCGCCGTCGCCTCTGAGGTCGAGGGCCTCAACATCGCCAACGACGTCACCCAGGTCACACAGTCAACGCGTGTCGATCATTCATATTCCGTTCACTCGTTTCCTTTCCGCTGTCCAAGTTGTTGATTAGGCCTTAGGATTAGTAGTTGGCTAGTTGTAGTGCTACAAGTATTAGAGAACTACTTACTTTCAAGAGTTGAGCATCGAGTTCGAGTGTGCTTGGCTGCACTCAGCAGGAACCTATTCTGATGATTAGTAACTGTCTAATCGCAGCTCATCGGCAACACGCCCATGGTGTACCTCAACAACATCGTCAAGGGCTGCGTCGCCAATGTCGCTGCTAAGCTCGAGATCATGGAGCCCTGCTGCAGTGTCAAGGACAGGTGCAGACTTCTATTCCTCCAGCATACATTCGATTTCGTTTCCTTTCTCCCAATGGAAGGATTGGCGCTTCGGTATGAGTTACATGGTTTTCAACCTGCTCAATTTCAGGATAGGATACAGCATGATAACCGATGCTGAAGAAAAGGGATTGATAACTCCTGGAAAGGTGGATTGCAATATCTGTTGTCTATATGCATAAGTACTTGTTGGCTTCTTTAGCATATGCATGTTTTTTTTGGGTATCATTTTCCTACTTTTGGATTTTGACGGCTATGTGATAGTGTTACTATTTTCGTTTATGTATGATTTCACTTATCTCTTAGAAAAGAGTCTTACCTATACTTCTCTGGACATGTGTCCTAATGACTGTTCTCCCACTTTAATTTCTTCTTAGAGTGTTCTGGTGGAAGCAACTAGTGGAAATACAGGCATTGGTCTTGCCTTTATTGCTGCTTCCAGAGGATATAAGTTGATCTTAACAATGCCCTCGTCGATGAGTATGGAGAGGAGGGTTCTATTCAGAGCTTTCGGTGCTGAACTTGTCCTTACAGACGCTGCAAAAGGAATGAAAGGGGCTGTAGATAAGGCTACGGAGATTTTAAATAAGACACCCAATGCATACATGCTTCAGCAGTTTGACAACCCTGCCAACCCCAAGGTGAGACAGAGCTAGCTGCATGGCTCTATCTATATATGCACACTGTTATGGAACATAACTGCTCAATGTTTGTTTTCATTCGTTTTCAAACAGGTTCATTATGAGACTACTGGGCCAGAAATTTGGGAGGATTCAAAGGGCAAGGTGGATATATTCATTGGTGGAATTGGAACAGGCGGAACGATTTCTGGTGCTGGCCGTTTTCTGAAGGAGAAAAATCCTAACATTAAGGTTTATTTAAATGTCCTCCAATAAAAAGCTACTCTATTCCCTGTGCTTTCTAGTCCTCATAAAGTTTACCTTTGTATAGGTTATTGGTATTGAGCCTACTGAAAGCAACATACTCTCTGGTGGGAAACCCGGTATGTCTACAGTCTACAGCCAGACTTCCTTATGAGCTTGTCAAACTTCTGGCCTTTTCTTTATGATTGTTGCTTACATTCTGTAGGTCCACATAAGATTCAGGGAATCGGGGCTGGATTTGTCCCGGGAAACCTGGATAGCAATGTTCTCGATGAAGTAATTGAGGTGTGAACTTGAACCAGTCATTCATTTTTCACCATAATGTCATTTGAAGCAAAGCTACTCAACTGTTTCTGTTATTTGAATATATCTGTGTGTTCAATTGCATAAGAAGTCACATAACTATATTATAACACCTCTTTCCTTGGCACAATCATTCCATCATATTTTGGATTGCTTCAGGTTGCTTTTTGCTCGTGTGTATCTCTGACTGCATGCACCCTATTGTTTATGTTGCAGATATCGAGTGATGAGGCTATTGAGACAGCAAAGCAGGTGGCTCTTCAGGAAGGACTGCTGGTATTCTTGTTTTCACTTTTTCAGGACTTTTATTTTGTACTTAGGACATTACTTTTGTGTTTTATTCTTTTGCTGTGTCATCTTTGAGTTGTGGAATTCATGTGCTAGTAAAAAATGGCTGGACAGGCTAGGTGGAATCAGTTTGTAAGGCACCATAGTTGATCCATAGTCAGTTAGTGCTTCTGGTTTCATTTAACAGCGGGAGTACCATGGAATTCTCTCTGCATTTCACTTTTATATTAAAAGAACCACCTAATGCAATAGTTAGAAATGCCTAGCAAGAAGTGTTGAGTTAGGAACTGACAGCACAGCTATCTTCAGTCAATATTACATCTGGCAGCTCATTGTTTTTGAAATGAACCTGAGGATCTTGTGCCGTTTCAAGCAATATGAATATTGTGCAGGTTGGGATCTCCTCTGGGGCTGCGGCGGCCGCCGCCATAAGGGTTGCCAAGAGGCCAGAAAATGCTGGAAAACTGATAGTGGTGGGTACTTCACTGTCATCTGTGCTATATCCTTGTATCAAACATCTTTTGTCACAAATAACAATACCAGCCTTGGGTTGTGTTACACTTAGCTTGGATGTCTGGTAATCCTAGATGATTACTCCCTATGGCTTTGGTTAGATCAATTTGAACTAACCAAAGTCGTATATGTGAAATCGAAGGAGTATTTGCTGACTTCCTTTTGGCTCATTTCTTCAGGTTGTGTTTCCGAGCTTTGGAGAGAGGTACCTTTCATCCGCCCTCTTTCAGTCTATTAGAGAAGAATGCGAGAAGTTGCAGCCTGAACCGTGAGACAACCTACGGATTTGCAGCATAAGATAGGATACTGAAATAAGATCTGTTGTCAACACCGGTGGTTCTGGGAGGCATTATGCATCCCTGCTTGATAGCAGTTAAGCCTATCCGGTTTGATAGCGGTTGGCCCTGTCATCCTCCTGCCACTGCGAATGGAACCGATGAGGGGCGAGGAGAAATTCCCCTGACCGTTCTACTGTTTTCTTTCGTCAGCATGGAAACACTTCTTAAACGTCCATATGTTGGATCTGATTGATTGATAATTGTAAGCAACCGTCATGGAATTTTTGAAGTTGAGCAAGTGCCAAATATCAAATCAACTGGATATTTTATGTTTCTTCTCCGGATTTCAATTGTTGGCGTTGGTCAGCATAATTTTTCTCCAACCAATCAAAAAGTTGTCTCTTACATTCTTAGATCACGCCGAGTATTTGCACACTACTACATTCACATTCATGGTACACCATCGAGCTGAGGTTATGTGCACTGCGTCACGTTGAATTGAAAGGAGCAAGGATACAGCAGCAGCAAATGGAGTTCAGTATACACAATCAGCATGGCTCCGCCACGCTGCTGCCAACGGACGACAAGCAGTGCACGTACCCACTGAATCCGGCCGCGGCGCCACGGTGCACGTTGGTGGGGAGGGCCGGCAGCTTGGTATCCCGGGACTGCAGCACGTTCATAGCGTGCACGATGGACGGACGCTCCGCCGGCGCTGGGTGCGAGCACCAGAGCCCCACGACCAGCACGCGCTCCATCTCCCACGCGTCGAACTCACCGTCCAGCCTCCCGTCGGCGGCCTCGAGGACGGCGCCGCGGTCGTATAGCTCCCACACCCGCTCCGCCAGCGCCAGCGCCTCCCCGCCGTCGGGCTGCTCGTCGCCTGTGGCCGGCCTGCCGCATGCCACCTCGAGCAGCGCGACGCCGAAGCTGTACACGTCGGAAGCCGTGCTGGGCCGGCGAGTGTGCAGCAGGTCCGGGTCCATGTAGCCCATGGTGCCGGCCACCACCCTGGTGGTCCGCGGCGGCGCGGCGCGGTCGAGCAGCCGCGCCAGTCCGAAGTCGCCGAGCTTGGCGCCGAGGGAGGCGTCGAGCAGGATGTTGCCCGGCTTGACGTCGCCGTGCACCACGCGCTGCTCGCACTCCTCGTGCAGATACGCCAGCGCCGCGCCGAGCCCCAGCACGATGCGGCGCCGCTCCGGCCACGTCAGGACGCGGCGGCCGTAGAGGTGCTTGTCGAGGCTGCCCTCCGGGACGAGCTCGTAGACGAGCAGGAGGCCGCCCCTGCGGCCGTCTTCGCACCAGCCGACGAGCTGGACCAGGTTGCGGTGCCGGAGCTGGCTGATGATCCGCACCTCCGCCTCGAACTGCTTGCGGCCCTGTGCGGACCACTCTTGCGCGAGCATCTTCACAGCGACGTCGCGGCCAGCGAGGTGCCCGCGGTAGACGGGGCCGAAGCCGCCGCGCCCGAGCTTGTTCGCCTCGGCGAAGTTGCCCGTCGCCGCCGCCAGCGCGCGGTAGCTGTACCGCCGAGGTCCCACCACCCCTTTCTCGAACTCCGCTGCCTCCCCGTCCCCGGAGTCGGAGTCATCGTCGATTGCGCCGGCGTCCCGCTGCCTGTTCTGCTTCTGCCGCCGCAGCAGGAGCACCACTGCCGCACTGCACCCGAGCAAGGCCGCCAGCGGCGCAACCGTGGCGACGACGGGGACCACCCACCTCCGCGACCCTCCTGCTGACGACGGCTCGGTGTTCGCTTGCACAATGGAGCTGATCGAAACAATTCAATAAGTACAGATCAATGAAGAGTTGGGTAAAATAAAATGAATTTGAGCAATCCGAACAGCAAACAAGAGATCAGCATACCTGTTCTCCCACATTGCGAAATCGTTCCCGCTGGTGGTCACCACAAACCCCGGAGGAACGGTCTTGCTGACATCGAACCTAGCTCCCACCTTGGTCACCACCTTTCCGTCGATCTCCGCCACGTAGGCGTCGTTTTGAGAGAGCAGGATCCGCAGCGAGCTCGTCGGCCCGATCTTGTTCCGTGTCCGAATTTTTATCATCGTAGCTATCTCGTCTTTCATGGCCGGATCAAAGAAATGGTCATAGAACTGCGCGCGCCAAAAACACATTTTTTGTACAACTTATAACAACCCGATCAGTATTAGTAAATAAAAAATAATTCTTGAAACGAAAAGGTAGTAAATGGTTGATGAAGGACGTACGATGCAGGGGATCCCGGGATGCGAGAGGATGTACGCGTAGCCCTGCAGGAGCTTCTCCGGCGGGAAGGGCCAGCTGTGCTGCGTCCTGGACCCGGTGTCGTGGTTGTCGACGAACGTGACGCTCTGGGCAGGGCGCAGGCCCACCAGCCCCGGCGCCCTCCCCTGGGCGTCCTGCAACCGCCACAGCTCGCTGTAGTTGAGCGCGGCCTGGAGGATGCCCTTGGTGGTGTAGTCGAACGCGGCGGCGGGCCCGCCGCCCACGGCGTCCACCCAGACGGCCAGATTCTGCCGGTGCGCGTCCTGGCTGGCGCTCGGCTTGCCGTCGGCCTCGTACGCCAGGGCCGTCCATATCTCGGCGGCGGCGAGGTCGGGCGCGGTGGCGTTGATGTACGCGCCGGCGACGGCCGGGGAGTAGCCGTTGGCGAAGTCGAGGCGCCAGCCGTCGAAGCCGACGTCGGTCTTCAGCCAGTTGAGCCAGTCGGCGAGCTCGCTCATGACGCGGCCGTTGAGGTGGTCGAGGTCCGGCGCCGGCGCGTAGTCCAGCCCCGTGTCGGCGCCGCCGGTGCCGTCGGAGTAGCTGTCGTTGCGGCAGATCATGTGGGGGCCCCAGTCCAGGCGGCCGTCGGGCGTGCCGCCCTCGAAGATGCTGTACACGCCGCGGCCGTCCTTGCGCTCCGCCGTGCGGTGGTTGAGGACGATGTCGGCGACGCACTTGACCCCTCTGCGGTGGAACGCCGCGACGAGAGACCGAAGCTGCGTCTCGTCGCCGTACTTGGACGCGTTCAGGTCGTAGAGCCGCCCTGGAAGGTAGCCTTGCGCGTCCACGGAATGCGACGGCGGTGGCAGCCACACGTGGGTGATTCCGGCGCCGGCGATGTCGTCCACCTGGCTGCTCAGGAAGTCGTACCAGCCGGATCCTCCCTTGCTCCATGACTCCCAATTGAACGCCTAGCACACACAAATGAAAATTTGTTCAAACAATAAGAATTGATCAAGTTGTTCTGTGACTGGAAAATTCATTCTTTTGCGTACCTGTAACATGATTTGGCTGAGTGCCGATTGGGACAAGGAACCAAGGATCACAAGGAACAAGAATAAACACACCTTTGATTTGCGCGTTCCCATATGAATTACTTGTGATTCAACGCTCACTTTCAATCAAGAGTGATGATATAAACTTGTAAACACAACTGACGATATGATTGGCAGTTGCCGGTCAAACCATCATACTGGAGCGTATATAATGCTGAGAATAGTATTTGCCAAAGTGTGTTCCAAATTTCCAATATGTTAATTTAGTCTAGTCAAATCATGCATATGGTCACAAGTGATTGTTGTTGTCTTTAACCCAGTCGGCAGGAGAAATCATCTTCTGTGCGTGGTTTTCTTTAACTAGTCAAGTCAAAGTTAAATCATTTCACAGTCAATGCCTTTGGAGCAAAAGTTAATGGCTGCTGCTACAGGAAAGGAAAATGCGAATGGGGAGCTCAAAAAGGTATGCTACGAATTTTGTGATTGGCCATACATGTCCAGTGGACTACAGTCACAGAGGGCTTCATCGGTTGGCTACCGAACCCGGCTCCCGAAAAACGCAAAAAAGAATCGATTTCAATAAAATAAAAGACTAAATTTATGTAAAGAAGATTTTGGTTCTGTTTCTTGGGTCTTCGGTTTTAAGCTAAATTTTAAAAATATCCCTCTCGTGTGGAAAACTTTTAGTATATTGATTAGGATATATTAAAATGAATTCTAAACATGCACAGTTGAGTGATAACAAATACATAATTACTTCCATTCTTTTTAAAAATAACATGCAATTACATTTTTGTGAATTGTCTACGAGATTGCACCGTGTTCATCCCCGGCCAAACCTCAAAGGGGGCGGTAAATATTATTCTATTATGTAATCAACCATTCTAAACATTGTTGCCTAACAAAATTGCCAAGCAACAAGTAGATAGGTACTGTACTTTCGCAACAGCAGCGACTGGTTTTCACGGCAAACCAGCAAAGAAATCCCAGTTTCGCAGGGAAGCTCGAGTGTTTTTCTCGTCAAAACACCAAAGAAACAAAGAACGAAATAACAGATGCAAAAGGAAAAAGTATCGATTGATTTTTCTCTGGTCTTCGACGCTAACAGATCCTAGCTTTATATAACTACCAGACTTCTACGTAACTGACCATGTAAACCGACTCAAATAAAATCCTAAACCGTGACTACCTCAAACTCTAACAAACTAACTCCCAGGCTCACGTATGTGCCTAATCTCTATCTGAACTCGGATTTTCCTCCACGCATACTCCTTCTCGCCCAGGAATCCTCCATGTGTATACCTGCCGTATTCTTCTCTGAAACACCACATATTCTTCTCTGAAACACCACGTGAGCAGTCCCTCATGTATCTGTGTTGCCTGCACAAACTCAGGACGCCCACGTTAACTCCAGAAACACCACATAGCTTGATCAAGAGACTCCCTGTAACTCCATCAGAAACCATGTAACTCGATCAAGGAAAATAACTTGATGCTGAAAGCCCTCAAATCTTCACGCCCAAAATAGACCATATCATCAGCTCTCAATACCATTGTTCTTTTATACTTAAATCTTCACGTCTTCTCATGCATGTTCTGCAACATTGGAAATTCGCTGCCAATTTTCACACCTAACAAACATATCATTACATGTGTGATGAAATTGATCCTAACTATACATAGATTGCATTCCATTTATGCTTTTAAAATCGGTGTGAAACAAACTGTTTGGTTGCAGGAGGTTTTTTCTTTTTTCCACTGCAGGAGCTGGGTGGTGAGACAAAGGGAGTGTTTGGCATGGCTACAGCTCCAAAAAATTTTGTGGAGTTCTTAGAGCTGCTCATAGCTAGCTTCAGGAATTCTTGAAGCCGGGTATGTCAATAAGTTAAATACTCCCTCCGGGCTTTTTTTATACGACGCAGTTGACTTTTTTGTTAAACTTTGACCAACAATATATAATTATGTAATTAGTTACTTAACGTGAAATCTATATCATTAGATCTATCATCAAAAGCACTTTAAGTTTAACCTATATATTTAGCTGTTTGCACAAATATTCGTAGATAAGACGAATGGTCAAAGTAGCAAAAAAAAGTCAACTGCGTCATATAAATAAAACCGGAGGGAGTATATATTTTGTTGAGTTGCTTTCTTTTTGTTTAAAATTAAAATTAATAAATTAAAATATTTTAAAATGTTTTGTAAACTTTTTTTTAGATCAAAATATTTTGTAAACTTCAGCTCCTGCATGGATCTGGAGCCATGCCAAATACCCAATCTGTTTGGTCTCACTGAAAGAAGTTTAGGCCATTTAGGCCCAACATGATACGCGCTGGCCCAAGGCCCATTGCTCTAATACCCTAACCTTCTTCCACCCTTCCGATCCAGTGTTCCCACGCCGCCACAGCTCAACTCGCTCGTCGGTGCAAGAGCAGAAGCCGCGCTGCTCAGCGCACGCCGCAGCCGGCCCCTCTCTTCGTAGCGCCGGTCTTGCGGCCTCGCCCCTTGGCGGCGCGGCGGCTACTGCGGCTGTGGTTCCGGGCGCCAGGCGGCCGCAACTCCTCTTCGGCAGCAGCAGGCGGCAACCATACGCGGCTCTTCTCCTCTTCGCCAGCGGCAAGTGGCAACTGGACAAGGGACAACAGGTTTCCTCTGCGGATTCCGGCATTACAACTGTCCGGCAGGCGACAGAAGGTAAGCTCAGGGTATTTCATTCTCTGAAACATGAATTCTGAGTTTATGCAATTCGTGAAACATGAATACCAAGTCATCACGGAGTTCAACAAAGCTTACTTGCTGTAGTGCTAGCAAAATAGGAATAAATGATCTTTAGCAAATGGAAATTGGTAACTTGTTTTTGTGTATTGGGTGATTGTTTTAGATCACTTCTATTGATCAAGATGTTCGATAAATAATCTGAGATTTTCGTGGCCATTAGAAAGCGTCGGCCCAATAATACTCTTTTAGCCATGTAAGCTTGTTGTAAGGCAAACTTCATGCTTAATTGTCTAATTTAAGTGCTTGCAAGACACCTTATTAAGCTTCCGTGCTTGTATTGTAATTTGGCACTTGAAATTTACGGTATTAATTTATTTATTTTTTTCAGTTGGACCACCCTAACTTCAAATCCTAGCTACGCCACTGCTGCCGCTCCCCGCGCCCCAAAATTTCTGGCTAAGGCGCAGCTGCAATTTGCCACGCCCACAATTTCGAGGTTCTTCAAGTGAAGTGCTCTCTGGTGTAGAAGTAGTTCGAAGATGATGAAGCAGCATAGAGAGGAGGATGCCCTGAGAGGCCAAGCAGTCAAAAACCAAAAGGTACCTGTCCTAAAATCCTTCCTTTTCTTGCTCTCATATCTTGTCATCGTCATGTTCTGTGTGCAATTCTTTCGAGCTACTTATCTCTGTCCAATTTTTGCTTCTGAAGGCGATATGGGACAAGACCCTGGAAATGAGGTTCCTGCTGCAGAAGGCATTTTCCACTTCAAATAAGTTGCCCCAGGTCTCACCCCCTGTACCCAGCATCCCTTTTGGTTGCTCATAATTGTTCGTCTTTCTGATGTTATAAATTTCTGTGCTGTGCTCTTGCAGGAACCTATCAAGGCAAGGTTCTGCGATCATGATAAGGAGATAGAGCAAGCCTATGATGACCTGTTGAATTCGTCGAAGCAGACTCTGGGTAGCTTACTGGAACTTCAGGAGGTTTGATATGTTATTCCCTTTTGATGCTATTGGTTTTTTAGTTGGTCATATTGATTCTTTTTCCTTATTGTACTTAACCTACAATGCTACCTATAGGCTATGCTGGAGGGTAATCAGGCCGCAAAGAGTGCTGATGGTATTACTAGTATCCGTGCTCATTATTTTCTGCCATAAAAAAACATGATACCATCTATATGTTCATAATTCTTGATTTGATGCTAGAAATGCCTTCTGCTTCTAATGGAGAAGATGATGAGTGGACCGAAGTACAGAAATTGCAGACAAGGTAAACTTCACGTTAGCAGCAATGAACTAACAAGCAGGGCTTGATAAGACCTGCTGCAAGATGTTATGACTTCAGTTATCTACAATTTCTTGCACACATACAGTTTCGAGTCTCTTTGTTTTTATATTTCTTGCATATTAGTATATCAATATAATTATGACTTTATATTGTCTAGTTATATAGCTTCATGTTTACCAGGTCCTCGCAGTAATATGTGCTTTATACTCAGTTGAACTCTGCAATAACTCCCTAACAGATTAATTTCCCCCCTCTCTTTTGAACTGCACTCTCCTGTGACCACGATAAAGTTAAAGAATTAGTAGCCAACATACTTCAATCCATCAATATAGAACTTTTTAGTCATTTTGCAAAATAACTCCTCGATAAATAGCGATTTTTCAATAGATTGGTTAACCTCCTGCATCTCATCTAGTATTGCCTATAGACTATGCATCATTATGGCCTCAAGCCTCAGCCATTTAAATTACAGTGCATATCAGGTATCCATGTTCATCCTGAAGAGTTCTTCAAAGGATTCAATGGATTGCATTCCAGTTATAGCTGTTTCCATTCATTTTGTTGCCAAGCCTGGTATTCGGAAAGGCATGCAACAAAGACCTTGCTAACTAGAGCCTAAAATAGTGGAAAGGAAAGTAGTTTAAAAAAGAAAAAGAAGGGGGGGGGGGGGGGGGGGGGGGTGGTCTTGAGCCCTATCTCTGATTGATGAAAAGGAGGCTACCTATGTTATGCAAACAGAGTTCTTTGAGTTATTAAATGGCTTGTTGTTGGTCTCTTTTGCTTCCCCTGTTGTGCCAACCAATATCTACTGATGTTCTAGCAAGTATATTGTTTCTGCTTGCCATTTAGCTACGTGGTCTACTCGCTCATACAACATAAAACTGTGTTGGTTATCCATTGTACAGGATAACAAAGTTCAGAAATACTGAGGTAGATAAATGGCAGAGGAAAATACAGGTTACAACAGGTGCTGCTGCGCTGAAAGGAAAGCTCCACGCATTTAATCAGGTCGCCTGAATGCTTATTTATCTATTTTAAATTACACAATTTATTAAGCCAAACCTAATACCTACATTTCCCTCTTTTATGAGAACAGGACATAAGTGACCAAGTTGCTGGTTATATGAGGGACCCAAGTCGAATGGTTAACAGGATGTACTTGACAAAATCTGCTGTTGGTGTATTTGGGGAGGTTGTTTAGATGCATCAATTGTAAAGAAGCACCCATTATTTTGCACAAAGTGTTAACTGTTATCATCTAATTCTTACCATTTCCTTTTCAGGCTGCAGAAGAACCCGAAACTGCTAAGGAGGTTTGAGCAATGCTAAATTTTTACCATGAAATTATTTCAAGCCTAGCTGCCTCTTGTTCGAGCTATTGAAGTTATATATTTTTTAGAGCTTATTCTTCCATGGAGATGAAGGGGAGCCTTGGCGCAGCGGTAAAGCTGTTGCCTTGTGACCATGAGGTCACGGATTCGAGTCCTGGAAACAGCCTCTTGCAGAAATGCAGGGAAAGGCTGCGTACAATAGACCCAAAGTGGTCGGACCCTTCCCCGGACCCTGCGCTAGCGGGAGCTACGTGCACCGGGCTGCCCTTTATTCTTCCATGGAGATGGTTATTTCATGTTTGCTTTCCAAATTTTGTTGGCGCTTGCCTTGTACTTGTTTTTGTTTTTTGTTTTTTTAATATATATCTACCACAGTAGGGGTTTCCCCTACTGTATTTCCCTCAAAAAAAAATTGTTGTATCAGAATTTTTGTTATAAAATTAGTGGATAAATATGCGGAGTTCATTTCATGGCATCATTTATTCTCTTTGCTGTCATTAGGGGCACACTATGGAGGGTGATCCTGAACTTATTGATGATTCCGAGTTTTATCAACAACTTCTCAAGGAATTCCTAGAGTCATGTGATAGAGGGGCATCTGGTAAGTTCATTTCACCTATTGCCCTTTTTATCCATAGGTATGCCTAGGCAATAAATTTGGTAACCAGGAACCTCAGATACCCATGTTAAGAAGCATACCTGTCAGAATTCTGATGCAGTTTCAGTTTGGCTCAATTTTTCCCACGTGGGATCACAAATGCACTAAATTTACAACATTTTCATTTCTCACAAATGACAACTTTCAAAACTACTAATGTTCCAAGATTTGATACTTTATTCCAAAATCTAGCCCATCCTTTGCAAAAGGTACCTTTTAAAACTGTTGCTGTTCCAAGATTTCTGAAAGTTGAGATCTTTGTGACTTGGCTGTGTTTCTTTGCCCTGGCATCTGGTGTTATTGTCTGTGGAGATTTCCATGTACGTACACAAAAGAATTGGCAAACCAACGACCTTGAAACTCATGGACCATGCCCTCTCAGTGGCTTTGACAGAATAAACCACTATGTTACAACTTACAAGCTTTGCAATGAATGTATCTATTCTTTTGCTTTGTCGTTGAGCATCCCTTAAATCTCCTTGATATATGCAGAATCGGCATTTTATGCTCTCAAAAAGCAGCAGCTTAAGAAAAGAAAACTTGTTGATCGCCGTGCGTCCAAGAGCAGGAAGATAAGGTGCAGTCTTGCTTTCTCTACCTCTCTCTTTCTTGCTCTTTCCTGGAAAGATGCCCTACATAATGGGATTGTGTCAATTATTTCCTTCTTGTTTGCCTTCTTTTGTTTAACTATGCCTTCTTTATTTTTTTGTTTGATGTTGGTGTGATTTGTTCAGGTATCATGTTCATGAGAAGATAACTAATTTCATGGCCCCTGTACCTATGGTTCTTCCTCCGACGGCTCCCAAGTTGTTTGAGAATTTATTCGGAACCGGCAACTAGAAATTCACTGAAGTTTAAACTGAAACTTCAACACCATATCATGTACCATTTTTGTAGTTTAAATTGTAGCATGTATTACTGTTACAACTTACAACTGTACTAGAAAACATGGATCTGTCGTTTTGGTGGTCTCATCAGTTTTGTGCATCGACAGGCAAATATAATATAGCTGACTCCACTACTTGATTACTTTGGTATGGTCCTTAGATTTGATATGGCTTGGCGGCCCGGTGTGGAACCCTGGAGATATAACTATGTTCGCTTAAATCTGTGCAATTTTCTTTGGGCTGCTGATTTTTTTTTTCAACATGGGCCACGCCCCTTTCCATTACTTTCATAACGGAAAACATTGTTTAGAGTTTACAACCCTCAGAAAGCATCTAGATTTGATATGGCTTGGCGGCCCTGTGTGGAACCTGGAGATATAACTATGTTTGCTTAAATTTGTGCAGTTTTCTTTGGGCTGCTGATTGGCAAGGGCACGTTAGATCCATGCAAAAACTATGACTGTTGCATTGGATTACACTGTGACAAGCAATACACCGTTTTCAGCTCATGTCCACCGATATTCACAACCGGGACTTGCAGAGAGTTTATATTATTGTACCACGAGCTGACCAACAGTCAACTCATTGGAGCCGCCTAAGCTTGACCTGCGCGCCGTGCTCCGGCTGCAGCAATGGGGCCGGGAACGGCGAGTGCTTGTACGACGGCGAGAGCTCGAGCTCGAAGCTCCGCAGGATCATGGCGAGCCCCATCTTGGCCTCGAGCATCGCGAAGTTCTGGCCGATGCAGGTGCGCGGCCCCCATCCGAAGGCGAAGAACGCCGGCCCGGCGGCGGCGTCCCGGGACGCCCTGGCGGCCCCCTCCGCGAACCTCTCCGGCCTGAACTCGCCGGCGTCCGGGCCCCACACGTCCCTGTCGTGGTGCACGCACAGCACCTGCAGCGCCAGCGTGACGCCCGCCGGGTACCTGACGCCGCCGAGCTCCATCGGCTTGTACGTCCGGCGGTGCACCGCCGGCAGCGGCGTGTACAGCCGCAGCACCTCCTGCAGCACCATGGTCACCTGCAGATCCTCCCAAAACGGTTATAAGATCAGATTTCCAGGCTGCCGAGCCGATGGCCCCCGGCGCGATGGACGGCGAGATGAGCGCGATGCGATGCTTACGGTTTTGAGGTGGCTCAAGCCGTCGTAGTCCGGCGTCCGGTCTCCGCCGAAGACGCGGAGCACCTCCTCCCTGGCGCGGCGCTGCCACTCCGGGTGCATGCAGAGCGCCACCAGTGTCCACGTGAGCAGGATCGACGTGGTCTCCATCCCGGCGAAGTAGAACAGCTTGCATTCGCCGACCACGTCGTCGGTGGACATGCCGTAGCTGGAACCGCCGCCGAACTGCTCCATGTTCGACTCCAGCATCAAGCTAAGAAGATCGTCGCTACTCCCTTGCTGCTCGCCGGCTGTCATGGCCTTCTCCCTTTTCGCGATCATGCCTTTCAGGATCCCCTCGATCTCCGCGGCGATCTGCTTCATCCTCCGGTTGACTCTGGTCGGCAGGTATCTAATCGAAAAAAAAAAACAATTTTCCGTGGTGGTAATTAACCAGCGAAATGGAAGTTGACCAATCAGTTAAAGAGAACTGTATATACTCACATGTAACCAGGGATGTAGAGCTTGTTGGCGACCTGCATGGCGAGTCGAACCTGCTCCCTTTGGAGGTCAAATATCCTCCTGCCCTCGACGTAGCTGCTGC
Source organism: Eragrostis nindensis (assembly GCA_012490785.1). Taxonomy (NCBI): domain Eukaryota; kingdom Viridiplantae; phylum Streptophyta; class Magnoliopsida; order Poales; family Poaceae; genus Eragrostis; species Eragrostis nindensis. Next base: position 607,010 of record JAAXCT010000069.1, on the reverse strand, counting down.
CGAACGCGGCGCGGGAGATCACGTCCCCTGTCAACCTCTGCATCTCCGGCCAAACATCTATCTCACGAGGCTCGCCGTCGTCGGCAACCAGGCCCTCCCATCTGCTCACCAGATCCGAACAACACGCCGCGAACGCCGGCAGCATAAGCTGTGTACAATGGAGCAGGATTCAGCAGCATGCTATTGCTGGGCACTGACATGATGAACCAACCGTTCGTGTGTTCAGGAGGATACTCTAGGTTGGCGAGCTAATGGTTACCTTGAGCTTGTCGAGGTGGAAGGCCGGGGTGACGATCCTCCGGTGCCTGGCCCATTTCTCGCCCTCGTGGGTGCTCACGCCGTTGTGCAGCAGCCTCTGGAGCTGCCCGAAGCCCACCTTCTGGAAGTGGCCGAACTTGTTCGACAGGACCTGCCGCACCAGCTCAGGCTCCGCGATCGTCACCCTCGGCACCGGCCCCATCCAGGTCAACGACGTCTTGCCTGCCATTCGCCAAAATATCTTTCTTTTCAAACAAAAATCGTTACAGTGATCGATGATGCTTCATGAGTCAGTCGTCTACTAGTACGTCGTTTTCAACCGATAAAAACTTCTTTTTGTGTACCGGCGAATTTCCACAGAAAGAAGTAGGGAACGCGGTTGGCTAACGATCGAGGACGTCTGTCGTGATAAGACCGGCAAGGAAGAGTGAAGGGACGACAGTGAAAGAGAGAAAGAGATATGGAGACGTGACCGACTGACCGTGCTCCTCCATGGCGTGGTGGAGCAGCGGCACGACCCTGGGCACGACGTCGTGGCAACCCGGCGGCAGGGGCGGCCGGGCCCGGGCCTCCCGGCCGAGCCGCTCGGCCAGCGGCGCGTCGCCGGCCACGGGCCGGTACGCCGTGCCGCGGAGGCCCTGCGACCGCAGCGCCCGGCCCAGGCGCCGCGGCCGCAGCCAGGCCCACTCCGCCGCGCGCGCAGCGCACCATGCCAGGAGCAAGAGCAAGCACGGCAGCAGCAGGTGCTGCGTGTTCCATGGCGATGGAGCCTCGCCGCCGCCGCCGCCGCCGAGCGGCGATCCTGTCATCAGGCGTGCGCTCGTCGCCATGGCAGGGGGAGAGGGGAATGGAGTCGATCGAGTGGCAGCAGCTGCTCACCGCGCCACCGTCTTTATAAGCAGAACCAGAACAACGTGCAGGTCGCTGTTCTTTGTCCACGCTGACCAAGACTATTCTTTGGTTGCAGCTTCCAATAAGAGCACGGAAGAATTCGGCTGGTACGTACAAAACTGATGTAACACTCTGTGACTCGACCTGCTACTAGGTGCTTCTTGAGGCCGTGAACAAGCTAGGATGCGATCCAGAACATAAACATTTTTTTTTTCAACTGGTCTCCACTGGTAAGTCACTTTCAACGATTGTTTTTTTCCCCAAAAGATCCGGAACATTGCCGGCATTTTCATTATAAACTTTCAACGATTGTTTTTTTTTTCTTTTTGAGCAAACTTTCAACGATTGTGATAGTTATTCGACGCTGCTTGGGCTTGGCATCACGTGCGTGTGGTTCCACCCGTGCTTTGAGGCTTCTTTTGGTTGAACCTTTCTTCGACCATTTTATGTAGGGAATTTCACATGAAAATATAGTAGATCGTGCTTTCGTTTCCTCCTCACATCACAAAGACTAGTCTAAGGAGGTCTCAAAAAAAAAAAAAACTAGTCTAAGGAAATGGAGGGGTTTTACTCTCTCTCTCTCTCTCTCTCGGCGGGATTTTATAAGACCACGAGTAAGGTTACTGTCAACTTTCGCAAGATGTACAACTTCAGTTTTAACCGAGAAATATATTGTGACAAACATGGCTTGTATTTATGTTTTCAGTCCCTGAAGAAATGAACATCATGGTGCAAAACAAGTACAAGATACTTTCGTTTCCTCCTCACATCACAAATTAATTACTTTCGATCACATTTGTATGGAGTAGCAAGCACGCCGTAGCTAGATTTCAGGAGACGCGTCTGCTCCTCTCTGCAGCAGCAGAGCGTGCACCTTGGCTAGCGTCTCGCCGAACCTGGCGAGGTCCAGGCTCACGTTCTGGCCGCGCAGGTACACGTACTCGACGAGATCCCACTCCTTGCTCCCCTGCTCCCGCCTCGCCCTCGCCGGATCCGCGACGATCACGTGATCCGGCGAGTACCTCCGGCTCAGCGAGCTCTCGTTCGCACGCAGGTCGTACTGCTCGTAGTGCAGCCCCATCCGCGCCGCGGGCACCCCGAACAGGTTTCGCGACAGCAGCGAGATCCCCAGCGGCGCGACCTGCACGAGCGCCGCCCGCCCCGGCCGCAGGAACAGGAACGCCGTCAGGTCCGCGCCGTGAACCCCCACCAGCGCGTCGTACGCGCTCACCGCCGCGTACGTCGCCGGCAGCGGCGGCGCGGTCCAGGCGCCGCCCGTCTCCATCACGTCCACGTCGAACCCGGCCGACGCCGCCACCCGCGCCGCCGCCGCCTGGTTCTCGATCACGCGCCGCCCCTTGCGCGACACGATCCCCAGCCGCAACTGCCGCCGCCGCGGCGGCGACGTCGCGGCTGATGATGAGTCGTCCGCTCGGAGCTCGTCGTACGCGGCGGCGAGGAACGCGTGGAAGTCGACGATGGTCTTGTTGTCGCGGAGCCTGGCGGGGTCGACGGCGAGGTAGTCGTGGTAGCGCGTCCCGACGATGGCGCCGGGGAAGCAGTGCGTCCGGTTGTCCCCGAGCAGGTCGACGACGCCGTGCTCCGAGAGGCCGGCGAGGAGCTCGCCGAACCGACCGGCCCAGGACGGGCTGTACGCGAGAGCCGCGAGCACGACGCGGCGGCGGAGGTGCTGCGCCGTCAGCCACGCGGGGAGGAACCCGTCGTTGAACGCGTGGAAGAGGTTGTGGCTGTACCCGCCCGCCGTCACCACGAGCGCCGGCGCGTCGTGCCTGACGTCGCACCGGTGCGACGCTGAAGCGGACTCCTCCTCCGGCCGCGCCGCCCGGAGCCGCACCTCGTGGATGTGTTTCGTCACGAAGGCGTCCCACTTGCGCGTGTACGGACGTATCCGCTCCTCCTCCACTGCGGTTGCCTGTTGCGGCGGGAATAGCAGCAGCGACAGGGACTTGGCGTCCGTGCGCACGTCGCCGGACATGAAGCAGACGTCGGAGTGGTAGTCGGAGCGGTCGCAGCAGATGGAGTTCTCGGGCATCGACGAGCACGGAGAGCCCACCTGGTTGTCGAGAACAACCGGCCCGACGCCTCTGCGGCCGGCGCGCGAGCCCAAGAAGGCAGCCGCGGTGCCGTGCTGCTGGATCCGTGGGCCCAGGCGAGGGGCGTAGAGGAGCATGCACACGACGACGACGACGGAGAGCGCGACGAAGACCTGGGCCAATGTCCATCTGCCCTGCTTCATCATCTTTACAGCCTGGACGTCGTCGTCAACGGCGACGTCGAGGCCGGACACTTCAGAGGCCGACGCCATGCTGCTAGCTGCTCGAGGCATAGTGTTAGATCAGTAGGAATCAGCTAACTAGGTGTGAGCAGCGTGACAAGCACGTCCGGTTTTAAAGACACAAAGGCGAGCAAAACGAGACCGCCGTGAACAAAACGCTCGTCTCCTAGCTAGGGGCAGTATACTCTACACTCAAGCCCTAACTGGTGGCAACACCTGTGCAGTTCGTACTACCAACCAGTTAATGTTGGCTGATCGAAATCTGTCTTATTTTTGCTTTGAAAATTATCCGTCGACTAGGTGCCAATTCTTCGTCAGTCTGGGAAGATGAGCGGATCCTAAATTTGGTTCCAGCTGGGTTTTAATATACACCATTCTTGACTCTGGAGTCTGGAGTACGATAGACGCGATCGGATCCCCATGTGCATGTGCAAAGTTTTCAGGCTTCTGGTTTCTCCAGATACTCCTGCGATCTACTGTTCACTGAATCAAACGGTGACGTTCTGCTATGTATATAGTATATACCAGTTTAAAACTGCTACGATGTAGCGAGTTGTTTCTAGTGGCGGATCGAGCCAGGATTTTGAATATCAGTATTTATTCGGAACCAAATGATATGATATCAAAGAATGAAAAATTGTCAAGGTGCCTTTTTCCAAATTTGTACACTGAAAATTTTCTAGGCTAGAAAACCAAATTTATACACATATTATTGGTTTCTCTTTGTTTTGAGTGTATGGATGTGTCATTGCTTAACAAATGGTGTTTTTGTGCAAAAAGTCATGAGTGTTTATTTGAAAACCCATGAAACAATGCTAGCTACGCCCATGGTTGTTTCTTGTTTGCTGTTTCAGATTCGAACATCCTTTCATCATTCTGAAAAAATGAACAACCCCCCATTCTCAGACTGTGAACCCTCTTCTCATTCTCAACTTACGGCCCAGTAGTTGTCCATCTCAGTTCTTCTTTTCATCTTTCTTGGCTGACTATTTGTAAACGCAGGTGCTTTTGCTGACTATTTGTAAACGCAGGGCAGGTGGGACGCTCATCCGCCCGTTGACCCGTAAAAAAAAATATTTCTTGGCCCAAACCAAATATCCCGTCTATCCTTACTTGGGCCATATCTGCACCACCTCGGCCCTCCTCAGTCAGCTAATTGGCCGATCAACCCCGCCGAGCTAATTAAACACAATTCAAAGCACCGGAAATTCAGTTGAAGTAGCAATATGAATGAACGGTAAAATGGAATATATTATATATTAATGCACTATATTTCAAATAAAATGTTCTATAAATTCCGAAAATCCTTTTCATGATTCCAATAACATTGATCTTAAAAACTATAAAACTTCGAGCAGCATGAGCCATATGACTAGGCATATGTATTCCGCACCGAGAACTATTCCAGGTTGGTAAATCTGAATCCTTTCTTCTACCATTTTCTATGTGAATCACATTGCAATGAGAGTAGAAATGGACAACTTTTAGTGTTAACATTGTTTTTGTAGAAAGGAGTATCTGAAGAAGAAAACAGCGCACAATGTCACTACTATTCACCTTTAAAATTCGTCAAAAACTCAAACTGAAAAACGTTGGCAGCAACTCGAATAGGCCTAGTACAGCATACACCCCCTCTTAGGCCAGTCTCAATGGACACTTTCATCTCATCGTTTCCAAGAGTGACACGTCAGCTTTGTAGTCTTGTTCTGTGAAATGAAACTGCATCTCTCAGTGCTCAGTTTCATGCCACACTTTCATATGTTTGTCAAAGCATTAAATTATTGTTAGATGACACTCAGTTATTGGCTAGAGATGAAAGAAAGACTCTCAATGCAATTTCATTTGGCTTTCATCATGTTGGAAAAAGTGTCCACATCCTTTCATGTGGATGAAAGACATCTACTCTCTTTCTTATTAAATTCCTTGCCATGTCACCATTTGTGCTGATGTGGCATCTAATTAATTGCAAATGAAAGGACCATTGAGAGTGGCCTTACCTGTCAACGACTTCCTCCAAAACAAAGTAAAGACTGAGGGGAGGATGAGCTGGCTGGGAGCGGTTGGTATGTAGGCTGAGCTCGGAGCGTGTATTTATTGTTGTCTCATTATTTTGCAGTGCTCTGTTGTTCATTCTGTTGGGCTTGGGCAAAGCTGTTTTCTCAACTCTGAACGAAGGTGGTGGAGTCTTCTCTCCCTGCAGGTTCTGTCTCCGTCCCACCAGTTCCAGGCAAAACCAGCGGAGAAAAGCAGGCAAGGCCGGGCACGGGCTACGGGTTTGGCAGCCAAAGCGCTGCAGAGGGAGGCAAGGAATCCAATTCGATGCCTAGCCTTGCAGCCTTTCCATCCATATTCTGGTGTGATTGTTCTTGAATGCTCTCCTCTGCTCCTTTCCTCTCTTGGTCCACCCTTCTTCCCGGTGGCCGGAGCCGGAGCTGAGCTTGAGCTGCCCGCACCCCGGCTGGCTGTGTGATTGATCGATTGATTGGCATCACTTCCTCTTCCTGCACCGCGATTGGTTGGATACTTGTCCGCATTCCGTTTCTTGCTGCCAATCTGCCGGACCAGTAGGCAGTAGCAGGCGGCTTGATTGTTCAGCTAGCCATGGCGTGCGCGGCGGCGCACATGTTCGCCTACAACGCCACTCTCTGCGCCTGCGACCCCGGGTACTACCTCCTCGCCGGCGGCAACGGCAGCAGCTGCGTGTCGCTGCCGGGCGGCCGCGGCGGGTTCGGCGACTGGCAGGTGGGCTCCGTGGGCGCGTCCCGCAACCAGAGCCTCTACTTCCTGGCCCCGGTCTTCTCCCTCGACGCCATCCGCCGGCTCACCCAGAACCAGGCCGTCCTCCTCTGGACCACCCTCGCCGTGCTCCTCTCCTGGTTCGCTTTCTGCGCCGCCGCAAGGTTCGCCGGTCGGGAACCCGCCCGCCACAAGAGCATCTTCCGCGCCCGGTTCTGGATCAGCCGCCTCGACTGCATCTTCGACAACAATCATTGGGCGGTCCGTTCCCCCTATCCACCATTTTTTTTTCCGTTGCGAGGTTGCATCTTTAATTGCATTTCTTTTGTGTTATTATGATGAATTAGTCTTGTAAAATTCAAATTATTGTTCGCTCCCACTCTGGCTGCTTATTCTTTACGGTCAGGTCAATCAACTAGGAATTCTCGGCTTGGCTTGGTTTGCTGCCGCCGCGTCGATTTGTTTTTGTTTGATTGCTTCGCCAATTTCCCACGCATTTTGGACACGTTGGGTTGCTTTCATTCCATGGCACAGCTGTCCTTGAATATCTTGGAAAATTATCTTCCTTCTGAACTACTATGACTGCTCCATTTCTTGCTGACTTTGACATTCGCGTGTGTTCGATTATGAATGATGTTCCTTCTAACCATAAACACAATATGCCACATGAAGCTGGACTCTTTCCAGCTGACTGCACAAAACTACAAAGCATTTGTAATCCTGTCGCAACAAAACATCAGCACTCATCAATCATCAAATTTTTGCGCGGTTTATTTGTCAGTGTCATCTTTTATCTTGCCCTCACAATAATTGCATTGCTGTTCTTATGTCAAAATCTAGGAGGATCAGCAAATTTTGAGGAAAAGAAAAACAGAGCTGGGTGGTATGTTCTCTGTGGCTACATTGATACTCTCAACTGGACTAGTCACTGTGTAAGTGAATGTTCATAAAATTTTAGTATTGAAATTAGGTGCTTGCTTGGTAAAACTGCACTTTGGTTTCTCATTGCTCACTTGTCACAGGCTGTTGTATCAAGTTATCAAAAGGCATAACGTTGATGTTCATCGAATTAAACCAGCTAATGCTCCGGATTTGCTATCGTTTGTGAATGATCTTGAGTTTCACATAACCACCATCTCTAGCATGTCCTGCGCTCAAGCTGTCGCCCCTTCTACAATATCAATGGGAACTCCTGGGTTTTTGGACTTGAGAGTGCTGCCTCTGTCGACATTCTTGACCTACAGTTGCCAGAACACAAGCGAGGGGCCATCTATTTCACTCAAGTGCAACGGTTGTCGGATTCCTCCAAGGGACCACTATGTATCCTGGCAGTTTGTTGACCTGCCAAGGCAACCAGCTGCTGCTGTTGGCTTTCAGTTTAACTTGACTGCAAAGCAGCCTGGGGACGACAAACACATGAGCTTTGTGAGTGGTACTATAAGCTCTGAAAATTACGCTGATGACAAGCCGAAAACATTCAGAGGACGAGATTCCAGTGTGCTCAAGATTCAATTATTTCCTCAAATATACAACAATCTCAATGATTTGAGACTCTTGCAGCCACTTGTTCAGGACTTCACTCAAGGCTCTACCTTTTCAGATATCCGCTCTTTAAATACTTCCCTGCAGGATCCTGCAGATGGAGTGATCAATACAACACTCTACATAAGTTATCTTTCTGACTACATTGTGGAGATCAGCAAAGAAAATACCTTAGGTCCAGGTGAGTCTCTTATAAAGGCAAGACGTAGCATTTTTGTATGATGAGTGTATAAGTAATTTCTACTCTTTGCTGTGTTTCTCAGTAACCAATTACAAATAGCGATGCCCCTGTTACTTCAGATCACAATACTAAGGCATATTCGCATGAATAATGCACTTTTCAGCTCACAAATAATTGTGATAGGTTTAAGGAATACTTGACTGTTTCGAATTATACCATGACATGTTCTATTAAATAGCAGTTCGATGTGTCTAATGTGAGTAATATATTTGTATTTTAACATGTATATAATTTCATTCCAAACTGTATCTGGTTTCGCTTAGTATAGTGATAGTGCATATCTTTCTGAGAATAACTCAACCTGAATTCCTGGTACTGTTACTTATCCTGCATTCCTTCTCTGGCTATGAAAGGTGGCAGCCTTTTATATATTGATGTCATACAACCAAAATGCACAAAAGGTCATCGGCAATAACTTTTGGAAACCCTTGTTCATGAATTGGTATGGCGTCTTGTTGGCGCATGTGACTATGTCAGTTCAAGTGCGCATCAAAAACACTAAAAACATACACACTTTTCATTTCAAGCATCTAATGCTGGTTGTTTTCTGCAGTTAGTGTACTTGCGAGTATTGGTGGCCTGTATGCTGTGAGTGTGGCAATTTTTCTCTGCCTCATGTCTCAAGTAAGTCCTTGAAGAACCCATATTTTTGTTAAGGAGATACTTTGCCGTAGTTTTCTATGTTTTCGCAAAGAACTTTTATATTATATGCGGCCCTAGAGAAGTAAAGGTGTAATATCAATTCTGATTGCCTAACATTTTACTATTTAATTGGTCCACGCCACCTTCGTTAGTACAACTATTTGGTATTATTATTCGAATCACGTGAAACTTCTAACTTGTGAAACTGAAGCAAAGGAATAATAATTTCTGTTTTTCCATTTGCAAAAAATAATAATCTGTTTATCGTTATGGACACTGATTTAGTATGCAATTGTTTGCATAAATAACACATTAGTGTTTCAGTGTGAAGGTAGGATAAAGAAGTTACGTGACGAGGATACCAGAATGCTGAGAATTTTGAGCAAACAACGTGCTCAACGCAATTGGGACAAGGTAAAGCATGTCATGACCTGATGATGACGTTGCATCTCACCATTTGTCTCCATGGTCGATAATTCTTACGATTTTATTGATTCCACTGCTGAACACAGGTGAGGAAGTTTGTCATGTATACCTGGGGTCCTAGCAACTTGGATCCAAGTGATAGAAGTGGCAAGTGGCCTGAAAGCTCAATGATGGATTCTCTCCGTGAATCCTTCCACAAGAGAAGAAAACCGATTAGACGAGTAACCTCACATGTGAATAAACCTAAGAGCGAATCTACTGATATGGTACAATATTTGTCCTTCAGTCGCTTCTCTTATATCTGGCACCTGATGCAGTAGAATATGGATACTTCGTGCAGCTTATGTTTCATTTCTTCTTCCAATCGATTTGCTTAAAGTAATTTGTGGACAATGGTATTGCAGGGGGACATCGATATTGAAAGAGTTGGTGAGATGCGGCAGTCAAGTAGTTCTAGATAGCCTTGATGGTATGCAACGGTTATTTGCAGTGTAATGCTTGTCTCATATACATTGCTGTTCCTGCATAGAGGATCAAAGATCCTTTTGAATTTATCTGTTTGCATGATCCTGCATGATTTTTTTTGTGCTGCTGCTGCATCTTTGTGACCGCAAGGGCAGGTCCAACAAAACCGTACCCCCAGAGTGAGTTTGTCCATATGAACGTAGGTAGAGACAAGCGGCAAGAAATTGTACAGTGGCAGGCCGTAAGGTGGTAGAAGCATCATGGAAGAATGTTGAAAGGCCAGGTGTTGTTGATCACTCACTGATCAGGAGATTGGATCGAATGGCCTGCTAATTTTGAAGCGGGCTGTTGTGCATGTCGGGTCAGGTGTTTGTCCCCCCTTGATCTCATGAGACGGGATCAATATTATTTCTTGAGTTGTTGTACATGGTAATCATTCATGTTTATGTCTGCGAAGCGGGAACAAAAGGGAAGGAGATTGTTATTCTTTTTATTTGATTGATTCTTATTATTTTGAATATATTGGGTTATAAGTTATAACAAGATCTGTGTATCTTGTAAACTACTTGTTTCTTTCGTTTCGTTCTCTTCTTGTTTTTTCTCTTTCATTCTTCTTTTTAGTGCCTCTCGGCCTTGTATCGAGTCCCACTGTTCTGTGTATCCTTTCAACAGGTCATTTCTTCTTAATGAAAAATGTGGTCCACACGTTCTGAAAAAAAAAAATCTATGCGCTGTTGGTTACGCGGACATGTTTTGATTCCACGTTTAGTCCATCTGCAACAGAGTTATTGATATATAGAATAATATGTTTTATACATTGTGCGTGTGCTCTATTTGAAGATGCAATCATGCAAATGCCTACTGAACTTGAGAAAAATTTATGTATCAGAGGGAGTTCCTCTGATAATCTTATCCACAACCGCGCTTCGCAGCTTACGGGTTAGTGTTCGTTTTGAGCAAAATTTGTAGCGTTCAATTTTTTTTTTCAGCTGTTCGTTGGATCGATCATGTTCCAAACAAGCTTTCGTTTATAAATATATTTGTTCAGCTCAACCACCCAAAACCACATTTAGTCCATCTACAATCCGAAGTTGAAAGAATGCCCGCGTGTGTTGGAAAAAAAAAACTAAGTAAGAGAACTACTTAGCTTCTCCTAGGTGGAGTCTCGATTTTTTTTTTAAAAAACAAATGTGCTGCCGCTATAGCTACATGCAAGCACGAGGCTCTGTTAGAATGGACGGGGAATGCTGTTGGAACCGGCATCAGCCAAGAGCATTCCCCATCCGTTCCAAACAAGCCTTTACGTTATACTCAACTGGAGTATTTGTTTCATCTTTTAATGACTTTTCAACTGGAGAAGACGAAAGCTTTGGAGGAAATGAACTAAAAACTAAAAAGCTCATCCATAACTGTTTTTTTAGCTTTTGGTGTGCGGAGAAGTTAAAAATATATTTAAAAAATCAATAGCCAAACACCTTGAATTTCATATGCACCCAACCAAACAACAAAGCATATTTTCCCAGTTAGTCCGTCGTGGACACACAATAGCTATACTTGCAGAGTCAAGCACAATCAGCTTGTTTGCCTTGCCTGCTGCAACAGCAGCTACAGTGTTCACAGTTATTTCTTCAGCATCCACTACAGTGTTCGCAGTTATTTCTTCAGCATCCGCTACAGTGTTGTGGTGTATCCAAACAGGGCCAATGCTTGTAGTAAAGTCCATGTTTTCTTTCTTGGTTTGCAAGACAACCGGCCGTTTCTTTCATGTTTGTTAATTCATTTCAAAATCAAGAATGCCTAGTGAATTCTTCCTGCACGTTTATTGGTATCACGCTAAAATTATGTGGCTCCTACAGTTGTGCAAAGCACAAAGCTTGGAACAACCAGTGTCTTTAATTAATTGCACCACACTAGCATGGTTTGCTGAAAATGCCAGAGTGGTAGGCATTTGTGAAGCCAGACCGTGCAGTGCAGAAAAATTTATATTATCTCTATTTTCTCTTTGTTGACATTAGGACAGTTCAATTAGTGAAAATTTGCACTAACAAAGTTATTCAAATGTCAATGAAATAAAAACAGAGAAGCATCTCGTAGGTCTATCAGGGGCATATGCACCCAACAATACATATAGCTTGAATTCGTCGTGCTCTTACTGTGCTGCTGCTACACCTGCAGAAGCAAAAGTTTTTTTTTTGTTTTTTTACCTGCGAAGCAAAGGGTTTTTTTATTATTATCATAAGAAACAAAGGTTTTTAGTACCACTAGCAGTATTTCTTTGTCAAGAAAGTCCATGTTTTCTTTCTTGGTTTCCAAGACAACAGGCCAGTGTCTTCGGCTCTCGTGTCCGCGGGTAAAAGAAGTCCACGCCACATTGGCAGCATCAGGCATCAGCCGGGAGAAGGATTCCAGTTCCAATCCCGTCCGGCGCGCACAGGGTCCACGTCCCTCGCGCCAGCCCAGTTCGCCCCCTCTAATCCCAACCGTCCACCAATCGCCGCATCGCATCAGGCCCGTCCATCCATCCAAGAAGACCAACCGATCGGTGATCGAGCCGGCTCGAGCCGGACGGACGGACCCGACCCGATCACGCACGAACGAACCCTAGCAAGCCGGCCCTTCCCCCCTTCTTCCCCTCGTGGAGGAGGATTCTAGCTGGGATCCCTCGGACTGACGGCTTCCCTCGCGGGTCGCGCGGCGCAGGGCGACGAAAGGGCACGGTGGCGTTGTTGGGCGGCGGCCAGGAGCGGCTGAGGAGGAGAGCGGGCAGCAGCCATGGTGCTCGGCAAGGTCGCCATCGTCATCGGCTCCGGTACAGATCCCCCCTTACGCTCTTCCGCCTTTCGATTCTAGCGCAGGACAGGGCAGGGCAAGTCCGTGGTGGCGCCGCGGATTCGTCCTCCACCGTAGTGTTATATAGCTCTTCCCCGGTTCTTCCCTGCTCCCGGCCTAACCGATTGGGTTGGATTGAGCTGCCCCCGGCTTCAATTTCAGAACAGTTTCAGTGCACTTTGCTACATACTGTATTGGTCCGGTTGCTGTCAGCTAGTTACTACTATTAGTTTGTGAGTGCGCTTGCTCCACGGATTTTCGCGGATATGTGGTATACTAAGCTTGCGTTGTGTTGACATGTCTGTTGACCTGACCATCTGGCTTAGCTTTGCGTTGTTAGCTCCCTCGCTTCGCCTCCTTAGATTAACGCCTTGCTTCGCCTTCTGGCGTAGTTTGTTGATCGATTTGCGAGCAACTAGTTATGCACCATTAATGACAAAGCAAGATGATGACCAGGGTGCAGGGGGGTAAGATAAACAGGCAAATAGTCAGACAAATTGTTATTGCTACCTTATGACTGTCAATAACACTAGCTTGAATGCTTCGTAGTAACACGGCTGCGCTCTCCACTTGCAGGGATCGTCGGATCGGTACTCACGGGCGGCGAGTCGGGCCTTCCTGACTTTAAGGATGTGCTCTCTGGTGCTTTGAAGGTTTCATCCTCCTCTCCCTCTGCATTACTCTTATTTACCTGTCTCGTCCCCTTAGTACTATACCAATACCAACCGTTGGATATCAGTTATTTTCAGTCAACTGATCTGTTTCTCCACTCCTCTTTAGTTCATGACCAAGAGCGCAAAGCAAAGCAAGGATGCACCACCTACTAGCAGCCCGCATACGGCTCAGTTGTTGACTCAGGTTTTTGCTTGCTAATTTCTGCTCTTTCTGTGCCTGAACACCAATTGCACACACACTCTTGAGTAGATCAGAAACTCATCAAACAAATGCTTCAGGTCAATCATCTCAGAGAGGAGCTGCAAATGTTATCCAATTCAAAACATGTCGCTATTGTCACCATCGATGGTAGACCTGGTTAGTGATTTATTTTATTGACTCCTGTTTTTCACGAATTCGCACTGCACTTCATCTTTGACATGGCTTTATATTTTACCTGCTGTTATTTGAAAACCAGTTAGTATCAAAGATGCGAATACTTGTTTTGTTAAGTTTCTATTTAGAGGATGGTGCTTTAGTTATGTTAACTCGCTAGGAGTTGGTACCACAGCGTACATTCATAGAATGTTTAGTGGATTATTTCAAGGGCAACTAAATTGTTTGTCATGTTTTCTTCTAGTAACTTGATTGACTTTTGTACCAATGCCATCAAATGATCTTTTGCAGGTCCTGGTGCTTATGGTATAACAGCTATTGTTGTTGGAGCTATTGGCTATTTATTCATAAGATGGAAGGTACATACGTCTTGTTTTCTCTTGATGAAAGGATACTATTTTAGCAAAATAGTATTAGGTTATTCTGCAGGCAGCAAGGTTTTAGTGCAACAAATAATGAATCATAAACTGCAAATGGACCAATGCTACTCTTACTGTACAATTCCATGGTTTGGCTTGTCGTTTCTATCAGGCTAACTTGGTGGTGGTGCTTACAGGGGTGGAAACTTTCTGATATGATGTTTGTGACGAAGCGTGGCTTATCTGATGCCTGCAACGTAGTGGGGAAACAAGTTGATCAGGTTTCAGAAAATGTTAATGTAAGTTACTTCTTCTACCTTGCACGCTACTCTTCTCTTAATGAAATGATTCGCTATCCTCCTGCACATTCGAGAAAAAAAAGAAGTTACTTCTTCTACCCTACCCCCCCCCCCCCCCCCCCCCCCCCCCTCTCTTCCTTGGTAGAGAAAACATTTTGAAGAGCCGGCTGGCCGATCGTCCTTGCTCTAGCTAGAAGCCTTGAACTGCTCCTCTGTCATTTTGCTTCCTCTCGTTAGCTGCTGTCACATGCTCACTGTGTCCAAAAACTTGCGGCTTTGGAATACACAGCAAAGGGCCGGGGAACTTGAAGCATGAGAACCAGCCAGTCCACATGCAAGCATGAGCTCAGTTTAGCTGTGGGCACGGCCAGCATGGCCAATGTTGTACAGTTTCTTCACCGACCTTTGCCTTCTCAGGCTGCCGCGATTTCTAGTCTTCCATCTTTGCCCATGTTAGCCTAGCCTGCACCCCCCCCCCCCCCCCCCCCCCCCCAACCCACACACACACACAGACAGTTCGTTGCTGGCTCCACCACTGCCCTGAAGACCTTTGTTTTGTTTTGAAAAGAATTGGTCCTCTGTTAGAATTGCATCATAAGGCGTCGTAAAAATGATGCTGTGCAAACTACAATGTTCTTAACTTTGTAACAATCAGTCCTGGACATCCCGACGAAGTACTTTGTAACACAGGAAATATTTTTGTGTCCAATTTTGTGGCCTTAACTATTCATTCGTACTGCGGTAGTTTCCTTTTAATATTGAACGTAAAGAGGGAAAAAATCCCGAAAGGAAAATATGTTTTGGTTAGTTTTGTTTAGTTCTTTAATCTAGATGTTCTGACTCCTGCTCTTGCTACCAGAACTGTACTCACATAAATATTCTGATGTCAGGCTGCAAGGAGACATCTTGCTGGAAGGATCGATCGTGTAGACTGTAGTTTAGATGAATGCCAAGAAATTGCAGAAGCTACACAGAAAGAGGTTTGAAGCTTACTCGGTACTTTTATCAGGATTTGGTGTATGTAGGATACTGACTCAAAAATATTCACAGGTTACAGTCATCCGAGGAGATCTAATTGCCTTTGAGGAGGACATGCAAAAAGTACACCTTGTAGTTCGTAGTCTGGTAGGTACCTTGTACCATTGCATATTCCTTCATTTTTCTTTAGGATAGTTCCTTTTTCTTCTAGTGTTTTGTGGAAACTAATGCCCTCTTGTATTACAGGAAACGAAGCTTGGACGCCTTGCTTATTCTCAAGTGAGCAGAAGTTCATAATAATGCAGTTTATTTTAAATATCATATATGCTTCTAATCACTGACCGGAATACCTTAGGATCGAACAACGCGAGGAATATATGACTTGTGCGAATTCACTAAAAGATTGGATCAGAGCCCGAAAGCTAGTACTCGTCAGGCAAGTTAACACATTGTACCTGACTCTCTAATTACTTATGCTAGTTAAGAAGTTCTCTAGTTGGAGTTTCAATGCAATTAATTGTTGTCGGTCCTTGTTGATAAAGAATTTTGTAACTATTTCGTTCATCTTTGTTGATTTTTATCAATTTTCAGGTCGCATCTTCATCTCCTGTCCCTGCTCTAGAATCTTCGGAGAGAATTGTTAGGGTAATTTATTCACCTTCGTCCAGTTTTTTGTGATTTGAATATACAATGATTGACCCTTTGTATGTTTTTGTTACCATAGGCTGCTTCTTTACCTCCTTTAGAACCAGAGTCTCCTACAGCCGTGTCACCTAGAACAGAGGTATGTAAGGTCAGATTTTGTTTACTGGTTGACAATACAATTAATCTGCTTTACTCCATCTGATATATTTTGCTTTTGTAGGTTGTGCGTTCGTCCACAACCATGTCAGCGTCAGGACTGAGTATGCTAGTTGGAGCTTCAATGCCACCTAAAAGAGTAAGACCATGATCCAATTAGATCTAGGTGCTCTGATATTTAGATAGTGCTGGGTAATGATTAGTACACACATACTTGATATGCAAATGGTGCTTAGAGCAGATAAATAATTTATTGCACATACTTGAGAGATCACATCAAAGGCAGTTGTGGTTACTGTTTGTACTTTTGTGCGATTTAGCGCACTAGGTGCAGCACCTTTGTGCAGTAAAGGAAATAGGAGTTACACTTTCCTGTGTGTTAATGTAAAGCAGGAACGAAGGAACCTGCATTTTTTGTCTGCACTCTGAAAAGTAGCAACTTAAGTTATGCTTTCTTTACATGTGCAGGAACGTCAGGGTGCTTTCAGCAGAGCAAGTTCTATGAAGGAAGGGCCCTCCGAGTTACCACCGAGGGGGACGCCAAGCTTAACGGAACCAAGCGGCAAGAAACCTGGTAGCTCAAGCCTGTTCGGAGCGCTTGGTTTTCTAAGGAGCACCACCAGCTGAGACGTACGCGCTCTTTGATAGGTAGCCTTTTTTTTTAATCTCAAGAGGACAACACCTTATATGTAGGTAGTAGAAGACAGGGTGGTTGCCAAAAGGACGGCTCCCTTTTTGTTATTGGGAAATGCAAATTTTTGTAGGAAAGTAATGTCTGGCAGAGCAGTGCCTCGATGCCAAGAGTTACATCGTAATTTAAACTGTACTTTCCCTTTTGGCGCGGGAAGAACCCTGTGACAGTAGCTGCTGTCTGGGAAGGGTTGTTTGTATATTGCAGTGGACAATGATGTTGTAATTTAATGGTGGCACAATGAACAGAGTTATACATGCTGGAACTGAAGTAATAGGTGAAGGAGCTGTTGCAACAAGGTTTGTGTTTTGTTGGGTTCAGGCGAACAGTGCTTGGTTCACATGGTTCACGAGGACTAATTAAGAGACGGCTGCCCTCCACACCAGGGGCGTGTGCGGACATACATCTGAAGTTCTGAACCTTATCTTTGCTGCCATAGTGGTATCTACTGGCTGCCCGGATGGCAAGAGCGTCATGCATTTTTAATAATACATGCGACGATAAGGCTAGTCCCAATGGTCAATTTCATTTTGTTATTTCCAACATGTCACATCATCTAAAATGATTTGAAACCATCAAAGAAACAACTTCCTTCAACGGTAAGTTTCATTTTTGTTGTTTCATAGGCAGGTCATGGTATTTAATTCTTGCATTGTGATTGGATGGAGAGCTCATAAAATGAAACTCAATGGCTTCAATGGTGGTTTCAAGGGTTTCAAAGTTTTGGAAATAGTGTAACACTAGTTTAGTCTAGATGAAACCACTTTCTTCTCTTTCTTCATAAATCTGCTGCCACATCATCATCTTTGCTTATGTGGCACTTCATTTATAAAAATGAAACTCACATTGGGAGTAGCCTAAGTTCTGTAGTATATTTGATGTAAGGCAACTCAAAATGGCATCTATGTGGATCGGAGTCGACGATTATCCACTTGTATCTACCGTTTCTGGAGTTAACTGTCCTGTATGTGCTGGTTTACCAAATTAGGCAAGTACGCGCTCTTATCTTTCGCCGCAAATCTTCAGTACGTATTTTTGCATACCAGACGAATACTTCTTTGATTAGCCAGTTCGTCTCTGAGACGACAGCAGCAGCGTGGGCCTACTACCCTCCCGACTTCCCAAAAAGGAAAGGAAAAAAGCGCTAGAATACGTACGTACGGAGGATTTGATGCAAGCACAACACGGCTGGCTTGATTGTGCTTGCATCTCGTCCCGGCCCATCAGGCCTTCACCGACCTGGCTCCACCTCGATTTTTTTTATTTTTTAACTCTTTTTTAATTAATATTTTAATAATAACCCGATCCAAACTAAATTTGCAAATCTAGCCCATTTGGTCACGCCAAACTGATTGGAGCGACCAAACACAGAGTCACGCCAAACTTGTTGGCGTGACTAAATGCCACGTCGGCATAGACTACCAAAAATAGAGTAGACCTGAGTCGCTCCGATTGAATTGGCGCGACACAGTTGCCTGTCACGCCGATCGGTTCGGCGCGACCAGGACTTCGCGCGCTTCTGCGCACCAGAGCAGCCTATTCCGGGTTGAATGCTTGGCACGCGGGCCGAGGAAAGAGAGCAGGTGGGTTGCGCTGCGTCGGCCTCGTTGCCATGCATTGAGGTGAAGTCTTCTGATTTTTTTTATGCTACGGATCCACAGGCTAGGACATCTAATGATTTACGTGTTGGAATTCTCCATCCCTCTCACAGTACATGACCCTTGTTAATCCTCCCACTAATGCTGACCAAACCAGCTCATTATAGAAAAAATCATGTAAGAGCTATTCTGTAACACGTTAGGAACAGGTGGTTAATGAATACTACTACTATAATTATCCAGCAGATTACTTCATTTTGATATGATGCATCTGTCATGTCACACATGTGTGTTTGCCTTTTTAATTGAAAACTTTCAATGTGAGTTCGCTTAACTGAAAATTGCATCACTCGAGTATTCTTAAATCTGGTAGTATAAGATGCATTAATCAATATGAATATTAAAAAAGGCAACATTATATAATTAATTGAGTGCATAATGGGATTTTTTTTTACAATGGCACAATAATTAGAGCAACTCCAAAAAAATAGCCAAAAGAAATTGTAAAGTCAAATATAGCTATTCTCTTGGAGTTGCTCTTACGATAGATAGAGAACATTTTTCTTATCATGTACATGACACGGCTTCGACACGATTTCTTATCCTAAACCATGCTGACTTCATAATTAATCTCACATGTATGTTAGTTACCCTAATTTTTTTATGATGGTACTCCCTCCGCCCAAAATGTAAGTATTGTTTGACTTTTTAACTTCAGGTTTGACCGTTTGTTTTATTCAAATTATTTTATAAAAATGTAAAACAAATTAGTCATGCTTAAAGTATATCTAATAATAAAACAAATTTAATAAAATAAATAATATTTTCATAATTTTATGTACCGATGCTTAAGGATTAGAAAAAATTTAAAAAGGCTCACCGAGCATCATTTACTCGTGCCATAGGAGAACGGTGGCGTGGTGTTGGAATAGTAGAGGAGCCACCGCTTGCCGCATTAATCGGCTGACAAAAGAATAGTCCCGAGTACAATGGCTCACTGCCAGATGCTAGGAACAGGGACCCGCCTGATCTACTATGTGTGAAGAAAAATAAAGTTGGGTGCAAAGTTGGGATAGAGTAAAGCTGCCTCTGTCAGCCACTTTGCAGCGGGTAGGAAACAGCAAGAGCCCGGCACGGCACGCTCGATGGAAACTACATGCCGTCGCAGCGCAGTACCCCACCTGCTCTCTTTCCTCGGCCCGCGTGTCAAGCATTCAGCCCGAAGCTGGTGCGGCAGAAGCGCGCGAAGTCCTGGTCGCGCCGAACCGATCGGCGTGACAGGCACCTGTGTCGCGCCAACTCAATCGGCGCGACTCAGGTCAACTCTATGTTTACATGACAGTCTATGCCGACGTGGCATTTAGTCACGCCAATCAGTTTGGCGTGACTGTGTGTTTGGTCGCTCCAATCAGTTTGGCGCGATTAAATGGGCTAGATTTGCAAATTTAGTTTCGGTCGAGTTATTATTAAAATATTAATTAAAAAAGGGTTAAAAAATAAAAAAAAGTCGTCCACCTCAACCATATGGTGGCGTTGCCTAATCTGAGCTGCTTGCTTACGGTCTCACACCGTCCGGACGAGTACCCCGCCGACCGTCCGGACGGATGGAATTCTGCACCGCGCCACACCCCCTCTCCTCTCCGTTTCTTTCGTCCTTCTCGATCTTATATATGATATGCGTACGCCTCCGATCCTGCAACCCTATATAAATGCCACCTCTCCCTCCCTGTGCATGCCATCAATCCAAGATCTTAATTATCCAATCCATTACTCGTGAGTAGCTAGTGAAGAAGCAATACAAGCAACATGACGGGCATGATGAAGCTCTTCTTCGTCGCCTTCCTCGCCGTTTCGGCTGCCAGCTGCATCCCCGCCTGGGCGCAGGGCGCAGGCAGTGACAGCCAGAACAGAGCCTCGCTGAATGAGATTGGTTTCAGGGCTGGGGGTAATCT
Source organism: Eragrostis nindensis (assembly GCA_012490785.1). Classification (NCBI taxonomy): domain Eukaryota; kingdom Viridiplantae; phylum Streptophyta; class Magnoliopsida; order Poales; family Poaceae; genus Eragrostis; species Eragrostis nindensis. The sequence goes on along the minus strand of JAAXCT010000069.1, from coordinate 586,956 downwards.
GGGAGGACCCGACGGGTTCGGGTTTGGAGCCAACGCCGGAACCGGGGGTGAGGCTGGACCTGGGGATAACTTCGGGACAGGAGCCGGCGTTGGGGCTGGGTTCAGGTTTGGAGACGGAGCCGGAGCCGAGGTTGGGGTTGGGGGTAATTCCGGGCCGTGAGCGCAGATAGTTGGCGGCGGCGGCAATGCAAATGCAATAAACAACATTTATCTTCAGTGAGACGTACGTACCCTATAGGCTGCCGCTCCAGCAAAAGATATGTATTGTGTGTGTGTGTGTGTTTATGCATGTGTTATGAGCAACTTGATCTATGTAATCCAACGACATGTATGCCAATGAATAAAATGCATTGCCGATTGTTAGTCTGGTTTCGTTTTGCCAATGAAAGATCGGTGGTATCTTAATTAAATGATCCTTTTGATGATATATTTCTGTACTATTAGGTGCCACAAATTAAAACCGGATTATTTCTTTTCACCTCTGGAGTATTTATCAAATTTTATTCCCATCATTTCTAGGCATGGCAAGTATCTTTCAGGACGAGAGTGCCTCTACTTATCAGATGGCTAGGACCACTCTTGTCACCTATGCGTTATCCTCCCTTCCTACGAGAGTGCCTCTACAATGTGTGCTCTCTTGCTCTATTTGATGGTACTATATTGAGGCCATGGACAAAAGGACATTCATTTGGACGGGAGATTAAAAATTTAGTGGAGGAAAAAATATTGTAAAGTAGCGTGGGATGATGTTCGATCGATTGCCATAACATAATGGTGGCCTAAGAGTTAAAAGATTTAGCAAAAACAAAACCAATGTCTCCTCCAAAAATTTCTTATATATGAAGTTCCACATATTTCAGAGATAACCCTTAGCTCACCTCACTTATTCGCAAATGGCACTTGAAAAGACGAATTTGCCCTGACATAGAGCATGTATCAAGTTAATTGCCCTGGTACCATGGGCAAGGGAAGCCATCTCCCAAACCCCATTAGTAAAGGAGACATCTCCCCAATACCACTCCTTAGTGCATTTGTCCCTCTAAAATACAAACCAGTTCCAAAACAAACAATTCTCTTCCAAAATTACCCCTCACTCTACAATGCCTTCTTCTTCGTGAGGGGGCGCGGCCCTGCCGGCGCGTCGGCCATGGCAGGCGCGGGTGAGCCTCCCCGGAGGCGGGCGCTGGCGAGTCCACTGGCGGCGGGCGGCGTGGGCGAGTCCCCCGGCGGGCGGCGCGCGGCGCAGGCGAGCCTCACGGCAGCAGGCGCGCGCGAGCCCCCGGCGGTGGCGGGGACGAGCCCCCGGGCGGCGGGCGCGGGTGAGCCCCCGGGCGGCGGGCGTGGGCGAGCCTCCCGGCGCCCGCCTCTCCGGTGGCGGTGCGGGCGAGCCTCTTGGGGCGGTGGCGACTCCCCCTCCCTCCCACCGCTGACCAAGTTGCGCCGCCGCCGCCGTCTTTGAAGCAATTTCACGGGCTGGGTTACAGGGGCGCAGGGGCAAAACGGGAAGAGGAAAGTGAAATTTAGAGCAGTTTTGTATTTTGGAGGGACAAATGCACTAAGGAGTGGTATTAGGGAGATGTCTCCTTTACTAATGGGGTTTGCGAGATGGCTTCCCTTACCCATGGTATCAGGGCAATTAACCCCACTACTACACGGTGCACAACGAATAATGAAGGGAACAGCAACGGAGTAGCCAAATGGACCTTGCAATGCGAGGAACAGTAGTATGGCCATTGAGATAAAGATGGAGCGGACATATTCCGGGTGATACATGTACAGAGTACATTGAAGGTCGTCGCACCGGATGCATGAAACTTTATATCAATGGCAAGTAAGAGAACCAAACTTTTCAAAGGTAGATAAGGAACAGAGAGGTCATTATTCAATGGCAGAGAAAGAACTTTCTCGATAAAAAATCATGTGTTTATGACTAGAAGATTTGCATTTTTTCTACCTTAGTTTACAAATGTTCTAGAGTAGTAAAAGATATATATGTTATACAGAAATTACAATCATTTTTTGGCGATTATTTTCATGTAATGAGTGTGTATATAAATCCAGGTGTTAGATCACATGCAAAGTTGTAACACCTTATGTTTTGATCAGTAAAAAATTAGATATAATCTAAGCTCAGAGTCGTCGACTATATCCACTTTTATCTACTCTTTTTGCAATTAAGCACAACTGCCTTGTACGTGCCGGTTACCAAATTGGGCAAGTACGTACACACTCCTATCTTTCGTTGCATAAGTCTTTAGTAAGATGTACGGATGAAATTGAAGGGATAACCGGGATAAGCATCACGTACTAGACGTACTTCTTCGACTTGGCAGTTCGTCCCTGAAACGACGACCACAACGAGAGCCTTTTCGAATAAGCGCAAAGTACTTACGTACACGGAGGGATTGAAACAATCACAACAATTAGTCTCCAGGTTAATTTCATTCATTGGTCTCGCTTGATTTGGGAGGACAACCTTTCCATGGCTGGCTTGATTTTGCTTGCATCTCCTCCCGGACCTGTCACTGTGTACCTTCACTGACCTGACTCCACCTCAAGCATGCGTGGTGGCGTTGCCTAATTCTAGCTGCTTGCTTCCGGTCCCGTCTCCCAAGCTATATGCTTTGCCTTCTTTTGCTCGCTGTTGAGCTGATTGTTCAGTTTCAGATCGAGTTCGTGTCTCTTCGCTGGCTGCCACACTGCTCATCAGTCACCACTCACCACCGCCCCCCTCTCCCCTCATCGAGCACCAGCGTCCGTCAACTTAAGGGCCTGTTTGTTTGGGCTCTGGCTGTGTCGGCTCTGGCTGTGGCTGTGGCTTCTCTGGAAAACAGCTGTGCTGGCTGTGTCTGTGGCTGTGTCTGAAACGTTTGGTAGAACGGCTTTTTCTGCGGCTTCTCCTGATTTTATATGAATTGATGAAATGATCAATTGTCCATAATGCCCCGGCACATGTGGTTTCATTTTATACATTCTTTCATCATTTTTATGTGAATTCATATGATAAAAAAATAAAATTGGGAAATGAGAAGCTTAACATTATCTAATGTTTTTAATAAAACATTATGGGGCCCACATAACCACCAGCCACGTTCATCACGCTCTTTCTTTTTCCTCTGCCTGTTCTTGCTCTCGATGCGAGCTTTGCCTGCGATCTCTCTGTCCGCTACCCAAATTCCAAAATCTGTAACAAATGCTTGCAGTGCCTCCCAAAATAAAATCGATTTTGGGAGGATGTGGGAGCGAGCTAGCGATGTGGGAGTCTGGGGGGAGAGAGACGACGTGACCACGATTTTTTCGGTACCCCTGCTATCTGTCCGTGGGCCCAGGTAGAGGGAGCGGGGCGAAGCACCCCCAAGGCCGCTCCCGGCTTCACTCGTTTTGCGCCGCGGGCTCCTTCCGTAAAAACCGGAGAAGCGGCACACGGAGCAGTGCGTTTGTTTGCATGTTAGGCGGAGCCGCTCCGGGAGCTGTTGCCGGAGCCGAAACAAACGGCCCCTTACTTGCGCCACACTGTGCGTGAAAGAAAGAAAAGTACGTATTCAATCTTTCTGGAAATTGAATTGGAACAGGGAACCGGTTGGCCTGACAATGGATCGGAGCGGCATGCATGCAACCACGGTTTTCTCCACGAACGGACGCGAGTACCCCGCCGACCGTCCGGACGTATGGATGGAATTCTGCACCGCAACTCCTGACACTATATATAAACGGAGAACCACCTCGCTCCCTGCACGCCAAATCGCCAATCCAAGAGCTTAATTATCGCATCCATCAGTATCACTAGTGAAGAGAAGAAGCAATTAATACAAGCAGCAGCAAAAGCTAGTAAGATGACCGGCATTATGAAGCTCCTCCTCGTCATCGTCCTCGTCGTTTCAGCCGCCGGCAGTCCAGCCTGGGCCCGTGGCATCGGCAGTGGTTACGCGAGCGCCGCCTCGGGGGCTGGGAGTGGTTTCGGGAACGCCGCTTCGGGGACTGGGACTGGAGCGCAGGGAGTCACCGATGAAGCGTTGGAAGGGGCTGTCAGTGGCGTTGTTAACCGCGTTTATTATGGTTGGGTTGATCAGAATTTGTTCCGCGGCCACAACTAGGTCTCTGCCAGAGTCGCCGGCGCGCGGTCGCAATGCAACAGCAACATTTATCCTCTACTCAGTTCCGTTCACCTGCACGCACATTGCAGTAATAACCCCTCTACTTAATAATTATACTACAAAATAAGTCACCCTCGTCGACGGAGCGCAACACCAGTGATCTGCATACCCTTAGCTAGACTGCCGCTCCTGCAAGAAACGTATGTGTGTCACTGTATGTGTTTGTTATGGACAACTCTCTGCATGCATGCAGCTGCATGTGTTGCCAATGAATAAAACGTGGTCGCCAATTGTATTAGTCCGTATTTTGTTTTGGCAAAATGCCAAAATGAAAGATATTTGGTATCATAAAAGCATCCTTTTGGTGATATGCATGTTTCTAAATGTGAAAGTTTTGGTGCCACAAAACCACTTTTCTGTTCACCTCTGTGTTATTGAGAAATCGACAGGTGAAGAAGGGCATTCATTTGGACGGCATGTGACACGTGTAATTGGGGAAAATGCAAAGTAGCGCGGGATGATGTTCGACTGCCAAAAGCGAGCCTAGCTAGGAGTTAAGGATCGAATTAGCAGAGCAAAACCAGTTCCAATATTTACTCGTGTCAAAGTAATTTAAGAAAATGGAGTCAGAAAATATTGATATCACACATCTGAAATGTTGAGCACAAATAAAATGTTGACATAGCACATTAAAAAACATTCATGTTGGATATCATCTCATAGCATTAATTAAAACAACATGATCGATGGTTCAAACGGATTTCGAAACAGACTTATAATTTGAGAGAAAAATGTGTTTGAAATTTGGAACAGATTCATTTCCTCACTCCCTCTCACACCCGTCCCAATCAAAACTCGTCACGTAGTGGCATCTCGTCCTTCCCCTTCTCAACCCGCGAATCTCAGCTGCCGCACAAATCTCAAACACAACTATATGAAATAGTGCATTGGTTCCAAAGATATATATTGATCTTAATTAATGAAGTGTATGCCTTTGATTTGTGCTAATTAAAAAAGTGTAACGTAGCAATTCTCAAACCATAATTATTTAATTCCAGTAAAATAGATGGTTACAATGCCTAAATTTTGCAGCAGCACTCATCCCACGGACGTTTATTTGTCCTGCATCTGGAACCTTCAGTCGGGTGGTCAAGGTATCGACACATCTCTTTGCACTGCGACTCCATGCAGTTTGCATAGTTGTAGCACTTCTCGGTTGCCGGCGGTGGTGGCGGTGCTCCGCGAAGGCAGCTGCCACCTACATGTGCAACATAAATCAAAGCAAACAAGAGAGTGGTTTTAACTAGCTAATTTCATATGAACGTGTCAAAAATATAGAAAACAAAAAGGTAAAGCCATCCATATGGTCTTACAGTGCCCATCAACTTGGTAGGATGAGATGGTAGGGGGCATGATCGATAGAAGCAAGAACAAAATAGCTGTCAAGCAGATGGTCCTCTTTGCGGTGCGGTTTATGAGCTCCATGTTTTCTTTGTGTGAGGAGAGAGGGGAGGGGTTGTCTATTTCAGTACGCGTATGTGTATATATATAGTAGCACAACCAACCTCAATAATAAATGCATTTTCTCAAAAATTAATTTGTATCATATCATGTTATCTCACGAAGACTAGGGTATCTTATCCCTCTGCGCACGTATCCTACAATAGAATTTTGATGTCTTCGGACCAGATTTTGATATGCACAACGTCAATAAATTAAATATGTCAAGACTATATGTGAAGCACCTGAATTTATGCCCTCCCGATCCTAGGCTAGTGTTTTGGTATCTCAAGACTAAATATGTGTTCGTATCTTTGTAGACTCAAATAAATATGTTGGTATCCAGTTAACAGTTTCACATGTGCTCTCTTGTTTCATTTATTACTTATGTTTGTGATAAATAATAGAGATACCATTGCCAACAATATGACCAAATGCATCTTCTTTTTTTTTTTTTTGAGAACAGTGACCAAATGCATCTTGTTGGTTGAGGCGCTTCTCTAGCATCGTAGGTGAAATAGAAAAAAGAGAACTACGAGGGTGTTCGGCTGGGGGGCACGCCGGTACGCTATGCCCTGTCAGTGCTGATTTTTTTTCCGCGACACTCCACAAGAAAATACTCCCTCCGTTCCAAAATAGTTGTCACTGGACATCATGTTTGACTCTTCGTCTTATTCAAAAAAATTATTTAAATATAAACAAATATGTCATGATTAAAATATATTCAATGATAAAACAAATTGTAAAAAAATAAATAAAATTTGCGTAAAAAATTTAAATAAGACGAGCAGTCAAAAAAGTCAACAGCGACATCTATTTTGAGACGGAGGGAGTAGCTGCATTGCTGTGGCATCGGCTGGCAACACGGCAATCAAGCATCGGCCTGTGTTGGCATGCATGGGCCAGCATGGCTACATCTGGCCCGGCCGCGTCTCCGCATTGTGCTGCTACTGTAGCAGCCTCCCACCTTGTGTAGTCCAAGTGATTCTAAAAAAAAAAACTTGTGTAGTCCAAATCGGTGTTCGTACAGTACGTACTCTAGTTTATTCAGTTCCCAGCGTACAGGCACGGCAGGAGACATATAGGCCGGGTCAATATTGACAGTCCCAAAAAAGTACGATGATCGGATGCCCCCGCTTCAACCGCTTTCTAGAAGCACAGGAGTCAAAGATACGCTTCTTTCTTTGGCTCGAAGAAAGACAGTTTACTACTCCAGGTCTCCAGCGATGAAAATTACTAGTAGTTGATGAATTGCCAGTAGTAGTAGCATGCTTAATTACTAGTCATGGACTTTTTGGAAATTCTTGTGGAAGCAAAAATCTCTGTGTTTCATTTATTGCCCACGCACGAATTCAGTATGACAGCGGCGTTTCCCTGGGTTGCTTCCAAGCCACCTTTGCTGACTTTATTATCAGCGTATCAAAAGATATTCTTTCTTTTACAAAAAAAAAATTAAAGTATCGTCAACTAATTCGTGCGCGACTCTGCAGTTTACTCTGCACTGTCACCTTGCTTCCGCACCTGGTCGTCTTCTCTCCTCTGCTGTGCTGATTGTTCGTTCAGATATGATTCCTCTTTGCCGGGCGGCCGCCACTGCTCACCTCCTCCATACCTCCTCCGCCACCATCCCCGGCCCCGCACCAAAGCCAGCAGCAACTTGCACGAGTACTCCACCTCCGCTCCGCGTATATAACAATTCAATTTGGCCCCATCCGCCTCGCTCCGCTCGATCCCACCTCCTCCCGCAACGCGACACCGCAGCGCGCTAGCTAGCTCGACGAGCGAGGAGAGGAGGATCCCGACCCCAACCCAACCCAATCCGACCGACGCCGCCGACGATGGAGGCGGCGGCGGAGCTGGCGCTGCGCCTGCGGGCGGCCGCCAACGACCGCCTCGCCCGGTACGAGCCGCTGGCGCTCGTCGCCGCGCCGCTCCTCGCGCTCCTCGTCGCGCGCGCGGTCCACTCCGCCGCCGCGGCCGTCGCCGACCGGGGCCTCGTCGGGCTCGCCATGGCCGTCATCAAGTCAGTGCCCCCTCCGCTTGTTGACTGCTCGCTCGGTTCCTTTTTTCTGGTGATTCCGTTCCAGCTCGCTGATTGGCGTCGCTTGCGTACGTGCTTGTCTCTCTGCTCTGCTGCAGGTTGCTGCCGGGAGTGTCCGGCTACATCGCCGCCGAGAAGCGCAAGGTGAGACGCGGCTACATGTTGCATTCATGCATTGCATACCATGCGCTTGGCAGAAAAGGGGGAAAAAAATCAGACCTTTCTGCTGCCTGCCTTGCACTGCACCATCGAGGTGCCTTCGTGTGTTTCGTTCGTTCATATCAAATTTTACATAATTCCCGTAGTCGGTCCCTGATCTTGCTGCCAGATTTTTTTTCCCAGTCAACAAAGTTTGACAAGTGATATTGAAAAAAGATGCTTAGTGATTAGATCTTGACAGTGACTCGTACGAAGCTTACCTGTCTATCCTGTATACGTGACTGCTAAGGGTACGTTCTTGCATTTTGCACCACGAACGTATGGCTTCGTTCCCCCTTTTTCGTGCTGCTGTCAGCTTCTCCTTCAAACTTGGCTCACCATACGCATCGTAAAGCTGCTTTCGTGCACGCAAAAGGTGTGTGTGGTCCCTCAATCTCAATATTGATGCCGATGTGCCATCTATACGAGGGAATGCTTACTTTGAATAGTCGACTTGATGACTCATGGTTTCTTTCGGATATGATGTGCACTTCCTCAAGCCTTGGTGCTATTGTTTCAGGTTGTTGACCAGTTGCAATCAGGTGGAACGTCAACGAAGAGTAATCTGCGAGCTGAGTTGCCGACTGTTGGGCTCTCAGAGGAAGTGATAAAGGATCTTGAAACATTGAAAGCCAAAGATGTAGATTGGCAGGGAAAATGCTCAGGCACAGTGTATGTGCATCTCGTTCTCATGAACAATGCAGTGAAATTACATTTTTAGTAAATTCCTCACGTTTTCTGTCAAAATACTGCGGATTTCTTTTGTGCAGATATATTGCTGGAAATGAGTCAGAGGGCCATTTTGAATTGATAAACAAAGCGTACTCCATGTAAGGCTCTCGCATGTCACTTTCACTCTCGATTGGTCCCCCGCCCATGTACACAAACTGTTCTAGATTCCTTATTTGGATCCCATGTTCCCATCTCAGCTCAGACAGGAATTATATATTGTCAATAATAGCTGTATGCATGTATTGCATAATGTTTATAAAATCGTCTTTATTTGCAGTCCAGCTGTGGATCCAATACTTGAATTTCAAAACAATAATCATTGTTTTATGGTATCCCAACCTTAAAATTTCATGTTATCCTATCTCAAGATACAAGATAAGTAAATTGCATTTTTCAAATGATGTCTATCGGTCTATCCTTCCAGTTTCAAAGATCAAGCATTTGAGGATTGTTTTAGATTCATAGCACTCAAAGTTGCCATGTCATGATTATTTTAGTCTCTAGTTCTGATGTCTTCTGACGACTATGGATTATCACATCGTAATTTTCCTTTATGCTTTCAGGTTTTCACACACTAATCCACTGCATCAGGATGTATTCAAGAGTGTGGCACAATTAGAAGCTGAAGTAGTTGCAATGACAGCTTCTTTGCTTGGCAGTAAAGAACAATCATCCGGTGGACAAGTTTGCGGCAATATGACATCAGGAGGAACTGAAAGCATACTATTAGCAGTCAAAACATCCCGTGACTATATGCGATCGAAAAAGGGAATCACAAAGCCAGAAATGTGAGATCGATATAAATTTTTTTTTACTAGTACATTTTTTACTTTTGAGTGATTTGCAAATCATTGCCACCATACTAATATAGCGTGTTGTACAGGATAATTGCAGAATCAGCACATTCTGCTTATGACAAAGCTGCTCAATATTTCAATATTAAAGTGCGTCGTGTACCTGTGAACAAAGAGTTTCTTGCTGATGTTAAAGGATTCAAACGATGCATAAACGGAAATACCATAATGGTATGCTTTTCTTATCTTTTAGATCTCAATTGTCCTAAATGTTCTTGTCCAGTATTAATTGCAAAAGTCATTACTGCTCTGATACCTTTGTTCATACTCAATGTAACATTTTTTGGTGGCTTCATTCACCTGTGACTGGGTAGAGTAGTTTGTGTTTTTCATTAGTGCCATCTACTCTTATGTGTCCTATTCTCTATAATGTGTTCCCTAACAAATTTGCGCTGTACAGATGATTGGATCAGCACCAGGATTTCCGCATGGTCTAATTGATCCAATTGAGGTATTCAACTCAATCATCACAGTGTTAACAAATAGTATTAGTCATACAATTTTCTTAATGCATGAGCTGATCTGGTGGTTGCTTCATAACATCTCTCCAGGAACTTGGGGAATTGGCTTCGCGTTATGATATTTGCTTGCATGTGGATTTGTGTCTCGGAGGCTTCGTATTGCCTTTCGCGCGGAAGCTTGGGTACTGACTCCCTTCATGGCCATTACTTATTTGTTCTTATCAAATGACTTTAATCAATTGTTTTCTGATGGTGGTCCAAGGTCTTGAGAGTGATCTGTGTATGTATGTAGAACTCAACAGAACATTCTGTAAAAAACACTTTCAAAGTTCCAATAATGGTCTTGCATTGCAGTAACTTGACGATTGGCCTATTAATGATTTATTCACTCCAAGAAGAGTAGTGAAGTTGATTGCCTAGAATAATATAGGATGTAACATTTGGAGGATCATAAAACAAATGGACCTGTAGGTTGCAAAACCTGTTCTTGTCTAGTGCGGATTAACCTTTAGTCTGCTACTCTTCTGTAACCTTTCCATCACCCCCACCCCAGCTTTTGAAGTTCCAGTCATGAACAGTAGCAAGCAGACAAATAATGAATAGCTAGATATGGATCTAGATTCCAAGAAGCTACGTGAACTTTGAGGTATGATTCTCAAACTTTGATGTTTGAGGTTGACGAATTTGTTTGAGATTTGAAGTACAGTCAACACCACAAACCCATTGTGTACAAGTAAATTATGGCCACATGTGATGTGGTAGAACCAATCTGAAAAGTGATATGATTCCTGGTCTTCATCTGCAATCTATGTAATGAACAAAAGCTGTGAAAATTTCAGTGCTTTTACTCCTGGCAAAATCCAGCTCGTGATGAAACAGTTGGTTTAAGCTGTGTTTTATTTTCACTGTGGCCATTATGTCAAGACCTTGTGATTGTGAACTCCGACAGTACTAACGTATTTTTGTACTTTGTTCTTCGTTTTATCTCCAATATGCAGGTACCCTATTCCTCCTTTTGATTTTTCTGTCAAAGGTGTTACGTCAATATCATCAGATGTTCATAAGTACGGATTAGCCCCAAAAGGCACAAGTGTTGTCCTGTACAGAAATCATGAAATTAGAAAGGTAAAATAGGAGTATTATTTACTTTTGTTGGTGGTTTCTAATAATTTTGCCATCAAATTGAAAGTTCTGACATTTTTCCTCCCCGTGAGATGGGTTCTGAAATCTTGGATATCATCACCAAATTCAGCATCAATTTGTTGCCGGTAAGCTCTTCATCTTCCTTGAAATGAAAAATGAAATTTCCTTAATGAACTTTTGATTTTTATAGGTACTCATGTAACATCATTGCTTCCATTATATAATACAGAATTTGTTGCTTAAATTTTCTTTTACATGGCCTGGAGTTCCTTTGCTTTGGTTGAATGAAATGTATGTATATTCATGCAAGTAGTATTTTGTGCCTGAAAACCATAGGATCGCATGCTTTGAGTTGGTAGGCATGATTATGTAATTATCACTACTCAAAAGAAGTTATGGAATTCTCATCAGAAGTTTGAATAGTGCCTTGTCTTGCCATTTTCTTGTTTGTTCAGTTACTGAGTGGACCGGTGGACTTTATGTGTCTCCCACTATTGCTGGAAGCAGGCCAGGTGGACTAATTGCTGGTGCTTGGGCTGCTATGATGTCTCTCGGACTGAATGGTAACAAATTTATTCTGAATTTCATCAGTATAGTCCCCGGTTTGGACAAACAGTACTTGTGATGCATACTGTTGCTTTTCCTGATCCCAGGTTACTTGGAAAATACAAGTCGTATCATGGAAGTTTCGAAGAAAATACAAAGAGGGTAAACTTTTTTGCCTAATGGCAGAATGCTAAAAGACAGACTCTTATTTTAGTTGTGTTTTCATATAGCCATGTGCCAAATTAATTAGCTTGATCGTAATTTTTTCTGTACAAGTAATAGGTGTCCCTCCTATAACTATGCTGCGACTGGATCCTTAAAATGCATCACCATTTTAATCTTTTAGCTACAATTAAAGGGTTACATGGTTTTTGCAGAATCGAAGACATCCCAGGGTTATATGTGATTGGGAAGCCTGACATGACAGTTGTGGCTTTTGGCTCAGATGTTGTGGACATATTTGAGGTGAATGACATAATGTCATCAAAAGGCTGGCATCTTAATGCTCTGCAGAGGCCTAACAGGTAAATCCTAGTTTCAGCCGTACAAATGTCCATCAGCTATCGGTACAACTATTTTCCATGTGTCTGTCTAATCTGACAATATTTTCCGGTTTCAGTTTACACATCTGCGTGACTCTTCAACACACGGCTGTTTACGAGGAATTCCTCAAGGATCTGCAGGATTCTATGAACACTGTAAGTTACTTAACGCTTATTCCGTTGGTTAATGATTAAAACTCCACTGATCCGCTCCACACACGCATGGCTATCTTCTTCTCATGAGCAATACATTTCCTTGCGATGGTCGGCATTGGCAGGTGAAAGCCAACCCGGGCCCTATCAGTGGGGGACGTGCGCCTATCTACGGCGCGGCCGGAAAGATGCCGGACAGAGGCATGGTGAGCGAGCTTCTCGTGGAGTTCATGGACAGCACTTGCTGAACTGGTTCTGGCTCGTCCAAACCAGCCAATGATGTGATCTGTTTTGCCCTGACATGAAGGTCTATGATGATGGAACCAAAACATGGAGGCGTTACACCGTATGTATACTGAAGTGAGCGTAGCTGCACATTGTGGTTACTACCATAGTAGTTGTAAAATGAGCATGCATATGCAATGTACTAGTACCAGACAGAATGTGATACATTGGAAATTTAAAAATACAGAAAACAGAGTGGACCTGCAGCCGTGCGGTGTTCCCCACCGAGTGGACCTCCTCGTCTTCCCAAATTAAGCCTTTTCGGTGACGTCGTGCCGGGGCAGCCCAACACGGGAACCTGAAAATTGATTTAGTCGTGTTTAAAGCGGATTCCAGTTTCCGCACCTCTTCCCAGTTCCCACCCGAAACAAGCAGGGATCCCCCCATCTTCCAGCGCTGCGAGCGCCGCCGCCGCTCCCCAAAACTTCCCGTTTTCCATCGGTCATCTCGTCTCGTCTCTCGGCCGCCTTGGTCGTCCTCATGACGAGCAGCTTTGTGGACTCAGAGAAAAAAGCCATGTGCGTGTCGGTTTGGCTCCGGCGGCGGCGAGCGAAGATGAGTTAGTGCTTCTGCAACCCTGTTCCACATGTTCCCTGATTGTCCGGCTTGCTACAACCTCATATGGCAAATTAGATTTATTTTTTAAGATAGTCTCACTCTTAGTTAATTTTTCTTTTGTCTCAGTCACTCTTTTTTCATCCATGCAATGTCATAATTAACTACTACAACAAACTAAAATACTTTCTTTAACATACTAACATAGTATGCACGATATAAAATTAGTTTCACAACATGTGAAAATGACTAACAAAGCATATAATATTATCTACTGCAACATACTTATATAGTGTTACCGTATAGTAAAAGATGCAAGGAACTCTTACAACATCAAGAAATAACTAGCGCAACATATGAAAATAACTACTGCAACTTGACTGAGACATGCAAAATCTCATGGTTTTCCCTTTTACTGTTCTCCTGGTTTACCGTGTCGTCTTATTTGTTTCTTTTAAGGTTTTTTTTTTTACTATTTTGCTCTCTGGTTGGGTGTTGGCTCTTGATTGGAACAGAATTAGGGTGGACCTGGGGGATTGGCTCTTGAAGTAGGAAAAAAAAAACATTGTTGTTGTAGATTTGTATCATAAGATTGCCGTGTAGATCTTGATTTGTGCACTAGTTTTTATTTGTAACCTACTTATCAATTTATTTTGTTATTCGTATAAGATTGATCCGTTTAGTTTACTGAAACTTTCGTGTCTGCTGTGGTCCGTGAGAGTTCAGTTTTCCGTGATGCAAGCACAGTCGTATCAAGTACCCTACAGAAAAATGACTTCTTTTTTCAACATAAAGTCTTGGTGTTTAGAAAAAATAATTGATTGTTCTTGCGCATCTTTTTGGTTTGTAATAGTTATATGCAACAGAACAGTGGTCACTTTAGGCGTAGAGGTCAGCTAAAGTAGCTGTGTGATGTTCATCGCCCCCAATTCTGCTATTTCAGAGACCTGGTAGTGGATTGGGGGTGTTGACATCGGGAGTTCTTTCTTTACCCGTGATCTTTTTCTGTAAACTCTGTAAGACTCTTTGGACCCCCGTCCATTCTGGATGGGGGCGGGTAAACCTCGTTTCGAAAAAAGATAAATTTTCATGTGTTTTCTGTGCTGCCCCCATGTAAATGTATTTATATTCATTGGTGTAAAATTGCTCCTTCTTGCTTACTCGCTCTCTAAGATTGCAGAAGCAAGTTCACACAGGTCCACCGCATTACGTGAGAGTCATTTTGCCGTTGTAATTTGACCTCCATTTTGTTAAATAAATGTTGTCTCATCCTATACGGTTTTTGTTTGTTTGAGGTATAACTTGGGCCATTTGAGCAAAAACAAACAAGTTGTCAGTCGTAGGCATGTGTTTACTATTGTGATTGTGCTGTAGAACACTTTCGACGGAGGGTTTCATCGGCTGCTAGAAAGGATCGATCTTCCCAACAAGATCATATGTCAGAAGTTGCAGATATAACTGTGCCACTACTGGAGCTTGATAACCTTCCTGAGGTATGAAAATGAATGCTGATTCTGAAATAATTCAATTGCATATCAAGTTTCCATTATCATGACACATATATATTGTAATTGTAGAAATTTAGCTGTCATATCTACTCATCAAACAAATTTATCCACTATAGATAGTCCTTCATATGTACAATGTAATCCTTCCTAGGTCATGAATTAAGAGTGTATGAGAAATTCCCATAACTGACCCTCAAGCGATTGAGTGGATGGTAGGCATGGGACATGAAAATTCCAAAATGATAGTTTAGGACCTTAGGACTTTACAAGTGGTAAAATACTCGAAGAGGAGGTTGGTAGTGCCTTTTTACGTGGACATAATAATACATACATGCTGGAGTATATGGACGACGAGAAACGATTGGATCTTCAATCAGATTGATCCTACATTGGATCTTCAATCAGATTGATCCCACAATGGATAATTGTGTCAGGAAATTTTTCAGAGAGCTTAAGATGGTTGTCCATCGAGCCAAGACTAGGCATATTCAACCCCTCCAAGAATGGATACAGTCATGAGATTGATCTTTAGATTTTCGTTTGTGTTTTGCCCTTTTTTTCTTAGCTTTTGTTGGCCACATTGGTCTGTATTTAATTCTGTTGGACCTCTTTTATATCATGAATAAATTGCTGTAAGGGCTTGCCCCTCCAGTTTGCTTACAAAAAAGATGACATTATACCTGTTGTTTTTAGTTAAGCTCCACTAGAATATCAAGCTGAATTTTCTAAGCACTATGCTTTGCAGGATGTCTTGCACCATATACATTCTCTTGTGCCACTACGAGATGCTGCACGTGCTGCCTGTGTCTCACACAGATTCTTACGGTCATGGAGATGCTTTCCAAACCTTGCATTCGATTGGAAAACATTTGGATTGAATAGTGACAAGGGCACAATAGATGAAAGAGCAAAAAAACTTGCCGCCGGAATTCACCACGTTCTTCAGAACCACTCTGGCAATGGAGTGAAGACACTTACGCTCCCAGTCCACGCTTGTGGCGATTTCGTCACGGCTAACCGTCTAGATCGTTGGCTTCAAGCTGCTGTTAAATCTGGAATCGTAGAAATTGATTTGGACCCTCCGCGAGATCATGGACGTCCCAAGTACAAATTTCCTTGCTCGCTTTTATCTTGTGCTGCAAGCTCACTTCAGACTCTTTCTCTCACATATTGTGTTTTTCAGCCGACCCTAAAACTTGGCAGCTTCATAAACTTGAAAAGTGTTTGTCTGGTACTTGTCCACATTACTGAGGAGGAGCTGAGCTGCTTGTTCTCATGTGCACTTTCCTTGGAGAAATTCGAAATTTCCCAGTGCGATGGAATTACTTTCCTGAAGATACCTTCTCATCTGCAGCTGTTTAGTATGCTGCGTGTGTTTCTATGCAGAAGACTACATTCGATAGAAATTTGTGCTCCAAAGATCATCACATTTTTGTTCTGCGGTCCTCCAATGAAAATATCAATCAGGGACTCGTCTCAGCTAAAGAGCGTAACAATGACCGGTATAGGTTACTGCGGCATGTTCCAATATGCTCTGACAAAGCTGCATTCGATTGCGTCGGCTGTTCAACACCTTACGCTGTTATCATCTGGAGAGGTTTTTATTTATAACATATTTATTGTGATTATCTATTTGTCAAATTATTACCTACCTACTCTGTATACTACTATTTTTGTCTTGGAATTTAACTGACCACAGCATCTGTCTTCAGGCCCTCGATATGCCAACATCGCCTGGAAAATTCCTCCATCTAAGGCACCTGAAAATTCGTTGTTCTGGAATTCGATTTCGAAGTTTTGATTTTCTATGTCTGGTATCTTTTCTCCAAGCCTGTCCTGTACTGGAAAGTTTCGTGTTGTTGGTAAGTGTGGCCTCTTCAAAGTTTTGAATTTCTATGTCTGGTATCGGCTTTTTATTTATCATCTGGAGAGGTTTTTATTGCGTCAATTCCTTCGTCTAAGTCACTCTGGGACTTGAACTCGAGTGCGTTGGTTCCACCACAAAAAAAAAACTAACCAACCAAGCTAACTGTAGGTCTTTATTTCTTTCGGTGCAGTGTAATTTGTGCATGACTCTTTCTTGTTTCTAGGTGGATTTTAAAAAAAATTCTGCTAGCTTACATAATCAGCTTACTCCAGAAACATTCGGCAGTTGGTAAGTAACACCAGTATTGTTCTTGCGCAGGCAGGTCAAACTTTTATTGCAAGTCAGGACCCATCAGTTCTTAAAGATTCCACAAATCCTTTGGATTTAAGGCGGATTCCTGAATTCAACCATGACACGCTCAAAAAGGTAACCATCACTGGGTTCTGCTCCTCAAAGAGCTTAATTGAGCTAACACGTCAAATTCTCGGGAGCTGCTCCTCTCTGCAATGCCTTGTGCTCGACACCACCAGTGGCTATATTAACACAGGCAGCTGCCCGAGCATGTATAAGGATGGTGTCATGAAAGCCCTCGAAGGTGTCGAGGCTATCCAAAGATATATCAAGGGAAATGTCCCAGCAAGTGTTAACTTGGAAGTTTTGGAGCCCTGTAGCAAGTGCCATATCTCTAAATTGTAGATGCTATGTCATATGCTATCCCATATTTCTAGATTGTAGATGCTATGTCATATGTATCCTGCAAGGTGTTTGCCCGGACACCACAAGGTGGCTGGAGCTTGGAGGAGATGACGTCGCTTGCTGCCACAGCAGGCAGATGCGGTTTGAAGACAAAGAGAAGGAAAAAACATAAGAAAATCATAGCTGTACAAATTGAGCATATCTGTTGGACTGCATCCAAACATGCATATGCAAAATGCAATGTATACATTATACAAGACTTTTCTTCTTATTTGTTCGAATAAACCAGTTGTTACATGTTATTACTATGTAGTTGTACGTCTCCCTGTGGATTCTCACGAATGAAGCTTTCGTCCTGTGAAACGAACAATAATATTATCAGTAAATCAGCCACGACTTAGTTAATTTTAGTTAATTTTCAAATCATCAATTTCTGCACCAGTTCAACCGTCAAGAGTAAAGAATCCGCCTTCACGATGGCGAAACTACGTATTTGAATCTAAGAAGCGTAATAACTTATGAGGCACGCAAGCATAAGAGAGAAAACGTATAATTAGGTTTGAAGGAACGAACTGCCCGTTGAGGGAGGGCTTCTTCCTGCAGCAGCGCGGCGCGGCGGTTGTCGGCGTCGGACGGAGAAGATTTCAGCCGGCGGCGGCTCCGGAGTAGGACGGACGAAGGGAGCGGGCAGCACCCGGGCCAGCGGAGCTGTGCAGAAGAGGCTGCTTGCGCAGATCGTCCATGCTGCTATGCGCCTATGCAAGCCCTTCACCGGAACCATGGACACCGCCGTCCGCCTCGCCGGCCGCGTCACACGGACCGACGCCCGCATGGTCAAGACGGGCTTCGACCTCGTCACCTACCGCCTCAACCTCTACCTCAACCACCTCATCTCCTCCGGCCGCCTAGCCAAGGCCCGGGAGCTGTTCGACCAAATGCCTCAGAACGCCTTCTCCCTCAACCGCATGCTCTGCGGCTACTCCAGGTTCGGAAACCTCCCCGCCGCGGAGGCGCTCTTCCGCGCCGCGCCTCACCGCGACGCCGTCACCTGGACCGTCATGATGAGGGCGCTCACCGAGTACGGGCGTGGCCCCGACGCCGTGTCGCTCTTCCGCAACATGCTCAGGGAGGGCGTCGCGCCGGACTGCGTTGCCGTCAACACCGTGCTCAACGTGCCTGAGTGTGGTGTCGCGACGCTCCATCCCTTTGTCACCAAGCTCGGCCTCGGCACCAACGTTGTCGTCTGCAACACGCTGCTGGATGCATACTGCAAACATGGCCTCCTTGCTGCAGGACGGAGGGTCTTCCTAGAGATGTCGAAGAGGGACTCGGTCACGTACAATGCCATGATTATGGGCTGCTCCAGGGAGGGGCTGCACTGGGAGGCGCTGGAGCTGTTCGCTGCTATGCGCCGTGCAGGCCTTGGTGCCAGCCAGTTCACGTTCTCAAGCATGCTGACTGTGGCAACAGGTATGGCTGATCTCCTACTTGGGCGTCAGATCCACGGTCTTGTTGCCAGAGCTACCTCAGCGCTCAATGTCTTTGTCAACAACTCATTGCTTGATTTCTACTCCAAATGCGACAGTCTTGGTGATTTGAAGCAGCTGTTTGATGAGATGACCGAGCGGGACAATGTTTCGTACAACGTGATGATCGCAGGCTATTCTTGGAACCGATGTGCCAGCACGGTCCTGAAGTTATTCAGGGAGATGCAGATACTCGGCTTTGACAGGTGGGCCTTACCATATGCTAGTTTGCTGAGTGTAGCTGGATCACTGCCTGACATTCAGATTGGGAAGCAAATACATGCTCAATTGGTCCTCCTTGGCCTTGCTTCGGAGGATCTTGTGGGAAATGCCCTGATTGACATGTACTCAAAATGTGGTATGCTAGACGCTGCAAAGGCTAATTTTGCAAACAAAAGTGAAAAAACTGTCATTTCCTGGACCCAACTGATAACTGGGTATGTCCAGAACGGGCAGCATGAAGACGCACTCCAATTATTTTGTGACATGAGAAGAGCTGGTCTGAGTCCTGATAGGGCAACATGTTCAAGCATCATGAAGGCTTCCTCAAGCTTGGCAATGATTGGGCTAGGAAGGCAAATACATTCGTATCTCATAAAATCAGGCCACATGTCCAGCGTGTTCTCAGGTAGTGCTCTTCTTGACATGTACGGAAAGTGTGGCTGTTTGGATGAAGCCCTCAGAAAATTTGATGAGATGCCTGAGAAGAATTCCATCACTTGGAACGCTGTTATTTCAGCATATGCACAATATGGACAGGCAACGAATGCAATCAGAATGTTTGAAAGCATGCTTCACTGTGGTCTTTACCCAGATCCAGTCACCTTCCTGAGTGTACTAGGAGCCTGCAGTCACAATGGCCTTGCCGAAGATTGCATGAAATACTTTGACTTGATGAAACATCACTACTGCATATCACCCTGGAAGGAACACTATTCGTGTGTAATTGATACTTTGGGTCGTGCGGGCTGTTTTGATGAACTTCAGAAAGTTCTGGGCGAGATGCCTTTTGACGCTGATCCAATAATATGGAGCTCCATTCTTCACTCCTGTAAGATTCATGGGAACCAAGATTTGGCTACAGTAGCAGCTGAAAAATTATTCAGCATGGCACCCACAGATGCGACGAACTACGTCATACTATCCAACATATATGCTAAAGCTGGTCAGTGGGAAGATGCTGCACGTGTGAAGAAGATTATGAGAGATAGAGGAGTTAGGAAAGAGTCAGGGAACAGTTGGGTTGAAATCAAGCAAAAGATCTACAGCTTTTCTTCAAATGATCATACCAACCCTATGATAGCTGAGATTAAAGAAGAGCTTGAGAGGTTGTACAAAGAGATGGAAAAACTAGGCTATGAGCCTGACACTAGCTGTGCCTTGCATCTGGTGGATGATGAGCTTAAGTTGGAGTCACTGAAATACCACAGTGAGAGATTGGCCATTGGATTTGCTTTGATTAACACCGCACCAGGGACACCAATTAGGGTTATGAAGAATCTATCTGCCTGCCTAGACTGCCATGCTGCCATCAAGATGATATCAAAGATTGTGAACAGAGACATTATTGTGAGAGACTCACGCAGGTTTCACCATTTCAAGGATGGAGTTTGTTCTTGTGGAGATTTCTGGTAGGAACTTGGCCAGCTATCTGGTTAGATAAACAATAAAAAGGTGCACAATGAATATGCTTATGCATGACCGAAGGTCGACAGGAGCATATATGTCGGGCACAGGTACAGTGCATGTACTTGTCTTAAATGTTAAAGTGAAAGTTGTACAATTGGTTACACTATTATTATTCAATTATGCACAATTTTGTTAGAAATAGTCTATAGGTTCATTGGTTTTCCTTTTGGGGGAACAAAGGTGTCAGTGGTTTCTTTTGCTATTCTGCCATTATGTACGTTGATGAACCCTAGTCTGAGATCCATTTTGCCATGTCAAACAAGGCTTAATCTATTTAAGGCATTATAAACTGCCCTATTTGTTAACAAAACAAGATTGTAGTGTCATGATTCACACTCTCTTTTGTTGCATGACTGGACTGAACATTTCCGATACTTGCTGGCAAACAGTGAAAGAAGTGAGTAAACAGCTTATCTGACGGATATAAGTTAGTTGTACCCCCTCTTTAGTCATTTGGTTTGGGTAACAAGTTTTACCATAGACCATTTCAAAAAAAAAAAAGAGTTTTACCATAGACAATAATTGTTGGGTCAGTGTATATGTAAATCTCTCTTGTCATGTTGATATCCCTTGTAGTTTTCCCTCTTGAGTTTAACTACCATCAACAAGTCCACATTAAGCACACGCTTAATGATCATGGTCATATGGATCGATATGCATTATTGCTGCCATTGTCCAAATTGTCCAAAATTTTAATGCATCCTATTTTGAACTGTACCCAAAGAATTTTGCAGTTTGCAGTTTTGCACAGAACTGAAGACACCCCTGATTCAATTACCACCTGAGGCAGTGACACCATGGCATTGGCCTCACCTGAGACTCCATTTTCCGTATATATTTTCAGGTATAATTGTTTTTCTTTCCTTCTTGAAAATAATGTGTTCTACTAAATTTTTTTGATTCGGGAGCTTCTGTTTGCACTTGCACTGGAAGCATGGTTAGGTTTTAGATAAGGTGAAATGTTTTTTTATTAAAAAATCGAGAAGGTGAAATGTTGATATGATGGGAAACGCGACCGAATCAAGAACAAAAATACAACGATTCCCCAAGATAGATATCATGAGTTTACTTATCTGACAATAAAAACAATATGATGGTTCAGTTTATTCGACATTGTTTTATGGTGAGTTATGAACTATACGATGCACCATCAATGCTACAACTCTGCATTTTTTGAAGTAGTAGTAGTAGTAAGAACAACAACACAGTCCGTGTGATATTGATCTGGAGAAATCATAAATATCTATTCATTGTTTGGAGGTATTGGTGCTGGTCTGAAAAATACGTGGACCTGCAGTATGGTGTTGTTTTTGGCAGTGAGGCAACGTATGAACCGAAGAAACAGAGACGGCCGCACCCGCTCGTATGAACCGAAGAAACAGAGACGGCCGCACCCGCTCGGCCGGTGCTGACTGCTGAGTCTGCTGACTGCTGACAGGCTGAGGCTGAGGCGAGGCCGCGAGGGCTACACCAAGCGGTCTGAGACGGAACACGTCTCGCCATTCACAGCGTTGCGACGCCGTATTGCCGTGCCGTGGACTCTGATTTTTCTTCTCCTGCCGTAGTTACCACAAGTATTAAATTACCATTTTACCTGCTGCTTCTGCCGGCCGTACATCTCTCCGCCTTCTGTCTTTCTCCTCCAGCTGCACGGAGCTGATTGCCCCTTGCTCTCGGATCATGGGCATGGCGGCTTCGCCGGCTTGTGCTCCGCGCCTCGTCCCCGTCCCCGTCCCCGTCCCCACGCTTCCGCTGCAGCACGTTGTCTTCCGCTGCTACTGGTCCCCGAAGCTCTCTTCCAGACGCCCACGCCGCCGGCGCATCTCTGCGGCTGCCGTTGCATCATCGCGCGCTTCCCCTGCGGCCGCCCGGGGCCTCGACGCCGACGACTTCCGCCACCCGCTCGACAAGCAGGCAAGCTTCCTGTCTTTAACAAACAAATTCTTTTCTTTCGGTCCATAAATTCTGTTCGCTGAGAAAATTCGTTCTTTCTTTCTGTCTTGTTTTGCAGAACACTTTGCTGCTAAGAGCAGTTCCTGGGCTTAACGATGTGGGCAAGGCTTTGCTAGGTCACCCACTAACCTTATTCCTCTGCCTTACTAATCCACAGTTAACGTAATAGCCTCGGTGATCAATTCCGTTATGTTCTGCTACTGCAGGGCCGGTCTCCGAGCAAGTTATGGTCCTCCAGAACATTGGGACATCTGTTCTCGTCTCCCCAAACCAGGTATATGCCTGTCAAATTAATCAGCTTAATCTGTTCACTGTGGAATGCGTAAACGTAGATAATATGCTTGACTTACTGGCTTACTGCTGTCATTCACATTGAAGCATATTACCTTATGATTTGCTAATTTTCGCTTGTCCATCACCACAGGTTACTGTAATTCAAGGCACTAATAATGTGTTCTCTCTTTTCAGCTGCCAGAACTTCACCAGCTCCTGGCTGAGGCTGCGAAACGCTTGAACACG
Source organism: Eragrostis nindensis (assembly GCA_012490785.1). Classification (NCBI taxonomy): domain Eukaryota; kingdom Viridiplantae; phylum Streptophyta; class Magnoliopsida; order Poales; family Poaceae; genus Eragrostis; species Eragrostis nindensis. The sequence goes on along the minus strand of JAAXCT010000069.1, from coordinate 564,094 downwards.
GAAGCTCCTGACTTGTACATACGGCAGAATCCTGTTCCTAACGCATACACTTTAGCAATCAACGGGAGAAAGCCATTTATTGTCGTTCACACAAGCCTTGTGGAGCTGCTTACTAGAAAGGAATTGCAGGTACCTTGAAATTGGAAATTACCATTTTATTTTCCGTCTTCATCTTTATCAGATGATAGTTTTGAATTTCCAACGGGTAAATGCCTGTATCTCGGTGCATCAATAGCTCACTGTGTAGGTTTTGTTTCGATTATTAGGCTGTTTTGGCTCATGAGCTGGGTCATCTGAAGTGCGATCATGGTGTGTGGCTTACCTTTGCCAACATACTAACAATGGGCGCATACACTGTCCCTGGTAGGACATTCATCCACATGAATCTTACATGAAAGGCTGGGTAACCCCCTTTAGTAAGGTGCTAATCGGCTGCTGTTCATCTGTTATGAAATACATTCTCTTCAGGTTTTGGCATGGTTGCTGGCTTCCTAGAAGAGCAACTGTACAGGTGGCTACGAGCTGCAGAGCTAACTTGTGACAGAGCTGCTCTTCTTGTAGTGCAAGATCCTAAGGTACCTTTCAGACTAGAAATTCCTTTCTGAATGTAAGTTGAGATACGCACCAGAATTGGCAATGCAATTTATTCCATCCTCGTTTTTTCTCTGGAATTATAGTTATTAGCATGGTGCTGCCAGAGATTGAAATGAATGTTTGTGCAAAAGTAGAAGTCCAAGCAAGTTTTATCATCCAACTAGAAATTTTTAGTGTGTAGAACAGATAGCTGGTCTTAATTGTCATAGCAAAGGGCTAGCTGTTATTGAATTTGACATATAATGGTAACTCTACAAAATTGGTATCATTGCCTGATTCGAAACTCTTGTTTGTCAAGAGGTTGTCATCTCTGTTCTGATGAAACTGGCTGGAGGATGCCCATCTCTTGCCGATCAACTAAACGTGGACGCCTTCTTGGAGCAAGCTCGTTCCTACGACAAGGCTGCGTCGAACCCATTTGGGTGGTACATCCGGTTAGAATTGTTAAAATGAACCTTCAAGCAGGCTGATTGGAAATGAGTACGTATTGGATTGCATTTCCTTATCTGTTTCTTTCCCTGTTGCAGAAATGCGCAAACCAGAGAGCTTTCACACCCATTGCCTGTGATGCGAGCCCGTGAGATCGATGAGTGGTCAAGAAGCCAGGAGTACAAGACCGTAATGCAGAAAATTCTCCAGCTTGGGCTAAACAAAATATAGTTAATGGTGACACATATGAAAAGGTTTGGCACTCATAATCCTTCTTGTTTATTTTCAACATGCAAACATTCTATTCATAATTGTTTGCAGCATATGACTGAATCTATTTGTTCCCTTGCCCCCATTTCTGCAGGACCATCGGGTGTAGATTCTCTGTAGCTTATATATGAAAAGAAAAATGTTTTTGAGTTGGAGTAGACAGATTGTGTTGGAAATCAGATGTATAACTGTATACGTACAGTGTATATGCGTAGTTGGAATTTGTTTGCTTCTATTGTATATCCTCTCTTTTCCCCAGCTGTCACCGTGCAACGATGTAAGCAGAATAATTTTTTTGCGACTAGAATAAATTAATTAAGTGATAGAATAGCAAGAAAAAACCTTTATGTTTTCCTTCAATCACAATGTAAAAATGTTTTTTCCTTCAATTACCCTATTTTGAAGGGGATAGTCTCTTGGCTCTTCGGATCCCATCCCCAGTGCACAAACTCCGGTTGCCCACTACAATCTACAATAAGGGCTCGTATTTGATTCTGGTTTTGAATTTGACCTGTTTTTACTTGAATTTACCGAATAATACACCGGTTGATTTTTCGCCCATACTCCTGCTGTCCTACATGCCAGAGGAACCACACGCTGGGGAATGACTGGCAAAGACACCTGTCTGCCTGTCCCCACCTCGACCGACATCCATCTCGACGCCGGTGCGTGAGGTGAGGTGAGCAGCTGCCACCGGCCACCAGAGAGCAGAGAGGAAAAGGAAGGGCGGGTCGGGCAGGACGATGCCGTCTCCATTGCCGGCGGCAGTGTCACGGGTAGGCAAGGTACTGCCGCCGCTGCCTCCTGCTCTGCCTCCCACCACACCATGCCCATGAGATCCCCTTATGTTCGACTCTGTTTAATTTGATTCCGACCTCGCCGGCTGCAGGCCTTGAGACTCCTCGCTCCGCCGCCGCATAACCTTCGGCTGCTCAAGGCGGCGGCTGCCGGCCTCTCGACGACAACAAGGTTCTCCGTCCCGCAGCGACTGGTCCATGGCCCGACGAACCACGGCAGCAGCGGCGGCCGTCGTCTGCGAGCAAGCGCCACGGGTTCTCCGCAACTATCATCAGTAGTGAGTACTCGATCTGATCCTCTGCTTTCTTCCTCCCCTGCTCTGTCTCACCGACCACACGCGATCCAACGACGCGCTTCGATGGCAGCAATGCGTGGTGCTGGACATCGAGGGGACGACGACCCCCATCTCGTTCGTGACGGACGTGCTCTTCCCCTACGCCCGCGACAACGTCCGCAAGCACCTGGACGCCACCTACGGTACCGACGAGACAAAGGACGACATCGCGATGCTGCGCACCCAGGTCGAGCAGGACCTGGCCGAGGGCGTCGCCGGCGCAGTCCCGGTCCCGCCAGATGAGGCCGGCAAGGACAAGGTCATCGAGGCTCTGGTCACCAATGTCCAGGCCATGATCAAGGCGGACAGGAAGATCACATCGCTCAAGCAGCTTCAGGTACTACGTATTTGCTAGGAGTAGGAGTATAATATGCTGCCACTATCGAGAGTTCCTCTCATTTCAGGTTGAAATATATGTAATGTGACCAGTTCATGAGTGATAATGTTGTGATCGACACCTCCGTGTCTCTCTCCACATGCAGGGGCACGTTTGGAGAACAGGTTTTGAAGGCCAAGAGATCAAAGGTGTGGTGTTCGACGATGTTCCTCCAGCGCTTGAGAAGTGGCATGCCAGTGGCATCAAGGTTCTTGTTTCTCTCAACATGATCTTTAATTCTACCCATAGGTTGATACTTCAGTTTATCCCAAATCGCAAGAAGAAATACAAGTCATCTTAGTCATGCATGATAATACCTGCTTGCCCTTATTTCTGTACCATACATGTTCTTGCAGACCTACATATATTCCAGTGGTAGCAGAGAGGCTCAGAGGCTTATTTTCGGGAACACTACTTACGGCGACCTTAGAAAATACTTGTGTGGATTTTTTGACACAACAGTTGGGTACGTTGTGCTACTAGTACTACGACTAACGCCATCAATTCATTGGAGTAGTATCGTTTGATTGGGACGATTGCTCGTTTTTCTGTCCTCTGTGTAGCACCAAAAGAGAAGCTCGTAGCTACTACGAAATTTGGCAGTCCGTCGGGACAGATCGACCTTCTCAAATATTGTTCTTGACAGATGTGTATCTAGAAGCCACCGCTGCCAAGGCTGCAGGTAACCTTCTCACGACGTTTGCTAGAACATACTCTCAAAAAAAAAAACCCTCCACATTTGTTTGTGTTTAGACTCTCATTGGGAGTGTAAACCATCATACCCCAAGAAATAAACATGCGGACAAGTTGCCTTTGGCTACTTTTCAGCTACTGATTTTGTCATTCATACATTGTAAGCTCAGAACAAACATACTTCACAAACTGGGTTACTTAATTGTCGTTCATACATCATATTCATGCGCTGTCTGAAAATCAGAATGCTCATCTTTCAGAAACTCATACACTGTTCAATTCTTTTTCCACAGGTCTTGAAGTTCTAATATCAATCAGACCTGGAAACGCACCGCTTCCTGAAAACCATGGGTTTCAGACAATTGCGTCCTTTGCAGACATCTTGATATGAATGCTGCATTTTTCACCCAGAAAAAGTTAGACCAAATGGAAACAACGTAGTTTGAAACATTCGCACAATTAACAAATTTAGAATGGTAATAAAGGCAGACAAGTTGGCAGAATGGTTTTCACGACATTGAATGTGGCTTCAAATGAACAGAGTTCCAAAAACCAAAAATACATGGATATTTCACCAACATCGCAGTGTCTATTGTATTCGTGAGATAATCAATGTAACAGTAGTGAGACATGAAGTGTCCAGGTGAAGGATACACGTAAACAGTAGTGAGACGAACCTTTGATCTCCTCTGCATCAACTGCATCGTAACTTTGTATTCACTTTCATTTTCTGATGAAGTCTCCTTCCTAAGTCCATTCAAACAGCAAACAGTGGTACACTCATACCCTGTTTGAAAAAAAATCCCGTTATACATGGGCAAAAGCTCAATAAGCAAGAAATTGTAGAAGAGGGTGACTAATGAACAGAATAATAATCCACAGAAACATGAAAAAATGATGAGTATTATTCCCTCACCTTAGTCTTGCATTTCAACATCTGTGGATTCAAGCTCCATACTGTTTGATTGAATGGAGGCAACAAGATCCTCAATTCTCAGAGGAGCATGCCTAGCAGCATACTGGAACAAAGCCTAAATATACAAAGAAAAACGTAGGAAGATAAGATGAATAGAAATTATTTGAAATATAATGTGCTCTAATGTCAGCGCTTACTTTTGAATGGCTGTCAGCAAAAGCACGAGCACGATTCGGCTTTCCAACAAACTGTAGTTCCCCAATCTGCATCTTTCCATCCACAAGTTTCACACTTTCATCTCTTACAGCAAAGCGAAGCAGGTTCCCTGGTCGCAGGTTTGACTGTAGAATCACATAAATTTAAGCCCCAAACAAATCGAGATAAGAAAACAGACGGTTAATCAGTACATGAAAGGCGGATAAATTGAAAAGGAACCTAAAACTTCTTGTGCATAGACTATAGCGCATCACTAACTCACTAAACAAGCATGGAGATGGGCTGATTCTCCCCATCAGGGCAGGAACTATTCATGTACTACTGTAACCAACAACTGAAAGCGAAATTGGATCCTACATTGGAGTTTACATAGGCCCTTACAATCAGGGGGAACATGAAGATTTGTGGCTCCATATGATGATTACTCATTTTATTTTATTTTACTCTGGGAAATAAGCTGCAATCCAAAGATATACCTTCTGTATGAATTCAATGTCCAAGCTACCAAATACAATAGGAGGATCATCAGATGTAATTAGCTTCCCATCCTCTTGCAACTCCAGCACAATCTGACAGCAAGGACAGTATAATTGTTAGAGGGCAGTCAGAGAGGGAAAAAAACTTCACGTCTCAATTTTCATGAAGGGAATGACCAAATGTGTCAGCAACAATATGAATCGGGAAAAACGAGAAAAAATAACTTACTTGCTGCTCACTTGGTATTTCTCCCTTGCTGTCGGTATCAATAACATACTGGCTACAAGTTTCATCCTTCCATACTAGGGCAAGGGGTGTGATTCCTGCTTGATAATGTGCATGCCTGGAAAGAAAAGAAAAGAAACATGTAAATGCTTGATAGAAGTAGTTAACAGATATATGGACATGACTAGCTAGAAAATATTCATAGAAGGGAATAAGGAACTTACTTGTTGTAAAACAGCAAACCATCTTTGACATAAGGTGTGCTGCCCGAGTATGCCGCTTGGAGACCCTCAAGGGTGCATTCATATATAGGGACAGCACTGAATCTATATCTGTGGTATGTTGACGGAGGATCACCAGCAGAAGTTTCCGAAAGCTTGGAGTTTACCCAGAAAAACCTGAACTCGGCAGTGCAGTCATAGAGGGAATAGCCTCGCCAGCAAATCATATCAATGATATAGTATGTTTCATCAGGCTGCACCACAGGAGCACAACAAAACATCAGCAGCCTAGAAGCAGTACTAAGCAAGTAAAAGATCAAGCAGCTGGAACCAAATTAAAGGTATCACAGTTTGGCTTGGGTACCTCATGAAATATGCAATCGAGGATGGAGTAGGAACTTGCTGGGCCTGAGATGTCTCTCTTTGATCCATTCGGCAGAGCAGAAGGGAATCTGTGAAGGATGGAACCATTACGGACCCTGCTAATTGTCAGGCCGTTGGACGACACGACCAAGCATCGTTTGCCGGCTGGCCTCGCAAAAACATGCCTAGATACACAAAAGAGCATTTGCAATGCTATCAGTCCTTTTATCGAAGTCACTATAAGTTGTGTTAATGTTGTAACTTACAACGCTAAGTATGAAGGCGTAACTTGTAATACTACAAAGATAAATGAACTCATATGGTAAAATGGTGGGGTGTTACTCAAAGAAGAAATTAGCCTAGAGCAACAAAACAGTTGTGGTTCAAATGAATCAAATTGCATTCGAATAGCTGACGGACCAGTCGCGAGCGAGGTGGGGAGGGGCGTCGACCATCCACTCGGGGAGCATGATCTGGCGGGCGAACCACCGGCGAGCGTCGGAGCCGCGGAGCTTGGACGCGGCGGCAGCGACGTCCGCGACGGTGTGATCCTCCTCATCCGCCTCCTCATGCGCGTCCTCGTGATGATGGGAGGCTGCATGAGGGGCCTGGGTGGTGATGAGCGAGCTGGCGAGGGCGCGGGCGCGCGCCTGGGCGTCGGCGCGGCGGGAGGACTGAGCCTGGAGCGCGAGCTCCCGGCGGCGCTGCTGGTCGGAGATCGCCGGGCGCTTGTACGGGCGGCGGGGGTCGTTCGGCGGCGCCATGGGCGTCGTGTCGGCTTGTCTCGCGGCTGTAGGGTTGGTTCAAGGAAAGGAAAGGAAAGAAAACTTAGAAAAGGTAAGGAATCGAACTCGAATGCCGATTCCAACCCATCCCAATCCTATTGGGCTAGTTGGACTTGCCGCCTCTTGGGCCGTCCTGGAGATGTGCTTTGCCTAGATTCCCGAGGACTTCTCTGCCCTGTCCGCCTCGCCTCATCCGACTCTGCCTCCTCTTCTTCGATCTGCCTGCCGCCCGCATCTGCTTCCCCTTCCTCGACGAAACCCTAGCAGAGCCGCAGAGCGTGGTCTAGGTAGGCTGCGCCGGTAGGCTAGACCAGCAGCCGGGGTCTCATGGCGGCGCCCAAGCCCATCTGGGTGCGGCAGGCGGAGGAGGCGAAGCTCAAGTCCGAGGCGGAGACCGCCGCCGCCGCCAAGGCCGCCTTCGACGCCACCTTCAAGGCCCTCACCGCCGCTTCCGGCGGCGGCGAGCAGGAACCGGACCCCACCCCGCCCTCCCCTGAGGAAGCTGCCTCACCGGACTCCGACGACGACGCCCCGGCCCCGCCCGGCCCGGTCGACCCCTCCAAGTGCTCCGCCGCTGGGCCGGGCATCGCTGGAGGCTCTGCGGGATCTCCTGCGACCTTCACCGTCGTCGCCAAGGACCGGCAGTCCCGCAGGATCACCACCGGCGGCGCGCGCGTCCGCGTTCGCGTCTCCCCTGCCGCAGGCGTTGGCGGGGATGACCTCGAGGGCGCCGTCAAGGATAACGGCGACGGCTCCTACTCGGTGACTTACGCCGTCCCAAAGCGCGGCAACTACATGGTCCACATCGAACTCGACGGCTCCCCTGTCATGGGGAGCCCCTTCCCTGTCTTCTTCAGCGCTTCCACTGCCGCAACCTCTGTGCCCTTCACCACCTCAATCCCAGCTGTCTCCTCTGCTTACCCTAACATGGTCAACCAGACTATGCCCAACATGCCCAACTACACTGGCGCCCTCTCAGGGGCCTTCCCCAGCCTACTCGGCCTCATGCCGGGCTCATCCACTGGTTCTTCTGGTGGAATTATTCTTCCAGGGGTCGGTGCCTCTCTGGGTGAGATATGCAGGGAGCACATCAATGGGCGATGCACAAAGGCGGACACTGAATGTAAATTCACCCATCCGCCACAGCAGCTGCTGATGTCGGTGCTTGCCGCCACTTCGTCTGTTGGTGCCCTCGGTCATGCACCCATGGCACCCTCCGCGGCTGCCATGGCAGCCGCTCAGGCCATCATGGCTGCCCAGGCAATGCAGGCACATGCTGCGCAGATGCAGGCCAGTTCCAAGGCCACAGGAGAAGGTTCAGGTATTGTTTCCTCCCTAGCACGTAGGATTTTCACCTTTAGATTTTTTAGGTGGTCTGGTGTTAGAACTTGGATAGGAAAGGTAGGCAGCTGACTGAGATTGTTTGTTTGCATCTCTGGTTTGTTGGGTTCATAATGTTGTACTTCATGTTTTGGTTGGTATTTTTCACTGCCTTGTGCTGGTTGCCATAGATTTTGCTGCTGTCCCTCTTACCTAGTGTCCAAGGCTCCTAGTTTGCAAGCATCTCTGGAACCTCAATGATATCACCCAAAATTTTGTTACTTTCTCAATTATGTTGATCGACAGTGTGCCACGTATTTAGCTAAGGTTACCAGTTCATACCTTTTTATCATATTGCAGACTTAGCAGCCGAGTAGCATTGTTATTGCATTGTTAATAATGTTGTTTGGTGCTGCTAATGTTTTTTATGTTCACTGTATTTTTTAATGATGTGGCTAATATTTTTATATCTGGCTAAGATCCTTGCTCTACCAAGCAATTTTAGTTCTGGTCCTGCAAATTTGAGCAGCTAACTGAATCATATGTTGCTGTTGATTATTTTTCTTTTTTGCCATGGCTTACTACATATTTCCTACCTGGCTAAGATGCTAACTCTACCAAGCAAGTTTAGTTGTGGCCTCTGCAAAACAGATCTGCTAACTGAGTATTCCATTATTTAACTTCTGCTCAAGTTGAAATATATATAAAGTATGCCATCCAAAATTGTAGTATTCACTTAATATTGATTGTTTCCAATGTTGCGAGATGTGTTACTCACTTGATTATGTGTCCTTGTAGGCTCAACAGATAAATCTGATGCTCTGAAGAAAATGATTCAAATAAGCAACCTGAATCCACTTCTCACAGTGGATCAGCTTAAGCAGCTATTTGCGTTTTGTGGTAAAGTTGTCGATTGTTTCATCACAGATTCAAAGCACATGGCTTATGTGGAGTACTCCAAACCAGAAGAAGCTACTGCAGCGCTGACACTCAATAACCTGGATGTTGGTGGCCGTCCGTTGAATGTTGAGATGGCTAAATCTCTTCCTCCTAAAACTAATTTGGCAAATGGTAACTTGCCAATGATGATGCAGCAAGCTGTTCAGCTGCAACAGTTGCAATTCCAGCAGGCTCTGATGATGCAACAGTCAATGGCAGCTCAACAGGCTGCTGCACGTGCGGCCACTATGAAATCGGCCACTGAAGCAGCAGCAGCAAGGGCTGCTGAGATAAGCAGGAAGTTGAAGGCAGAGGGTTTTGGTGGGGACAGCGTGGAAGATAAGGATGCCAAAGGGAAATCAAGGTATTTAATTGTATTTGATTTTACACATGTTAATTGTGTCTGTCTATTATGATATAACTTATGGTCATATTGAGTTTAGCATATTTTTTATCTTCCCTCTGCCAGATACTAGAGCTATAGACAGAAATGGGTGTTTGCTATTAACCTGTGCTTTATTCTGATGAGACGAGGGCAGTGAATGATTTTTGGTTGTTTTGCGTACCTTTTGCTATTTATGTTTTATGTTTTTATATGGTAGTTGTCATGTCGTAGATTCGGGAATATTTGCCTTCCCAGTATTTTGAGAGTTATGGAAAATTCAACTAAGTAGCGTGGAATAAACCTCAGGCGTGTTTCAAATAACAAATAGTTAATGTACCTGTGAGAAATTCATTCATGATTGTATTTATATAATTATATGTTACCTGGCAATAGTAGAGATATTGGTTAATGAACGTGCAGCATAAGTTTTTTTGTTTTTCCTTCCTACATATTGTGTGTTTACCTGACTTGTTTATTTGACCAACAGATCGCCATCACCGTCTACTCGAAGATCAAAGTCTCGGTCACGATCACCTATCAAGTACCGTAGGAGTAGGCGGTCTCGTTCCTACTCACCCCCAATTAGGCACTCAAGGGAGCACCGATCACGATCACCTTCAAGATCTCGCCACTCGAAATATGGTAGTGATCGATCATATAGGGATGACAGGGACAAGTATAGCAGGTCTGGGAGAAGAGAGAGTGATCGATCACGGGATCATCATTCATCTAGTTCAAGGAGAAACAGGAGCAGAAGTAAAAGTCCAAGGCATAAGAAGCCCTCCAGAGCTGATTCTCGGTCACCCAAGCAGCAAAGAGATGAAAGTTTAAGCCCGTCAAAATCAAGGAGGTCAACTCGGGCTGGTTCAAGATCACCACGGCGCCATAAAGGAAGCAAATCATCGCCAACTCGTGATCATTCTTCACGTCGCAGCAGGCATTCGAGATCCAGATCTCCTGACAAAAAGCATCGTCACAGTGATAAGAAGGACAGAAGAAAGTCCGAGATGACAGATGATAAAAGATCTCATAGAAGTAACAGGGGTGAGGACGATGAAAGATCTCTGAAGGAAAGATCTCATAGAGGCAGTAGAGGTGACAAAGATGAAAGATCTGTAAAGGATCCGGTGGAAGATAAAAACGTGGATACTTCTCGTAAGAGGACCTCAGCAATATCTGAAGATGAAATTCTGAATGACAGCAGTAGTAAAAAAGATAAGAAATCTAGGCATGAAGATGGTTCAGAATATGAAGAAAAGAAGGATGCTGCAGCTGACCTTAATGAGCAAGATGGACCTGGAATTGGTGGTCCTATAGGGGGCACTGGAGAGTCCTCTATATGATAATGACCACTCTGTTTAGCCACTGCATTATACAGTTGGCTGATCACAGAATGCTGAAGTGGTGTTATCTTTGTTTCTGATTTAGGAGTTTTATTTGCAGGATATGAAGATCTTTGGAGAACTTGAGTGCTGTTCAACTGAACTTTAAAATGTATTGTTCCTCATTGACTTAACTGACGGAGATTCGCTCCTTAAAGCAAACTTCTAGATGTAAAACTGGAGCTTGTATGGTGATTTCAAATTGTGATGTCGAAACCAACCATATATTTGTCATTTCAGGCTCGTGATTCCATGAAGAGTTGGAGCTTGTTTCTGGGATGTTGATTGAAGATACGAGGAAGTACACACTTACTCAAGTAAAGTCCATATACAAAGGCTATAAACAACTTGTGTGCTAGGCTATGTTTAATTTTGATTGGAATATTTTGGCAAGTGAAATGGCCCAAACATGTTCAACATACTGTAAACAGCTTCTGATGCAATTAGTCAGCTTTTGTTTTTTCTTCTGCATGCTGTTACTACCATGTGTATCTTGTGTTAGTTGTTTGGAAGAGTTTGATAAGCTTAATATATAATCATACTTGGCCTTTGACAAACACAGGCAATTATGATGTAGGTTTTATCTGTTATCTTATGTGCTGCTTATTTTTACCAGTCTTCCTATAATTAATATACATATATATACTGGCATTCATTAGTTTCCGTTTTCTTTGTTTTTTCTTTTCTTTTTGTTCCTTTTGAGTGACAGGGTTCTGCCTCAGACGCCAGTAAATGACTAATGTGAGGCAACTGACCCGTTATTCGAATGGTGTGCATAGCTTCCAAAGATAAGCAGGAAATCTTCAAACAATTGCTTTCCTTGCATCTTTCTTCTTTGTTTTCTTCATTTTATTTTTTCCGCTTTTGTTTGTTCCCTACTGTGATTGGTGATTGGTGCTGTCATACCGGGAAACCTGTGCAGGTTTTGGGATTACCAATGGAGTAATTTTTTGGGTGGGTCGGTAACTTTATTAAACGACTACGGTCTTTAGAACAAGGTATGAGTTTGTGCCATAGATGTAACATATAATGATATTCTCTTGCTCTTGGTTAGAGTAGCACCCCATATATCTAGGGAAGTCCTGAATCCTGATATTTGCATGTGTTTTGGCCTCTATGTTGTGCACCCAGGTTACCTCTTTAGTCTTTCATCTTAGTTTGTAGGATTTTGTTTCACAGTCTGACACCTTGAGAAGTCACTGTTCGTCCTCTTTACTTCCTTGGTTCTTTTTCTGCTTTGTTTGTATAGGAGGATAAATACTGGTCGATGAATTAATGGAGATGGCATCTGTCAGAAATGAAGATTGTGTTCTGCACGTAGCTGCCAGTAAACTACACGTGATTTTTTCGAGTGCCTTTTTATATCAACTAGGGGCTCCCGGATATATCTTAGGGTAGAGCACTAAGCTTGGCTGCCTTTTATTCATTTGTTCTTTTGGCATTCTATGTGAAAATCGTTTAACTGTTCATCTCATAGAAATTCCAGCATGTCATTTCTTTTGATAATGAAATTGGTTAATCCATTCAAGATGGAGTTTTTAGATTAGTAGCATACTACTTCGAAGCAAGCATTTGTTGGCTTTGCTTCTTTCAAAGTGGTGGTGTGTCGTCGAGTGCTGGCTGCACTGCCGCTCCATATTTTTTATTTTTTATTTTTTGGGTGAAAAACTGCCGCTCCATGCTAAGTTAGAGATAACTCGTTATGTTTTTATGCCATTTATTTTCAAAGCCAGATATGTAAAACACGAACTCAAGAATCAAACTCTTACACTGCAGGGAGAAACTCCATCGTTTGAAAATATAGAAAAAGCTGCCGCATTTTTTTGTGATGGGAAGAGAAGAAAATAAATAAGAAAAATCAGTTTTGTATTGGAGTGATTGATCCATGCGGGCATCCGTCATGGTCTGTAGAAGTGGATGGATAGTCGTTTTAGGGGCAGGAGAAAAGAATGTAGTTGATGGCCTGCACTCAAATTTCGTTTCGGGCGTTTGTAATAACACACATTAACACGTACAAGTTGGTATGAATCGTATCAGATCCGATAGACGTGCATGCAAATGTTATAAAATTGGCATGATTGATGAAGGGATCAAATTATATACCAAACAATTCGATGATGAGTGTTGGCATCTTCACCAGTCATTTCATATTAAGTCTTCATGAAAAATAATGCTGCTTGGATGAAGGCTGTTAAGTATTCATAGGGTCGACGTTCTTGAGATTAACCTGTGGAAGTAACTCCCCTTTTTATTTTTTATTTTTTTAAAATCAACGCCCCTTGTTTTTTTTAATCAACGCCTCTTATTCAGTAGCTAGGGCCAACAACCATGAACAATGTAGTGATTGGAAGAAACCGATGCAAATGATCTGATTGACCCGGCAGATTTCAATTCCTCTATTGAGTTTCTTATATTGCAGCCTTTGAGACTATTATATAGAACAGTTTGTTTTCAAATGGCTCAAATGTAGAGTGGTCTTGTGCAACATGGCTCAAGGCTGAAATAGCTTCTAAATTTGGAAAGTCGTAAAGAACTTAAAAAAATAATAGAAGACTCAAAATGAATTGTAACTCAACTGTACTTTTGTTGCGAATGAATAATTCAAGTATATATGTGGATTAGTTATGTAATTTTTCACATATCGAATTTTGTTTATCTTAGCCGCAAAATTTGTTTATGTTGCAAATACTCCCATATTATGAACACCATTTTTTTCTGGATTTTAAAATCATTTTATTAGGATTTAAAGTTTCAGAATATTTCGACCTTAGGGTATGTCGCCATATCAAAACCACATCACCCCAAAAATCTCTCAAAGTCAATAACAAAGGATTGTTCAAAAGTGAACTGTTTTCATTGAAAGGTGAATGATTTTGTAGTTGAGGATTGAAAAACTCACCGAGCTCATAGTTGAATGATGTAAAATGGTATTTTATTTTCGCCGGTTACTTTAACATGTGCCAGAGTCCAATTGTCTCAACGGGTGGTGTAGAATCATAGGATCAGGAAAATGTCTCTTTTGAATAAATTTATATCCTTTGGTGCCAAGATTAAACAAAGAGATTTTAAATAAGCACTATCCTTATTGTTTTTCTCAGGGTGGAGTATGTAATGCGTGCAGATGGCATATTCCACGAACTGAGAAGCAACCTGATTGTGCATTTGTGCATCGAAGGGACTCCAATAATTGGTCTCGTTCTCTCGTTGTCGCAATGTAATTTCCGCTTATGTATCCGGAAAAAAAAAAACTGGACAGCCAGCCGGCCGTCTCGTGCTCCATCAGCATGTGCAATGCCGGATACGCACGCACGACGTGAGCGTTTCAGCATACAGTTAACCAAGGACGTGAACATAATCCATCTAGAAGCATTTCCTTTTCATTCGTGCGAATATCTCATTTTATATTGTTCATAGTTCAAGCATCCTTCGTCAAGGCAACTAGGCTTTCATGTATGTATGATAGTGCAATTTTGGAGGAAGATATCGGCCAGCTTGTATAATTAAAAAAGCAAAAGTGTCCAACGTCCAATGGCTTGAATGGGGGATTGTATATTGAAGTCGGCTATGCATCGCGTGACGAAACAAACCGGATACTCCAAGAAACAGTCATCAAACCCTTATCACGTTATAAAAAACAGAGCAACGCATATGTTAAAGTACACGTATATGTTGGTACTTATTTTTCTTGGAAAAGCGTATGTCTATTTTGTGATGTTTCGCACTGGTAGCCCAGAGCGTACTATAGACAACAGAGACATGTACGATAATGAATTACATGATAACGATGTGTTAATGAGATACAAGTAATGCACATTTCTTTTTTTTTAAATGAGTAATGCACATTTCTGCAGTAATAGATTAACAATAGTCAAAGGAAATTTGGTTTGGTTTGCTCTTTTAGTTTCAAGGGAAATGAGAAAATGGGAATCAATGGAGCTAACGGGAATGAGTAAATTATATATTCTTTCTTAGAAAATAAGTAGATCTCTAGTCAACATTGAAGTGGCAATATTAACAAACGAGCAATTCTATGGTGCTTGAAGTTAATTGTAACCGTTCGTTTGGTCAGATTTAATGTTTAAAAATAGGAAAAAACCCAGTAAAAGAAATTTTAAATTGTGAATGGGTACCAAAAAACGGTGGGTCAAGTACTAATTACAATTATAGATGGGAGGTTCCTCTCCAGCACCATAGAAAAAGCCCAAACATAAATATTGGTTGCTCGCTCAACCAAAAAAAAAAAGGTGAGCCTTGGAGAAAAATGACAAATGTGTTTCCACCAAGGATTTTGTTGCAAAGACTTCGACAAGAGTTGGGAAGAACTTTGAATATCACAAGACATGAAAAACGTACTCTCTGTGTTCAAGTTTACATGTCGTTTGACTTTTTTCATCTCAAGTTTGACTGCTCGTCTTATTCAAAAATTTATGCGTTAAATTTAAGTCATTCTCGAAGAACTATATTAATAAAGCAAGTCACAACAAAAATATGATATTTTGCATAATTTTTTGAATAAGAAGAGCAGTCAAACTTGAGATGAAAAAAGTCAAACGACATGTAAACTTCAACGAGAGTACTATATCTTCATCAGGCTAGCAGATGCGTACCGTCTGTCTCACTCTGTAGTAGGTCCCACTCTTCTTCTTTCTTTTCAAAAAGATATCTATCCAGAGTGTTAAATTGTTAATAGCCGCGGAAACCAAGGCGTGCTCTACCGAAACAATCCCGAGCAAGCAAAGCAAAGCAAAGCAAGAGTGCGAGACGCACCACATGCCCCACCTCGCCGCCACCACTCCCACTTCCTCCGCCGCCGCCGCCGCGGTGGTCCCCGCAGCCCGCCCCACGGGCGCCGGCCGCGTCTCGTTCCCGCGACGCTCGTGGTCCGCCCCGGGCTCTCAGCCTTCAGCGCCGCGACTGGACCTGCGCGCGCGGGGCGTCCGCCGGGGCGACGGCGGCGGCGTGTACACGGCGACGGACGAGGAGCAGGAGCAGCGGACGCAGCGGACGTTCTATGATCTGCTCGGGATCTCGGAGGAGGGGAGCGCTGAGGAGGTCCGCGCCGCGTACAGGCGGATGGCGCTCAGGTACCACCCGGACGTGGCCCCGCCGGGCGCCGCGGCGGAGAACACGCGCCGCTTCATCGAGGTGCAGGAGGCCTACGAGACGCTCTCCGACCCGAGTCGCCGCGCCAGCTACGACCGCGCGCTCGCCCGTGGCGTCTGCCGCCTCGCCTTCTCCGGGCCCCGTTCCGGCCGCGCCTACCACCACCACCAGGTGCGTCGCTGGTCTGCTCCAGCCTGTCTCTCCCCTTGCTATGGCCTCCAAATCTCCGTTACTCGTAGTATTTGGCAATTGCTTTGACTTGCCACCACTTGTTGCATTGCATGCTACTCCAACTGCCAAAGGGACAATCTTTACCAAGGATGGCGCGTGATCTGTGGGTACTTCTTGGGTTGAAGTTAGATCCCCGACCAGGTTTTTAGTTGTACGTTCTGAAGTTGAAAGGGAAGTTCTGATAAGCACTGAAATCCACTACCGCATCAATATTTGTCAATTTAATTTGTGCGTGAAGCAAATTTATTCGAATCTCAAATACGATATGCAAAAGTTTCTTGACCTGGAATTCGTTGGAATTTCGACGTAGAGTGTTTGCAAAGTTAGGATTTGTTTTATGCGACCTGCGAGGACTTATTGCTTATAGGTCGTAGGATCTGAATATTTTTGTTGCTTTGATTATTATCATTTGGAAGCAGTTTCCTTGATTTGGTACTAATCCTTCATAGGAGAATCTAGGTGGCCCTGATTAATGCTTGTTAATGAAGTTGTTAAAGCATGGCTTTCACATGTATTCTCATAGCTAGTGGTGTCCTATTTATCCTACCTATAGAGCCAAATTTTGATTACGCTGTAGGCTTTAGCTTGATCAACTCTTTATCCTATGCCGTATTAATCAGTTGCTAATTTGATTCCCCCGCGCCCCCCCCCAAACCAAGGCTTCACTGCAACTCTATGAATATTGGGTGTTTGAGCCTGCCTTGAGCTTTTGTCCATGTTGACATGCTGATAAAATGCGCTGCTGAAGAAGTAAATATACCAAAGAGCAAGTTGAGATTCACCACTCTTTTGACATGCTTACGTATGGATAGGGAATGGCTAGGAATTTTCCCAAGTGTGCAGCAGGGCATGGATAACAAAGAAGAATTGGGAAGTCACTTTCACATGTGTTGTGTAGAAAGCAGAAGATTACCTGGCCAACAATTTGATAAGTAGTGCCTTACGTGTAAGGCTGAAAATTGACGATGAAGATTTATCTTCCGATTCTAATGGCTTGTATGTACTCTCAGCCGAGAATCATTCATTACTTTGAACTTCCTAAGCTGACTATGTCCATGACAATTGTAAGGCGTCAGCCATCTTTTATTATTCTATTATCCAAGTGTCAACTCTGTCATGCTTTGTTTCCATTTCCCCCCCAATAACCTGCTATCCATTTTAACCATAGGACCGGGAAGATAAATCTGCATGGAGAAGATCTTGGCAAGACCAAGTTGCGGAGCTGAAGAGGAGGAGCATGATGAAGGATTCAGAAGATAACCTGTCCTGGGGGGCTAGAATGCGGAGAAAAAGGGCCGAATCATCATCAGTTGAATAATTGTGAAAGTAACCCTTCCAGTGCATCTGAACCAAAAGTCTTTGGTAGGCACGATTAGGTACTAAGTTGTGTATCCAAAATGAGCCTGTGGAAACCCTGCAGCTAGCTTATATCAGATACGCCTACCAAGTAGTATAGTAGTAGTAGCCGTAGCAGCTGCATCTGCCAGGGTTGAAAAACGGCAGCTCCTGGGTAGTGGCTGCTGAGTGCTGACCTCCCATGGCCATAGTACATATAGTTGAGTAGCTGGATACTTGGCTGAATGTAAAGAGACCCAACTTTGCTTCTGAAACTTGTCTGGTCCAATGTAAATACTTACGAAGAACAAGCAGAAAATAAGCATGCTAGCTCTTTTTCAGTTTTGGGTGTGAATTTATTTCGGCTCATTTTCTCTACTTATCTGTTGTTTTTCTAGTGATAGTAACTTTATGGATATTGGAGGTGGTGATTTTCTATGTCGTTGTCACATAGGCGTGACTTCGATTATGAGCGCAGTTGAAGGTGTTGATAGAAGCTGTGCTGTTGGTTTGTTATTTCTGTTTGCAGCTTACTGTACGCAATTGATTGCTGATGGCGATGGACACCGCCTGTTTTGGGAGGATGGCTAGGCAGGCAGTGGGATTTCCGGTTTCTTAGCTTTTGTGACTTGAAATTGGTAGCTTCTTAGATTTTCCGAGTTGGAAAGATTGGTAGTGATAACTATCATTGTTGGATGGTAGACGAGTGCAGCCTAACATGTACCTTTCCGGATAGAGAGAGGCCAATTTTGTTTGTCCATGCTGATGACGCAGGTATTGCTTGTCCTTCTGTCTGATATATTCCGCCACTCCTCTTCCCACCGTTAATCCGCGCTCACCTACTGTAAAAAAACTAGTGCTCCACAGTAACCCGAAAAGCCAGTCGTCGGCTGGCAGCCACCTAAAGGCAAGGCATCGTTTTCAAGCTGTAATTCTAATCCAAGTATCCAACTACCACCTGCACCTGCTGCTGCTTCGTTTCTTCTAGTAGTCTTTTGTTCGCCATAATAATCAAGGCCGTCAAGGTTCTGAAGATGGAGAAGGAAAGGCCAACGTTGGGACGTGTCCCTTCCGATTGTAGCTTCAACTGAGCTACTTCCATGTGGAAATTCTGCGTTCAATACTAGTTCTCGGGAAGTGACCTTCGAGATAACAGGCACCAGTTCTTTTCCTGGCAGATAACAGGCACCAGTTCTTTTCCTGGCACAGTTCTCCTGAGGCAGCTAGAGTAGGGCCCGTTTTACACCCTGGGCTTGATGACAACCAAAGCTTTTCTTCGAGATATAGTAATAGATTATAACTCTAATTGTAGAGTCCTCATGAAACTCATATGTATTGCTCCTTATGGGACCTGTTATCAATATAATTCATATTCATAACAGCTTTGACTTAGAACAAGGACAAATGCCAATATATATAGCTTTCGCGCTAAAAAAAAATCAATCCAGTTTTGTAGCGCTGGCGTGCTTGACTAGCTCTTCTGATGTTTCATGTTTGATGGCTTATTGTTGTGAAAGGATTTGGCTCCACGGTCTATTGATTGCTAGAAAGTCAATTCCTTTATCCTTTTTCAGTTCTGCATTCTTACGGGTCAGTGTCTAGCGTATGATATAGAGATCAACACCAGTCACCATCGCATTGTTTAAGGTCATGTTTCAGACCATTTTGATATCCTCGGAATTAATCATTATCATTTCAGCTGCTTACCCCTCTAGTCTTCTAATTCGCTCGTCATTTTGAACATTGATATGGTATTCAAAACGCAACTTTCAACATGACTTTATTAGGATAAGTTTATAAAATCAAACATACATGATATGTGTTTATAAACTAAATACTTTAAAGTCAAAGATTTAAAATGTTGACTGAAACCTTTTCGAAAGCGACAAAAGATTGGCATGAATTTATCAATATAAAACATTGACTTAATGGTTATACTTAAAATACATTATTGCAATAATAAAGAATATATTATGAGAGTACTTTTCATAATAAATCTGCCAACGTTGTCGATTGTCGATATGATGATATGATTTATTACTCTGTTCGCCTTTTTATATATGCGACCCAATGGAAGACAGAACCGTAGGGAGTACTAGTATTATTCGTCCATACAATCAAGTGTAACTTACAACAATGGTAAATGGGCATACATTAAAAATAAAGGTAGTGGTTCCCATCAAACGGTGACAAAGTGAGCTTTTAATTTATTTGGTCTTCACCTTTTCACCTTGAAAAGCTGCACATATCTTCTTCCAGGACCTTATGGCGATGAGCATTGGTATCACAACCCACGGACTGTTGTCAAGGATGAAATACACCCAGAAGTAGGACGGACTAGCCCAGAAGTTGAAGCCGTCCAAGTAGGCAGTACTGTAGTAAACCAGGTAATAGTAGAGCTGACTCAGACTAATAGCAAACTGGAGAATATGGCTGTAGGACTTCCGGGATGCGATAGCGTAGCTGCAAGCAGTAAACTTGTGGTGAGATAAAACGAATCCGAAATCATACAATGAGAACGGTCGAGCACTACAATATGAACAAAGAGTGATGCTCTGACATGAATCCCAAAACAGAACGAAATCTGAAGAATGCTATCACACATAATGACTAAAAAGGGCACATATATGCATGTTGGACAAGAAACAAAATAGATTGCATATTTCGAAGGAAGTTAACCCCAAGATGAGAAGACATACACTGCAAGTAGTGATGCAGGCCCTTTCAGTGTAGTGGTAATTCCTACAAGCGTCACAATCGTGGAATCCCTAGCAGCATACCTCTACTGTACTCTTTCCCTGAAAAAGAGCAGAACCCAGCCACTGTCATTACAACTGAGCAAGATAAACGTTGATTTTTGGGACAACAATATTACCCGGTGATATCCAGCAAAAACTTACAGACTTCATCGAAGAAATTGGGGTTTTCCTTCCTGAAAAAGTCAGGGGTTAAGACGTAGGGCCCCTCCATGATTATGTGGGTCAATCCGGTGAATGTCCACCAGCACATGAGCAAGCGTTCGGTCTTTGAGAATCTGCCATGTTTTCCTGCAAGGAACCACAACAAGACTTGAGCTATGAATTGTACTATAGGATGTAAAGACAAATCGATCAATTCTGAACCGCAAGTCGCATCCAGTTCCATCAACAGTCTTGGGTCTTATGTAAACATGAGGATAGAGTATTAGGTGATTTTCTTTTAGAAACTACTAGGAGATTGATACATGATGAGGATAGAGTATAGGGACCGGTTACCGGAGATGTGCCAGATGGCAAGGGCGAGGAGTAGGCCCCCGCCAAAGTATGGCACGAGGATATCGATCAGCGACAACTGCACTGGCACGAACCCGGGCAGCTCCAGCTCCGCCGGCGAGTAGGGGTGCCCCATTGCCGCCGCCTCTCACCTCCTCGTTTTTCTCCTCGGCCTCGCCGCAGATGATCTGCATGGAGTGGCCGCAGCTGCAGCATATCTTGGATTTATAACTGTCGCAAAGCACTTACCTGGCCAGTAGGCAACTCTTTTGCCATTCTCCCTGATCAGCGAAGCATGGCCTCTTCATTGTGATGCTCCCTGGTTATGCTGATCAATGGTTTTATTAAAGCGTGGCTTTCACATTTATGCACCCTGATCAATGAGTTTGTTAAAGATGGTTTTCACATTGCCGTTGCTTGAGGTCATTCTTGCCTGGTTATTCAAGCTAAATCCTGACTGCTCTGGCTTCCATCAACTGGGTACTCGGGGTGTTTGCCAACGCCATGCAAGATCTGGATCCTTTTGGTGTTAGGACTACATTATTTGGAAAATGCATTTTTCCTTGATTGGGTGTTAATCCATCATAGGAGTTCACATCTCTGTAATGAATAGCGAAGCAACAATTAAACGAATATAGGCGGCCCTGAGCAATGCCGATCATTGATGTTGTTGTGAAATATGGCTTTCACATTACCTTTACTTCAGGTCATTCTTGTCTGAGCTCCAGCAACACTACAATATCTCTCACCCCCAGTGTTACTTTCACGTGGCCGACGACTTTTCTATCTCTTTAGTAGGCTTTTTAAGTGGAGGGTTGCATTCTAGTGTAATCTGAAAACTTGATATTTTCTAACCAAAAAATTTGATATTCAAAAAAGTATATAGCAAATGAGCTAAAGCGCCATCCATTTATAATTGAAAGACTCATAATTAACTATGAGCTATATATTGGTGTGCCAAATATTGGGAGCAATAGGATCTGCGCTGATTATGCAATTTTAAAACAGTTCCAAACGCAATATTGGATCAAACAATAGGGGACCGTAGCATAAAATTTTTATGTCTTGGCATAGTGATCACTCTCTCTATTGTTAGCCTTGCTATTTTTTTAAAAAAAAATGCATGAGAGTTGTGTATTTTTGTGTTAAGAAGAAATTGGTCGATGATCCTTTACATAACCGGTGCGCGTTTGGGGCTGCTAGGTAGTCTTACATGCAAGGTTGGTGCATGAAGTGCGAGAAGACATTTGTTTTGCTGACAAGACCACGAAACCAAAACTGTTGTTGCCGTCCTCGCTTGATCTGATCTTCCTGGTCGAGCAAGCGCTGCAGCCTTGCCGTTGCTGGTTCCTCTGTTGCTGAAGAACTTGCGATGGTTGCATGCTGTTGCAGCAAGAAAAGCATGGCGCCTTGGTGGTCTATTTCTAAAAAAAAGACACGTAACCCGATGTCGACATGGACGTTTACAGCAAGAAGTGGCTACAGGGGCAACAGGAAACAGTAGTTGCACATGAACGAGCGAGCGCCCAGCGCAACGGGCTCGTGTCACGCCGCTAACGAGCTGCTCGATCGCCGTCGTCGGCCGGGGCGGCGGTTGCTCTAGAATCCGCGCATTCTACTGCATGTCAGCAGCTGTTTTTGCCGTTTCAATGAATGAGCAGGATACTATCCTGGTGTAAACGGACAGATCCAAGTAGGAAATCTTAAAATTTGGCACGCGGGGCATCTGGTCGTGCTGACTGCCGATTTAATTCGGCCCGAAAGCTCAAACGGAAGAAGGATTTGGCTGGAAAATTAAGGAGAGGAGTGAATATTGGAGCTCAACTAAGCAACAACTAATGATGGGTGTCTGCTTGGTCACTCACTGTATTCCGTACCTGAAAGATCAGCGAGAGCTGTCACTCCATTTCCTCGTGGGCTTCGACGCCGGCATGCAAGACGCGGCCGTGATCAAGAGCTCGGGCAAATGGCGGGCCGTCCAGTTCGCCGCCGTGATGCTGTGCGTGCTCCTCTACGCCCCGCGCTTCTCCTTACCCACCGACTTGTTGGCGCCCATGTGGCGCGTCGGCAGCGGCAGCGACGAGGAGAAGGACGGCGTCGGGCTGGATCTTGACAACCAGGTGGGCTCCCCGTGCTCGTCCATGCCGGCCCACGCCATCTGCTGCGACCGCTCGGACGACAACGCCGACGTCTGCTTCATGGCCGGCGACGTGCGCACGGACGCCGCGTCGCTGTCGCTCCTGCTGTTCCCTCCGCCGCCGCCGGCATCCGGAGCCACCGCCACCTTGCAGGAGGAGGAGCATATACGGCCGTACACGCGCAAGTGGGAGAACAAAACCATGGCGACCATCCACGAGGTGCGGCTCCGTTCGGCGCGGCCGGAGGAGGCCGCGCGCGGCGGGCGCCGGTGCGACGTCCGGCACGGCGCGCCGGTCCACGTGGTGACGGCGGGCGGGTACAACGGCGGCAACTACTTCCACGCGTTCAACGACGGGTTCCTGCCGTCCTGGCTGACGGTGCAGCACCTCCGCCGCCGCGTCGTGCTGGCCGTGCTCGCGTACGACCCCGCGTGGGCGGGCAGGTACGCCGAGGTCATCGCCGGCCTCTCGGACCACGCCGTCGTCGACCTGCTCGGGGACAACCGGACGCACTGCTTCCCCGGCGCCATCGTCGGGACGCGCTTCCACGGCTACCTCACCGTCGACTCAGCCACGCTCCGGGACAACAAGACCATCGTCGACTTCCACCGCTTCCTCGCCGGCGTGTACGGTTCGTCTCAAGCCGAGACAGCACATCAGCAGCGGCGGCTGCGGCCACGGCTAGGCATCGTGTCGCGCGGGGGCACGCGCGTGATCGAGAACGAGGCGGCCGTGGCGCGGCTCGCGGCGTCCGTCGGCTTCGACGTGGAGATCATGCCGGCGGCAAAGACGAAGACGCCGCCGCTGGCGGCGACGCACGGGACGGTGAGCTTCATGGACGCGCTTCTGGGCGTGCACGGCTCGGACCTGACGAGCTTCCTGTTCCTCCGCCCCGGCCGCGCGGCCCTCGTCCAGGTCGCACCGCTGGGCATCGCCGAGCTCTCGCGCGACGTCTTCGGCGCGCCCGCGTCGCGGATGGGTCTGCGCTACGAGCAGTACGACCTGCGCGCGGACGAGAGCTCGCTCAGCCGCAGGTACGCGCCGGACCACGTCGTGGTGGCCGACCCGGAGCGCGCGAGGCTGCGGCAGGGGAGTGGGGACGAATGGGACTGGGACTTCATTGGACGCGTCTACATCAACGGCCAGAACGTGAGCCTGGACCTCGCCAGGTTCGGCGAGACGCTCGCCAGGGTGCACTCGTGGCTGCTGGAGCAGCAGGTGATCGACGGCTCGTGAGTCGTGACGCGGGTGGCAGGCTTCGCCGTGATTTTCAAGTTTGTTTTTCCTTAGCAGCATTTCGTTATATAGTCGGGAAATAATTGTTCATCCAGCAGGGATCAAATGCCATGATGCATAGCGAGATTTGCTTTGTTTCCTTAATCCTTCTGCAGATCAAATAGTCTAAGTTACACTGTGGTTCGAGAACTAGAGAATCTCAAATTGGCAGCTGAATAATCTTATGGATACCAAATCAAGGCATTCAAAGCAACTGAAATTGAGCCAGCATATTTCGCAAGAAAGTGAATAAACAAGAGAGTATGTCGAAGGACTTCGTAGATTTTCTTTTAGGTTCTAAAAAAAGGGTTCACATTGTTGAGGGATAGTTTAAATTCGTCCAGAAAATAGTGATCATGTGCACACATGCAAAAGCAACATATAAAAGTCATGTTAGCCCTTAGAATCGAAAGCTTTGATCCCTTCGGCTGGCTGCGTGTTGGTTGCTAGTTGCTAGAGCCATATATGCCACCGTGAGCTCTATCCTCAGTTTTTTCTTGATTATAAAATCAATTCAAACAACGCCAACTCCATTGATGAGAGACAAAAAAAAAACCCTTAAAAAAGCAGTAAATTTCACCATTTAGGATCACCATCCTAGATAGATATGCCACAGACAAGAAACTCCGATATTAACGAACATGCCCATCTCACATCCACCACCGCCATCCTAATCTCCGACGGGGGAAAACTTAACCTAACTCTTTCGCAATAGTTGAGTAGTGCTAAATTTCCACATGCAAATACGATGAACTTGTCACCGTCGTCCGTCGAGCTTGTCGCTGAACCCGTTGTCATCTCCTTCACCCGAATCGTCATGGAAAAATACAAATCTAACTAACATCCAGATGGATATCACCGAAAACCAAACTCTCGCTAGATCACGGTCATGGTCATGAAGAAGCACGACAAGACAGAGGGGCCGAGTACCTTATTCTCTATCGGTGATAACGCTTTCGATCACCATCACCGCCGAGACGTCTCCTCCTCCACTGTTCATGCCAACGAACTTGACGACACCGCACCGTCACCGCCACACCCTTCAACTGGACCTCTAGAGGAAGCCTAACCCTAACAATTAAACTGCGGCTGTCGCCAAAAGCGACCACCGCGGAAATATTAACTGTATAATCCTAGGAGCAAACAGAGCAAACGTCGAGGTGTCAGGGCCTACCTCCTCTGCCGACAGCGAGGCTGCCGGGGCGAGGGGGCCAGCCAATTTTACTTGTTAGTCGCCGCACCGCCTCTCGCTGGAGCCTTTCCGGTGAAGGCTTTGCATGAGTCTTATCCTATTTTGTAGCCCAAAGCTATTAAACTTTGTCGAGAAAGATAACTGGACGTGTGATTTGAAAAATTTTAATAACTATCGAAAAGTAAACATGAATCTGACATGTTCAAAATTCACACTAGGAGGGCATATGCCTCTATGCTATAAAATCAACACTCCTATCAAAAAAAAGAAAAAAAGTCGTAAGAGAACTGTCCAAACAACACTTCGGGAGTAAAACATATCGTTCCTGCCATATATACATAACATTTTATATGGTTACTATGATCAACCCAAGGTGTTAGTCCTTGTCAGCAAATAGACATTTTAGGCCGGGCCGAAAATGTTTGGGTCTCATTGGATAAACTGGCAGGCTTCGAGATGGGTCTCATCCAACCTCAATCGATGGAACTATATGGGGGTGTTCAAATGCTTTGTGACATCAGGCCGATATAGCCGTAGTGGGCTGGACTATGGATGCAAAGTCAGGGCCCGCTTAAGGAATTAGGAGCCAGACCTACGTGGGCTGAGATTGCTGGAATTGTTGATTAGGTTACGTGCGTGTGGAAACGGAAGGGAGACGCTCCCGTCCCGTCCCGCGTCCCTCCTTTTTGGCGCCAAAAGATCCGAGTTTTTGGCGCCAAAACCCGCCGCCGCCGCCTCTTCTCCCCCGCGCCCCCTCTCACAAATCCGCAAGGACGCGGGCACCTGGAGACGAGAGCGTAGATGCAGCCAGCGACCACCATGCCGGGCCAGCGCACCTCCGCCGCCGCGCGCCTCGGCGGCCCCATCACCCGCCGCCACGCAGAGCTCCTCCTCCAGAGCGGCGGCGGCGTCTGCGTGAAGGACCTCCGCATCCGCCGCGTCGTCCCGCCCGCCTCCCCTTCTCTCAACTCCTTCCCTGTCTGCGCCGCCGCCGAGAAGCCTGGACCCATCGAGAGCACGCCGCCGGAGGCCGTATCAGCGGCGGCCGAAGACCTGGAGCGGAGACCGGTTAGTCTTCTTGATCTGCATGGTACCTCATGGCATCGCTTGCCTCTACCCGGTTCCGGCCTCTGATTCCCGTTTTGCTTTGCCGGTGGATCGATCAGGTGCTCCCGCGGTCCAAGCTCGTGCGCGACCCTGGCTCGTTCGGGTACCGGCGGCTGCTGCCCTTCCTCAACCAGATGGTCAACAACGGTAACATTCACTCCGACTTTTGACTCATCATTGATTCATCTTCTTCCGTCTGGTCCGGCTCGCATTTCTTGTT
Source organism: Eragrostis nindensis (assembly GCA_012490785.1). Taxonomy (NCBI): domain Eukaryota; kingdom Viridiplantae; phylum Streptophyta; class Magnoliopsida; order Poales; family Poaceae; genus Eragrostis; species Eragrostis nindensis. The sequence continues at coordinate 537,519 of JAAXCT010000069.1, read as the reverse complement.
CTTATGCTGTGTCCTCGCCTGCCCATTTATGTTTAGGTGGTTCAGATGGATCGAACTGCAACGAAATGCCGTCGGAATACACGTCTGCGAACCCAGCGAAAGTTCTCAAGCGATCTCGTATTTGGTTGGTTGATCAGTCCGCAGATGGGGGTTGCCTCGAATCTGATCCTCTGGAGCCTGCAGAGCAGGTGGTGGTGAAGAATGGAGGAGGGCCTGAGATGAAGGATGGATGTGCCTTTGTCGAGGAAGAAACCAATCCTGTTCCTCATGACCTTGAGGGTAGCAAGCCGGTGAGTTTGATATTCCTTTTTTTAGAAGAAAATGAGTTTGATATCACGTTATCAGCGCATATTCTTTGGTATTCCATCAGCTCTGTCCAGATTGATTTGATTTCTTTACTGGGTTAGATCAATGGGGATTATATGTCTGTCTGTATGTTTCAGTGGCTTACCCGGTGCACAAGGTCGAAGTTCGTTCATCACCAGAGCTCGTTTAGCTACAAAAGGATGCTGCCATTTCTCATGCAGAATGGTAAGATGACTGCCGGTGTTCAAGTTCAACCGATTACCATTTAATGACACGTCTCTTTTAGGGATAGATTTACTTATCTTGTGCCATTTGTCTTGCTGTCTCAGAAATTTCTTCCGAGGAAGGTGAAAGGGTCAAATTGCGCAGAGTTGCGGAGGAAAGGCAACTAACACCAGATGAGAATGATGTCTCGGTGAATGGAAAACATCATCTTGCTGCCTCAGAAGACTCTTCTAGTGAATGCAGAAGTGCACAAGTTGAAAATGTTGAAGAAGAAAAAGAAGAAAAGGCATCAAATGCAGATGTGAATCATGTTCTTGAAGATCAGCAGCTTCAGCCTTCTGCTCCAAATGCATCTTCTCCAGAATGCTGTGCAGCTGAAGTGCAAAATGTCACTCAAGAAGAAGCTTCAACCTTAAATCAAGACCGTCTGACTTCTTATGAGGATGAATCAACAACAGATGGGATTGATATCCCGGCCGGTGGACAGCATCAACTTCCTGTAACAGAAGACTCTCCTGATGAATGCAGCAGAGGTGTGGCTAGTCGCGTTGATGGAGTAGCAGCAGGTGGTCCTCCTGAATGCAGCAGAGGTGTGGTGAAAACAAAAGTACAAGATACAGGTCTAAAATCAGATGGGAGCTATGTTCTTGAGCCTACTGTTTCAGAAGTCACTCATCTGGAAGACAGTACATCAGAAGGACAAAAGACCAGAGAACAACCATTACCTTCAGACGGAGACGAGCGAAGCACCTTAACTTCCGACAAGGGTGAATTTCTTGCTAAAGAGCAGCCTCAGCTCTGTGACAGAATGGAGCTGCTAAGTGTACAAGTGGAAGACACTGCTGATTTTCCCCAAGGACTGCAGTGCCAAAGTTCAGATTTGGGATGTCCTGATGTTGGTTTTGGTAGTCTTACAAAGACAGTGATGCCATTGTTGAAACGATGTTCACTAGAGCATCAGGATGCTGCGGCTTCTCTTGATGATCAGCATCTTGACGCAGTGATGATCTGCAGGCCTTCTGATCCTTGTGCTGTTGACAGAGTCTTATCAGTGGAGGAAATGGCTGGTTCTATTCTTCGTACTGAATCAGGATTGACCAAAGCAGGCATACAGCGGCCATCAGAAGCCAATCCTTTGGTAAAACAAGGTCCATCTCCTAAGAAGCTTTCTCCAAGGAAAGGAATACTTAAGAGGCATACAAGAGGGTGCAAGGGTATTTGCATGTGCTTGGACTGCAGTATGTATCGTCTGCGTGCTGACCGAGCTTTTGAGTTCTCTAGGAAGCAGATGCAAGAAGCAGATGATATAATAGGGAACTTACTGAAGGAGGTGGCAGATCTTAGGAGTCTGGTGGAGAAGCCTGCTGGCCAAGTAAGTATATTATGCACACAGTTTACCTTTTTCTTTTACATTATGAGATTGTATGCATGGGAATGCTATATTTGTGTTGTACCAGCTGGTAGTAGTGTGACCAGTTATACATGAATTGTGTGATATCATCATCTTATCTGAACTGTATAGGTAAATATCATGACTTAGCGTCCTAGAATATTGTATGGTTGACTGTTATCTTTTTGGCAGTCTTTTTCAAGATAAGTCCACAAGACCACACACTATGTAATATGTCCTTCAAATATTACTAAGATTATTATATCTAACCAGTAAGGGTAAGTACTAATGTCCTGCATCACAAAATAAATATCGTTATTTACATATATGGAGTCCCTTTGTTCACATGGCAATATTGTTGCCTGTTCCAATCTATGGGGTTAAGTGGCTTGCAGTTTTTTGCATTCAACTGGGAAAATGATTTTGTTATGTGACTGTAGCAATTTCGTAGACCAAGCTGGCACAGCAAATTCTGTTTGGGTATGCCGGCTGCTTAAAGCATCATAAATTACTATTTGCATTGCAGATTTGAATGCATTCATCAAAATTCATAAATTGTGCTCTTGGTTTGGAATTACAGCGAGAATTGACACAAGCAGCCTGCGAACGGGCCTCTCGGGTGGAGGAGGTGGCAAGAGACCGATGTCGGCAGATGTTTATGGACCTCAACTCGCACTGCAGAATACCCGTGAGTAGTCTTCTCTACCATGAAACTGAATCTCCTTTTAGTTTTACCTGCCTGACTGGGCAAGCACACGAAAGGTGATGCATGGAAGCTAACTGTTCTGCTTGAACTCAGGGACCGAGGGTCAGATTTGCGCAATACGTGGAGGAAAAGCTGGGTTCATCTCCTCCCAGCATCAGACGAGCGGAGGACAAGCTGGGCTCATCTCCTCGCATCAGTAGCAGCAAACGGAGGTGTCTGAAGTCATGAAGGTGAAGATCTGACATGTAGATTGTCTGGCAGGCTGTTGTGCATCACAGTGTGTGTGGCTGTTGTGCGTCGCATGGTGTGTGTGGCACTTGTGAATTTGTACCTTACATTTTTTTGTAGTCCAATCTGGCAAATGCAATGCGATGTGATGTGGCTTTGATTAACCTAAGTTATAGGAAGGGATAGGAGGCTGATTGTGCTAGATACTGATGCCGGAAGGAAGATTTGGAATTTTGGTATGTACATGGAAGTTTCTTAAGTTGTAGTACTAACATTTTCATTTGCAATGGCGGCAATTCTGCTTATGTCAATTCTATCCAGGATCGTGTTAAACATTATCTTTGAGGATCTTCATTTCTTATTGTAGCAAATTGGTTCTTTTTGGTGAAAGTGTTGGATGGTTTGAACATTGGAAACATACTATAGGGAAGAATTACTCAGGAGCCAGGGAAATGACATGTACATCAATTAGCAATGCATTATATATCTGCTGGATTATTGACACTGAACACAACTCGTGGCACACCCACATCTAAAACAGAGCGCTAGTACCAGGATCACATGTATAAACACCTGATGATCGTTGTGCGCGCTGCGGCACGCTCACAGGCATGTCCTCATGACACTACTAGTGAATAGTGATGCGGATCATTAACTGAAAGCGGCCAGCGGGGTTGCAGAGATTAGCTGGTGGGGAGAGATGTCGATCACGAGTCGGTGGTGATGTGGACACCGATGGCGACGAAGAAGATGGCGGCGAGGGCGAAGAAGATGATGGCATGGACGAAGATGGAGGCGGCGCTGGTCTGCAGGTTGCCGAACTCGATGATGCGGCCGCTCTTCCCCGGCGCCTGGATCAGCAGCCCCGGCGAGAGGAGCACGAACAGCACCGTCCCCACCACCACGGGGCCCCAGTCCGCCATTGCTCCACCTCCCTCTGGAGCTCTGCTCCCTCCTCTCTCTCTCTCTGTTGGGATCGGTTGGCTAGTCGCGTTGATGGAGTAGCAGGAGGCGGTGTTAAAAGCGAGCAGAACTGATCACTTGAGAGCCCGCCCGACCGACTGCTCCGATAGATTGGAACCAAATTGCTTTTCTCGTGATGGATTTTCTGGGTGCTTTACGGTAGTGGAACGAACCACCAATCATGTGCACGCTTTCTGCGCGGAGAGGTTGAGACGTTGCCGTCGTCTCGTCTCGGCTCGTGTACCCTCTTTGGTGTATCTGCTCCACGACCTGCTCCCTCCGGTCCTTCCTCCCGTCACCACCACTTTCTCCGGTGCATCTCCCGGCCGTATCATCATGTGAGGTGACGGGGCACAGACTTTTCCTTGCGGTGGGTGACATTGCCCGTTGGGAGCTTGTTCCAGGCGACCCTCGTTCTAGTTGGTTGTTTCGGTGCCGGTGTTACTGGCTCCACTGTTGTCACGTTAAGATTGAGAGAAATACAAGGGTAACTGAATCCTTTTCCCTTTTTCCTGAATCGTTTATTTTTTAATGCTTTAATCAGATATACAAGGGTACTTAGTCCTTTTTTCTGAATCGTTTTGTTTTTACTTTAATGTTTTATAATCTGGGCTGAACCAGCAGACGGTTGCGTTCGTTTTTTTTTTTTTTTAAAAAAAAGAGAGGTAAAATCACACATTCTAAAAAGGAGAGGTAAAAATTGCAAGGCAAGGTAGAGGTAACAACACAATAGTCGCAAACATAAATCAAACATTGAATCTATAATATCTATATAAGTCATACCCACTAACTTTTCTAAAGCTCAATCCTCATTGCGCCACATCACCTAAATAATCTGATCCATCCAATTTTTCTATTTGGTCATCACCATCGCCTATTCCTGATGGTTCACCAATGGTCATCGCCACCGTATACTCCTAATGGTCCACCCAAATTTATCATCCTAATGGTTCACAAATGCGATTAATGACACTAATATAATCATCCAGCAACCCTTCACGTTAATCCAAAAAAAATCAATGCGTCCTCCACTATTTCCTATCCTTTCATGTTGCGATGCTATCCCTTAATTTTTGCATTATTACGAATATATTATTGTACATTTGCTACTTGCCCTTACCGTCCATCTGCTGCTTTTGATTTCACCCTCCACTCCAGGTACCACGCAGATGCTAAATGCCTCTTCCTTATTGTTGCATTCTACAGTTTTGATGACAGAATAACTGCAATGTTATCACACCTAACAGTTACTACACATTGAACAGCTCCTTAAATTTCACTATTCTCCCTCGCAGGCACAACTATATATTTGTAGTAGTACTTATTTGCTTCCGTCCGGTACTGCTCATATAACTTTCTGCCTCAATCTGCCCCCATCCTAGCTGCTCTCATCGTGAAAAGGATGGAGCATAAACAAGCCTCTCACAGGTTTTGTTCATGCAAATTACCATGTTCTATTCTTATCGGAGCTTAAATCCTTGCAATGATTTACCTTTCCTGTGATGAGATCATCTTTGTTGTGTTGAAGTTTTGTTACATAATTTGTTCTTTGCTAACAGTAAAAATACTACTTCCCATCAGGATCGCACCAAAATTAAGCCAATATGATCCTCTTCATTGCTCTTCCATTTGTTCTCATAAGAAGACATACAATGCATCATGGACACGATGAATTATCTTCACTATTTGCTGCATAATATCAAGTGTTGATACAAAATCGTATTGCAAATCCCGCAGCAACGCGCGGGGAATTCACCTAGAATAATGGAAAGGACACAAGGCATGTATAGGATGCTTCACATTGATAACCACAAACAAGCACGACATTTATATTTTAAACATTATACTTGGAAGTAGGCAACACAGCACGACCTCTCTGAAATAATAAAACACACCCAAGCTAAAAACATACCGAATACTCTGAATCAAACAAACTCGGTAAAAGTAGCGTTAACACACACAAATACCAAATGGATACGGACCAAAGACAACATCATATAGTGGAAGATGCGACATGGGTAATACTCGACGATGGTGCAGAGTGGGCAGTAGAGGTTGTTTGCTCGTCTCCAGGAGCAGTGACAGGCACAATCTGTTGGGGGAGGCATAGTGTGTGCACCTCTCTTCCTCATGGGCTCAACAACCTTAGAATAGTGTGTGCACTCCTCCTCCTTATGGGCTCAACAACTTTAGATTCAGCCTATGTATACTTTAGGCCTAATTGTAAGCCCAAGAACAATCATGTAATATTTGTATCCCACCAAGGGTAGAAGAGGGATCCCCCTCTTCTCCCCTCCCTATAAATATAAGGCCCCAAGAGGTCCTAAGGGAGCTGGCCTCATTCATTCACTCTCACTCTCTCTCATTATGCTTGTGTACCACCCCTTTCTAGTCCTTTCCAGAGGTCCCTCGCTTGTGGTAGACTTTTGGAGGATCCCCTTCTACTATTGTGGCCTTGTAACCACAACAGTTGGCGCCGTCCGTGGGGAATCGGTACAAAAAGTCACGTGATTGAGATCGAGGAGTGAAAATCGCCAAAAACAAAAAAAAAAAATCGAAAGTTACCTTCGGGACTCGGAGGAGTGCTCCGGAACGAGCTCCCGGAGTCCAGTCGAGGGACGTTCCGAAGCCCAGCCCCGAAGCTGCGACAGCCTAGCAGGAGCCAGCAGCCGAAGGGTGTCCTGAGGCCCAGAACAGAGGTTCCTCCCAGCCCAGCCCGGAGGTTCCTCCCAGCCCGAAAGTCAGCAGGCCGAAGCTTTCTACTCCTTCCGAAGGTCGGCCCGAAGCTTCGTTCCCGGCACGAAGGTTCATGGGCTCCGAAGTCCAGTCGAAGGACATTCCGAAGCCCAGCCCGAAGGCTCGCAGGCCGAAGCCTTGCGCTCGTCCCCGAAAGGCCAATCCGGACGGATGACTTCCTCCGAAACGTCCCCTGGGCCGAGGCCCATCAAGGTGACATCCATCTGCGCTGTCAATTTTTGCAAAATTATCGTCGTTTGGTATTCAAACTCACAACCTTCGGTACCTCAACCGCACCTGCCTACCACGCTACCCACATTTCGTCTGTGCTGAAGATAGCGTTTATTAATATTTGAACAATGCTTACATGCCACACTCTGCTAGTGCTGCACTTTGGCGTGATGCTCGGTTACTCCCGGAATTCTGCTAATTCACTTACGCAGCTTATTTATATGTGGCATTTGCGGTTGCTATTTATGAAACTGTTGCACCTTGTATGCCATGTCGCTTGCCTTTGGGATGCCCTATCCTGTTTTACGTGTTGCAGCATTTTAGTCTGCTAGGTTCCCTGTCACTGGAACTCATTAGCATTCAGTTTTTAGCATCTGTCAACTACACGACACATGCATTTTAAGTTGCACGCATGAATCTTTGCCCTGCTTAATTCTCTGTATAGACGTATGACACTAGTCGACCGCGCGCCTTCACGCGCTCGATTCAGTTTGCAACCAGCAGATTTGTTGTGTACTGTAGCTTGGCTTGTTTAATTACTATGCTAGCTACCCTTTGACGGGAAGAATGCTAGAGCCACATGTATATTGTCTGTTAATATACGCTCCCTACTTTATAATGCTCAAGTACGTTCTTGCATATATTGCTCGCGCGTAATCAATAACTATGCTGCTGTTAGCCATCATCATCTCGATAAATTGCAGCTCTGAGCTCTAATCGCTGCAACGTCAGTTTGCGCCTAATCTGGCCAACGCAGTCGGACTTGTATATTGTGTGCTAACCATACATGCAGTGAGCAACGGAAAGCTCCAAGCCTGCCGACGCGGACGCTCGCTGCTGGCTTCTTCTACAGCGTCCGCCCTCCTATCACCACAGTCGGCGCGGCAGAGTGGGCAGGTGGCCTGGCCCCTGTCGACCCACTTGTGGAAGCGCGCCTTGTCGAGGGCGCGCGCAGCTGCCGAGCTCCCGGCCGAGGTGCCGCGCCTCAAGCGTGCCAAGGCAGACGATGCGCACGATGAGGCACGCGGCTGCGATGCCGTGCCGGAAGTCGACGCACCGGACGGCGGGGAGCAGCGCCTTGATGGCCACTGGCACGGGAGGATGCGGAGGCACCGCAGTGGCGCCCGCTGATGGCGGAAACGCCTGGAAGCCAGCGCAGCCGCGTAGGCCTGGTGGTCGCCGGCCGCCGGCAGCACGGCGAAGCCAAGCGACAGTCGACACCACGCCTCCGAAAGGCGCTCCCGACATCAACACTGGAGGTCGCCCCACACCCCCGGAGGAAGAAACCGGAGGATTGTCCCACGCCACCAGCAAGCACTGCTCCGGGAAACACACGGCCAACTCTGAGGAGTGGACGTCGTCGAAGCAGCCTCACTATGGCAGTCGCCGTGAGGACATTGGGAAGCTTCCCACCGACGCATGCCGAAACCCCGCGTCAAACGCCCGCCAACACTGCCCCGCGCAGTAGACATGGCCGGGACGCGGCGACTTGCACACCCCTCGTCATCGCGGCACGATGCCACGGCCACCCCTCGTCATCGCCGACGAGAGGTACCACGGGAGGTCGTCCCGACGCTCACGGCAATACCGCTGCAGATACTCCACCTCGACACCATCATCACCAAGAGCGGCGGTCCGACACCGCACAGCCGATGGTTCAACCCGACGACGCGGCAATTGCCGAGGGTACCTTCGGGGGGTGGAGGAGTCCAGAGGCACAGCACAGTTTCCGGAGGTGAGGTTGGGTTTTGCAGACCCAAGCGACGACCGTCCACACTTAGCTGGTTGCCAGTTCCACATGCAGTAATGCTGGTCACCACCACGCACCAGAGGAGGGCATCCTCGCGGCTCGCCATGCAGCCGAAGCACAAATGAGATCACCGGAAATGTTCCGAAGGTCTCCTTCGGAGGCATCCCGAAACTCACCTTCGGAAACAGCGAAAGGCTCACGACGTCAATCGAGACGCTCGTGGCACCGCTCGACGCCTTTTTGAGCCCCGACGCGGCAGACGTGCAAAGATGAAAGCTCCCACACCGGAGCGAAACGGGCAGCAGATGGCATCTGCAAGCCATGCTCTAACAACGACGAATGAGAAACATAGATCGACGATGTGTTTCGGGAAGAGGCACACCAACGACGCCCATGACGGTACGAGCCAAAGGTCACCCGGGAGATGCCCGAAGAACAAACACGCCGGAGCCAATACACCGGCCGAAAAGCAAGACGACACGACCATGTCGTCGACATGTTTCACCAAACTACACGCCGACGCGAACTACAGTTCAGCGCAACGGCCAAGACGCGAAGGAGGCGCACACCACCGGGATTTCCTCCTGAAGCCAGCATCTACCGGGACTCCACCCATAGGTGAGACGACCAAGCCATCGAGAGTCATCAGGTCAACGCATGCGGCCGACAGCTCGACGCCGGAGACCACCGCCGTTGGAGCTCACCCGTAGCTCCAACTGACGCCAACGGGTCGCAAATGCCACCCTTCAACATGCCGCGCACGCGCGGGAGGACGAGCTGGAAAAACCGACGCCGGAAAAGGGCTGCCAATGCCATCCATAGCTCCGGGCTGACTTGTTTCGTCGCCCAAGTTGCGGCCTCCGCCTGAAGGAATCCCAAAGCCAGGCCACGACAGCCCATGAGCTGCTCCAAAAGGCGCCCCGGAAGAAGTCCCGAAGTTCCAGTCGAAGGGCACTCCCAATGCTCGCCTTCGGGACAGATGAAATACAATAACCGAAGGGGCACATCCTACGGGAAGCGATGCTATTCCCAACGAAGCGCACCACTAAGACAACAGGACGAGCACGTCGCCGACGGCTTCGCCCGCGTCCGCATGGCGCTTGCGCACTAGGAGCGGCATGATGAAGTATGCGGGAAACGTGCCTCCAAAGGTCACTCCTGACGGTACCGACAATACATCCCCAAAGGTCACTTTTTGTTTCGGCGAACTCACACCATGCATATCATACATGTGCATCATAATCATGCACACTCATGTCGCACATACATACATGGCATTGCGACACATCATGCATCTCTTAATTGCATGATAACGGCCCAAACGTGCCAACCTTCGGGATCTTCGACATATATCCCTCCAACACATGGATTGTCGAGTAGAGACATACCACTCCCCGCAAGACGTCCGAAAGGACCTCCCGTGCGACGCTGCTCTTGTCTCGCACATGCCCCGGCGCCTAAGGGTCCCGGGATGCCGGCCAATGTACCACAAGAATACTGTGCAAGGTCGAAGTAGGCACACATAAGTCCTAGTTCCCCGAGCCTAAGGGCTTCCGGGATGCCGACGGATAGGTCGAAGGCAGAGGCGCACATAAGTCCTCGCAAATCCCGGGAATTTGGCCTATAGTCCGAGACAATACCTTCGGATGGCCCAACACATGCGCATAAAAAATTAACAAGTGAGGGACGCCTCCATTAATCCCACCTCCACACAAGGGAGGAGGGTCTTGCAGTCTAAGGACTCGCCTCAACACATGGGAGGAGCATAACTCCTCTGTAACATCGACTACCTAGAGACTTGTCTCTACACAGGGGAGAAACATAACTCCTCCAAGATAAAATGCCAATCCACTGCGGCTAGGACAGCCACATTGGAAGCATGGCATATGAAGTTTCGCACTTTACAAGAAAGCATGCCACTCACAAGGAAAATGTCATCTGAGCAATCACCTTCCATCTTCGGTGGCAAACCCAATGTCTCGAAAGACATCCCCCGGAGGAAGTGGTCCTCCGGAAGAAAGAAGGCCCGGAGGAAAAGCTCCTCCGGAAGGAAAACTCACCGAGGAAGAGTTCCTCCATAAGATTCCTCCCGGAAGTGGAAGATGCTTTGGGTGGAACATAGTTCCCCAAATGACGAAGCCAAGGCCCGGAGGAAAAGCTACTCCAGAAGGAAAACTCACCAAGAGTTCCTCCACAAGATCCCTTCCCGGAAGTGGAAGATGCTTTGGGTGGAACATAGTTCCCCAAATAACGAAGCCAAGGCCCGGAGGAAAAGCTCCTCCGGAAGGAAAACTCACCAAGGAAGAGTTCCTCCACAAGATCCCTTCCCGGAAGTGGAAGATGCTTTGGGTGGAACATAGTTCCCCAAATGACGAAGCCAAGGCCCGGAGGAAGAGCTCCTCCGGAAGGAAAAATCACCGAGGAAGAGTTCCTCCACAAGATTCCTTCCCGAAAGTGGAAGACGCCTTGGGTAGAACATAGTTCCCTAAACGACAAAGCTAAGGCCCGGAGGAAGAGCTCCTCCGGAAGAGAGAAATCATCGAGGAAGAGAACATCGACTACCTAGAGACTTGTCTCTACACAAGGGAGGAACATAACTCCTCCAAGATAAAATGCCAAACCACTGTGGCGAGGCCCGACCACATTGGTATGATGGCATAGGAAGTGTCGCTCTTCACAACGAGGGCATGCCACTCACAAGGAAGACGTCATCCGAACAATCGCCCTCCATCTTCGGTGGCAAACCCGATGTCTCTCAGACATCTACCGGAGGGAAAGCTCCTCCGGGGGAAGGAAACCATGGAGGAAGAGCTCTTTCAGAAGAAAGAAGACGTCTTCGGTGGAAGAATCTCCTCGAACGACTAAGTCGCTCCCCGGAGGAAGAGTTCCCACGGAAGAAACAAATCACGGAGGAAGAGTTCCCCCCACAAGGAAGAATCCTTCCCGGAAGTGCAATATGTTTCGGTGGAACAAAGTTTCCCAAATGAAGAAATTAAGTCCCGGAGGAAGATCTCCGGAAGAAGAAAACTCCCGGAGGAACAACTTCAGAAGAAACGAAAGACCCGGAGGGAGAACCCTTCGGATGGTCGAAGCCTTCCCGGAAGTGGAAGTGTCGTCGGTGGAACAAAGTTTCCCAAATGAAGAAATTAAGTCCCGGAGGAAGATCTCCGGAAGAAAACTCCCGGAGGAACAACTCCGGAAGAAACGAAAGTCCCGGAGGGAGAAGCCCTTCGGATGGTCGAAGCCTTCCCGGAAGTGGAACGAAGATCCCCGAATGAAGAAGTCCCGGAGGAGGAAGAAAAATATGAAGAACCTTCCGAAAGTTTCTTTCGGAGGGGGAAGTGAAGAAAAAGAAACCTCCGAAAGATTCTACCGGAGGGGGAACCGAAGATGAAGAACCTTCCGAAACTCTCTTTCGGAAGATGAAGAGAAGATGAAGAATATTCCGAAACGTTCTCCCGGAAGAGGAAGTCAAGATAAAGAATTTTCCGAAAGATTCTCCCGGAGGAGGAAGCGAAGATGAAGAACCTTCCGAAACTTTCTTTCGGAGGAGCAAGACAAGATGAAGAACCTTCCGAAACATTCTGTCGGAGGAGGAAGAAGATGGAGCTAAAGCTGTTGTGGACGCGCACTCTTTTCTCCGATCCGCCTTTTTTCCCACTGGGTTTTTGGGGACGGAGTTTTTAATGAGGCGCATCACCTCCACAAGTCTCCAGTTTAAGCGCTCCGAGCCATGAGGGACCGGGGCAGCACTTGTCATCTGCAGGCCCCTCGTGCCTTCCGAGCCTACAAATGAGGGAGGAGCTGTTGGGGGAGGCATAGTGTGTGCACCCCTCCTCCTCATGGGCTCAACAACCTTAGATTCAGCCTATGTATACTTTAGGCCTAATTGTAAGCCCAAGGGCAATCATGTAATATTTGTATCTCACCAAGGGTAGAAAAGGGATCCCCCTAAATATAAGGCCCCAAGAGGTCCCAAGGGAGCTGGCCTCATTCATTCACTCTCACTCTCTCTCATTATGCTTGTGTACCACCCCTTTCTAGTCCTTCCCAGAGGTCTCTCGCTTGTGGTAGACCTTTGGAGGATCCCCTTCTACTATTGTGGCCTTGTAACCACAACACAATCTGCTCAGGCTGTGGCTTTTTTTTTTTTTTGGAGGAAAGCTCAGGCTGTGGCTGATCCGGCTTCTTCCTCCGAATGTCTGAAAGGCTGAGGCTGCGGCGCAAGGCCCAACACGAGAGGCTGAGGCCACGGGCGGCTGCGGCGGTCTCCATTCCTCTGATGCTCTTCACTTCTTCAGGATGCCGGCATTGGAGGCCCATATGCGCAAGCCGATTGATATGGGCCTGCACCTTGTCAGACGGTGCGACGTACAAGATACCTTGTTCAGTACCCTGTTTCAATCTTGTATTTTGTTCAGTATACCTTGTTTCTGTAAAATGCGCGCTTAGTACCCTGTTTCTATATACTCATCCTTTAAGCTAGCTATATTTTTTTACTACCTTGTTTCTGTAAAATGCGTGTTTCCTGGCTTCCATTTGATTGGATCAAATCAATTTGCCACGAAATATTTTTAGTGTTTTAAAAGACCATGGTATGCAATGTCATTGTAAACCTATGCCTTATGATTTGATTTCATCCGAAACCTCTCCGTAGCACGGATGCAGTTGTACTTCACTCGCAGAGAGAGAGAGAGAGAGAGAGAGAGAGAGAGAGAGAGAGAGAGAGAGAGATGCTTCAGAGCGATGACATTAGAAGGGCGGAGAGAGCGCTTTCTGCGTCCACTTCGTCGACGAGTTGCTCCACTCCCCATAAACAGCAAAGTGAAATGCGACGCTAACGCGCTGTTCTCTTTCTGATTTTACCATACAACACGAACAATAGCAACAACCTACTTGCTACTTCCTAAAGAAAAAAAATCAATTACTACTACTCCATGTGTGCACAATCATTAGACCTCAAAAGAAACACATATATGTCATCTATATCGAAATAAAAATCCACGCGACCACCGGTGGCGCACGCGCGCTGGATGCAGTCTACACGGCTACACGAAGCTGCGGACAGGAAACGATGGCGCGGCCTCGTCTTGTAAATGATCAGCTAGCCGGAGTAGATGTGGACGCCGACGGCGATCATGAAGATGGCGCAGAAGCCGAAGAAGAGGAGCGTGTGGACGAAGATGGAGGCGGCGCTGGTGCGCATGCTATGGAGCTCCGCGAACTTCCCGTTGCTGCCGGGGATCTGGATCAGCAGCCCCGGCGTGAGCACCACGAAGAAGAGCACCGCGATCAGCACAGGGCCCCAGTCAGACATGATCTATTCCTCTTCCTCCCCTGTTCGCTTCTGCTCGATCGACGTTCTCTCTTCCTCGGTTCCTTCTCTTGTATTGTTGACGTCGCTTCGATCAACTTGGCACGATAATAGTACTGATCGCCTGTGCGCGTCCTCATGCGTATATATGATATGATATATACAGTTATACACGTCTTACCGCGCGCCGGCCGGCCGGCCGGCTGTTCAAGTCACAAGATGACACCCACTGATGCGTACTTAGGCGGCAATTTGGAAGCTCTCCTTGGCGCTAGCTGGGAAACGTGCTGTACACGTGTTAAGCGAAAACGATCCAGGCCGGTGCAGCACGGATAAAGTTAAAGATGCAACCGTCGCTGCTTCTGAGACCCCGAGGCGCCGCTCACCACATCAGAGCAGAATGTTTTTAATTTTTTTTCCCCTTCTTTTTGGGTCACTGAGGACTCAAGCAGTGGCGCTTCGCTCTCGCTTAACCACGGCTCTGCTGCCGGTTGGCGTCTCCATCGAACCCGGCACGCAGAGCAAGGCCTTGAGCTCGCGGTACATCCGTGCTACTAGTCAACTACTTCCTCCTTCCTTGAATTGATGATGTTTTAGGACAATTTTTTTTATTTTAACTAGTGCAAACTGGTTGTCTCAAACGCCAAGAAGAAAAAATAGAGGGAGTACTCAACTACACGGCATGTACAGCTCGACCAGTTTCTGTTTCTGATAATCGAGATCGCCGACACACGCATCGCATCGTCCCATCCTTGTTGGTTCCACGTCCACATTGACAGCGCCTTAACAAGCAGTTCTGCTTGTCCGTTCTCGCGTCTATCAATAGTGCACCACTGTGTCAAATGAGGTGGTGGTACTGGTACAGTTTTAAATCTGGTGCAGATATATGAATTTAAGCAGCAGCCGCTAGCTTTGACAAGTAAATGGAGCCTTCAACTAACTCGCTTTGACGAAGACGATGCGCGCAGCCGCTCGCTTTCTGAACTTGCCTTCTAAAGTTGCCGCCGCACGAACAGGGCCACATGCTATATGCTGAGCGAATGAAATGGAGACCAGAAAATAATCTGAAAGTTTTCGTCAAAAAAAATAATCTGAAAATCCTACTAAATCAATAAGCTTGTAACCGATAAATCAGCTTCTGATCTGATCATATACCAAAACTGACGGAACGGTTTAAGAGAAGCAACCAGTTAGGCCAAGATGTGAGATGCAGTCAGTCATGCAGAAAGCACCGGCGAGCATGCTAATCATATGCGCAGAAATCGCGATGAACAAAAGACCATTTCTTCGGCGTGCACGTGGTCCAAACCAAACGATGTGCTTTGCTCAGGTCACAATCAGGTTCGGCCGTGTGCATGGCTGAGCAGGCAGAAGCTGCTAGCTAGCATCCACATGCATCTCATCTCGTGAATCTAAATGGACGGACGCTAATTTTTTCATTGCAAACTAGCTCTAGCTAGTAGGTTGCCTATCAGGAAGTGGCATGGCATGGCGTACGCGCCGCGCCCACTACTCCACACGAACGAGTGATTGCAATATTGCATGATGTTCACTGGCTATCTTGATTGTTCGTTGCATATCAATTCCGTTTGTTTCTTTCCTACACCACCGCTCGGGCAGTCACATCCTTGTTGCGACTGAACACCAAACTCCATCGCGAGGACACCAAAGCTTACCACTATAAATGTTGAACCACTGGACTAAAAAGTGGTAAATTATGCTAAAAAAACTGCATCACTTCAGAAACACTCATCACCGTTTAGTCATGTACTATTAGTGTAGGGACAGGTACAGAACAAAGGGAAGCGAACGATTCACATAGAATACATGCAAAATACATTCTGGAAAACGAGCGAGAAGAATCTATCCAAAGATGTACTGAGTAGTACCTCAGATAAAGCAAGATCAACTTATATGTTTCATACATTGTGCTGCTGGAAGGTTAATTCAGGTATCAGTCCAGAAGCAGAGCAAGAAGCTAGTATAGTTCCTTCAATTGGATCATCATGCCATACAACACTTTGGAACAAGGCTAACTCACCCACTCGGCAACAAATTAATCAATGCTCAAAGGCAACAGCCTAACCAGAAGAACTCAACTCATGAGGAAAACAGAAACAACTGATACTGACGATACAAGTATGTACAGCCCGCCAAGAACTTATGAGAGAGAGACAGAGGGCTGGCAGAGAGTACTACCAAGCTGCTTGCTACAGCTCGACCATCGATGAGGCAGGAAGCTATAGCTAGCTAGGGCGACCCGAGGTTGATGTGCACGCCGATGGCGATGAGGAAGATGGCGGCCAAGGTGAAGAAGAGGACGGCGTGGACGAGGATGGCGAGCGCGCTGGTCTGGAAGTTGCCGAACTCGATGAACCGGCACTTGCCGGGGAGCTGGAAGAGGAGCCCCGGCGAGAGGAGGATGAATAGCACCAGCGAGATGAACACCGGAGCCCAGTCCTGCATCTTCTCACTCTTCTCTAGTACTAGCTGATAATCTGTGAGATGCGGCTTGTAACCCAAGTTCTCTTTAGTCTCAACCAATCTCTTGGCTTCAGGAATATATTTGGTGAGTCTGGTATGTATGTGCGGCGCGTTCTAGCTTGCCCTGCTATGTGGCAACTGGCAAGGTCAGTTTCTTTATGCAGTGTTATATGTAGGTGCATACCCTACCGTCCAAGAGAGGTTGAAGCAGAGCTGTCATGCACATGCTTTTGCTTTAGGAAAAACTGGTGGTAAACTGCACGCAGAACTCATCATACTAATCCCATACAAAACCCATCTAGAACTAAACTGCCATGTAGATTTCGGACGAATAGTAACTGTGTTGCATCGTGCATGAACCGTCAATTTCAGACACATACTATCAATTCAAACATGATCCAGCAGATCAGTAGTGGTACTAGGTGTGATCCACATGCTATCTAGAGGACTGAACAGAGGACGCACCGCACTTTGATCATGAAACACTGCAGTTACGGTTCATTTATGTGGCGCCGAAAATTCGAGTAAGTACGTGGAAATTCAAGATGGGCGCCGCCGTACATTCCATGCAGAAAAGGTTGTCAACTGCCCTGACTGCGGCAACAACCATGGCTGAAACCTGAAAGTGCAGGGTTGCGGAGCAGGTGCGGCTCACGACAATGGCGTTGAGGCGACTGGGTCTGGTTGCTCTGCAATCTCATCCAAACGTCTCCGGCTGCCAATGTAACTATGCAGGAGTATCCTACCCGTATAGGAGTGGGACCGCAGGACTATAGAATTATACATACACTTCCAATGGCCAACCACAACTCTATAGCTAAACATGCTGCTGCCAAACCACACACGAGACCGGACAGCTGCTACCTAAACCAAGCTCCTTCTTAATTACTGCTCCTAACTGACACCATTGATAGTGCACGCCTCTCAGCCTCTGTCTTCGTGGTATGCTGTAGTACTGCTGTGGGGATCATATCATGATTATTACTCCACTAATATTTTCGTGAAAGGAATGGAGCCATGAAAGTTAAGATAAAGTAGGCGGACCGAACTAGTGACCACAACACTCATGTTGGTCAGGTAGTAGGTAATTTATGTTGACACCACGAGTTACAGATGTTCCGTGATGATACTGTTAATTGCACATTGAAAGATTACCAGAGTACGATGAATGACGATAACTACTCGCCCGTTCCAGAGTTCAGACAGCTTGCAAGTGGAACGTCTGCGTCAGCCCAAAGAAGAAAGGAGAGGGGGACGTTTCGATTGCAAGGTCAAATCCGAAGGGAGAGAGGGGCTTGACCTTGATGTCGTGCTCGCCCGTGGTTTATGTATGGGTCAGAAATTGACTGCTGCATGCTTTATACTGCTATACACTTAAAAAAGCCGTAGGCAATTGTAAAGCAGAGGATGGTGGTGGTAGTAGTATTCATGCCTTTTCATAGAAAGTGAAAAGCAGCTGCCAGATATTGTCGATTAGCACAACCACCGTGATGAACACGGCGAGGTGACTAAATAAACACCGGAAGATTCTTGCATTTGTACCAAAAAGGCAGGTTCCTCAACAAACGAACATTGGGTTGAGCCCTCAAAATCAAGAAATGTCATAGCAAGAACAGTGGAAGACTGCTACTGATTTGGACTTTAGTTAGCTGGGCTGGGCTTTAGAAAATGAGCCTGGAAACTATTCGGGCTCATTCGCTAAAGCCCATGGAGATGTCAGGCCTAGTGGGCTGGATATTCCGTCCATATAAACCATTTTGACTGAAACGTGATCCCGATCGAAAATTTGATACAACATGTTTCCAGTCACAGCATTTTTTTTTCTCGAATACGCAGTCACAGCATTTCAGATCGGATCTACGCAGTCACAAAGATGCACATGGAAATGTATTAATAAACTCCTCTCTCTCTTCTCCGTAAGACAAAGGAAGAAATCCTTCAAAACCATGCCAGTAAACAAGAGCATAAACAAAGCACCAAAGCACATCATCATACTCCATGTTCCTCTATAACAAAATTTCTTTGAACATGAAGCACAACTGTTTAATCTACATTTTAGCTCAACATTTTCCAGCCTGGACTGTATTATACATCGGTAACAGGGGTCAACAAAACCAAAAACATATATATATATAAAGGCTCTAGCAGCTCACTCTACTTGGTTATACTACAATTTCAGAGGCAATATATATCGTGTTAACTAGCTAGATACTTAATGGGAAGATTCGATCATGGGCTCGAGCTGGAGCTCTTACTTGTCAGGGATGATCTCATGGTCACAATTGCAGACTCGTTTGCTCCGAGTCGTTTTGCCTGCTTGCTCGCCTGAAGAAAGCTTGTGATGGCTCGCCTCACGTATGTGTCGGCCTGCTTCACTGTCATGTTCTTCCGGGTCTCCTGCGCCAGACTCGTCAGCATGTAGTCGCCGTTGAGGAAGCTTGCTAGCTCGACGAGCTCTCGCTGGAAGTCCGAGAGCCAGCCGTTTTCTTTTGCTGGGCTTGGTCTCTCAAATGGTATGTCTGGCAATGTCTCTGCAAAGTAATGGGTAACAGGAGCATTTGAGCTTTGGTTTGTTCAATTAATTGAATCCAGTGCACTCTGACATTGGCTTCAAATCAAATGTAGTGCTCAATCAATTGTGACAAACGCCCCTGAAATGAGAGAGTGGTAACCTGGGCAATCTGTTCTTGGCTGATCAAGCTCGGTGAAGATGTGCTCGAATGTGCCAGCCCACGCGTCTCTCTTGGTCAGGAAATCCGACGAGAGGTTGAAGATCTTCTTGAGCGTGGCCGGGATGGAGGAATGCTCGAACTCGGATGTGTCGGTGGGCCCGTCGGGGCGACCAACGACGGTGCCCTTTTTGATCCACGGCGAGACCATGATGGTTGGCACCCTGACGCCGAGTCGGTCGAACTTGAAGAAGAATGGTGGCGGGCCCCTGATGCCGTCGGGGCTGGGCACGCCGGCGGTGGGCGTGGCGACGTGGTCGTAGAACCCGCCGTGCTCGTCGTAGGTGATTATCAGCAAGGTCTGGTTCCACTGCGGGCTGGCCCGGAGCGCCTCGTACACGTCCTTGACGAGCCTCTGGCCGTTGGCGACGTCGTGCGCCGGGTGGTCGTCGTCGGCGGGGGATCCCGTGAGGTCGAAGTACCTGGGCTCGATGACGGAGAGCGCCGGGAGCACGCCGCGGCGCGCGTGGTCGCGGAAGGCCGAGTCGTAGCGGTGGAAGCTCCGCGCGGCGTAGCGGAGCGTGCGCAGGCGGCGGTAGAAGAGCACGGTGGGGATGGTCTTGAAGTAGACGCCGAAGTCCCGGCCGTCGGCGGCGAGCGAGTCGAAGAGCGTGCGCTGCGGGTAGCCGCGGAGGAGGTCGAGCTTGTCGTGCGCGACGGCGCCGCGGGAGGTGGCGGAGTAGAGGAAGAGGCGGTTCGGCTGCGTGGGCCCCGGGATGGAGGAGAACCAGCGGTCGAAGACGGCGAAGGACGGGGCGAGGGCGGAGAAGGACGGCAGGAGGGCGGGGCGGAAGGCGCGCATCACGGCGGAGGTGAGCAGCGCGTTCACGGAGAGCGCGCTGCGGACGAAGCCCGACATGGACGGTTGCTGCGCGGCGGAGAAGGCGGCGGAGGCGGAGGCGTTGCCGTTGCCGAAGACCTGCTCGAGCACGTCCTCGAAGGAGTGGCCCGGGTCGTCGGGAACCACGAAGTCCGCGTCCGCGGAGACGCAGATCGTGGAGGTGGTGGTGGAGTTGGCGCCGGCGCCGGCGGCGTTGGGGTTGCACTCGGCGCCGGTGAGCCCATCGATGGGGAGGCCCAGCAGGCGGCGCATCCACCCCAGCATGTGGTCGAACGACCGGTTCTCCAGCGCCAGCACCACCACGTTCTTTATGGGACTGGGCCTGGCGCCGCCGTCATTCCCCGCCGCTGCGGCGCTGGTGCTTGCGGCAAGGACGAGGACCGCGAGGACGAGCCGGAGGAGGTGGCAGCGGCGGCGAGGCGAGCGCGATCTCACTGCCATGGTGGTGACGCCGGGTGTTCGACGAAATGCCGGGTCGTGTCGCGTCGCGCAGCGCCTGCAAGTAGAAAGCGGAGCCCCCGGGGCGTGGGCTGGCGTCGTTTGGCGGCATCGGCGCCGCTTCCATTCTTTGGTTCGGCGGCCATGGATGCATCCAAGCGCCTGTGACTCCACTGGCCCGCCGCCGAGTGCTGATGAGTGACTGACCTTCGCCGCGGCCGTGTCTTGTCGTGTGCGTGTGTACGTGGACATTAGTGACTGTGTCAGCTCTGCAAATCTTCGTCGAACATCAACGCCTCATTAGAAAACCCAAACTCTTAATGGCAAGACAAATGTTAGTAAGGCTTACGCGGATGGCGTGTTGCACAAAGTTGAGGAGCGCAAGTTTCACTCGCAAGACCAGTGAGCAAAGTTCACGAGCTGCGTCGATGCAAGATGACACCGTTCGAGTCGGTCGCCAAGCTGGCGCTGCTCTGCTCTTGATCTCTTGTGCCGACCATGACAGGGCCTTATCTATTCACGAGGTAAATACTGTAGGCATCGATCCCATCTATGCACGTGTTTCATGCCGGCCCACAGGCAGAGACGCGAGACGATCCGTCCAGCTCGGCCCATTGAGTTGCAAGTTCGGTGTATCACTCCGATTGAGTGGCGGACAGACACGATGCCGCGCGAACGGCGACAAGTGGTCGGGACTCGGGGGAAGCAGAAATGCGTCCTCCGCCGCCTCCGGTTGCGGCGGCGACGCCGCCGAGAGGGCTGCACCTCGTCACCTCCGTCGTGCCGGCGGTGGCGCTCGCCGCCGCGCTCGTCTGCGGCGTCCCGGTCCCGGCCGCTCAGGCCAACCCGTTCGCGCGCGCGCCTCCGCTGCAGGGGAAGCCCTTCGCCAACACTCCCTACGCGGAGTCCCAGAAGCTGCTGCTTGGCCTCGACAAGCTCGGGTTCGTCTTCGTCGTCGTCGTATTCTTTCTTCTTCTTGACCTTTGCATATGCGATCGGTTGACGCTGCTCTGCTTGGATACCGCAAGTATGTTGTGTTGGATGATGCTCTGTTCCTGATCGGTCGGTGCTCGATGAGATGCAGGAAGATTAGGCCATGCCCCTCCACGAATCCCGGGTGCGTGTCCACCAACCCGTTGGGGTCTTCGTCCTCCTTCGCCTCCCCGCTGCTCATCCCGGAATCATCCACCGGTGACAAGGCCGTCGTCGTAACCTCCTCCGCCTTTTTCATTCGTTTTTTTTTTTCAGCAAGACGAAAATGTATTCAGGTTCTCAATTTTTCTTTCCAATTGGCTTATGACACCGATGCAAGTCGTTGCGGCAAGCCATCGAGAAGACGCAGAAGAACGTGAGCTTCAATGTTGATCAAGACACTCCTTACGGTACGTTGATGTCCATGTCCCCCACAAACACGACGATGAGCTCATACATGCATTGCTCGATCCCTTCATTTCTTCAGTAAACCAAGCAAACTGATCGAACATACACTGAACGGATGAAGGTCACTACATGGAGGTGGAGATGGACGGCGGCGTGGGGCGCGACGTGATGGAGTTTCTGGTGAAGAAAGACGCCGGCGTGGTGGCGTACCGGTGCCTGGCCACCAAGGTCACCTTCGTGTACCCTTTCACCACAGCCGTCGGCGACTCCAAGGGGCAGAAGCAGAGGATCGCCGCCATCTCCCAGGAGCTCGGGTGGTACGCCCCGGACATTCAGTCCTCCATGGACCCCGGAGTCGATTATCCAAGCTAAGGAAGCAGGAATAATCATCTTCTTTTTTTTTCTGAAGGTCAATAATCATCTTATGAATCGAATAACAAACTGAACGACTGGCCATGGTGATGGCCAGATAATCATCGGTGCTGCAGAAGTTTTCTATGATGGCCGATGTATTATCAGTTACAGTCCATGTATAGTACTATATTGCACTGAATGGAAATTTACAAGTACTGTAGAAGAAAAACATCTCCACTAATAATGTTTACTGTGATATACTGCGTGCTAGAGGAGAAGAGCATCTGAGCATGCAGCTTCTAAATATAGCCGGCCATAGCTGCTTGCGCGGGCCACCGTCAGAAATTTGGGCGCCGCTCGACATGGCCGCGCAGCACAACTCTTGGATCGGCAGCGCATGGAGGTGTTCAACGGCGTGCGGTTCGTGCGCCTGCGCTGCTGCACGCGGCGCGGCAAGTACCTCGCCGCCGACGTGGACGGGCGGGAGGTGTGCCTCTCGGGCCAGCGCGGCGTGCACAACGCGGTGTGGGCCGTGCAGCACGCGGCGGGGCCCGACGGCGGGCCGTGCGTCCTCCTCCGCGGCGCCTACGGCCGCTACCTCCTCGCCACCGACCTGCAGGCCGGGACGGGGCCCTCGCACGGCGTCGCCGCCGCGCAGGCCGACCTGCGCTGCGCGCCGCCGCCCCCCGGGATGCTGTGGCAGGCGATCCGACGCCGGAGCGCGTTCGTCATCCGGTGCGGCACGGGCCGGTACCTCCGCGCCAACGGCAAGTACCTCCGGTGGCGGCGCGCCGTCACCGTCGCCGGCGACAACGGCAGCACGATGATGCAATGGGTCATCGAGAACGTGCCCATCCGGATGACGCGGCCCTGCATTCTCGATC
This sequence comes from Eragrostis nindensis, assembly GCA_012490785.1. Taxonomy (NCBI): domain Eukaryota; kingdom Viridiplantae; phylum Streptophyta; class Magnoliopsida; order Poales; family Poaceae; genus Eragrostis; species Eragrostis nindensis. The sequence goes on along the minus strand of JAAXCT010000069.1, from coordinate 514,560 downwards.
CGACCTACCAGGCATGCGTGTGAATTCTGATTATTTCTGACGATCGAGCTGCATGCGTGCCGATATGTTCATTCATCAGCACTGCGTGCGTGCAAGTGATGTTCGGTTCTGACAAAGTTGCTGCGTTTGTCCATTTCGACGATGAACAGCTGACGCACCAGCGCCGGCCGCCGCCGACGGAGAGCGAGGTGGCGCGGCAGATCCGGTACGCCCGCGGCGACGCCAACGGCAACGTCGACGACGAGGCGTGGAAAACGATGCAGCTCTACACCAACAACCTGATGCAGCTGCGGCTCACGCTGGCGTGCTGCATGGGCGTCAGCCGGGACGTGACACGCACCACGCTCTGCGTCCGGGCAGGACGCTACGGGGAGCTCAGCCCGCTGCTCGTCGACCTGCCCATCGGCAACAACCGCATCGACGTCGTCATCCTCAACCACGGGACGCAAGGTGCGGAGACAAGAACTTTCCTCAGGTCACCTCGGCTCAGGGATCTTCCACCTTGTAATTTGCTGTTTAGCTGCTAAGTTACTTCACAAGAGATTGCTGTTCCTGTTACCAAATGCTGATGTTATATTATCAACCTTTTTATCTATGATTTCAGCGGACGGCGATTTGCGGTACCCAGATTTGAATTTTACAGTAGAAGATACCGGCAAAAAATCCTGACAAATGGGCAGCTCAAGTGCTTTTGACATCTTGTGCGTCCCAAGTTTTTTCTTTATTTTTTGGTCCCTTGGAATGCTCGAATAAGGCAGAACGGCAGTAACTCTCACTGCTCAGTGTCCTAGAAATAGGATAGGGTTAGTTTTTTTTTTCGAGCAATGGATAGTGTTAGTTTTGGGCGTGTTTTTACTGAGAAGTAGTATCTGAGGATGTTCATAGAACTGGCAGTACATGATTTTGACAGAGAATGCTATCTGAAAACCAGATCTCGCCTCCAGCGTGTCTCCTCTGTTTCTGATGGTATACTCTATCGTCGGAGTGCTAGAGCTACGTACAGTTTTACGTGATTGCTACGTGCTGACCCGAGTCACCGCCTGACGTGGCATGGGTCGGAACAAGGTGAAACACACAGGTTGGCGCGATCGTCATTGTTGGACGCGATCCCTGCCTGCAGAAGCCGACCATAGCAAGTCAAGAAAAACACATATGATTGATACACGAGACTCGTAGATACTATTTGTTAAACTTTTGTCACGACTCCACTTACTACTAAAAGTCGTACTTCCAAGATCCTATGCAACGTTGTGTTTGGCCAACGGTTGACTATCATGCAGGAAAAGAACTAACTTTCATTTCAATTTAGTTGGTGCATACAAGATAAGGAACAATCTTATAGGAACCTAATGATGATGGAGCTTCTATAGAGGAATGTAATAGCGATTATGTATGAGACTTAGCTATGCCCGATAGAACATTCGATCAAATATAAAGATGACATACTGACATATGAAATGGGATCCTCTAAAAATGTGCGCATGTAGCCAAACGTACCCTTTCTCCATCCTTCTTCATGATAATTTTCACAAACTTTTCAAAGAACTTTACAGAATGTTCCGGGAAATTTTTTAAAATTTTTGTAGATATTATTCAATTATTTATAAAATGATTTGCAAAGAAACTAATTTGAGAAAAAACTTGTTGATAAAAAATGTGCTAAAATTTATGATAAAAATAAAATCTGTCCTAAAATACATATACTTGTTGATACAAACTTTCAATATTCAATATTTTTGAAACGCTCAAACAATCATTATGGTGATCAGGTTTCAGTTCCACGATACATTGCCACACATGTAAGTTGATGTAGCTTCAAGTAATGCGCCGCTTAAACACTTCATCCGTTACTAGTAATTTTTATCTGATTAATAGGCATCGTGACACTATGCATAGACCGTTACTACTTAATAGTGAATCCAGTGAGTGCCAACAAGCAACAACTCACATGCAAAATCTCTTCAATACTTTTGAAACCCTCAAACAAATATTATAGTCACCAAATTTCAGTTACACGATACATCGCCACATATGCTAGTTGATTTAGCTCAAAGCAGTGTGTTGCTAATACTATTAGTTGTATTTGATTAATATGCACAATGACACTATGCATGGACCGTTAGTAGTGACACCAGTTGTGCGCGAGCTGCCAACAAGCAGTAGCTTACACGATGCGTAATCTTTGCGAACATTAACCTACTTCAGTTGAGAGCAACATAGATTTTCACATCATTCTCTCTACTTTCCCAGTAAGTAGAGAAAAATTTAAAACTTCTACGGCATCGTGGCAAATGGAAATCTATAATGGGTTGCTAATTATCAATCGATCATATCTGGGTCTCCTCTCAGTCGACGCACGTGGACCCTTCACATCAGCATGCAACGGTCACCAAAGTCGTCTTCTACCTCCAGCCCTTCCTTCTATCTCATGAGCGACAAACGAATCCGCTCCCCTGCATCCTCCTCCGCCTTCGTTGTCTTCTCCCGCCACCACCGCCGAGTTGGCCTGCCTGTTCCCCAAACCTCAAATCCTAAAGCTTTGTCGGAGTGAACGTGGATAGAGAGGTTCGTCAATTTCAGTCGATTGTAATAGAGCAAACCCCAAAACTACAACTGCAACAATGCAAGAAGGCTTCGAGGTTCTTTCATAACATGTGGATGAAAAATTCTCGAAAGAACAAGTGGCAAATTGGGCAAACACAATAGCCGTGGTCCAGCTGGCTTCCACGATAGGCCACCAGATCAGCCCGCAACGGTCATCTCCACCGTGGTGCCGGCCGCACAATCACCGTCACCACCCGCTGCTTTCCACGCGTTCACCTACCTCCTCCATCCTCTTCCACAACGGCTATTTTACCTTTCTCTCACCACATCGGCCGTCGCGTCTCGCTTGACCGCAGAAAGAAACCGAAAAAGAAGAGAGAGGAAAAAGACAGCGTGCCACCTAACGAGGAGGAGAAGAGAGGACAGAGAAGCAGCGTGGAAAGCCAGCGGCGAGAAAACCCTAATCCAACGCGGAAATGGGCAAGCTCCTCTGCGACCCATCCGGCGCCGCCGTCGCCGAGGCCCTGCCGCCGTCTCCGGCGCCCGCTCCACCGACGCCGCTCCTCTCCTGGGCCGCCCCTGCTCCCGCTCCCGAGCCGTCCACCTCGCCCACCGGCTGGGACGCCGTCTGGGCGCTCGAGGACCAGCAGCGCCGCCGCCTCAACCGGATCTGGGAGCGTGGCGTCGCGTGGAAGCCCTCGCCGGCCCCGGGCGGGACGGAAGCCTCGCCGGCGCCCGTGGTATTCCGCCTTGACCACGGCGGGGAGGTCGAGTCCGACGGCAACTGCCTCTTCACCGCCGCCCGGACGGCCGCCGCCGCCAAGGCCGACGCGCGCGAGCTCAGGCACCGCGCCGTGCGCCGCTTCGCCGAGGTCTACGCCGCGGCCGGGGACGACGACAGGGGCGCCGTCGACGCAGCCGTGCGGCACCTCTACGCGCCGGATCTCAAGGCGGGGTGGGGCGTCCACGTCGTGCAGGAGATCAAGGTGCTCGCGCCCAAGGCCCAGCGCGACGAGCTCGACGCCGCCATCCAGGAGCTCGTCGATATCGGCATCCAGAGGTACCGGATCTAGTCTCTCTGTTCAAAGCTCAAATCTTTGGTTATTGCTGTCATGTCATGATCTGACGGTGTCTCTCTTTTCTATTATTTTGCTGATTATTTCGTATTCTTGCCCGTAATCTAATCAGAGGCGTGTGCAATGTCACTTTCTTGGCTGCTTGAAAGAAAAAGACCTGTTTTTTCCCCTTACCAAGTATGCTTGTTGTAGATAGATAGAATGTGTTATTTAGTTCTTTCTCATGTTGCCTGTTACCACACGCACAAGCACCGATTGATGCAATCTGATGGCATCATGGAGATACAGGGAAATCGCCTCACGAATTCACAAGTGACCTAGATGGAATCCTTTTTATTTGATGTAATGCGAGCTTGGACAAAGTATCCAGCTTTCAAGTAGATGCTGCTGGCCCCGTTAATTCCAATACTCCATTTATTACCGACATGCTCGACCCTGGTACAATCGTACATCTTAATCACAGAATCTCAGGTTGTATTTTGGTAATCAGTTTAGGTGTCCTGTTCTTTATACAATCAATGCAACTGACCTTACGTTATCGAGTTATGCGCTTAGATAGCTTATTTATGTTGTTCACTTCCTCGCAGGGAAGTTGCAGCTGAAACTATCTACAAGGAAAGATGTATCGCTGTAAACAATGGAGATAGTTGGGCCAAGTACATGTCCATTTCTGGTTCTGCAGAGGATGAGCATGACATAATCACCATGCAATACACAGAGGAGGGCTTGCTGACAATCGATGAGAACAGGGATGGTCGCGCAGCGGCATTTGGTGATGATATTGCAATCGAGTGCCTTGCAACAGAGTTCAAGAGAGAAGTTTATGTGGTAAAGTCATGAATGTGCCTGATATCGGGTCCAATCATGCCTCACGTTAGAACTGTGCATTCTGATTGGAAATTTTTGCTTGTATATTGATAGGTGCAAGCTCATGGAGCGGATGCAATGGTTGATGAGGACAACTGCGTGTTCTTCCTCCCGCATGATCCTAGAGGAGAAATACGTGAACCTCAACCACCAATTTTTCTATTCATGAAGGGAACTGGTGCGTTGCAGATTATGAATCCTGCTCTGCTTTCTTCTCCAAAGGATACATCAACCTTTATACATGTGTTTTTATTTCTGCTATGCATGCACACCTAAATAAGTGTACAAATCTGTAATTGCAGCATGGTGTGGTGCCGGCGCGGACCATTATGAGCCTTTGATTGCCACTGTCCTCCAGCATGTTACTCCAGACAAGGCAGCTGTTGTACTTTGAGAATGACTGCAGTTTTTTCCTTTTTGTCCCTTAGTTTTTAGTCAGCGGTGGCGTTGAGACAATTTTGTTACCGGAGCTAGAGTGCTGCATTGAGGAAGCAACATCTATGCCCAAGAGAGAAGAGAGATGATCGATCTAACTGTCCGCTGCAGGGTCTTGCCTGCTTCTGAATCTGTGCATCATGATTCGCTTTGTATGGTGATTTTGTTGTATGTTTATGAATAGGTTCTGACTAGTGAGGAGGGTATTTGGAGAGATATAGTGGTAGAATACCAAATCTAGAATTGTGATGCCTGATTGTGTGCCATTATTGGCTGGCATTTTTGTATTCTCTTGTGGGGATTTGTGTTTGGTTGCCTGTTTCTAGGAACATTACCATGATTGGACAATTTGGAATGAATTCAATTCCCAATATCTGCGGTGGTTAATCTTCCTCAGTTGTAACAGTCTTACAGTCACAGTAGAGTAAAAATGGGATGAAACTTTTGAGTTGTAGATGTGATGTGGGATAATTAGGGTGCTAATTGCCCGCAATCGTCGAAGCGCAACAGGCAATGATGATTCAATGCACAAGGAAGCATGTGGGGAAACACCAGCAGGATCATTCCTGTGAGAATGTAGGATCGGGAGGATCATTCCTGTGAGAAGGTAGGATAGGGTAGGGTGTCTTCTCAAACTGCATAATTTAGCGGGTAGCTGCATCAGCCATAAGGTGAAAACTTGGCACCTGGTGAGCTGATGAATTTCAATAGCGTCTGTAAATGTGAGAGTTATTACATCCTTTGTGTGTCTACTAAATTTTGTAGAAGTTGATGCATACTGGTTGATAACTGATGGAGTATGTAATTGTCAACTTTTTCATTGCCATCAATGTAGATGCCGCGTGTGTTTCATCTTATCTCGTGTTATTAAACTTTTGATACTTTTGCATATACTATATTATATATCTTTGGTTATCAGAGATTCAGAGTTGAGCTATTCTGATACTATCAGAGTATTTGCCAGCTCCAACCGGATCGCTATTTGTTGGGGCACAAAATTTAACTTTCCCTTCATGGTTCTTGAGTAAAGAGGACAACGGTGAAGCTGAAACGGCAATTTAAACAAAATTTAAATTTTCCTGCATGGTTATTGAGCAAAGAGCAAGGCATTTCATGGTGGCAATACGTGTATTGCAATGAAATTTAACTTTTCCTGTATTAAAATTTTGTTTGAGCAACAGGTACAAGCAGTTCCAATCAATACGAGAATCAGAAATCGGTGTCGAGAACAAACGACGTCGTTCACAGTACAAGTCTGGCTGTCTGAGTTCCCATCAAGCGGTGCCCAAGGCAGCTTTTATTTGGTCTTAACCTTTTCAACTTGAAAAGCTGCGCATATCTTCTTCCAGGACCTTATGGCAATAAGTGTTGGAATCACAACCCACGAGCTGTTTGCGCCAATGAAGTATGCCCAGAAGTGGAATGAACTGACCCAGAAGTTGAAGCCATCCAAGTAGGCTGTAATGAAGTAAACGAGGCATCCGTAGAGCTGACCCAAACAGACAGCGAACTGGAGAATATGGCTGTAGGACTTCCGGGATGCAATGGCGTAGCTGCAAACATAAACCTTTTGGTGTGAGACAAAATACAAAATGATGCAATTAGATCAGTTGTGCAATAAAATGCACCAATGATGCAATTAGATGTAGTACATGTTTCGGCTTTGGATACATTTTTACTACACAAAAATAAAAGGATATTCCTGTTTGTACAGAACCATAGCTACGTTCCCCTAAAAGGATGGCCAAGATCATATTCCCCAGACGTGTGCAACACATTCACAAGAAATAGACATTAGCATTCAAACATTGTGGAACTATCATTTTGTAATGCTTTGCAGTTGCATTAATCATTCCAAGAAAGACTGTCACAGGAGGAATCGAATCAAAAACTTTGTCTATACATCTAATTCTAAGTATTTTGAACACAAATACTATTTGTGGGAATTTATATTATGAAGATTGATCGATCAAATGATATGATTTTTCAAATGGATGGTGATATAAATCAAGTTCATAGAGCAGAATTTCTAAAAGCACACTGGCTGTAGGAACAACAGCTTATCGATAAAAAATTAGGTTATTTCTATGGCCATAATGACCCACACTGTGTTCAACTGAAATCATCACCAAGCTGGTACAATTCAGGCCAACTACTCATCAAAAACACCCAAGGACAAATCCATCCATTTTTACATTATTTCTTCTATTCCTCATTATTGCATTTTGTTTCCTGCCTCTTGACAGGAGGGTGATGCTCAGATATGAAGATCAAGGCCTAATATCTAACTGAAAAAGGTTAATTTTCATTGTGCCTTATTTATGGCATGATAATATGGTATCCCAATACCATAACAGACCCAGGTTCGATCGAACTTCATCAGCAACAGATAACTAGAAAGAACACATATTGGACAGTAAACAAACAGGCTGCATATTCAGGAGGAAGTCAACCCGAAGATGAAAAGACATACACTGCAAGTAGTGATGCAGGGCCTTCCAATACAGCGGTAATCCCTTCGACGGTCACAGTTGCAGTATCCCTAGCGACATACCTAGAGTCCCCTTTGCTGTACTCTTTCCCTGAAAAGGGCAGAACTCAGTCAGTCATTTCAGCTCAGCCACAGTATACTGGCTGGTGATGCCCGCGATAACTTACAAACTTCATCGAAGAAATTCGGGTTTTCTTTCTGGAAGAAATTAGGGGTGAAGACGAAGGGCCCCTCGATGAGTATGTGGGTCAACCCGGTGAATGCCCACCAGCACATGAGCAGACGGTCGGTCTTGGATAATCTGCATCGTCCTGCAAGGAATGACACGTCATGAGCTGAGAATTATTCTAGGACGTGAAGATCAAAATATACTCATGATACATATGAACTAATCAATTTTGAATCACAAATCGCATCCAGCCTGAGCCTTAGTTGTATACAGTCTCGATGATGATTTCAAGTAAAATCTTATGAGAATTTCAAGTAAAATCTGATGGCAAGTTTCCAGAAAAACAAACGATGGCACTAGGCAAGATCCTAGCTTTGGGCCGTTGAAATTCCAGTCCCAGAGGAAGGGAATCCACAGTGACGGATCGGAGGAACAAGTAGGAGGAGATCGATACATGAGGATAGAGTATGGGTACCTGAGATGAGCCAGACAGCGAGGAGGACGAACAGGGAGGCGCCGATGTAGGACACGAGGATCTCGCCCTGCGAAAGCTGCAGCGGCACGTATCCCGGGACCTCCAGTTCCGCCGGCGCGTAGGGGTGTCCCATTGCCGCTACCTCCCTCCTTCCCGACCTTCTCCTAGGCCTTGCCGCCCCCGATCTGAATGGAGTCGTCGCTGCCGCCGCCGCAGCAGCAGCTTGCTCTTATGCTAATGCGACAATGCGAGGCACGATGCCAGAGTAGAGACAACAGTGTCTATTGTTTTCTAATGAACTGTCGAGTGCTGATGACATATGGGGCCAAGCAAGTGGCAGTATGAGCCCGAGTTTCATACTGTGGGTTTGTTCGTTTACTTCCTCTAAATTTTAGACCCGTCACATAAAAAAATCTTTATATTTAAAAAAAGTTAATTAGTTTAATGACAAAACTTTTTTCATAGATGAGTGCTATTTTCGAGACGAATCTAATGAACTTAATTAATCTATTTTTCTACAGTGATGCTATAGTAATCATCTTCTAATCGCCTCTTAATTACCCTTGTTAGATTCGTCTCATGAATTAGAGAGAGTTCTGAAATTAGTTTTATAATTTGACTTTGTTTAGTATATATAAATAGTAAAATTATCTTTAATGTGACCCATCTAAAATTTAGATCTTTGAAAACGGACACCTCCTGTATCAATTAGGGAATCAGTTATTCGGATACAGGATCCAATCTGGTCATCTACTAGCAAAAGGAAAAATCAAATTCTGGTCATTCCTACCTCTGGCAGAAAAAAAATATTTAGCCCACATCATTTTATCATCAAATAAACTTTAGAATTATGGATTTCAAAGTTTAAACTTTGTCAAAATATATGCCGAACAGATTTGTGCACAAAGATACTCACAAGGCAGTGGCCGCACCGAAGTTGAACACCAAAACGAAAAAAGTCAATTCCTTGATGAAGCGAGCCTGACTGATCGGGTCATCCGCCCCGCACCGAAGTTGAACCGCCAATCGCCCAGGCCGGGAGGAGGAGACCTGGCCAGGCAGTGACCGCGTCGGCCGGTTCAACACACCAACTCCGACTCCGCCTTCGTCCCCGAGAAGACGAAACCTACCCTACCGCGCTCGCGCGCGCGCGGAGCGGCGGATTGATTGGGCATTCGAGTTCGGTGCGGGGGAGCGAGGCGGCTCAGTTAACTCCGCAGCCGGCTTCCTTCCCGCGGCGCGGGTGGCCGCGCAACGCTGCCGGTCGCTCCCGCTGGCGCCGGACCCTTCGCCGTAGCCCCGCGCCGCAATCCGCCTCGAAGTCCCTCTCCTCCCTCGACCTCGATCATCTGGTGGAGAGGAGTGGGCTGGACACCCGTTGTCCCTTCTGGGCGTGGCGCGGGTTTGATTTCATCCTTCTCCCCCTTCCTTGTTGGTGAGTGTTGGTAGTATCCATTGGACTAGCCCGCGTCTGTGATTTTTACAAACAAACTAATTGGTGGATTGGATTCCCTGAATTGTGATACTAGTTGGCCTTGTTCTCAACCAGATCCGAGAAAATTGTCCGGCAATTTAGGGGCTCCAATCCAAACCCGACGGTGGCTAGCTAAAGTCTTATCCTTCTCTCCACGTCATGGACGAAGAGGACGATGACCAGCGCTTGCTGCACAGCCTCGGCGTCACGTCCGCAAACATCGAGGACATTGAGAAGAAGATCCTGTCACAGGCAAGCCACCGTCTTTGCCCTTCAGCTCACCAGCAAGTTTGGATTGATTCTTAACGTTCTATCATATCTGATGGGTGTGTCTGTGTGTGTCCTATTTGACTGTGCAGGCCCAAACTGATCCGAAGCGCGACGATGAGCCAGGAACATCTGCCGAAGGGAATGATAGGAGCAATGTCACGCCTGAAGCTGATGCTCAGGCCAAGCTGCACCAGAAGCTGCGCGCCGTGCAGCTTGAAATAGATGCCGTAGCCTCCACCATTAAAGGAGCTAAGCGTGCAGCTGGCAAGCAAATCGACAGCTCAGACAGCGGTGACGCGCAGGATAAAAAGAAGCAGCGTCCTGATCACACTGCGCAAGATGATCCTCAAGGAGGAGCCCTTCAGCAAGCGCTTGCTACTGAGCGACTTAAAAGCCTCAAGAAAGCTAAAGTGCAGATTCAGAAGGAGATACTACAGTCTGATCCCTCAGCTTCTGTCTCTGACAAGCAGAAGGATAAGATGCTGGCCATGCTGGTCGAAGAGGAGCCAAGGCGTAAGAAGAAGCCATTGAAACCGCCTGTAGGGCATAAGAAGATGTCTGCGCCGATACTGAAAACCAAGACTTACAATGATGACGATGACTTTGATGCAGTACTTGATGGGGCTTCTGCAGGATTCATGGAAACTGTGAGCTACTAGCCCTAAAGGTTACTGTGTCCTCTATTGTTTCTTATCTTTTGCTGCCATGTAATGTTGTACTCCATGGTGTAGGAAAGGGAAGAACTGATCAGGAAGGGTTTGCTCACACCGTTTCACAAGTTAAAGGGCTTTGAGAAGCGTGTTGAATTACCTGGACCTTCTCATAGGCAAAATTATCCCACTGAACAAGCTGAAGAAATTATGGAAGCTTCCAGGATTGCTAGAGTTGCTCAGTCGATGCAGCAGATTGCACAAAGCCGCCCAACGACCAAATTGCTTGATGCGGGATCTTTACCTAGACTGGATGCGCCTACTGCTCCATTTCAAAGGCTCGGAAGACCTCTAAAACGTCCTCTTTCCCCCAGCTCAGAAGAGCATGAAAGGAAGAGACGAAGGAATAAGACCAAGAGGCCATTGCCTGGGAAGAAATGGACTAAAGCCAACTCAGTGAAGGAATCATTATTAGACGGTACGTCGTGTGCTTCACAGTATGTAGGCTTTAGTGTTATTCTTATTTCTGTACATGTAGCAAATGGAGATGGTTTTCCTTTGCCAGTTTTGCTACTTGTTTGATGAAGTCACTGACATGAACTTATGATCCTATTTTCTGTAAAGATGAGGATGTTGGAGACGCAGGGACATCAGTTTCAGAGGACGAAGATCAAGAAGCAGAAGATTTTGATGGGTCAGGTCCTGTTATTCTTGAAGGTGGATTAAAAATTCCTGGCACATTATATGAACAACTATTTGACTACCAAAAGGTTGGAGTGCAGTGGCTATGGGAGTTGCATTGTCAGAGGGCTGGTGGCATTATTGGAGATGAAATGGGCCTGGGAAAGACTGTGCAAGTGCTATCATTTCTTGGTTCTTTGCACAACAGTGGCATGTACAAGCCTAGCATTGTCATTTGCCCTGTAACCCTGTTGCAACAGTGGCGAAGAGAGGCCAAAAGGTGGTATCCAAAGTTCAAAGTTGAGATCTTACATGATTCTGCAAATGGTTCGAGCAAAAAGAGCAAGGCATATAGTGATTCCGACAGTGAAGCTTCCTGGGACAGTGATAAGGAACAGGTTACGCGTGCAAAACCAGCAAAGAAGTGGGATGACTTGATTTCACGTGTGATAAATTCAGCATCAGGTTTGCTTCTGACGACATATGAGCAACTAAGAATATTAGGGGAGAAGTTGCTTGATATAGAATGGGGATATGCTGTGCTGGATGAGGGTCACCGTATAAGGAATCCCAATGCCGAGATAACCCTGGTGTGCAAGCAACTGCAAACTGTGCACAGGATAATCATGACAGGTGCACCTATTCAAAATAAGCTTTCTGAACTATGGTCTCTTTTTGATTTCGTGTTCCCTGGAAAACTTGGTGTGCTGCCTGTATTTGAGACCGAGTTTTCTGTGCCAATTACTGTTGGTGGATATGCTAATGCAACACCACTGCAAGTGTCCACAGCATACAGATGCGCTGTCGTTCTGCGTGACCTGATCATGCCATATCTTCTTAGACGTATGAAAGCTGATGTCAATGCACAGCTTCCCAAGAAAACAGAGCATGTTCTTTTTTGCAGTCTAACTCAAGAGCAACGTGCTACCTATCGTGCTTTCCTAGCTAGCTCTGAGGTGGAGCAAATTTTTGATGGCAACAGAAACTCCCTGTATGGTATAGATGTCTTGAGAAAGATATGCAATCACCCTGATCTACTTGAGAGAGAGCACGCTGCTCAGAATCCTGACTACGGAAATCCTGAAAGAAGTGGAAAGATGAAAGTGGTTGAGCAAGTCCTTAGAGTCTGGAAAGACCAAGGCCATCGTGTTCTTATTTTCGCACAGACACAACAAATGCTTGACATTTTGGAAAACTTCCTCTCGATTTGTGACTATCAATACAGAAGAATGGATGGGCTTACACCTCCAAAGCAAAGAATGGCACTAATTGATGAATTCAATAACACAGATGAAATTTTTGTTTTCATTCTGACTACAAAAGTTGGAGGATTGGGTACTAATTTGACTGGTGCAAACAGGATTATTATATATGACCCTGACTGGAATCCTTCAACAGACATGCAGGTGCGGTTTATATTCAATGTCCCATGCATGTGAATATCTTTTTATACCTATAAACATATCATCATTTATTGCCAATACTCTAGTAATACAAGTATTTCAATGGGCTTAATAAGAATTTGACACTGAAAGCTGGATACCAGTTACCAATGACATTTTAGATGAACAATGAATCATGATATGCTAATTTGTTTCCTAGTTCTTAACTTGTATATAATTTTGTTTCAATCATAAAGTTCTCTGCAATCATGCATCTTTATCTGATCAAAACTAACCTCCTTAAACTTTGTGTAATGTAGGCCAGGGAACGTGCTTGGCGCATTGGGCAGACAAGAGATGTGACAGTTTACAGACTGATCACACGTGGGACAATAGAGGAGAAAGTCTATCATCGACAGATATACAAGCATTTTCTCACAAACAAAGTGTTGAAAAATCCACAGCAGAGGAGATTCTTTAAAGCCAGAGATATTAAGGATTTGTTCACACTACAAGACGATGACGTGAGTGGTTCAACTGAAACATCAAACATTTTCAGCCAATTGTCTGAAGATGTGAATATCGGGGTTCCCAATGAAGGTCAACAAGATCATGTACGTGCTGCTTCGGCTCTACCAGCCACTAGCGAGGCCGAACCATCCAGCGGAGGAAATGGGAGCGTGATCCAAAATTCCGATCAAGCAGATGAAGAATCCAACATTTTGAAGAGTCTTTTTGATGCCCAGGGCATTCATGTAAGCAATATTCTCTGGTCCTCTTAGAAATTTAATGACCTCAAGTTTTGATGTTGCTGAAAGTTAACATACTTGTTTGTTTCTGATATTTTTTCAGAGTGCTATCAATCATGATGCCATAATGAACGCTAATGATGATCAGAAGTTGCGACTAGAGGCAGAAGCTTCACAGGTGGCACAACGGGCAGCTCAAGCTTTACGCCAATCTCGGATGCTCAGAAGCCGTGACAGTTTTTCGGTTCCTACATGGACTGGAAGATCTGGTGCTGCTGGGGGTCCCTCCTCTGTTCGCAGGAAGTTTGGGTCAACAATCAATAGCCAGTTGCTCAGTTCTTCACAGTCATCCGAAACTTCAAGCAGCAGGGGTCAAAGTCTTCAGGTTGGTGCTCAAAATGGCAAAGCGTTGTCTTCTGCTGAACTTTTGGCTAGGATCCATGGAACACGAGAGGGAGCTGCTTCAGATGCACTTGAGCATCAGCTCAACCTAGGAGCAACTTCCAATCAGATAACAAGTCCATCAGGGAATGGTCGCGCCCCTAACTCGTCTAACAGGAGCATGATTGTGCAACCCGAAGTTCTGATTCGACAGATGTGCACCTTCATACAACAGAACGGCGGGTCTGCTAGCTCTGCGAGCATAACAGAACATTTCAAGAGCCGCATACAGTCCAAGGATATGCTGCTCTTCAAGAATCTGCTGAAGGAAATAGCAACGTTGCAAAGAGGTGCAAACGGTGCTATGTGGGTGCTGAAGCCCGATTATGAGTGACTGTACCTGTGATTCACATCACAAGAGCACGATTTTGGTTAAGGAGTAGCCTCATACATAAGTTCATTTTATTAGCCTCATACATAAGTTCATTTTAGATAGGAGAGAATTTTGACACTCAGTAGCGAGCTTTTGCTGTGACTTACTGGTTCTTTTTGTGCGGAGAACTGAACAAGCAGAAATGGACGAGACATCAACATGTTTCTAGTCATTGCTGTAAATAGGAACTCATATCTTCGTCACTTGACTCTTCCTTGTGGAGTCCGCTGTGTTTTAGGAGCTTAGCTTAATGCAGCAGACTCCAAATGGTGTCATGTTATGCCGTTTCTTCCACTTCAACCACTTGGAGAAATGCTATGAACTGTTAGTGCTAGGTGTGTCCTGGTGATTAGGGGTGAAAACGGATCGGCTACGGACGAATAGTGCTCATCCCGTATCCTATCCTACATTTTCTCACTCGGATTCGGAGTCGGAGCGGATACCACCGGATAATTATTTCTACATCTCATATCATGTCTCATATTTTTTGTTCGGATTCGGAGTCGGACACGGATATTATCGTATAGTTTGCAAGGATGTAAAATCAAAAGATAGAGAAGCAATTAGAGTAAGAAAGGACATACTAATCATTAATATACATGATCAAGATCATTTTGACTCTTATTTATGTTAATCTCACGATTTTACACTATATTATTTAGTCTATAATTGTTATATACTTCCTTAGATCACATGATATTCGGATTCGGGACGGATACCACTCGTCCCGTATCCTATCCTGTTATTATTTTTCGAATTCGGATTCGGGCATGGATAGTGTCGGGTAATTATTTATGCATCCTGTATTTGCCCATATTGATTTTATTCGGATTCGGCAGTCGGTCGGTCGGATATTATCCATCCCGTTTTCACCCCTACTGGTGATTCCTTTTACAACAGAATCTCACATCATATATTTTTTCTTTGTGATGATGTTTTACCTTATGTCGTGGAACGCTGATGTTCAAGCTGGACAAATGAGTTTTTACCAGCATATATTCATGTGCAGAAAAATCCGTTTGTTCTCAAGATATGTTTCTGTGACGGACTCGTGACATGTTATAGCACGTGTTTGCTATGCAGAAGCTGATTGAACTGTTATGCGTATTTTGGGCATGAGAGGTCAGCCAGCGCAGCAGAAGCAGCAGGCCACCCAAGATGAATTTGCATTGGGTTCAAGAGAAACTAATTGCTTGTTTGGATGCAATCGGGGCCAGGCGAAGACCAGGCTGATAAGCACTTTCGATAATGTGCAGGTCATGGTGCCAGATCAGACATTCCATGGATCCTCTGCTCTGCTGCTGTTTTTTTTTTCTCGAACACTGCTCTGCTGTGCTGCTCAGCTGCTGTTGCCTGCCCTGCTTTTCTTTGTCAAATGTTCCGGGAACGGAATGCGGCCTGTCGTCCTTCATCGGCCGCTGCGAGCCGGGCAATGCATGTTCCTTCGCCTCTGCTTCCTAGGTTGGAACCCGCGCCGCCGCCGAAACCTCCTGCCACGGTGAGAGGGGACTCCAGGCCGCGCCTAGGGCTCCAGGCCGCCGCGTCCGCCCCCATTCCGCTGATCTGCGACTGCGTTCTTCTCGTTCGCGTGCGGGCGATGGCGCAAGGAGGGAAATCGAAAGCGCCTGCGGTCCTTCTCCTCCACGGCTCCGGCTCCGGCTCCGGCCGCCCCGTCGCGGCGGCCTCCCGCTCCCGTTGGCCGCCGGAGTTCCCCCGAAGCTCCCTCCCTTTATTCCCTCGGCTCGTAGCGGTCTACCGCGCGTGGGTTGGCCTGGCGTTGCTCCGGCTCGGCGGCGGATGACCAAGAAATAGCATGCAGTGAGCGGACGGCGGCGAGCCGGAGCTCCTCACATCGGGCGTAAGGACGAGGGGGCTCGGAGAGATTGGAACCATTCTTCGCAGTACAGAGAGGCCACGCGATTCAATAAATTTGCACATGAATCTCTGCCGTTTTGATTGCTTCCATAGCTAGGATCCTTGCTGTACTGCCATGCCATCAACAATTTTTCAGTAGAAATTTTGTGTCCACAGATGCAATTTGCCAAACAAATTGTGCTGTCATCTTGTGCGAAGAAACAACCATGGAATCAGCAGCACACTTCTCTGCAATTAGCATTGCAAGTTTTCCCAACTGAAACAACTGCTCATGCATTCTCGTTCCCTCTTGTCAGTAGATGTATGCAACAGTGATCTTTTATTGATTTCTACATGAAGTGCAGCCTACTAATTTCAGATGCTGCATATCTGAACAGATACTATACGTTGTCGATTTAGATTCCACGGATGAACTAACGAACAGGAAAGTCTGTCCTCAATATCACTGGCCGACCAGTTGCTCGTCTTGATCTATGCATATAACGTTTAAATACCATTTCAGCATTTGGTATCTGGAACTTTTGTTGTGCCTCGCGGGCCAGCTTAATTTTCAGGGAATGTACACTAATGCAAAATTCCATAAGAGCTTCTGGGACGACTAACCGTTTTCGATAACATCATCTTTAGTCTTTAAATTTGTACACAGGAAGAGTTGACAGACGCAGCCCAAGGCGTACATACGTCCTTGCTTGCCTATTTTTATTCGCCTACCACGACGTATCATCTTATCTGCTACACATAAGTACATAGCACCAACGTCAGATCATGCGTCAATTCCACTACGATATCATTTCGTCGGGGAAAGAGTGGACGGAATCAATTCGCCTCGCAGAACTCCCCACCAAGGTCGTCGCATGCTTCTCCCAGGAACACGCTGCAAGCAGGCAATTCAATTGATCATCAGCAAGTAGCCAGTGTTAATTTACCCGATTCATCAACAGATGGAATAGCAGTAAAATTGACAAAAAAGAAAAACAAGTTTCATCGTTCTTGCTTACGTTTTCGGCTCGTCGTAGGCGAGGTAATCCCTCTCCACCTCCTCCGTCCTCTGGCTCGCCGCCGCCGCCTCTGCCTCCAGTTTAACCTCCGGGTACATCTGCGCGCTGCACGCATCCCCGCCGAGCAGCTCGCAAGCCTCCATGGGGAACACACTGCAATGCCACACACAAAACTCACGTGCTCATCTATCAAACAATCAAACCAAGCTCATCAAATCGCGTTAGTGATCAAGAGCGTAGGCACACTCACGAGAAGATCGAGCTGTAGTCGAACTCGGCAGGCTCCGCCGCGAGGACGGCGGCCGCGGCAGCACGAAGGCTCCTCCTCACGGCCGGGACACGAGCCACCGGCGAGGTCCTCGCCGCCGGCCTGCCCTTGACGGGCAGCACGGCCGAGAACCCAACAGCAGTGGCGGCAGCCTGCATATTCTGATCTGAACTTCTAGGATCGTGCTAGTGAAGTGGCAGCTTGGTTCAGTCAGACAGAGTGATCTGGAAGGCTTATCTTCTGTGGAGTTTCCAAGCCTGAAGGACTCCTTATATAGTGGCAATGGCATGGGGTTGTCCCTGGGTTGGATAAGATTCTGGTATATGTGGTATTCCCCCATATAGGTGATCTCAATCATTATTGGAAAAAAGGGACCCACCCTCATGCCTGACTTTTTTTATTTTATTTTGAACCCTTTTGTACATTTGTAAAGATATTTCTACCTTTGACCATGATTGTTATCTAACCTTAATTGTTGGAAGGGAAGGGAAAAGTTCACAATGGATATTGCAAGATAACAAACAGCAAAGATATTTCCCCTTCTTCCTTTTGTTTGTTTTGTTTACTTGTCCTGAAGAATTTTGGTATTCGGTGATGTGTACTTGCAAACAAGCACAATGCAAGTGACAGGTATATAAGTAATCTATAATATCATAATCCCAGAATGGAAATAAACCATCAGGAACAAGGGGTGACTGATTTGTTGCAGTAAATCCAAGCTAAGCACACACAAACTAGCACCTCATAATAAGGTAACATGATATAGCAGCATTGATAGACATTACCATGAAGAAAAGTTATACATCAGATTGTTCATACTCAGATGCAAACCGCAGAGTTTGCACATCAACTTAATATCAAGGTAGTAGGTACAATAACATTTCTAACTGCGAAGTGATGTTTGAGGCACCGATGGCAATCCTAGCCCATCCTCCTGCACATCACATAAAAAGCAAGCAACCGTTAGCACCAACTCAACCAAATCAAACTTCTAGTTGGCTAAGAGATCTATGTAAAACGGTCCTTTTAGTTGTCAACCAACCATAAAGCAATCTCTGCAACTACAACATACCAAATACCAGGGAGCACATACGTGAGAAGTGTGAAAAGATTTCATAAATAGGTACTCCACAATTTAAATGGTGTGCCTCACCCAACACAGTGGAGCACATGGATATGAAAATATTTTAAACTCCTTGTTCGTTTGTTGCAAAGGAATCAGTATGCCTAGTTAACAATAATCTGCAACTTCATTACCTGCTGCCTGCTTGCTGGGACTGCTGCAGGTCCAGTGGGCGCAGCAGGTAAGTTAAGGTCTGCATCAAAATCAGATTCAGGTTGAAGATATGACGGGACTGCAGCTGACTCAAACTCCATATCAGCCTCCAAAGCATCCAGCTCTGCAATGATCAAGGGAAAAAAATAAGGACAGCAAACAGAGGATCCTCTCCAGTGTATGCAGTAACCGTCGCCAACTGGCCCCGGAATGATGGTCCATGAGCAAGATGGCAATGGAGAAAATGTAGGTACTTTAGGGCATGAATCTATGTGATCATTTGGAATCGGTCCAGATAACCATACAGGCCATCATCGACCAAAGGACCATGAAGCCTTACAGCCAGATAGAACTTTTTTTTTTTTTTTGAACTGACAGCCAGATAGAACTGTCGTATTGCAAACGTAACATTGCAGCTTCCTTACCCCCCATAAGTTCTTCTTCATCAACATCATCGGGGATGTTGTAGCTTCTACCCAGAGTTTCTTGTATTTCATTGCTCACATCCATCAGATCGGTCATTTCATCTTGCATATTCTGGAATTTAAAGGAATGAGTAAAGATACTTAGAGTAACCAAAAAAGGGAGAGTACACGAGAAAACTGAAAAATAAATAAATCTAAAATGTTTTAAGAATATACTCAATATAAGGGGGATGGCCGTCCACCCTAGCAACTAGCATTGTTAAGTAGAATGTGAGAATCAAAGTACGGTTGGCTGGGTGACATCCACCTCCACTAGCCAATATACCCTGGTTAGCTGAAAATACTAAACCTAGTTCATGGAACAATTCCCACCATCTGGGATATGTTGTAAGATTGCACAAGCACAACTGTACTACCACTATGGATACTAAAATCGCCAACAAAGGTTGGCCAAAAAGGTTGATAGTTTATGGATAAAGGCTACATAAGGGTGATAAGCAGTCCAGTACTTAACGTTGTGCCTTTGATCAAAATAAGAGCAGAAAAAAAAAATGAGAAAAGAAGCCTCAAACCTTTTTGTAGGCATATAATGGGTACTGCTATAACATTTGACCCTAACATAAGTTAAATAACTGACCCCCATGATTAGGTCCAAAGATAGAACCTTACTGATTTTCTGAAAATTTATCTGATAATTTATTCAGTTATCTGGTATTAGGCCTGCAAACTAATTCGAGACCCATAAGAAGCAAACAATCCCCCCTTCACCCCATGTTCTCACCATCAGTGACCCTCTAGCATTTTGGTAAACTTTGGGCAATGGATCAGAAGTACACACATGAAACAATGAAATAGATATTGTAAACTCTGGAAGCCCTGGGAGGAAGTGAATGGTAGCAATACATACATCTATGTCCTCAATCTTGACCGTTTTCATCATCCCCTTAAGCTCTTTGTTCGCAGCCTTCATCGCATTCATCTGAGAAAAGGAAAACAAAAGCGACCCAATAAACTTGAGCACTGTGAACAAGAACGAAATTGCTAGAACAGAGCTTTGGTGGATCTTACAGTCTGCTGAGCGTCCTTGAGGCCATCAGCAGCGAACGCAACTTGGTCGAGATTATAGGTTTGGTTGTACAACATGTTGCGCTGTTCCTCGTACCTAGGAGGGCAACGTTAAATTGGTAACAACTGCCATCTATACTTATGTGGGTGGGGAATGCAAACAATCAAAACGACAAGAAACGAAAGTGGAAGCGACTAAAACAAAAACGGAAGGGTGATAAATGAGGAGGCAGGAACGTCAAGTACATGCGCTTGTGCTTGAGGAGCCGGATTGCGCGGGCCTTGATGGCTTCCTGGGAGGGGCCGGGGCGGGTCTTGCGGATCTGGTCCTTGTACCTGGCCAGCTCCTCGTCCAGCTTCTTGATCTTCTCGTCCACCGTCTCGCCCCGCTTGTTCACCTAGTATCATCCAGCAATGCGCATCGAATCCAATCGGATATCAGTCGTCCCTCACTCGAGACCAAATCGAAATAGGTTTAGCTACGCTATACCGCCCACTGCCAACGAATCAATGGCAGTTGGCTGGCTACGAGAGATCGAAGAGGAGACTAAAAGGCAGCACAGGCGCAGCAGATTAGAGTACTGACTCGTTCGGTGGCATCCTGGATGGAGGGCGGCGGGCCCTTGTCCTTCTTGGCCCCGAAGATCTTCTTCATCGCCGCTCCGCTCCGGTACGGTACGGTGGTTGCCGGCGCCGCCGCTGCAGCAGACGGAGTGGATGAGCGAAGAGAGGGTTCAGGGGGGAGGAGCGGGGGTTAGTTTTCGAAATTGTGATGTTGACAGGGGCTCAGCGGTCAAATTTGATCGGCGGTTTCTTTCCGTTAGCAATGTGCCTACGGATTCGTTCGTATCGCGTTTGAATGGGCCGAACTGGAGCCCATTGGTATGGATCGCAGGTGAAAAAGCACGGACAACGCGGAATCTCTCTGCTTGCAATTCCCGTCCGATGGACATCCGGTGAGGTCCGTCCGGCAATGTCTGCTCGTGACTTAAGGCTACTCCTAATGGGAGTTTCATTCTTATTAATTAAGATGTCATGTCACTATTTTAGATGATGTGGCAAAGAATTAATAAGAAAAGAGAAGAGAGAACCATGTGTACACTATTTCTAACATAACTTGTGTCTTGCATGTGTTTCTAGGAAACAACAAAAATAAAATCATGTATTGTAAGAGGTGTTTCATTGTTCAAACAAATGCCTTGTTGCTTATGTGGCAGTCTTGGAAACAACAAAGTGAAACTCACCATTGGGACTAGCCTAAGCGAGAACAGAACAAAATCGCATCACTGCATTGCGTTTATGCACGCTAACCCAACACTCGATACGAAATGACGTGGCCATTTTTGCTAAGTGATTCCACCGTATATCTGCCATCAGCTAAGCCACAGCCTACACAGCAAGGAGTATTCAGTTCATCCCAAGTCCTAACAATATTGATGGCTACCGATATGTTCATGCGTCGATAAGGACTAGTCTTGGCCCTTGCTTGCTCACCCAGCCATCTCACCTCCGCGATTATCAGTAGCGGATCCGGATATCTCAATTCAGGCGCCACTGCTCTGCGTATGGAGTACTTTGCTCCAAAACGGGGGCAAAGAAGTTACGTACGGGGAAATTCTGGTTACGGGTATTGAGACTTGAGAGGCGCCGATCGAGGATGCTATTGCTTGGGTCGTTTTCTTCTCCTGTGCCAGGTGTCAACAGCACGCGGCCTCAATGAATGCCAGGCTCCCGTGCCGGGCACGATGATGTACTCCGGTCAAGAAGGTTGGGCGTGCATGCATGCATGCTCGCTGCCGCCTGCATCACTGCATGTAAGCCGCGCGCCACGGCAATGCACTTCTATGGCATTGGCGCCAGACGGGGTCAGCAGGTCAGGTATGCAGGGAAAGAAGAAAGAAACAACTCAACAAGAGAATGCCAGGCCATCCCATGATGGCGACGGGAGGAGAAGCGATCATGCGCCCGCATCGTCGCCTTCCCCTGTCCTCCCCCCAAATTTACTGCGGAACCCGGGGCCGTTGGTTGGTGAGCGAGCGACGCACCGGGTCACCGTCTCGCGCACCACTAATGGCGGGCGGGCGGGACGGGCGCCCGCGAATTCAATGGATGTCGTCCACGTCACACCGCGTCTTCGTCGCCAAAGCTAGCACGGCACGTACCCGCGCGGCCAACGCCCATGCATGGCGCGCCCGGCCCCGGGCCGCCGCCACTCTCCTCGTGACCCCGCACCTCTTCATCACCGCAGTCCGCAGCCCTGCCTGCCGCGGCGGCACATGCGTCGCGCATGCACTGCTACGTCCTGCGACGCCAACACCCCGCCCACCACCTGACCTCGATCAAGGTCGCTGTGCATGAAGGGCAGGGAAAAAAACTCTATGCGAACCGTCCGCAAACTGGCTCTGTGCGGCCCCACCTGGATGACTGACGCGTGGCCAACATGGGTGAATCCAACGGCATCTGCACAAAGCACGGCTTGGCTTCCGCACGACGCGTTCCCTCGGCTCCAGCAGACTCGGCTTGGCCCACGTCAAGACTGTTTTGTTGATTGCATGCATTCGCAGCCGCCAGGCACGAGGACGCCGCCGCTGCCGCAGGGCATGAGGCCGACGCCGCTCCCGCCGGGCAAGAGGGCGTCACCGCTGGCTCAACCGCCACGCACGAGGGCAACCCAGCATCTATTCAGTCACTCAAACCTAACTGAGTTTAGTGACTGAATAAAGGCATCCTTCTCCAACATGCATCGAAGTCGGACAAGGAGGCGAAGTGGATGTGGCGGCGGCGACGAGGACCTTGAGCATTCGAGCTTCGGTCGTCTGGAGCCGAAACGCCCGGAGGCGAGCTGCAAAGGGAGCGAGCCGCATGCGTTCTGGAAGTCGTGGGCTTGCGGGAGCCAAGCTTGATAGCGCCGTTGGATTCGCCCATGCCGTCCACGCGTCGGCCATCCGGGGCGGGGCAGCACAGAAGCCAGCTGCGGACGGTCCGCGTAGAATTTTCTTCCGAAGGGCAGTCCCCTGTCGATGCGTCCCTTCAATTTTGCCGCCATAATCGCTGGGGCCGTCATCACCCGATCGCCACGGACGATGTCGATCGGATGATTCCGATCCACATCGATCGAATGCCGGCTGCCTGTGCGGCGGCTGTGCCTGGTACCACCAACCAGCATTCTATCTCGCCGCGGCACCAAAAATGCATCGGTCGTACGGTACGTGGTAGTACCAGCAACAGCATTCTTGTGACCAGAACCATAAAACGGAGCTGCAAAACACGCTGAACTCATATGCGGCCGGTTGGACTTGGCATCACCACCAAGAAGCTCTCCACTAGCTAGCAAGTGCCCACTGCCCAGTAGTGGAGCTTGACACTCCGCATACCACTAGCCGTTCGTTCTCTAGTATTTTTACAGGTGTTGTGGAGCGGAGGACGGAAAGTGGCGGCTCCTTTCTTCTTCGTCGTGGTTTGCGGTGGTTGCGATCATCATCATCATCATCAGATCACGCGATTTAGGATTTGTGGCTGTGGTCTCCGCTAGCTTACACCTAGCAACTAAACTTCAGTGGCATCTCGCTTGGTCTATAATTAGTTGCCAGTTCACTTGCTAGATCGATCACCCACCGTGTCCACTCGCATGCTGTACGTCCTGCCTTTCACTGCGAGCATAGTTTTGGTGGTTGAAGCACGCGCACTGCTCCTGGTGGCCGGCCCGGAAGTACTGCTGCTCATTCAGGTGTGCTGGGCTGTCTTGTGCGGTTTGGAAGCCAGCCGACTATTGTGAGCAGACTCTGGAAATTCGTCTGATGTGCGTACGACCACTCTACCGGTGCCTATCCATGGCGGCAAGCGTGGCAAGGAGCGAGTGAGATATTTTAGTTACTGCAGACAGAGCCGTGGCGTGTTGTGTTGGGTCCCCGTCGTCTCGTCCGTCTTCGTCCTTATCGCGCTTAATGCTGCTATTAACTACTGCTCGCTGTTGCCGGGGCAGCTGAGCCGTGGACCGTGGTTGTGGCGCGCTCCATCCATAAATGCGTAGTATCTCTGTCTATCCTCCCTCCCATCAGGCCGGAGTGGCAGAGTGGAGTGGCCACGCGAGCTTGCTTCAATTCTTCTCGGTCAGGAGTGAGGGCGGCGCTGCCCGTATGAACATGCGAGGTTGCTGCTGATCCGTGGCCGCGGCCGGCATCCCCTGTTCCGAGCAAAGATTTTCTGCTCGATCGGATGGCTCCGCCGTCCGTGATGGAGGTGGAGACACCACCACCACCTGCGTCAGCAGCAGGCAAGGAGATCAAGTCGCCGGAGGTGCTGCCGAGCTCGCTGTCGTCGCTGCAGCGCAAGAAGCTGGGCGCGCACTTCATGGAGAGCGACGAGCGCCGCTTCTCCGGCCGGCGCGGCGCCCTCGGCGGCGACTACGACCCGCCGTCGGCGGCCGCAGGCACGACGCCGGTCAACATCCGCGGCGAGCCCATCGTCGGCGACGACCTGTCCAGGACCGGCGGGTGGCTCGCCGCCTTCTTCATCTTCGGCAACGAGATGGCGGAGCGCATGGCCTACTTCGGCCTGTCCGTGAACATGGTCATCTTCATGTTCAAGGTGATGCACCGCCCCTTCGCGGCCTCCGCGGCCGCCGTCAACAACTTCCTCGGCATCTCGCAGGCCTCCTCCGTGCTCGGCGGCTTCCTCGCCGACGCCTACCTGGGCCGGTACTGGACCATCGCGCTCTTCACCACGCTCTACCTGCTCGGCCTCGTCGCGCTCACGCTCTGCGCCGCCGTGCCGGCGCTCGTGCCGCCGCAGGACGGGTGCGACAAGCTCGCCATGCTGCTGGGCGGGTGCGCGCAGGCGAAGCCGTGGCAGATGGCGTACCTCGAGGTGGCGCTGTACGTGACGGCGTTCGGCGCCGCGGGGATCCGGCCGTGCGTGTCGTCGTTCGGCGCCGACCAGTTCGACGAGCGCGGGGGCGAGGACTACAAGCGCCGGCTCGACCGGTTCTTCAACCTCTTCTACCTCGCCGTCACGCTCGGCGCCATCGCCGCGTTCACGGCGGTGGTGTACATCCAGATGCAGCACGGCTGGGCGGCGGCGTTCGGCACGCTCGCGATCGCCATGGGCACCTCCAACGCGCTCTTCTTCGTCGGCACGCCGCTGTACCGGCACCGGTTGCCGGGCGGTAGCCCGCTGACGAGGGTGGCGCAGGTGCTCGTCGCCGCGTTCAGGAAGAGGAACGCGGCCTTTGACAGCGGCGACTACGTCGGCCTCTACGAGCTCGCCGGCGCCAAGTCCGCCATCCGGGGCAGCGCCAAGATCGAGCACACCGACGACTTCAGGTAGTAATTTAATTGATCCATTGAACCCTCCCAGCGAGATCCGTTCAATGCGGAAACGGACGAACATGATCACCTGCTGATCATAAATGTATGTGACGTTGACAGGTGGCTGGACAAGGCGGCGCTGCAGCTGGAGGGCGACGTCGCCGTCGGCGAGGAGCCGGACCCGTGGCGGCTGTGCACGGTGACGCAGGTGGAGGAGGTGAAGATCCTGCTGCGGCTGCTGCCCGTGCCGGCGTGCACGGTGATGCTGAGCGTGGTGCTGACCGAGTTCCTGACGCTGTCGGTGCAGCAGGCGTACACGCTCAACACCCACGTCGCGTCGCTGCACCTCCCCGTCACCTGCATGCCCGTCTTCCCCTGCCTCGCCATCTTCCTCATCCTCGCGCTCTACTACCACACCTTCGCGCCGCTCGCCCGCCGCCTCACGGGCCACCCGCACGGCGCCTCGCAGCTGCAGCGCGTCGGCCTGGGCCTCTTCTTCTCTGTCCTCTCCGTCGCGTGGGCGGGGCTCTTCGAGCGATACCGCCGCGGCTACGCCGTCCGCCACGGGTACCTCGGCCTCTTCCTCTCGCCCATGCCCGACCTCAGCGCATACTGGCTGCTCATCCAGTACTGCCTCATCGGCGTCGCCGAGGTGTTCTGCCTCGTCGCGCTGCTCGAGTTCCTGTACCAGGAGGCACCCGACGCCATGCGCAGCGTCGGCTCCGCGTACGCCGCCGTCGCCGGCGGGCTGGGCTGCTTCGTGGCGTCGGCGATCAACAGCGCCGTCGACGCGGCCACCGGGAACGTCGCGGAGGGCCGGCCCTCGTGGCTGGCGCAGAACATCAACGTCGGGAGGTTCGACTACCTCTACTGGCTGCTCGCCGGGCTCAGCACCCTCAACCTGCTCGTCTTCATCTACTTCGCCAAGCGATACAAGTACAGGGTCAAGCCCGACATGCAGGACACGGTAGCTTGCAAGCAGCAGCCATGAGCAAGGTCTCTCGACAACAGTTTGGATTCTTTTTTTTTTTTTTTTTTTTTTTTTTTTTTTTTTTGCGAATGACAACAGTTTGGATTCGAAGTTCCCTTCTTTTTTTTTTTTTCCTGTTTTAAGGAGATTTGGATTTTATTGGGAGGCACGCAGTTGCTTCTCAATTGTAGGCTGTCAGTTCTGTACCAAAGCATTACCAGGAATACTATACCATTGGTTAATTTTCCAAGCACCATGAGATTATACTCACAAAATGAACAAGAATATTTCTGTCTTAACAAGGTTTATTAAGGGGCTAAGTGCATTAGAGGACCACATAAAAATTAGGAAAGTTCCATCAAGTGTAATTGATGTTGGTTCATGCACAACTTCAGCGCACCACACTGCCTTGTCACTGAACCATTCCTTGTTCTTGAGATCTCCCAAACATTCTATGGACAAATGCTGGCAGTCGTGACGCTTTCCATGCGTCCGTGCGCCACTCTTCAAGAAATTTTTGATAGAATGAATGCGCCGTGCATCAGTTTTCATGTGTTCACAGGCTCCAGGGGTAGACATGTTCCTCATTGCTCTGTGTTCCTGCTTAGTCCATGAATCAGCAACTGTAACTCCAATGCCATGCCAAGCAACGGTGACTCCAATGCCTGAGCTTCCATACACAGTGTTTCAGATCATCACCTTACCCCGTGTCTGTCAGCTTGGAGAAACTTCTCCGTGCTGACATAAGTGCACCAGCTTGATGGCATCTGCAGGTCCGGAATGGGACAAATGGACATAAGAATATCAGGATTTGGTCATCCGAGTGCTCTCTCATTATCAGGATAGTGTGTTGACACAAATTGACACAATGGCATCACAAATGGACACAACGTGGATCTAGTGTTCAAGATCAGAAAAATGTGCAAAACCAAATGTTCAGTACCAATAAGCATATGTGGACTGTGGAGTTTCAAACACATGCCCATTTTTTCTCCCTTAAAAATAGTTATCGAGAAGTAAGTGTGAGAAGAACGACATCCTTCCAGAAAACTGAAACCTAAATCCATGATTGAGAGCAGATGAATGTACAGAAAAAACTTCTACCCTTACCTCATTTATAGCGCAAAATTTAATGTCGCCGAGATTGCTGGATGATAGAACAAAAAACCACTGACTGAATCGCTGATTCATCAGAGATCCCCTGATTGCTTCAGCTTTACTGTTCATCGATCAGTCCCCAATTGTTTCAGCTTGGATGCAACCTGTCTCATTGGCGGCCGAGCAGATACAGACTCTGAGGTGCATGATAAAGCAATCTTTAGCATTTCTGTCAATATATCCTTTCTTGCTGTATCCCCTAGTCCTTCAGAGAAGAATTCGCTAGTCTTTCCTTCCTGCATCAGCATCCGTCCCCATGAAACAATCGTAAAACCATTGCCAAACTGTGAGAATGAGGGATCCAAAGACCTTTTGCCTGACATCAACTCCAGGAGAACAACTCCAAAGCTGTAAACGTCCGCCTTGTCAGAGACTCGGCAGGTGGTTGCATACTCTGGTGCAACATACCCAAAGGTACCTGCAACATCGGTTGTGGCATGCGTCTGCGTAACTTCTATCAGCCTCGCCAACCCAAAATCTGACAAGTATGCATTGAGATCCGCATCAAGGAGGATATTGCTCGGTTTGATGTCACGATGAATTATCCGAGGTGTGCAGGAGTAGTGAAGGAAAGACAATGCTTGTGCGATATCCACAGCTATCTTGTGAACATCGGTCCAGGACACCTTTCTGCTCCCCATTTCATGTATGAATGTCTCGAGGTTCCCACCGGATAGATAATTGTAGATCAGGAAAGTATCTGGTTCTCCTATATGGTACCCAATAAGTGTAACAAGATTCCTATGCCGAATTCGTCCAAGAGTTCTAATTTCCGCATCAAACTGCTGGAGACCTTGGAAACGTCCCATGGCTAGCCTCTTCACTGCTACCAGAAATCCAGGAGCTAGTTCAGCCTTGTAGGTGGCCCCAAAACCACCCGTTCCAATCAAATTTTGGATGCTGAAATTACTTGTTGCTAGGATAAGGTTGTCGTAAGTAAGCTCAGGCGGTGCGTCATTGAAAGTCACAACCACCTTTGTCCTCACATTAGAAATCTTAGCTCGTTTCCTTCTTTCACAAACAAAGAAAAGAAGAATCACAAGAAGAAAAGATATAACAGCAGTTGAAACCGCTGCTAAAATCACAATTAAAGACTTGGATCTAGTCATTTGGTTCTTAGCCCCCTTCCCAGAACTCGTATCTTCAGTTGGCAGTATAGATGCATTTGGACCCAAACATTGGTATGTTGAATGCAGTAGGGGATTGCCAATGAAGGAACCACAATCGGCAGAGTGCCTAAGATTAGGAATTTTGCCTGACAGGTTGTTGAATGAGACATCACGAATCGCTAGCTGTGCTAGTTCACTGAAACGGGGAGGGATGCTTCCAGAGAGCCTATTGTGGTCAAGCATCAATATTTCAAGGCGCACAGCATCTGCTAAATGTAGCGGTATGCTACCTGCAAGAGAATTCCTTGACAAATCCAGAACCTCCAGGGTAGCCAAATCACCAAACTGCCCTGGAATCTGACCAGTTAAATTGTTACCCCTCAAAACCAAGTTCCTAAGAAAACGCAGACCACTGACTCCAGAAGGTATTGACCCACTGAACTTGTTGTAACCAGCATCAAAACTTTGAAGAGCAACACAGCTTGAAAGCTTGTCAAGACTTCCTGACAAGTGATTACTACTCAAATTTACTGCAACGCCAGTTGCGACCTTGCAGAATCCAAAAAATCCAGTTGAAAGCGTGTTGTTAAACACATTTCTGTCGAGCCGCAAACCATAGGAGTAATTTCCATCTTGGCTCAAGGTAAGAGACGGCAGTGCCCCGCCAAAGCCATTGTTGCTGAAGTCATGGAGAGTGATGTTGGCAACATTCCCCAACACAGAACCGAAAGGGTTGCCAATCAGCGCATTTCCAACCAATTCAACATAGTACTGCATTACAATATCCTCATCAGTCGAACGGTTCGAGCATTTGGTCTCCGCAGATGAAACAAGCGGGCCTGACAGAGAATTTCCACTGACATTGAGATATCTGAAACATCCTATCGACAACTCTGCCGGCATTGAGCCCTCCAACCTGTTCGAGCTGAGATCAAGAAATGTCAAATTTTGACATTCCCCAAGCCACCGGGGCACCGTCCCAGCAATGTAGTTCTGTCCCAGGTTCACCGCGCAAAGGCCGCAGGTGCCATTCCTGTACACCGGCAACTGGCCGTCAAGGTTGGCCCTTGGTGCCCAGAGAACCTGCAGCGCCGGGATGGCCAGCACTTCCTCCGGCAGCTCCCCAACGAAGGCGTTGAACTCCGGCTGCTCCACCGGCGACGCGGTGAGATTGGTGAGCACAAGCACGGCGAGGTCCCGGCAGCCGGCGAGCTCGACGGGGACCCTGTCGGTGAGGCTGTTGCGGGAGACGTCGAGGACGCGGAGCGCGGCGAGGCGGCCAAGCGCCCGCGGGACTGCGCCCTCCAGGACGTTCCGGGAGAGGTCGAGCACGCGGAGGGACCGGCATTGCGCGAGCCCCGTGGGGATCTCGCCGACGAGGAGGTTGCCCGCGAGGGCGAGGCGGAGGTGCGTGAGCGCGGCGCACGGGGGTGGTGGCGCGGTGGAGTTGGCGGGTGGGGGAGGGACTTCGAGGCGGCCCGAGAGGCGGTTGAAGCTGAGGTCGAGGGAGCGGAGGGTCGGCGACGCGAGGAGGGCGGCGGGGACGGCGCCCGAGAAGTTGTTGGCGGCGAGGTCGAGGCGGCGGAGGCGCGGCGGGAGGGGCAGCGTGGCCGGGAGCGCACCGGAGAGGGAGGCGGCGCGGAGGTCGATGGCGGCGACGGAAGTGGAGGACGGGTGGCAGGTGACGCCGCGCCAGTGGCAGTAGTCGGCGGAGGCCGTGGACCAGGAGGCGAGGGCGCCGGTCGGGTCGTGGGTCACCGCGGCCTTGAGCGCGAGGAGCGCCGCGAGGTCGGCGGACGAGGAGGCGGCGGCGAGGGCGAGCGGGATTAGGAGGAGGAGGAGGAGGGGTATGGGTGGGGCCGCCATGGCGGTGGAGGAGGGGCGCCCGGCGAGCGGGCGGGCGAGGGAAAGGGGAGTGGAGTGGGGAGGGACCGAGGGAGGGAATGCGACGAAGGCAAGCGTGGCGTGTCGTGCCGTGGATTTTAAAATTCCGCACTCTTTTTTCTGTGTGCGCGTGATTTTCTCGTCAAGGAGACGAAGACGACGACGTTGACTGAACTGAACGAACTTTGAAGCCTTTTTGCTCGCAGCGCCGCGCTCTCTCTCCAGCCGTCCAAAGTCCAGCGTAAACAGAAGCGTGGCGTCGGTGAGGTCGTCGGAAAAGATGCAAAGCTATGGGATTGACATTTCAAAGTGCAGTCTGTGCAGATCTTGTTAAAAACCTGATCACGACGCGTACCAACACTTGAAAACACACCAGGAATGACGTGGAGCACGCAGAAATGGCCGGAGCAGACGTGCAACGACCAAATCAACGCACGACGGCACGAGCAGGCGTCGGTAGCGTAGCCGCGTAGCCGGGGGGTGCTGTGGTGGCTTTGGAATCCGTGGCGGCGAGCATGCATGTGCCGGACCCGACCGTTGTCTGCTTCGACCAAGCCGCGTGCGGTCAACACGCCGTCGCGGGCCCCTCACTCCCCATCCATTCGCCACTAAACTAAACTGAACCAAAATTTTCTAAATAAAATGCTTCTTTGAGGACCCAGCGTGCCTTGATCTCCGCGTGGCGGCTTGTGCGCGAGCTTTTTGTGAAAATAAATTGTACAGACAATTGGGACAATGAACTGTGTAGTCTTTATTGCATTGTAGATTGTATATTTATACATGGAGGAAGGGTAGTGGTCAAGTTCTCCTGAACGAGTCTGACCACTTAGAGAAGGTAATCAACTAGTCATATTTGATTCCCAACACTCCCCCTTAATCAGTTGATCTTCATCGTACAGTGCGTCTCCTCCAAAAACCCTGTAGGAAAAATCTGAGGAAACATATTGTATGATACGCTGCGAAAAACTCCTTAAAAACCCATTGGGAAAATAGGAGAAAATGTTACAGCATATGTTGAATACTTCCTCATCGGAAACTCATATGAGAAAAACATTTTGGGAAGGAAAACCCATAATCGAGTTTGGAAGATAGTATTATGTCATTTGGTATCCCCATTTAAAAACCCTGGTAGGGAAAAACAGGAGATATGACATTTACTTGCATTGATATTGTCTCATTAAAAACCTTTTATGAGAAACCGTATAGGAAAAACTCATAAAGGAAAAGAGTGCAATATGATGCTTGGACAGGATACTTTTCAGAAGGATACTCCCCCAGAACCTTACAACACTTTATGAATAAACCTGAGAATTTATCACAAGATTAAGTTTGCAAGATGTTTGTCTCCTCAATCTGCATAGTACATGAGGATACAATAAGTGTGAGCGCCATAGTACATGAGGATACAATAAGTGTGAGCAATGAACATATCGCTCTTTGTGTAACCTGTTTGCATCTGTACAATACAAGATATCTATCACATGGATAGTAATGAATGGTTCAGTGGAACCAATACTACATAATTGATGTAGTTGATCATTCGTCAATGCAACAAACACATAAGTGATGTTTGAGAATGATAAGTGAATGTAGTCATGAGAATGCATATAATTCTGACATAAACACTACATCACTATGAAAATCAGTCAGTTATATACTAGCATTATGGGATCATTTGTATAGCTAATATATGCATAATCAACAATGGTCAAGTCTTGATAAAAATCAAGATCTTATGTGCCATAAAGTAGCGCTTTAAGTTAGCATGTTATCTGTAAACGCAATATCAGACCTGCTGCAGCTTGCAAGATATATGAGCGCTTAGATGGCATTAGCTAGGAGATAGAACTTAAATTTCATATCTACCTATTTTCAACCCCACGAATGAATGCAGCCGGATTCATATTTAGGGATTGAATGACCATTAGTGTTACCAAATATCATTTGGATATTGCATAAATATCAATTGGATATTAGTAGACTGATTGATAAATATTCCTAAAGGAATATGCTCAAGTAGTAGACTCAAGCTAATTTGGTTTACCCAAATCTTTCATCTCAAATTCCGTCATAAGATGTTTGCATGTATGTCATTTGTTGTTCGGAGATGATGTGAAAACCCAATTGAGATTTTAATGCGAACAAACATAGGCAATCATCTTAATTGGAGTAAATATTCTATGGAAGAAACTCACTTGGTCAGTTGAACCACAATCAACTAGACCATTTGAAGTCATGTAGTGACTTCTATATACACAATATGTATTGCGATTTCAATTTAGATTCAGAGTGCATAGTCTATTGGACTCATATGTTTGAATCTGTCCAATTCAATTGATCTGCCAATGATCTTGAATATAGGAACATAATTTCCACACATACCATTCGGGTATGTTGCATCATGACTGATGCCGGGTCTCTGCATAAACCCATATGCCACAAGTTTTGCTATTTCACCACCAAATGGAATTAGTATTCCATCATGCTTCCATTAAGAAGGCTATGTGTGAAGAAGTAAATACTTCTCATTGTAGTAAAATCAATTCTCCTTATTATCACCTCTGGTTCGACCAATTGGAGTGTTAAAGAACTCTGCCTAGCTAGGTTTGGTCTTGATCCAGTTGAATGGTGATTTGGGAGAAATATATGTCGACAATTTGTAGACTTTGAATTGATTGACTCTATGGAATCAATGCAATATGTGGAAATGTTGTCCATTTCAACTCCGTGTATTTCCCAAACAATGGAGTAAGGATGTTCCAGTGACGCAGCGCCTAACTTTGTGTACGTACACATATGTGCTGGTCTCTTAGATGTTAAACATCTATAGGCTTTGGATAAATATCCATAAGGTGTCAATCAACGTGAGGTTGATTTGCATTTACTGTCATGGAGGATGTTCTCCCCCTAATCTCGAGAATGCTTGCGAGAAGCTGTATCTCATGTGACCATACTTCTCCCCCTCTTATTTTGATTCGGGAGTTGAGTGGTTTTTGTTGGTACCTCCACTCTTTCTGGCACATTAAATTGAGATTTGGATTTAATGACACCTTTATGACAAGTAAATGTTTCTGGCAGATTATTTGCAATATTTTGCAAATATGAAACGTGCTGAACAATTGGTTCAGAATCTCTCTTACGTGGATATGAGGACTAAATATGAATGTGTGCAACATTCGTTCATATTCCTGGCATTGTTTGTGGTATAAATCTCCCCCTAATGCCTGGAATTGTCCTCAAGTGTACGAGCATACAGGCAATAAATGAGTCTCATGAGAGACTCGAGGTATTATTAATTGACGGATAATGATACCTCTATTGATCCCATGCCTATGATGTATGCTATATGGTGGTGATATCGGTATGTGTGAAACATATCCGATATTTGCAGATGGGAAATTCTTGGCATGAGGCTAAATACCCACGTATTTAACTGCAACGGAGGGAGCCGTTTGATTACAATATAATGAATTGGATTACATGATGCTGTGTGTAAAGCAGCAATCTACTAACGAGATGTTAGTAATATTCAACTCA
This sequence comes from Eragrostis nindensis, assembly GCA_012490785.1. NCBI lineage: Eukaryota > Viridiplantae > Streptophyta > Magnoliopsida > Poales > Poaceae > Eragrostis > Eragrostis nindensis. Next base: position 480,612 of record JAAXCT010000069.1, on the reverse strand, counting down.
ATGTTGGTCATGGTAATGATTTGATTCTCATTGGAGAGATATCATGAACCATTTAAGGTTATGGACATAAGGGACATAGTGCTGAACCAAAATTCTTTTAGCAAACAATCGTCATTGTAAGCAATGGTGAATTCGGTAGCATTGTCCCATCGGATTAATTGAACACGATATTCAGGATAATATGCTCATGATTGAGCAATTTTCTTATCAAATACATGGTTGTTGTGTGGATAAGAAACACACAAGAGATCATCGTGTAGATGAATCTATAGAACCATGATAATTTCCTAAACAATAATCTGTAATATGGTTATGTATCACCACTTTTGTATTCTTGAATATGTCAAGACCATGGAGTGGTACAATCTGAATTTTAAGGTAAGAGGGCCGTAAAATTAATTTCCATGTAGCAAATGCAACGCTCACTTTATCCGAAGATAATGGAAATTCCTTCTGACCAATTGAATTGATAATACTTCTTCTAGTCACCCCTATGGTTGTTGTCAAAGGCAATAAAGCAAGTCTTGATAATATCAAGATAGAAAAATCATTTACGCAATATAGTGATACGGGTATGAGTTAATATACTCCAGATGATATGTAGGAAAAGTTTACCATATCCGTCATCGTCAAGAAGAGCAACCTCTATATTGTTTGACGGATATCTCTATAATAAAGTATGGTACTATTCAGATTCACACAATAATAGTGTATCGATGAGTACCAATGGGGAAGATAATGGCATGACATCAGCCAACTATCAATCTATCGCGTCTAGCGATTGTTGAAACATTTCCTTATCTCTATGTAAGAGTATAGAAATATTTTCTTCCCAGATTATAGAGCTTTTGTGGTGCATAGGACCACTGGGCATACTTTCATCATCATATGATCCCGTATAAATCTATATATAGAATGAAGAATTCAATGGAATTCTTGTCAGATGTATAGAATCCATACTACTTTGTATCATCTCGAATGTGTTAGTACGCTACCGTGATGTAGTAGTATTTTGATGATATGTTGTATGACAACATTATAGTAGGACGTAGATAACATATAGTTGAAGGAGATATATAAGAGCCTACTAGGTCTCCAAATATGTTGTACGAAATGTATTCGACAATTATAATCTCCTTGTTCATAATGTCCTCTCGAAGTAGAGAGACTAGTTGTTACTTGGTTCTTTTGGAACTAGATGTGAACAACTGACTTTCCTGTAGATGTTAGGTTGAAGATTGAAGTGTGCTTCGAATCTTTGTCCTTGACCAGGATAAATATATATGTCCCACAAAATTCTGATGTGAATCAGTCAAGTATATTGGGCTATGGCATTGTTAGTGGTGGGCGTATAGCAACCATATTGATGACAAAAATAATTTGTCAATTCAGAATATGCCTTTGCCTCAATCTGATGCACAGGATTCTTTCTTCTTATTGTATTTTTGCATTTCTTTACCAGTAAAGTTCTATGTATGGTCTTATAACCATTGAACTTAGTGTGATGCTGAACATTATGGTATACTTCAGGCAATTGAGCAAATCCATCAGGATGCTTATGAAGATTCCATGAAAGGAGTCATCATGTTGTTGGCCTGAATCAGTATATAAATGAGTTCAACATAAGGTTGGTAAATACTTGTATGTTTAACATACAATAAGATCCTACCAAGGAGGAGCATGAAAGATGAAACGATATCCGTCTTCTCCTCATATATGTAGGTTCTTGTTGCAAAATATAACTTTGAACAAATAGTATGGACAACAATGTAGTACTCTTTGATGGACATGAAGTCCTAGAGACAATGATATATCCATTTCAAGGTAGCTGAAGGCAAAATAAATACCTTATGCTATGCGTATTTGTTCATGAGAGATTCCCACAAAGTATCAGATTTTATCCATTAGATACTCAAATATGAGATCCTATGGATGTGGTTCCTTATGTATAAGGCTCCAGGACTTGATCTGAATAAATGATGGCTGCACTCATCTTGTAGATGATGCATAACCGCACACTCAATCATGTGGGACGTTGAACTATGTTGTACGTCTATGGTTATGTTGGATAGTTGTGACCATCAAGTGCAAGATTATAAAATCCACAACAGATCATCTTTGCCAACAAGAAGTGAACCAGATATTTAAAGAAAACTCATCATGGTTACATGTAAGAAGGATGCAAAATTTTGTAAACTCAAGTAGAGACTTGAATTATTTAGTGCGGACCTCATATGATATAGCTAACAATTGGAGAGAACCATTAAAATGGTGTCAGTCTCATGGTAGTAGGACACATAGTCTGAGATTAATCAGTAGATGCTTGGTTCCTTCTACCTTATGTTAGGCTATATTTAGATACTCGAGAAAGCATATGTGTTTCTCAACTACAAATTGAGGTAATCACTTGAATTTTGCATATGTTCAATTCTGCTTGAATTAAGCACATCGGGCTTAATTAAGGTGAACTAAACATGTGTAAGAGATTGATTAAAATCTTAGCCGAGTTCGACTCTGCTTGAATTAAGCACATCGGGCTTAATTAAGGTGAATCAAACATTAATGTGCAATATATTAACACTCAAATGCAACATTAGGCAAACAAATCATGAGGATTGCAGGTTGTTCAATTCTACTTGAATTAAGTACATATGACCTAATTAAGGGGAATCAAACTCTAATGTGCATGAGGTTAATGAAAACTCAATTGCAACATAAAGCAATGTTGTATAAGTTAGTGTGTAGAACATTTAATCCTGCTTGAATTAAGCGCATTAGGCTTAATGAAGGTGAATTAAATGGAAAGGGCAGGAGAAATAAATCTCAATGGCAACTTATGAATGGTGTAAATTTTGTTGTGTTTAAAATTTAATCCCGCTTGAATTAAGCACATCAAGCTTAATTAAGGTGAATCAAATAGTATGATTTTGCAAGAAATGTTACATCTCAGTTGCAAAATAATGGTAACACAATATATATATATTATGTCATAGGGATTGCACATAGGACAAACGCATTGGACATAATTTTCATGTCATAAAGGGACATAAATTATAATTTACAACATTAAAACACTAACCATGAATTTTCTATGTCATAGGGAATGCACATGAGACAAACGCAATGGACATAAAATAAATATCTAGAAATGCGATCTATAATTCTAATTGCACATTATTGGAATGCTTGAGAGCAAACTAGCAGTGAATTTACATTTGTAAATTTCGTATAGTGCAATTGCTGTAATAGCATCAGGCTAAAACATAATCACAGAATTTACATAAAAATTCTACGAATTACAAAGAATCCAAAGGGCTATTCCAAAGAAAAGCCAAAGGCCTGTGTGTGTTGGCCGACCGGAAGCACGGTCAGCTCTCGCTCATCCCGCTCTGCGGGTGTCTTTACCGGTCCGATTCAAAGCCTTTGTGCGATGGAGGCATTCTTGGCGGCGGGTTTGTGGCGGAGGCGGGCTCTGCTGGCGCTGGCGATGGCCGGAGTTGGTGGATCTCGTCGTCCTCGACGTGCTGGAGCTCCAGGGGCTTCGTTGTAATTTGTGCTTTTCCTAAGGGCTTTTTTGCACTTTTGGTGGGACAGCTGTCCGTATCCTTGTATGATGTACCTGTGTACGTACGTATGATGTACTCTTTCCTTAACTTTTAATACAGGTATGTTTGATCAAAAAAAAAAACTTGGGCCTGGTGAAGCCCAATAGCCAGATTATACTGCCCTGAAGCGTCGCCGACGCCGGAACGGGATCGTCTACTTTGCTAGCAAAGGCACAGCTGTAACTTTGTTCTAAATCCACCGTCCAGCACGCATCGCATGGCTTCCCTTGATGGCCGTTTAGCTGCTGCCGTTGCTGTTCGGCCCACTAAAGCCCACCACTTCCTTGCCGTGCCTGCTTGCTACTACTAACCTGCTGCTTCTTCACACTACTGACTGAAACAATCGGCGGCGTGTTGTAAACGTGAAGAGCTGAGTTTGTCTCCTTCGATGCCTTGTTCTTCCTGTTGACGATCATGAGGTAGATTGACTGATTTCTTTTGGAGAGTAAGGAAACATGGGGAATATGTTTTTTCTGGCGCCAAAACTAAGAACGGAACTTGCTTTTTCCCTCGCTGCTTCCGTCGCTCGAGGCGTTTTTTTTTTTTTTTTTTTGACCCTCTCCTACTGGGTACAGCTGTAGTATCTGTTCATGTGCGTACGCACGCACTCACTCCACCACAACGCACACCTACACACACCCACGCACAATCACAGCCCTACAACTACACACAGCTTCGAAGAATGCGTCCTTCCAAAGATCACCAGAAACCTTCAGGCTCCAGTGTGCGACGAGGCACGTCACTTCCTTCGTGTCACCACGCATGGAGAGGTTCCTGCGAATTTTATTGGAGCCTATTGCTCCGGTGAGGCCCGTGGAAATTCGTCCCCGAAGGGGATCGAACCCACGACCGGTGGCTCCCAAACCAGGAGACTCACCAACCGAGCTAGGCTCGGTCCTCGCTCGAGGCGTTTTAGTTGCAAGCAATCAGGCAAGGGCGTGGTGGGCTTTAGTGGGCCATACAGCAGCTGCAGCAGCCACCAAGCGGAGTCGTAGGATGCACTAGACGGTGGATTTATCAACAAAGTTATAGCCGTGCCTTTGCTAGCAAAGGTAGACGATCCCGTTCCCCCGTGAACTCCAAGATGCGGACTCGGCCGCGGTGCCCGGGGTGGGCCGCCGCCGCATCCGCCGGGACGGGCTGTTGCCTCGTCTGCGTGGACGCTCTGTCGCCGTGGCCGCAAGCGCCGGGCGCCGCTTTGGGTCGCTGCATCGGCCCCCGCCGTGGCGGCGCCGCAGCCGGCCGTGCGAGTCGCCGGCGATCGCCATCTTGGGGACGCTGTAACTGCCGCTGCTGGCCACATCGTGCGGCCGCTTCGTGGGGGCGCGCCTCTAAAGCCGCCTCCGATCTGCAGCCCCGAGGGAAGCGCCGCGCAGGCGCCGCCTCTGCCGTGTAAGCACAGCCGTTGGTCGCCGGCGTAGCCGCCGGTACAGGCCACCGTGGTGGCCGAGCCAACCGTGCGGCCGTCACGCGCCACAACTGCCACTGCGACCGCCGAGACGGGCGGTTAGCCTCGTCGGCGTGGACGCGTAGCCAAGGCATGGCTGCGTTCGAGACGAGACCATGCATGTGGGCGGGATTCCAGAGTAGCGCGCGGGGGGCGTGCCGTGAAGGCGCCGCCTTGTCCGTCGTTGGCAGTTCCTGAGAACCGGCGGTCATGGTGTCCTCGGCCATGGTGGAGATAGTGCTCACGGCAGCCAAATCCCAAGGGCTCGATTAGGACTCCAATGTTCATCTTGCGTGATGCAGAACGGGAAAGACCAACATCAAAGGAGATTTAGAGGGTAAGCTCTGATTTTACCCGATTAATTGAAAGCTTGTGTGCCTTCTTTCTTCTCGTTGTTGCCGATGAAGAAGAACTCCATTCTGGTTTTTCTCTCCTTTGAGATTGAACGAGGGTTCATCCATTTTGTAACTTCCGTGTCACTTCCTTGAAGGAGGATTCGGCGTCTTGCGGTTGACGATGGAGACGGCCTGGATAGGATCTCTCAGAGAAGAGAAGTCCAGCGCCTTGTGTCGCCCATCGATTTGCAGCGGGCCTTGATGTCGACGGCGAGATCGAAGGGAATCTCCCATGGTTGATGAAGACGATGACGTCTTCAATGTTGATGTCGAGAAGAAATTCTTCTCGACGAGTTCTTCTCTGCGCTCAGCGGAGAGCGTGCTTGATAACGTGTGAAAATAAATTGTAGAGACAATTGGGACAATGAACTGTGTAGTCTTTCTTGCACTGTAGATTGTATATTTATACATGGAGGAAGGGTAGTGGCCAAGTTCTCCTGAACGAGTCTGACCACTTAGAGAAGGTAATCAACTAGTCATATTTGATTCCCAACACTTTTGTTTGAAACACTGCTGCGACTTGCAGGGAAAGGGCAATTGGTTTGTTTGGAGGAACATCATCAGCACTTGAAATGACGTGGCTTACAGTCATCTAGTATTCGTTCCTTTCCCAAGTGCTGAAAAGCAAAAAAAAAAAAAAAAAAAAAAAAAAAAAGGTGCTGAAAAGCAATGTCGGTCGTTCACTCGAAAGAAACACAAGGAAACGAAAAAGAACTCCAGTGATGAAAAAGCGCGATGAATGATTGAAGAGCAAATTTCTTATTTGGCTTCAAAAAAGTTCGTCGTTCTTTTCTTGGTCTAATTTAAAAAAAAGTTCCTTATATGACCCAACTTGTAACTTTCGTTCCCTTCTCGGCCCTTCCGTGTGATCCGTAAGACTGGGCCGTGAAATCCCTCTTCCCAGCGATTGGAAAAGACACCGGTACCCCTGAGCGCTGAACGAATCGTTCTTCTCTGGAACGAATCGCACCCCGACCGGAACTCTGCTCCGCGCGACCAGAAAAAAAAAAAAGACCAGGGCGTCGGACTGCCGCCGCCGTGGATGGAAAGGGTGAGCGCCGCCGCCGACGCCGGAGCTTCGGATCCTGGGCCTCCCCCAGATGATCCCGTTGGAGGAGGAAATGTAGCTGCGCGCGGGCCGGGCGCAGTCCCTGTCTCGGTTGAGAACAGGATCACGACGAGCTTGAACGGCCCCGCCTGGCGGCTTTGATTATGGAGAAGCAAGCAGATCATCCATGAGGGGAGGGAAAACGCTCTAATCTACAGACGTAGCCCGAATCGACGCCCATCCGTTGGGAGCAAGACGATGACCCACAAGCAACCGTGATCTTTAGCTCGGATGGCTAGCGTTAACCAGGCTCTAGAGATGGTCGGCAGGCAGAACAAAAGAGCTGACATCAAACTTCCTGTACCCGGCTCTGTTCGTAAAAATCGCATCTGCGAACCAACCAAATGTCTATCGATGCAACATGCCCCTGCTCTCATTTGCCCATAAATTTTTTGTATTTTGTTAAATTAAAAAGAAATCTGTTCAAAGCGTCGGAATTTTTTTTTTTGTTTTGATAGGCAAAGCATCGGAGTTGAGATGGCCGAGTTGGTCTAAGGCGCCAGATTAAGGTTCTGGTCCGAAAGGGCGTGGGTTCAAATCCCACTCTCAACATCCCATCTTTTTTATTCCCTCAATCAATATGTTATTCCAAATATTATAGAACATCAAACGTTAACCGCAACAGGTGGTCGTGCCGGAGTGGTTATCGGGCATGACTAGAAATCATGTGGGCTTTGCCCGCGCAGGTTCGAATCCTGCCGACCACGCCTTTCCCCCCCCCTTTTTTATAAGTTTTATCTGAAGCAACTGTTGTTATGTTTCTTCCGCTTGCAATATCAATGTTATTTTCACCAACCGTTAACAGGCCTTTCACGAATCATTTTTAATGGCAACAACATGGGCTGGTTGTCCACGTGCATTTTACTTTCGCATATTGATCTAACTAGTATGAACATGTATTCATCTTTAACAAAGCTCTTTGTTTGGCTCGACGCCATGACTTAATTGCAACTAAGATCAGATGTTGACATGTCGCACATTACGATTGTTTGAGATGGAATTGAACAATTGTTTGGATATTCACCATGGATCCTAGCAATGGTATATGTGTCCCTTGTTTGGTTTAGCTAAACTTGCATATAATCACCTAATTTTGTCAACATTTTGAGTTTGTCCTCCTCTGTGAAGTTATTATATTGCCCTTCCTTATAGTTATATCCAACAAAAATTTATTTTATAATAAGTACATTTCTTCTGCAATTACTCCCTCCGTTTTTTTATTCTTGACGTTCGGACATGATTCGTTAGCTCTTTTCTAGTGCAATCACCGGTCGGAAGCGTCAACAATTCCCGAACGGAGGTAGTAACTTTTTTTTTTTGAGAAACCGGGTTTATATTTCACATGAAATTTTTGATGGTTACAGCCCAAATGTTAAAAGGACTCTCTTGAAAGAAAAGAAAATTACAACCTGGCCCCTGTAAACTCCTCCCGGTCTTCATCGCCGCCGATGGCCGGAGCTCAAAGCTTGAAGCCGACCTCCTCCCTGGCAATGGAAAGTAGGTTTTTGTTGCCGTCTTGAGCAGCACATCGCCTTCGACATGCCTTGAGAACGCTGAACGACCCGGCCAAAACACATCGCCAAGCACTGGGGAATCTGACGCTTTCACCAAGAATCCCAGCTCGCCAGACGACGAATTACCCCGAAGGGGAACTGAACCACTCGAGCAGGTGGGAACTGGAAACCAACCCGATTCCTCGTGTTGGGACAACAAACACACAGGGGTTAACACAGGACACCAGCTCATACAAGCGAGCAGGTGGATGAGTAACCTCACAAGGCAGAGATGGACATCTCCACCTTGGAGAGACAAAATAATCCTCCAAGCCCCATTGCCAGGCCATCGACGCCACGGATAGTACGGGCACAGCCAGTGCAAGGAAGCTCACAGAGAATCGAAGACCAACGCATAAGAAAATGAAGAAATAAACCTCGTCGGCATCGATTCCTCCGCATGAAGTACCAGCTCCATGCCCCGCACACCCATGGAACACCATCAAGCACCAACCCCCACCATCATGGACATCTCCATGGAAGCCAAGGAGGAAGCACTCCAACCCTAACCCTAGCACACACACAGATAAGCTAAGAAACAAGGGTATATACAACGGCAACCGATTCCGCCATTCCTCCCCATCTCCAGCGCCAGAGTGGCCTCCGGAGACGAGAAGGAATCGACGGAATCGGCGCCGGAAAACGGGAATCGCCTGCGAGTCGCCTGCGATTTACTGTAGCGTGGGGAACGAACACTCTGAGAGAGCTTGAAAGGATCAAGGGCACCGAGAGAGGGGGGGAGGGGGGGGGGGTGAATCGGTGTGTCAACAATTTCTCCCAAACGTACTTTAGGTGTGAAGCTAGCAAGACTAGATATAGTGATAACAAAAGCAAGCGATGCGCGCACACAATCTAGTCTATGCAACAAGCAACACCCTAGCAAGCAATTCTACCAAGTAGTAAAGAGACAACCTATCATGCAATTCTACTAGCACATGAAGTAAATGCGGAAGCGTAAATGCTAGTAAGTAAAGGAGATAGGGATAGGAATGCTCATGATTTTTCCCGTGGTCTCGGAAGGATGGCGCCTTCCCCTACTCCACGTTGGGTCACTCCCGCCGGAGTCTCGACCCCGTCCCTCCGCTCGAAGGCGATCCCTCCTAGAGCACACTTCACCCTCCGAGTGAAGTCGCGGGCACGTCCCGCCGGGCTCGATCCCGGGTACTCTTCCGGAGGTAAGGCTCCGCACGTGATGCGTGCCAAAGGGCGCTCCACTAGTGATGCTTCTTTCGCACGGGAAGCTCCAAGACCGTGTACAAACTTGTGTTAGCTTCCACAATCTCTTTGGACAGCTCAACACCGACGCCTAACCGGTCTAGGCCTTGCCATAGACCAAGAGTAACAAACCGAAGTGACTCTCTCAAGCTCACACTAGCCTAGAGATCAAGTGGATGCAATTGCTACTCTCTCAAGCACTAGGATCACTCCAAATCCTTCATAAGTGCTTCTCTCCTTTGCTCTTGGCTTCCTCTGAGTTTCCTGCACTCCAACAATGGCCAAGAGACCCCTCAAGGGGCGGGCAACCAACTATTTATAGGCTACCAACCCAAAACTAGCCGTTGCCCAAAAGTGCCCTGCGAAACTAGAGACCGTACAAAGGACCGTACTGTCCGGTCTCTTCCAGACCGTATTGTCCGGTCTCTATTTCCAGGCACATCTCCATCTTCTTCTTCATCTCCAATGAAGACCGTACTGTCCGGTCCCTAGGACCGTACCATCCGGTCGATTGTCCGGTCTTCATTTCTTCCACTTCCAGAAACTTCAACTTCTCTGTCTGGAAATCTTCTGATGACCGTACTGTCCGGTCCTCTTGACCGTACCATACGGTCCATTGTCCGGTCTTCATTTTCTCAGCATCCCGAGACTTCACTTCTCTGTCTGGATCTTCAATGAAGACCGTACCATACGGTCCCTAGGACCGTACTGTCCGGTCTCTACCGGATAAGCTGAAAACTTGATCCACTCTTGATCCTTGTTTCCAACTTCTTCATCCTTGGTTCCTCTTCTTCTCTTCAGCCACCCTAGCCCTCAAGAGATTCACAATGCATCCATTTGATCTCTAACCTAGTGTGTTCTAAGAGAACCAATTCGATCCCTCTTGATAGTCTGGTTTTTCCTATGGACTCAAGCTAGCATCTACACCAAGCCAACACTTGCTTGGTCTATCATGTCCTTAGCCTTGATCCATCTTCAACCTTGATTCCATCAAGTTCTCGATCCGAATTGTCGAGGCAACCAATCACCAAGTCGTCGATAGATAGAGTATGTGAGACGACGCTTCATTTACATGACCATTTGAATATCCTACAAGGAAATGTTAGTCACATCAATATGGTCACCCAATCACCAAAACATTCATACCTTTGAGGTTTCCGAACTCCAATGGTCATGAAGCTTACAGAGCTGGTTCTGGTAGCACAAACGGAGGTAGTAACTAACAACCATTCTTCAGCCCATTAGTCTAATTTTATGATCAGCATGCCTTGAACTCTGTACACCGTCATACCAACTTTAGGATGATAGTTAAAGCCCAGTTCGGCCCAATTTTGAAGGTCTGCCCGTTGCCTTGTCTCTTAGTGCTCAATTTAAAATGGTCTGTCGTCAAGCTTGTTCCATGTCTATTCTACATGTAATTTTGACAAATTTTTTGTCGTGCTCGCGCCCGAGGACTACAGAAGTCCAACAATATTTCAAAGCAAAGAATCCAAACAAACGGATCATCAACATATTTTTCGATCATGATTTCTACATCACTTGAGCAACGGCTAGTTTTTTGAAGCGCACCCAAATAAGGCTAACTTGTTGAGACGTGCTTAACTTGCTGTTGGGTAAACTGTGGCATAGCAACACCAAACGTAACTCTCCACATTTTTAGCAAGTTGAAACGCAAGTTAAAAGATGCAAAAGGGGAGAGAGCGCTTGTTGGCGCTCTTGTTCAACCCTGTCATAGCCGGCCCCACTTGTCCGTCCCACAGAGCACTAGTACCTGCCCTCTTGTGGGCCTGGCAGTTTTGTAGGACTCCCCGGTGCGGTTCGTAGGTCTCCTCTGCGTAGTTCGTGCACAGGAACGGACCAAGAGCGGCTTGGGGGCGTGTGGCTGCGCTGCGTCGCGTCGCCTGCCCCGGCGATTCTTCCGGCGAACCAACGACGCCAGCCACATCCATACCTGAGCGGACGGGAGAGAAAGCGTGTGGACACGACGCGCAGCCACATCCGGCCTTTCGTTGGCGGCGGCGCCCTCGCGTTTCGATTCCAGGTGAGGAGATTCCCCTTCCCTAAGAACCTTTTGATGCGCACTGGCAGCGTTCGATTGCTCTGTAATTTCTCTGAATCCTCATCTTGAATTGTTATGTGCCGGTTGTTCCCGTCTTTCGTTGGGATTTTACTCCCTTGGCAGATTTGGGGTTCGTGAGCCTGCGGTTTCTTTGACGCCATGTTTTCTAGAGTGCCCGCAACAGATTTTTCAGAGGAAAACTCTTGCTTTTATGTTGAAATTGACGAACTTCTGTTGCTAATTTCATACATTGGCCGTAAAGATCCAAAGCTTTCTGGTCTCACAAGCAATTTTTTCCAAGAAAAGGAAAGTTCATTAATTGGCCTATATTTAGAAGTAAACACGACAATGCATTTCGTTTCGTGCCAAAAAAAAACATAAAAACATTTACACCTTTTCATTATTTCTTTTTGGCCGGTTTGTAGTCGAGCACGCATTCCGTCCTTTCATTTCGCACATAATGACGTACAGAAAAGAAAAGGAAATCCCTCGCAAAAAGAAAAGAGAAGGAAATGAAAAAGCTTGTTTTCCATTGTCCTTGTGTTGCAACTACGGTGCTGACAAGAAATGATCTCTTGTCCTGTTCAGTTTTCTTTGCGGTTTTGACTTTGCACACTCATTGCTTCTCATCCTCGTTTACTTGCTCCGTGCAGTCACTTCAAGTCCGAATTGTCTTTTTAAGAGAGGAGGACCACTTGCCAATTTAGAAGGCTGTGTGAGCCGTTAGCAATGGAGCACTGCTATTTGAGGCAGCCTGTCTCGAGGGCTGAGGCAGTGTCCGAGAGAAGGTCCAGGTTCTGGCAGATGGATGCGTCGCCGGCGCCCCGTGCTGAGGTCATCTGCCCCCAGCCTCGACGCGCCACTCGGCCTCCATTCGCCGTGGAAACCGCGAACAGAGCCAGCCCCAGGCTGAACGGGTTAGTTCTTATGCGTTTCTTTCTTCTTTACTGCAATTGTCCTGGTACATTTTGTCAGCGTTTTTTGCCATATACTGTACTAATTGTTCTGGTAGTATGTTATGTCAGCGTTTTGTGCTACATACTCAATTACTAGTTGTCAGGCGTGCATTCGTCTGAGCAATCAATTATAGCATGATTTTCATTCCACCATGACGGGGGTGTAGGAATTGGAACATTACATGGGATTGTGGTCCAAGTGGAGATTTGTGTGGTGTTTAGGGATTGGAGAATTCACATAGAGGCAATCCTTGCTTCTAGGTATAGTAGGCAAATAGAAAAGCTCGGTGTTTTATGTTAGGAAAACATGCGCTGCACAGCATATCACAGCATTCACCATGTTGCGTAGAAAGAAAGGGCACTGGATAATTTGTGCTTTGCTTCTCCTTTTTCGTGAAAGAAACTATGTTTACCTCTGTCTGCCTAACTATAGTAGTTTATCCTGATGGATGCATTCAGTGGTAGTCTGGCATTAATCAAGACATCCTTTGCTGAACCTTTACTCCCCTTGACTGCAGTGCATTACCGTTATGCAGATCAGACTCTACTTCTGATATGCTTGATCTTATCCTCAGTAAGGTAATTATCGAGAAGTAACTTTAACTGCTATTCCTGACTCAATTTTGATAACAGTTTCCTTTTTCTTTTCAGAATGACATAGATGGTGATATCGACTCGAGCAGTCAGGTGGGCTTTTATTGTGGCTCGCCTCCTGTACGCACTAAAAACCCCATTATATATGATCCACAGTTCGGCAAATGGACACCATCTTTTTCTTCTTTAGGTAGTTCCTGTGGGCTAAATCCTTCAGGAAGAGTTGAAGTAGGTTCTCCAACTTGCGCTGCTAGCAGCCCAAAAGTAAGAATCGAAGGTTTTGCTTCTGGAAAGTCGGAGAAATCCTTTGCAGTTACCTTTGTCTGATCGTTTCATTCTCCGGCCCCTCATTTTGTCTTTGATCTGTCCTTCCCACCTTATAAACCACTGCCGCTCAAGGATATAAGTAGTTCCTTTAAGCTAGTCAGATTAGAGTTGCATTTTGCCCTTCTGATTGTAGCATTGAAACTGCACAATCGCAGAGAGCTGTAAGATGTACATATAAGAGGTCCGCATATGTAACTACCCTATGATGTATGTATCGAATAAATGTAGATGGGGTTCCAGTGTTTGAGGAAAGACAAGACTGTAAATATAGCTGTTTCTGCATTGGAATAAAATGCAACATGTTTCTTCCCGTTATCATGAATGCATAATGTTTTACTCACATCTCGTATTTTTCTTTGGGTTTGCCAGCGTGTTTGCCGATTGGCACTTGTTGTAAAGCCTGGATTGCGCCTAATTTTGTTGCTGTTTTCATTTTCTGTCATCTCAAGTTGTGAAGGTTGTCAGTGTTGCAAGACCAATTCCTTTTATTTAGCGGAATAACCAACAGCCCTGCTTTATGGAGGACAGGAAACATGCTTGTTTCCAGGACAATTCTGTTTGTGGTCCGTGAGAACAAGAGATGCATCATGATTGTAATGCACATAATCAACACCTGAAGATCTTACACACTGCGAAAGGAGGATACGCACCTGGAAACTCTTTCTTTCTTTCTTCTGAGAAAGACATTCAAAAAAGTGCCTCATCATATTTATCTGCAACGTATAGCGACGCAAGGCCTTGTACAGCCTTAGGTCATTCCAGGGAGACGGTAGTAGCGCGCTGCAGTGTGAACTCATCCTCCTCACTTCAAAAGTAGCACAAACTTTCATCAGGTTGTGCACATTGTACTTGATACAATATTTTTCTGCTAAGTTGCTCCAGTTTTGGGTTCATCACGGTCCTCGGAGATCCCTGCAACCCATACGGACGCTACTGACGTGAATAAATCACATTGAGCATGAATTATGTCACTGGCTATTACAGTATTACTTACTGCACTGTATTCCATAATTCTGCATTTCCTGACCAAACGGTTTGGTCCAAACGTAAAGCTTCTTTTTACTGATACGATTCAAAATCTAGAGACCAGGAAGAGTGTCTACACGCTTGCTGTTAGTCTGTTCAGTTCCTTGCAATTCCTGAAATGGTTTCAGCCTGAACAAAAGACACTCCCGTATTTTCCGTCAAATCCATTGGTAGTCCATCATCAATCAGAGGTGCAAGAGAGAAAGTGCCACAAATGTTACAGATGGAATAGCTACGGTGATCAGCTCATCAGGGCTTTCGCCAGTTCGCCTGCACCGGTGAACATGCCTGGCACCTTCCTTGACCTGAAACAGATGAGGAAAGAGAGCGCCACGTTGGCCAACCTGAAGCTAGATCGGCCGCGCGCGGCCGTCGCTGCCGTGATCCACGTTGCCTGCTTGTGCCTCCTCGCGGCGGTGGACGAACGCACCCCGCGTCGCTGGACAAGCACCCAGCACCGACAGCTCAGCCGAGATATGCGTACAGAACGGATACGTCGGCGCGTTCGGCCGGCGTAGACGTCGACACAGTGACGTACGGCGGCACGCTGGTGCGCGCTACTCGGAGCAGCCGGCCCGTGGCGACGTGGCGCTGCCGCCTCCATGCTTCTAGGGAACTCGGATCTTCTTTCTAGCTTCCGCGGCCTCCTCCTGCCTCGCCGGCGGGTGGTGCCAGCCGCGGGCCCGCGGTCGGCAGCGACCAGGGGTGGTCGCTATTTCAAATAGCGTCCGGGGCGTCGTTGTTTCGAATAGCGGCCACCCCGGGTATGCGACAACCGTTCGATCTGTATTGGGCGGTCGTGATGAGGCTCGGGGTACTCGACAGATGCGCGCTGCGGACCAATCGCCGTCTCGCGTTCCCTCGCGCTGCTCCGCCAGCCTCGGCGCCGCCTTCCTCCGGCCGGCGACCACCTGAATTTCGAGTTCGCCCTTGTTCATTCGATAGAGCCAGAACGCCTCGTCCACCATGCATCCAAGGGCGGCGCGACCCACGCGGGCACGGAGGTTCCGCCATGTTGCTGCGACGCCAGCTGGCGGGCTTGCCTGTTCGGCGGCTGACGCTTCCCGCGTCGCCTCCCAGCTCTCCGGCCGCCGGAGCCGTCGTTACCGTTGACCGACCAGGCCCAGGACAAGCTAGCCGCACCCGTCCGATCCACATTCCGCAATCGATCGCGATTAAGCAGGGGTGGCCCAAGTACGAACGCAACTGAAGTGGCGCGCCGGCCGCGGAGGGAATGACAATGAACTCCTGCACCTGCGGGACTCAGAGTTTTCTGACGAAAGGAGCTGATGAAGTGTCCGTAATTGTACCATCTGATTTCACTATCGGTTGTGGGTAAGAATAAGGTCACCATGCAATGCAAGTAACCAGTTCATATGAAAATTATATGCGTTCTTGACCTATACGGAATCGTCATGGCTTTGGCGAGCATCAGCTTCAGAAAACCGCATCAGGACTGTAGCAGTTAAATTAGTAGTCCCTTGAACAAAGGTTAAAATTGAGATGAAATTTGTACAAGACACCTGAACCGCCTTTTTCCACTTATATAGGGGAACTGCTTATAACTGAGGAATAAGGGGAAACATACAAGTCTTCCGCACTCCGCAAAACATTACAGAACCGGATCAAGCGATTAAGAAATGTTGGTTCCACAATGGTTACAAACTTACAAGGGACCTCTCAACGAAAGAAAACAGAAATGTTGTTATCAGGAACCAAACGATTTGCCGATACACTACAATGAGTTTTCCAACTTAAGTAGAAGGAAACTATGGCTAAGGCTGACTTTATCTAGTCTTCATCTTTTCAGCTCCAATCGCTAAGCAAATCTTTTTCCAGCTCCTTATGGCGATGAGTGTCGTTATCATGACCCATGAACTGTTTGCACCAATGAAGTATGCCCAGAAGTGGAATGGACTGGCCCAGAAGTTGAAGCCATCTAAGTAGGCAGTGATGAAGTAAACCAAGCATCCGTAGAGCTGGCCCAAACAAACAGTGAACTGAAGAATATGGCTGTAGGATTTCCGAGATGCAATGGCATATCTGCAAGCAGTAAACTTGTTTCAATTCGAGAAAAGAAAATGATATTGTGATTTCAGATCATATAATCAGCAATTATATATCATATAGCACAATTGTTGCAGATGATTTTAATTTGAATTTTTTTTTAGAATAAGTTCTAATTTGAATATATGTATAACTTAGCTTTGATACACTATCTTCTCGATAATAAGAAAGAGATATTGCCATATCTACATTAAACATACCTCAACAAAACACACATGCAAAAGAAGGAAACACATAATTCATCAGCATCTCATACCGGGAACAAATTCTCTAGAAATATCACAACAGTCTGCATAATAATGTTCAATCTTGAAATCGTGAAAACATGTATGGCAACAGAAAAACATTGTGTAGGCATTCAAAAAAATAAAATAGAAATTACAAACCTAAATTTATTAAATCATCTCAATTACTATCTGATCATAATCCTCCGGGATCAATCTGCTAAAGTTAAAAAATCGATGATTATGTTTTATAAAATTAACATGGATTGATTGTAGAGCCATTAGTCCACATATGATAAGTTCACAAAAATTCCCGTAAAAGTGTGTATCAGAATATCTTAATAGTTGCAAATAGTCGAATCATCCCAGTCTTTCATTATTTCTCTGATTTTGGTGAATTGTATTTTATTCTTCTGCCACAGTCCTCATTCTGCCAAAATGTTTTCATGCAGCATCCCAATTTACCATCCATCAGCAAAGCTATGAACTAGATGCATTTTCATTCAGAGGGTGATGCTCTGCCATAAGAAATAAGGATCAACCCCTGCTACACTACCAATGCAACACGAGGGGTATTTAACCAAGCCCATTTCACATCATTTGTAACATGATGTAACAAGCAAAGGGGCAAAATCCTGCTATAGTCTGAGGCCTGAACTGAACGAGGCTGAACCCCATTGCAGCGCAATTTGCGCTAACTTAGTTAGAGGTCAAAGAATTAGTAAAAGGTAGCAGAACACACATCTAGAAATGCATTATGCATGATGTTTGGGAAAAGATGGAAATCATACACTGCAAGTAGTGATGCGGGGCCCGCTAACACAGCTGTGATTCCTTCCACCGTGACGGTTGCAGTGTCCCTAGCGGCGTATCTGGAGTCTCCTTTGCTGTGTACTCTTTCACTGAACAACGCCCCCAGTGTCAGACTGTCAGTAACACTTTGAATCGAAATGCTAGTTCATGTGTAGTGGAAGATCTCCGGGAGCTTACTAGCTTCATCGAAGTAGCTGGGGTTCTCCCTCTTGAAAAAATCCGGGCTGAAGACGAAGGTGCCCTCGATGATGATGTGGGTCAACCCGGTGAACGCCCACCAGCACATGGGCAGACGGTCGATCTTGGATAATCTGCGACATTTTCCTGCATTACCACCAACCGAATTGAGCCGAGTTACAATGGCTGATCCGAACAAGAATGGTGATAATCTGTGCAAGGACGGCCAAAGAGTCTCCAAGAAATCGAAAAGAGTGTACAAAATGTATGAAGCAGCGGTCGTTGACTTACCGGATAGGAGCCAGACGGCGAGGACGACGAAGAGGGAGGCGCCCAGGTAGGGCGCGACGATGTGGCCCTGCGACAGCTGCAGCGGCACGAAGCCCGGCAGCTCCAGCTCCGCCGGTGAGTAAGGGTGACCATGTGTGTCGATGATATGAGATCCGGGTATACACAAGATACAACAAGCCCGAGTGATCCAGTAATGGGGAATCAGTTTGGCCCAAGAAGGACCGGGTGGTCTGACGGACCTAAAGTCAGTCGGCTCACTCGGTCAGGAGATAAACATCAATCGACTTGTACTACAAGGCTGTTTACCATGTAACCGACTAGGTTTAGATCTATGTAACCCTGTACCTCCGACTATATAAGGCAGGCAGGAGACCTACAGAAAACTCTCTCGCAATACATCACACCAGCACAGGACGTAGGGTATTACGCCTTTGGCGGCCTGAACCTGTATAAACCCTCGTCTCCTGTGTTACCATCGTGTTCTTGATTCTCGTACACCCGTAAAATAACTATCGAGGCCCTAAAACCTCGACAGTGGCGCGCCAGGTAGGGGGTGGGGCGAGAATCCGCTCGTCGAATACGATGGATCAACTACTTCATCAACAATTCAAGATCTTTGTCTCGGCGCAATGACGCTCAGATCGAGATCGCGCAACGGCCTACACCTGCGTCAAGTTCTTCATATTGGCGATCGGTGTTTGACAGCAAGGGCAAGAGAGGCTACGGCTGGTGTTCACCCCAAGTCCCGAGAAGTCTTGCCTTGCCTTTCGGGACTGCGGCGCACCACGCCAAGTTCAAGACGGTTTGGATTTTCTCACCGAGTTCAAGACTTCAAGTTCCAAGGCGATGTGCTGTCCTGATTAGCAACACACACGTAGCCAGCACAAGATGGCCATCGTCAGGTTTCGCCGACTCGTCAAGTTCATCAAAGAATTGATCGTGCCATCGTGGATAGTTTACGTGAGTAATCTGAAGTCCGAGAAGTTCACGTACCACAACAGCTGCCAAACAGGGAAGATTCTTTCTATTTTTAACATTAGCTTTCTTTATTGCCGTTACTTTATTCGATCAATTGACTCACTCCTAATCACGTGATGCTGGATTTTGGCATGTACTCTCTACTTCACCGACGGCACGGGAAAGTTTGCCCACCTCATGGGCGCGGCTCCTGCCGCACGGGACTGCGCTGGCGGCGGGAGGCGGCGCCAGCGACTCAGGCAAAGTTCACGCTCGACGGCAGCGGCGGCATGGACTTCTTTGACGTGAGCCGGCCTCGTCGATGATCACAACCTGCTGATGCTGGAGGTGCTGCATGGCGCTCGCAACTGCAGGTCGATGGGGTGCATGGTGAAACGGCACGCACCCGGCCGGTCTCCGGACGACGACGGCGACCCTGTTGGTGTCTACTCGGCGGCGTAGGGCGACGGCCATCCAGCCATGGTGGTCACCCGACATACGGTGGCAACGATCACTCGGCCACAATGGCCACGACGGTCTACTTGCTGATCACTCGGCGACGGTGACCACTCGGCGTACTACGCAGAGGCCCTTGGGCAGTCAGCCAGTCACCCTATAGCAGCGATCACCTTTCCTCGGCGGACGCAGTGCATAGCTACGGCCGGAACCACTCGGCCATGGCAGCAACTCTGTACAACTGCAATCACAGCATTTACTCGACGACTTGATCAATGATCAGACGCTCCGGGGCTAGCGGTGCTTTCGTTGAGAGGCCCAAGCGCCAGAAGCACGGCGGCTGGTTGAAATCCACTCCAACTGGTCGGCTGCTATGAAGAGCCATGGTTCGTCACAAAACCAAGTCGCCAGCAACAAAATTTATTTCAAGTCCCAAGATGCAACTGTGCGTCGCTACAAACTTCAACTCACGACAACAGGGAAGACAATTTCCTTTTTCTTCTTATACGCTTGTTACTTTCCTTCGATTATTACTAACTGATCTAGTTAATGATTCACTCATAACGCGATGCTCTACTTTCTTCATGCTTTTGCATGTATTATTGGGAGCTTCGGTTACAAGCACCAAATCATGCACGGCCGACTTGTTTAATGAGCTCTTCACTCGGCGCGCGGCATTGGCTACTCGGCCATGACGATAGTCACTCGGCCCTGCGGCTACTCAAGAGTTTGACGGCAATTACTCGGCTTCTTAGCCATACGACTGGCTTTCTGCCCCTGTCTGCCATGCATCCACCCGGCATTAGCCCGGAGGCTTATAAGCTCACATAAGAATTGATTTCATCCTTCTTTTCGACTCGGCGAGACGTCAGACAAGCTAAGTCATTTATTTCTTCGAGTATATTTTACTCCTATCAATTATTACACGGTCTTTTCTCACTTCGGTTTGAGTTCCGACCCAGAGTCGGCGGGCTGTACCTTACCCTTATGTGTGATGTCTTGAGTCTTTTCTCACACAAGCTAGCAAGTTGGTGGATATTTTCCCAGTTATGAATGCTCACATCAGGCTGATGCTCACACTCTAACACTGACGGGTTAACGCCTTCTGTTGCTAACACCCTAGGTTAATGAGTCAGGCTAGGTCACAACCGAGTTAGTAGTCAGTGGAGTTCACTCATACTTAACGCTTCGGGGGAGACAACATTGGACTAAGCACATAAGGAGACTAAAATTTGACCAAGATAAAGGAGTTTTACAGCCTAAATGTCTTGTTCAATCTTTATACTGCATATCTTTTTTCTTGTTTACATATACAGGAATTCAACATACAAATATCTCAGAGTTCATGAGCCTATCTATCATGCCTGGGTCTACATCGAGTTATTTACTGAGTCATCAGCTACAAATTCAAGCTGCTCTATTACATGATACTATATTTGTCTAAGAATTTTTATCTCGGGATACTTCATTGGAGTTTTATTTCTGGAAATTTATCTTTGGGTCTCATTGATCATTGGAACGTTTCACTGGAATTCTGGAATTTCATTGATTATTGCTGGAATATCCAGCCGGAATTCTCAGGATACTCATCTTCGGATTTAATTGATCGTCGGAATTCTCATCTGGAAATTTCTTCATCGTCGGAATATTCAACCGGAATCCATAGGATTTTCTTCTAGAATTTCATTGATTGTTATTGACATATTCATATGGAATCATTGGAATTTTCTCTGGATCTTATATATCAACATATTTATGCAGAAATTTACTACTCATCAGGATATTCATCTGGAACATTTTTCATTGGGATTTTTTATCTGTGATTATATGGATTTTTATCTTCAATTATTATACCTGGCTATTGGATGCTTCACTTCGGATAGTCTATTGGCTCTGATTACTGCTTATACTACATAGCACTATCTGTCGGCAAAGATTATTATTCAGTGCAGGGCAAACGGTGATTACTCTGCAAGCATATAGTCACTCTACTAATCAGTCGGATGTTAATCTGCTGCTACAGATCAACCAGAATTACTCGTCTGCAATCACACAGCCACAATGTTTATTTGTTCATTCATCTCAGGCTACAACTCCAGGCAACATATTATGTGGCCGGCTAACCATTGTTTAATCACTCGGCTACACATCAGAGGAGTCAACTAATCAGTCGGCTAGTTTCTTACTGCTGTCGGTTGGTCACAAAGAAGATGTGGCTCCGAGCTGCTACACCCTTATTTGTTCCGGAAAATATCGTGGCATATATTCACTTCGTAGGACACACATGCGTGCTCGCTTGAGGCTATTGTCTCGCGCGCACGCGTTCACCTTGAAGACGACGGTACGACAACAGAACGCTGGTTCGTTCCTACATATTTACATGAATATACGGCACCATGTCGCCACATGCGAGCTCCTAGCTGCCGCAGCTATTTACATGCAGAAGACTCAACGAAGACGACGATTACAACTAAGTTATATTCATGAGACGATTTATTGTTATGGAAGAACAAGATCAAGATGATGGTTTTCATATTCCAATATATAAGTGGAGTGGCTCCTAGATGCCACACATATATTCTACACTGGCTGCGGGTTTGCTTAAGGCTATTGTCTCGCAATGCATGCGGTCACTTTGAAGGATGATGTGGCTCCGAGCTGCCACGTCGTTGTCTGCCCAGAAGATATCATGGTATATTTACTTCGTCGAAGACCCCTGCGCGCTCGCTTGAGGCTATTGTCTCGCGTGTGCGTTCACCTTGAAGACACCGGCGCACACCCGTACGCGCTCATCGGAGGAAGATGCGGCATCACGCTGCCACATGAGGATTATTTACAAGACTTCGGAAGAAGTGTAGTGGCTCCTAGCTGTCACTTATTTATTCTTTTTGATCAAGAGGTCTGCAGCAGAGAAGATATTCAGCAACTTTCAGCTTGGGGGCTTTGTCCGTTCTCTAAGCTTTGGATATTTGAAGACAACAGTTTATCCATCATTCGGCCAGATTGTGGGCTTCATCGACAAGACTAGGCAACATTTATTGGTCATCCTGTTGACTCATATTTACTAGTCGGCAAGGCTATTCAGTTGTTGGCTACGTTTGGAGGCTAGACAATGTCAGATTGATCCTACAACATTGGAAGTCGTCACTTATTTGAGATGGCCAAGTACAATTGAAGACAAGCTACTAGGACACGTGATTAATTTTGAAGAGGAAAAGTGGCGTGGATAGCAACCAGCAGCAAGTTCATTCAAGAAAACATGTGTTGGCACTCGGCAGAGAATCAATTAGCCTTAATTACTCGGATAGAGGTCAGATCAGCGGTTTATTTTCAGTCAGCTACATTTATTTGGCACCAACAACAGTGGCGTCACAAGCATAAGAGGAAGCAAAATTACTCGAACAGATTCGTACAACATTTTTCATCCAGTCGGCTACAACCTTATTTCACTCGGCAATACTTCATATGGCGGGAATCACTCGGAAAAGCTTCTTTGGAGTCTATGAACAATTCTACGACTTCTTCATAGACTCGGGGGCTAGCCCACGTGGGCTCACTTGCGTGAGCCCACGTCGCACTTCGATGCTTCTTCACTCGGACAGTCGGCAGTCGGATCTTCAGGATTGTTTTCTTCAGCTACTCTTGGAATCTATGAACAACTCTGCGACTTCTTCATAGACTCGGGAGCTAGCCCACGTGGGCTCACTTGCGTGAGCCCACGTCGCGCTTCATTCAGTCAAGCGCGCATGTGTTACTTCGCAAAATCTTCATTTCACTCGGCTATGGAATGGTCAGATGTTTCGGATTCAACTTCAGCACCTGTCTTCATGCGGTTCTTTTCTTCAGCTTCTTTTAGAGTCTATGAACAACTCTGCGACTTCTTCATAGACTCGGGGGCTACATCCATAGGATGCACTAGACGTGCACCCTATGCTTCTCCACTCGGCCGGACAGTGGATATATTCTTCGAGCTACAACAACACAAGATCTTCACTCGGACGTTGAAGGCCTACGGGAGGTTATTCCCAGAATTGAACTCGCTCTTTGTGTCGGTTTTCTGAACTGCAGTGAAGAGCGAGGCGGTCGCCAAAACCTACGAGCTGTCATCATCCTGGGCACAAGTTGCTGGATGGGCTTAGATTCCGGCCGAGTGAAAGCTTGGTTCGAGACTCGCAACTCACTTCTGGTTTTTAACAGCTGTAGTGCACCAGTTGTGGGGAGTTCCCATGACTCCCATGGAGTTCCCCTTTACGGTAATAGATTTTGTCTATATGCCAGGCTCTTTTTAGACCTTCTGCCTAATCCTTTGGATTACCCAGAAGCTCGGGGGCTGCACCTTACAGGTGTGTTTTAAAAAATCCTGCTGGTAAGCATACTTTTTAAAGTCTTGGTCAACTTCGAGTTGAATGCTACTGACAGGTAGGACACGCTTTATGAGCCCAGCCTTTGTTCCCGACGTCAGTCGGCATTGGGTGTTCCTTCATCTTCATGCCTACTTCGAGGCCTTGCTGATCTTGGTATTCCCAGGATTCAGTTTCTTCATCGGGTTATTTCGGTAACTATTACTCTTTGGAGTTCTTTTTAATTGACCAGCTATGCTGAGAATTATTGTACATGGAGTCGGAACCAGTCGGAAGTCTTCAAGATCAATCAAAAAGAACTCGGGGGGCTACTGTCGATGATATGAGACCCGGGTATACTCAAGATACAACAAGGCCGAGTGATCCAGTAATGGGGAATCAGTTTGGCCCAAGAAGGACCGGGTGGTCCGACGGACCTAAAGTCAGTCGGCCCACTCGGTCAGGAGATAAACATCAATCGACTTGTACTACAAGGCTGTTTACCATGTAACCGACTAGGTTTAGATCCATGTAACCCTGTACCCCCGACTATATAAGGCGGGCAGGAGACCTACAGAAAACTCTCTCGCAATACATCACACCAGCACAGGACGTAAGGTATTACGCCTTTGGCGGCCTGAACCTGTATAAACCCTCGTCTCCTGTGTTACCATCGTGTTCTTGATTCTCGTACATCCGTAAAATAACTATCGAGACCCTAAAACCTCGACAGTGTGCCCCCATTGCCGCCGAGCCCTCCAGTCCTGTCTCAGCCTGTGTCACCGGCTCCGATCGGGACGTGGTGGCAACTGGCAAGGTCATGTGGCAGCAGCAGTAACGGCGTGCTTCAAACCAGTTCGTGTGAATATTATTTGCGTTATTTACCTACTCCCTCCGATTTTTTAGCCAAACAAGTTGTTCTAACACCATCAATTTACAACCATAGTGAGTATATGAAACCAAGAACATCAGGTTCACAATCTGCATCAAGTGTGCCACTGAAGTAGTCTTTCATAATTTGTTTGCTGGAAAAGCAAGATCCTTTAGTTAAAGAACAAATGTGAAAACTAAGAAGGCCATTGAACAAGACACATGCAGCGCCTTTTCCATTTATTCAGGGGAATTGCATACCTCAGGGGGGGGGGGGGGGGGGGGGGGGGGGGGAAGGAACGTCCAACTGTTTCACATTACATTTCATAATTGGATCAACCGATCAAGAGGCTACCAATGCAACGCTATTTCCACAACAGTTACAAGGAGAATTTCAACAAAAGAAGACAGAAACGTTGGTTTAAGAAACCAAATGATATGCCCATAGTACGGTGAGTGTTCCAACAAAACTAGCAGGTCACTATGGCTAAGGCTGACTTATTTGGTCTTCATCTTTTCAGCTCTACCAATTGCTAGGCAAATCTTCTTCCAGCTCCTAATGCCGATAAGCGTTGGTATCAAGACCCACCAACCGTTTGCACCGATGAAGTATGCCCAGTAGTAGAATGGATTGATCCAGAAGTTGAAGCCATCTAAGTAGGCAGTGATGAAGTAAACCAAGCATCCGTAGAGTTGGCCCAAACAAACACTGAACTGGAGAATATGGCTGTAGGGTTTCCGAGATCCAATGGCATAGCTGCAAGCAGTAAAGTTGTTTCAGATTGAGAGAAAAAAATTATACTATGATTTCAAATCATATAATCAACAACTATAAATCATATAGCACAACTGTGGCAAATGATTTGTAAATTGAATATATGTACATAACTTGGCTGTGATACTATCTAGAATATTGCCTTATGTAAATGTAAAATGCCTCAACAAAACAAAGAACTCATCAGCGTTTTACATTGGAAACAGTAGAAATATCAAAAGTCTACAAGACAAGGTTCAATTGTTTAACAGTGAAGATATGAAAGACAAAAGCAAAACGTTGTGTATGCATTTGATTTAAAGGCATATAAAGACACCTAAAAATTCATGTAATTATTTCAACTAATATTTTTAAGAACCCTCCGGAATCAATTAATATAACTTAAAACAATCGATGCTTATGTTTTATAAAATTAACACGGATTAAGTTGAACAGCTTGTAGTTCACATATAATGATTTTGCACAAAAGTATTGATACCATTTTTATTGGAATATCATAATAGCTCACTCTGCATTTAATCAAATCATCCCAAACATTCAAACTATTAATAACCAAAAGGAAGCCCAAAGAACACTATGCCCCAGTCTTATTTGTCTGATTTCAGCAAGTTGTATTTTTTTCTTCTGCTACAGTCCTCATGCTGCTAAAATGTTTTCTTGTAGCATCCCAAACTGTCATGCATCAGCAGAAGTGCAGAACTACGAAGTAGATGTTCATTCAGAGGGTGATGATCTGACATAAAGAATTAAGGATCACGCACTGCTACACTACCACCACAAGAGGTCAGTCATCAAGTCTGTTTCGCATCATTTGTACCATGACGTAATATCAGCGAATGGGCAATTCCTGTGATAGTTTGAGGCCTGAACTGAACGAGGCTTAACCTCTTTGCAGCACAATTTACATTTTGGCAAAAGATGGAAATAGTCATACACTGCAAGTAGTGATGCCGGGCCTTCTAACACAGTTGTGATTCCTTCCACCGTGACGGTTGCAGTGTCCCTAGCGGCGTATCTGGAGTCTCCTTTGCTGAACTCTTTCCCTGAGCAACGACCCCAGTGTTAGTCAACGTCCTGAATCAAAATGGTGGTCATATAGTGGAAGATCTCCGGGAGCTTACAAACTTCATCGAAGTAGTCGGGGTTCTCCCTCTTGAAGAAATCTGGCCTGAAGACGAAGGTACCCTCGATGAGTATGTGGGTCAACCCGGTGAACGCCCACCAGCACATGAGCAGGCGGTCGACCTTGGATAATCTGCGACATCTTCCTGATAGCCAAAGAATTGAGCCAAGTAACAATTGCTGACATGAAACTAGATTGCTGACCGGAACAAGAAGAGTAGTGTGTAATCTGTGCGTGGAGAATCTCCAAGAAGGAGGGGAGGGGAGCGCAGGCCTCGCAATCTCCGTCAGAAATTGAAAGGAGTGCACGAAATGGACGAAGAATCAGCGGTCGTAGACGTAGAATTACCGGAGAGGAACCAGACGGCGAGGAAGACGAAGAGGGAGGTGCCCAGGTAAGGCGCGACGATCTGGGCCTGCGACAGCTTCAGCGGCACGAAGTCCGGCAGTTCCAGCCCCGCCGGCTCGTAAGGGTGGCCGTGTGCGCCCATTGCCGCCGCCGCCGCCGCCGCCTCGGCTCTCAGCCTCTGTGCCTGCTCCGATCGGGGTCGCTTGCTGCTACTGCTGCAACAGCAGCGCCGTGCTTTATAAATTAAAAGATTGCGGCGCGGATCGGATCAAGATCGGATGGGCGCGGCGTAGTGCAGAGCTGGACAATTGATGGGTCGTGACGAGTGAGTCGTGACGACGTGAGCTAAACGTGTAGGAGTTTTCTAATGACGAGCCGAAAAGGAGGCATGGCAGAATGACTGATGATCACAGCTCGTGTTGCAGATAGAGTGTAACAAACCAATGGGATGCGGAGAAGTCTCACACCAAGCTATCACGAGAACACCATCAATAGGTTGGTTACATCTATTCGACGAGGAAGAGTTGGATTCATCCTCATGTCTGAAAATTTTATCATTCCTACAACCAAATGTTCCACCTGTATTTTGCGTCATGATCACATTTAGCTTCCGTAAAAATTGCATCACGGTTCGGGCACATTTAGTTTGTGTTTTTTTGTTTAAAATCTACTCTTTCATTTACAACTAGACGCTGCGGCGCGCCCTTGGCGCGCCCATCACTCACTGTATATGAGGCTCCAAAACTTTTTTTTTATCAAACATACATGTATTAAGATCAAAGAAAGAGTACAAACATACGTACATACACAGGTACGTTATACAAGGATACGGAGTACAGCTGTACCACCCAAATCGACAACGGCGAGATCCACCTACGCTGGCCTCCACCAGCGCTGGCAGCTCCCTCCGCCTCCACGAACCCAACGCCGGGAAGGGCTCCTTCACACGAAGGCTTTGAAACAAGCCGGGAAAGACACTCGCGATGCGAGATGGGCAAAAGCTGACCGCCCGTCCGGCCAGGGCCGCGCCCCGAGCACCTTCCCGCCTGGCCCGCCGCTCGCCATCGACGACGTCTGCCGCCGCGGGACACCCGAGCACGAGCCATCCACCCAGCTTCCTCCAAGCCACAGCTTCCTCCGCCTCCTTGAAACAAAAAGCCAGCTTCCTCCCCACCTCGCCAAAGATGAGGACGAAGATCCGCCGGCACCGGAGTGAAGTGCCAGCAGGGCGCGGCCAAGCTCGGAGGGACCTCTTCGGACACGAAGCCGTCGCCGCCGCGACCTCACCGACGACCGCCGAAGACAAGATGCCACAGTCGTCGCCGTCGCCGACGCCGACCGGGACAAAACATCGCACACCACTGACCTCAGCGGCGGCGACACCAGGCGTGCCTCCAGGGAAGCACAAGGGATCCCCCCTTCCACAGAAAAGGAGAACAAAAGACCCCATACCGCCGGAGTGAAGTGCCAGCAGGGCGCGGCCAAGCTCGGAGGGACTTCTTCGGACGCGAAGCCGTCGCCGCCGCGACCTCACCGACGACTGCCGAAGACAAGATTCCACAGTCGTCGCCGTCATCGACGCCGACCGGGACAAAACATCGCACACCACTGACCTCAGCGGCGGCGACACCAGGCGTGCCTCCAGGGAAGCACAAGAGATCCCCCCTTCCACAGAAAAGGAGAACAAAAGACCCCATACCGCCGGCCGCCGGAAGAGCCGGGAAACCACCATGGAGGGGAGAAGAACTCGCGCCGCAGAGCAGCCAAGCACCACCGACACCTCCGTGGCATCGCTCGCCGGAACCAGAGCAGCAGAGGAGAGGAGGTCCACACCGCCTCGCCGGCGCCATGGACAACCCTAACCCTAGACTATAGGAAACTAACCTAATAGCAGAGGATATGTACACCGGACACCTCCTCCACGGGTCTCCTCTCCCTCCGGCAGCGGCGAGGCCACCGGAGGAGGAGAAGACCCGGCGGATTCGGCGCCGGAAGTCGTTCAGCCTCTGTTTCGCCCTTACGCTACTGTAGCGTGGGGAAAGAGAGAGGATAAGGTTTGCTTCAACAGGAGCCGTATGAGGCTCCAAAACTTGACTACGGAGGAGGCTTCGAAAGCAGCAGGAATTGCAGATACCCCGGGCCTGATTCGTTTCTCCCAATATCTGCCCATTGGTATTGGGCCGCAATGGATGCCCAAATTCATGTTGGGCCGTCCAACTGGAACTGCAGGCGTCCGTGCATGCATCGATGCATGGCTGCGACGTGGAGATGCGTTGTTGATGACAACTAAATGTTGCTGTAATATTTTTTCGCCTCCGATATCAGATGATGTGATCGATCATGCTTGGTATTTAGCCTGATGGCGTTGATTTGGAGATGGTGGGATCGTGCAAGCAGATGGTGAGAGCTTTCAAGGCCAGGTTATCTCTATCTTATGATCCATCCGTGTCGCTGCTTACGAAGAACTCATTCTTATCAAGTTTAAAGCCATTTGTGAGTGTCAGTCTACCCAAAGACTGGAGTCCCCCTTTCGCTTGGCACGGGACTCGTTCGAGATAGTTGGTTGGTCCAAGCATATTGGCGCGACGGAGGAAGAGTTGGAGTATAGGGTGCGTGTATGTATCGAGGGCGTTCCGCGCCATGCGTGGCAGCTCGAGTCCGTGGCCACACTGTTTGATTGTTCTGTGCTTGTAGAACAATTTATGCATTGGTACAAAAGGGACGAGGAATTCGCGTGTGTGTGCATCTGGGTTTGGACGTCTAATTAATCCAGGAGTGCTGAAGATAGAAGAGCCAATTCGAGCGTCATCGCCTGTCATGCACTACCCTGAACTGGGAATCGAAGCATCGGCCCCGAGACGTACAAGCGAGGCATCCGTCCTGGCCTACAACGTGATCATCCACGCCGACGAGGTGTGGGACAACTCACCGACTCCAGGTGGCGGAGGCGCGTACGACTCTTCTAGCTCCGGCGCGTCCTGGTCTCCAGTTCATCCATTTGTGTGGCACCTAGGCGTCGTGGATGGAACTGCTTGATGCGTGGAGACCTTGCTTCGCGCGAAGCTGAAGACAGTTGCAACTCGCGTTATGAACGCGCAATGTGCCATGAGCTTAGAGCGTCTTTATTTTCCTTGTGTGATGCCATCTACTACTATGCATGTCTGTGTATGTAACCCTTGGGGTAGTTAAAGTGCAAGCGTGTGCTAAATATGAGTGTAATCGTTGTTTGTTATGAGGTAATGTATGAATAAGTTATGTCTCGCCAAAAAAGAAGCTACTGTCCACGATCCAAAAAAGAATAAATTCAGAATCTAAAAAATGACCATAGTAAAATTTTAACCAACCAGTAAAAGTTAGTACCCATAAACAACATTTATCGTCGAAGCACGGGACAGTTCGTACGCCAGTGCGCCTCACATCTGCATTGATGTAGGGAGAAGGAAACGCGATCTACGACGCAATCCTTTGCCGTATTCAACAAGGTGCCGGTTCCTCTAGAAAGTGAAAGAGTCCAAGTCGCCGCTGGCGGTAACAACGAGGGAGAAGTTGCCTGGTTGCCTGCCCCGGATGCACGAATTGACCGGCAAAAGATGCAAAAGTCGACGGATGCGACTTCGTTACATCTAGTATGCGAGAGACAATTGCCATGCGTTTGACTTGATTGGATCAAATATTGTTTGGGCCTCTAATGATACATCGGGAAATCAATTCTCACGTCCGTGCTCTATTAGCTGACACCCGTGTTACATAAGTGTGTCTTACGTCTGGCAACGGCAGCTGATGCGTCAGTAACCGGAGATAAACTACAAGCCAACTATCAAATATAAGCAAATCCAACGAACTGGTGCACATGATTACACGATGCATGTTTTCATACTTATAACGTTTGGTGTAATACCTTTCAGTCCCTCTTCAATGATAGAGGGAAGGAAGAGAAAATTCGTGAGAGCATTCACGGGCTGAATGAAAGTCTTCAGCCTTATTATCTCCCAAGAAAACTCATCCTCAGTTGAAACTGTCCACAGTCGAAAGTCAGGGAAACAAAAGTCACAAAGAAACAATTAACGGCATGGCATGCACATGAAAGATAACACAGAAGTCAATCTTGAGATCACAGTCCACACTCAAGCTACGAGATGAGAGCTCAAGAAGGAAAAACAACTGTAGTCTGAAGAATGCAAGCAGCTAGTTTTCAGGGTTACTGTAGGAAACCAAAAATATATAGAGACATGACTTCTTATTGATTCTTTCGAAAGAAGAAGACTCTGGCTTGCATCACCATTCTTGTGCCTGGAAACAATATTAGACTCTTCATTTGACATCTTCAGGTAATTACATATAAGCGGGAGCAATCAAAGCGAAACCTAAAATTGGACCGTCTGACACATATGATAAAATTCACCACATCTAGTGCAAACCGACCTGATTATTTCGATTTATTTTGGTTCCATCATTCGTCAATATAACTTGGTGATATATCCGCCGTCCTTGCAAGATATGCAATTGTTTCTTCCAGAACTAAGCCCCATTGAAAAGAAAATGCATGCTTCATCATTCACGGCTTACCTTCCTCCAGGTCTGATGAAAGAATCACACATTCTGTGCACCTACATCATCACAAAATACAGATAAGATAACAGAATAAATGTATCAAACAATTGTAAAATTTTCTTAAATTTTCATTCATTGTTTCTGATATCAAATGTGTGGACTTTTGTGCTGCAACTCATAGGCCTAGATGTCAAATTGGTTGAGGGCTTGGTCCATGATGATTAATAAAAGTAGGGTTCTGCTACGAGCCTGTATCCCACACAATATCTGAGCACTCCCAACTAAAGGTGCGCAGGCACCACTCACGACCATCGACTAAGAACGACGAGACATGCACATGGCAACAAAAGAAAAGCTCAACAGACACATGACACAGTCAATCAAATAATGCTCAAACCATCTCGCGATGGTGGTGGCTGTCGTCGGCGAGTGGCGGTCCTAGCTGGAAGGAGCTCGGGGCGTGCCCCCGGCCGATGGGGCGTTCAGCGACGGCTTCATCTCACCCGATGGGGTGAGTGTCTTTCTCGGCTCATTCCAAAGCCTTCGTGCGACGGAGTTTTCTCCGGTGGAGTTCCTGCCAGCCTTGGATGTGCGGTGTGTGCCGGATGTGTTGGCGCCGGCGACGGTCGGCGTCGATGGAGCTCGGCGATTCTGGATGGCGAAGGGTCCAGGGACCTGGTTGTGTTTTTTGTGTTTTCTAGGGGCCTTTCTGCTATACAGCTGTCCTCTGTATCCTTTCTCAGCGTATCTGTATGCGTTCGCGTACTTGTACTCCTTAATCTTTGAAATACAGATATGTTTGATCAAAAAAAAAATAATGCTCAAACCATCTCAAAAAAAAAAGCTCAAACAGTCACCTAAAAAATGTCAAATTGCAGGGATGTCAGGTTGAACGAAGAAATTCGTGCACGTCAGGTGCATGGACACTGCCCACCCTCTCAGGCTCTCACGCAAAGCAACATGCAACAGTCAAAGGTGCCTTGTCTAACAAAGAGAGATGCACAATTCCACGCCACTGAGCACCATTCTAACGATTCATCCTCACAGTGCACACGACATGTACCTAGCTCACCCGACAACGATTCATCCTCGCAGTGCTCACCGACTATGTGGGACCACAGCAGAACCTGCAGAAAAATCTAACCCAGACCAGTCATGACTTGTGCGCTGACAACCACCAAAAAAAAGCACACGCTGTTACAGGTTTCCATCTACAGAAATAATCGCACCTGAGCTGATCAAAGACCAACCACTTCTTTTTTTGCGAGTAGGACCAACAACTTGGCTCCACAAGTAAAACATATATTTAAAGTGCAGTACTGTAGCTCGTCCGACAACTCCCGGCATAAACACACTGCTTTGCTATAGCTCATCCGACGATGGCGCGCTAGACATGACGCTACCAGAAAGTTCAGCTCTCCCGACAAGAACAATAATAATCCGTTCACTCAGCGACCATCTTCGTCAAGCAGCCATGACACAGTTTTCCAATCACGCACAATCATTTATCAAAAGATTGTAAACTTATTGTAAGAAATCACCCGCATCATATGAGACCACACTTTTCATTTCATTAAAGTACATGAATCCAGGGTAATCAGAACATGTTTTTTATTTTATCAAAGTACACATGAGCCCAATGCAACCAGAACAAAAAAAACCACAACACCGTTATAAGCATTACGTACAACAATTCTACTTTGTTCAGGGACAACAAGACCTATCCTCATCTTGAACCAATGAAAAGCAGCGTTCACTTCGCTTTCTTTAGTGCACCAGCCCCTTTGTTGACAACATCGTTCTCACCAGAAGGAAGCACGGCCGAAGTAGCATTCCTTCATCAGTAAGAAAAAATGAAGAAAAGTTAGGCTACAAGCAGACAAGAAGCGACACAAATAAGTCACAAACCAACTCACCTTCTTGTCGAACAACTTGTAGATTGGTATGAAAGGGAATCCTGACTGCATAGTCAAGACATGGGTTCTCATCAAGATAGAGGAACCTATACAGACATCGTCGCTGATCACCGATCATCCTGACCTTAACAAGCTAGCAAGCTAACAGGGAAACAAACCTTAACACCGGACACATCAGCCACTTCTGTGCTGCTGCGGCGAGGAGAAGAGCAGCGTGTGGTGGTGCGCCGGCGCACCGGCGACGGCCATGGTGTTGAGTCCGTTGGCCTTGGCGTTCTCCTTGGTGAGAGGCGGGGTGCGTGGTGAAGCTGTCCCGCGTCGTGGAGCTTCACGTTCACACGCTAGGGGAGAGAGGCACGCCGCCGTTCCGTCCCGCTAGCTCCAGCTGCCGGAGGGGTGACCGACGGGCGCGCCCGCCGCGCCGCGGCCGGGGTTGGCCTGCCTAGGCCCTCTCCTCCTCCCGGCGGCCCTCTTCTCCGTCATCCTCTCCTCTCCTGGACATGGCCACGACACCGGAGGGAGCTGGAGACAATATATAGAGCAGCCACCTGAAATTCCAACTACGTGAGGTCAAAGAACACGTCCAATTGTTGAAGATGGAAGCCACACCCGGTCAGACCACGACAGCTAGCGAGACGCAGAATTTCAGGCGAGCGGGCAAAATAGTCAAGCATGGCAGACTTCCTCCGACGAGCGAGCAAAACAGTCATATATGTCAAACTTCCGCGGTGCATCAAAGTCAAATATTGAGGCGAACGGCCGAGATAAGCTGCGACCAAACGAACGGCGAGGGAAATTTCAGGCGACGTGGCCGGTGCGAGCGGAGGCGAAACCCCTGCGGGATTTATCTTCTTAGATTTCAACCTACATTCAAACTTTAATACTCGTTATTATAGTTACATATTTGTTTGCCAAGGTCGCGTCCCTAGGTAAATATTTGGTCAAACTGTTTTTTAGATAATGGGAAAACGGTTCCCGGCCTTGACCCTCATGTGAGGCTACGGCCCGGTCAAACTGTTGATTGGACCTTTTGCCTAGGTTAGTTTTTTCTTCGAATGATCAAACTCTATTTTGCTCAGCTCAAAGACAAATATCAAACGAGCATATACTAGGACATTTGGCAGTTGGACAGTGTGGTAGCTCAACTAAGTCAAGATTGACGTTTTTTTGTTTTCTATGTGTAATTGGAGTATAATGGCTCAAGTTCTTAGAACTGAGAGCTTGAGCACTTTGAGTTTACTCAGGTTCGTTGTTTCGAGTCTGGGTCTGTTAGATTCAAATTTAGGCTTCAAGATTCATTTTCCTTTCTACAATTACAGTGATTAAACATATACGCACCGCCATGCAGAACACACTTCAAGATCCAATGTGGGTGGAGTTAGGCAGTTTTTTAGTAAGAAAAAAAAACAGTGACAAATAGACACCTAAATTCAAGATTAAAAGGGATTCTCAAAAAAAAAATTCAAGATTAAAAGGACTTAAATCTAGGTGGCCCGAGGTGCAATACCAATATCCTTCTCAACTTCTTATTTCACACACATACAAGTAAGGCCGTTAGGAATATTAGTATATGCACATTGTGCACATTAAATATTCAAGTCTCCATCCATATGTAGTCCCAATACAATGAATCGCACACACCCTTGCTCAAGGCCTACCCTATCTGAAATGTGAAAGCATTATTGGAGACAATCGTTGTTCTTAAACCCCAAAGCTCATACCGTGCGAACTGTCAGATCTGGATCCAACGTCGGTGAAAGCGCTATCTCAGTGTTCCTTGAGGCAAAGCAATCTACACCGGGAGTCCAGAAGCCGGAAAGCCTAAACCCTCCCCCTCCGGCGACCGGCGGCGGCGGCGATGGAGAAGATCCCTGCGGCGTCCGCCATGGACTGGAGCATCGAACTCGACAGGGGCCTCCGCTCCCGTGACCACGGTAATCTCAGTCCCTCCTCTCCTCTTTCTAATTCTCTACTCTTTCCCTCGCTCATCTCCGCTCCTGTCCGGCCTCAGCCACGCGCGTCCACGCCCTCGACGCCGCCGGCCCGCGCCTCCGTCAACTCTTCGCATCTCCAGCAATTCCTGCGCCAGTTGCCTCTGCGTTCGGCATCCTGCCCGGCGAAGCACGCCTTTTCGCCGAGACCATGCTCCTCCGTCTCGCCATCGAGTTCAGGACAGGCGACGGCGCCCTCCGGGCCCGCATCGTCAGGTGCCTCCTTGCCGCCGGGGAATGCGGCGCGCTGGCCGGGGCGCGTGTCGCGGAGCCCGACCAGCTGCTCAGGAAGGTCAAGGCGGTCTACGACACCGGAAGCGCCCGGGACAGGTCGCTCGCGCTGCGCATGTTCGGCTGCCTCGCTGGCATCTCCAAGGAAAGCGTGCACGTCCGTTCTCTCATTCTCACCAGTTTGGGAGCCTCCGCTGCTATCGAGGTCCGTCTGTCTCTTCATGACTTTTGGTAATTTGCCATTTCGAATTAGGATAATGGACATTCTGAAGAAAAGAAACATTTGTGCTTGTTCTTTTGGCAGGCTAAGGCGGCATTGTTTGCAGCTGGTTGCATTTGTCATCTCTCAGATGACTTCTCATATATCATCCTTGAAGTGCTGAGGGGGTTGATTTGCTCAGGGAGATCGGAACCGCAAGTGATTGTGGCAGCAATTAAGGCTTTCTCTAAGCTTGATTGTACGTTGGCTGTTATCCGTAGGGTTCATGAGGTGTTTATGGATATACATTTGCTGCTTAAATACCAAACTCGTTTCTTTACTTCAGTTGAGGCCAACACGTGTAAGGACATGTATATTTAACTAAAATTTGTCACTCATAGCCAACCTAATATAGATTTAAACGATATTTTATTTGTTAGCTTCCATATGGAATAAAATCTGGTTACAGATACCTGACGTGTGTGGGTGGAGCTGATTACAGATACTTGTTAGCTTCTTAAATAAGCTATTTTGCAGATTTTTTGCATGCTCCACACTGAAATTTTCACTTTTGACACCACAGGTTGGTAAACATATGGTTCTTGGCACATTGGAGGATGTCTTCAAAGCTAAACTGCTCTCTTCACTCTCAACATTGGCATCCAAGTCAATCGTTTTGTTTAGTGATCAGGTAATGCAGTGTCGGTCATCGCTGCAACAGTGTTTGTTGTTCTGTCGTTGTGTTCGTATTGCAATAGGCATGTGTTTATTTATTTTATTTTATTGGGGGGGGGGGGGGGGGGGGGGCAGCATATGTTTGTATTTAATAATCCCCTCAAATCACAACTACAACCTTTTCATATATGGTAAGAATATCTCTTATAGAACAGCGGTATATAGTTCCAATTGGCAATTGTATCTTTTGCTTTCCTAATAACAATACTAATTGCGCTACACTTTTCCCTTGTCAATTTACTGAAAACTAGTTTCAGCTTTCCATAGTTAAATCTAAAGCCACTGCTAGATGAGATTTTCAATCTGGTACTGCCGAGTCAATGATACGCACATCCTTCATAATACTTAGATGTTACCCCAAACCACATCCCCTTTGTTTAGTTCTGCTGCTAACTTCTATGTTAATTCCAAGCTATGCATTATCTAAACCTATAGATCAGAGAATCTAGGGGTTAGCACTTACCAGTGATCCAATAAATATGAATGCTTTGACCTTGTTGATTGATTTTGAACGGACTTCATTTTATTTGGTCAATTTGCTGTTGCAGGTGCAATTACTGTTACGGTTTATGGATCGTGACTCCTCTTCCTCCATGAAGTCTATGACATTAAAGTGTTTATATTTCATGTTTCACAGAAATACCTGCCATTTTCCTGTTGTTAGGACTGTTTTTGGCAGATTGTTGCCACTAGTGAATGATGATGATGTTACACTTCAATGTAAGAGCACTATGTTAAGGATTCTGCAAAAGGTGATGACTAATGACTTCTATGCTTGCTGATTTATCCTTTATTTTTCTCTTTCTTGTCATCTGACGGGGGTAAATATTATCAGATTTTATGTGGGAAAGCTCCAAGCATTCATGATGACAATGCCTCTGAGTTATCTAAGCTTATTCTGGCTGCTGAAAGTTGTTTACATTCTTCTTCCTCAGAGATGCAAAGTACAGCTATTGAAATTCTTTTGGAAATCTTATGCTTTCTCAAGCAAGCAAAGTCAGATCTGACCATAACTGTTCTGAAGAGTTCAACATTTGCAGACACTGAATGCCAAGGAATTACCAACAGCATGTCATTAACTTATGAAGAAAACAGCAAGGAAAGACATCTGCATAATATCATAGCAGCGATAATGAATCATAGTTTATCTGTCATCAATCAAGTAATCAACAAGGAAGGCAAGAATGACACTAGCAGAAGTATCAGTTTATCATCTGACCTGAAAAAGAAGTACAGACCAATTTTCAGCCTTATACTGAAGCTTGTTATGTGCTACCCTTCTGCTGCTGCTATTGCTCTTGACAAACTAAAATGGTTAGTAAAAGAACTGGCTCAACTTAATGACGGTGGTTACTGCGATATTGTTACCTATGCTGAATCATTTCAGTCAGGTGTTGCTTTTGAGGAACTGAACGCTTCAATTGACAATGTTGAACTGTTAGCTGCAACTATTGAAGCTTCTCCCTTTGAAACAGATATTTGTAAGGCAAAGCTTGATTCCACAGAATTCAAGGGCAAGAAGAATGAACCAATAATGCGTGATCTAATTCTTTGCATTATGAAATGTGCAAATGCTTGTCATGATATGCTTTGCAATATATCCGATAGGTGCAACCTTCACGATTGCATTAAGGATATAATCGGGTGTGTGAATCAGCATGCCTCTCAGTTCTGGAGCACATATGAAACCTTCCATATGATAATGTGTGCCTGTATTGCACGGCATACTTGTAAAAGCAGAGAGAGTAAGCAAGAATCAGTTGATTCAAAGCAAGAGCCTAATATATTCCTCATTCCTTCTGTTTGGATAGCTCAGGAATTATGTGCGCTTCGAACGACTAAAATGCTTATAAAAAAGCACAAATATTGGGAAGCCTATAGATCTTCTATGTACTGTTGCCATACAGGTCTCTGGTTCACATCTTCTTTTGTCTTCAGGAAACTGGCAGATGCTTTTGAGGCTAGCTCTTTCAGTTTTTGGTACAAATCACTACTACTACTTTCTGCTCAGGAAATTGAGATGAGGTTATTGCTTTTTCCCTCAGCCACTGTAAAGTTAGTTGGCGAGCTGAAAATTGAGAGCGATCTTAGTGAGGATCTTTACTGTGCTGAAACAGATGCTGATAACATTCTTACTGGATCTCAGAAGTTGCATGATTACCGAGCAAAAATCACTGGTATTTGTGGCAGAACATTCTTAGCAAATGATGCCCTTGCATCAAATGCCTCTTCAGATTGTGACTTCTTTTTCCAGAGGTGGTTCATTAGCCTCAGATCATCGTTTCTTGAGGTCTTAACTGATGTTGTTGGTATTCTTAGTGCATATTCTTCCGCTTATGAAGCAAGGGAAGGCGAGTTACCTGTATCTGGAGAGCTTCTCAAAGACCAAGTACTTGCTCTGGCTCACTGCTCTTTGAGACTAAGTGACTTGGCAAAGAGTTACGATCTCCTTGCCACATCGCACATGGACATGGATCATCATAGTTTCAGTAGTATAGCAAGGCTCGCCTTCATGTGCTCAACTTTGGCATTTTGTACTGCATATTCCGTAGACTTGTCAGAGATGTGTAGTCATTTAGAGGCCTGCGAGTTTCCAAAGAGGTTTTCTCATGCTTCAATCATGCTAGATTTACAAGGAAGAGTAGATGGGTCTGACAGGCAGATTGTTTCCCAACTACGACAATTCATGTCCTCTTCGGATGATGAACTAGACTGCTTACAGTCCAGCACACGAATGAGTTGTTCAGGTAATCTCGAGAAGGATTCGTATTCTCTATGCCATTTCGCTTTGGTTTCTTTGCTTCGTATACGCGGGGATGCTAAAGCTAAAGAAATAACAAATGGAGAGGACTGTTTATCGACGTTGCATGTAGGGTTGCAATTTCTATCCAGAATATTGCAGGAGTTTATGGAATTGCCTTTCGTGGTTCCCAAGTACTTCTTCAGAGTAAGGTATGTTTACTGTTTCATTATGCTGGATGAGTTGCATGTAGGGTTGATTATCAAATCCCATTTGTACTATATTAGCGTTTGTTTTAGTGACTGAAATCCAAGCTCCAAGGTAGTTTCTGATAAAAACAATTAGAATGTTAATATTTTTTCGTTATTACTTTTGCAGTAGGTGATCCTTTGTTATTGTACCTTTTTTTTTAGGGTAATATCCAGATAGGCAGATATCAAAATTATTAAGAGCATTTTAGCGTGCATTTGGAGCTTCTGCACATGTGATAATATTTTATTTTGGATCTGTATGCAGGCCTTGTCTTGGTGCAGAACTTTACATGTTTGATTCAAATCCTGTGAACAGAAGCAGAATGTCAGTAGAGCCTGGTTTCCAATTATCTCTGACTCTTTGCATGGAATGGAAGCGTGTGTTAGACAGAACTACCATTCGCCTTATGAAACTTTACTGTATTTTAGGTGCAAGCTCAGAATCCTGCGTAGATGCTTCAGGGACACAAAGCAAGCACTTTGAGCCGCACAAGACTGCCGAAATGGTTGAACTGAACACCAGGCTGCTGCATTACATAAAGAATGATTTGGGCAAGGGTAGGGAGGATAATAATAACTTCCATTCCTGCACGGACATGGTGACTGCATTTGCATGCTTCGAACCAACGGATAGCGGACAGGGATTCTCAAGTTGCCTTCTGGATGTCTCCTCGTTCCCTGAAGGTTCATATCAGATAAAGTGGCACGCGTGTTGCATGGACGAGAACGGCTCCTATTATAGCCTCCTGCCTCTAAATGACGGCTCTGTCTTTTCTGTCCGGAAGTCCTGACTGAATAGCTGTTGCCATGCACAGGAGCAGACTCGTCCAGTTCTTGTCCCTGATGTCATTTGTATGCTCACAGGTTTACAGAAGCGTTTGTAGCTGTGATCGTCCTCTCTGGTCTGGGTGGTGGAAGCGAGCCATTATTAGCTGTTATCTTATCACTGCCTCTATCTATCAAGCCATTGAGCTGTGCAACCTGTGTGGTGGAAGCAAGCTGCCATCGTTGCATCATGAAGCCCAGCCTTCGAAGTTTTTCACGGAATTCCGTATTGATCTTCGCCTTGCTGCTGTTTTGGACAGGATGAGCACTATACACCTCTAGTCTAGTTGAAGTTTGGACTGACAGAGTACTTCTGATCAATTTCAGTACTTAGTTTAGTTTGACTTGGAGCTAAATTTGTAGTAGGATGTATAAACGAAGAGAAAACTTTGTTCTGGATAGAACAAGCACTATAAAATCTACTTTAGTGGAGTTTTGGACTGACAGTACATACATCTTATCAGTTTCAGTACTTGGTGTTGTTTGGACTAAGGGGAAAGTTAGCTTAGTGTTCACTTGGTGGCAAAGATGTAAGAGTATGTATAAAAGAGAAGACATATGTTCCAGTTAAACTGTGACAAGAATAATACATGGTGCTGGATTAAGTTGCTCTACAATTTGCGCCTCGCTTACGGAGTGGACTCGAGTCAATTGGTTCAAATGCTTTTCTTCAGTTCATTTCGCCCGCTCGCCTGCCAGCTGTCTACAAATACTCGTGCGCGCGCGCCGCGTACACTGCAAGCTGCCCATTCAAATTGCCCCGCGGCGTACTCTGCAAGCTGCCGCCCCGTTGAAATTGCCCCGCGGTGAAGCGTAGCGAGGCGAGGCGGAAGGGGAACCGGTTTCCACCCGCACGCGCCGACGCCGGAGAAGAAGGCTAGCGAGCTCACGGGGGGCGGACGCATGTGGGCGGCCGGCCATGGCGCTGCTCTGCTTCCTGCTGGACCTGCGCAACATCCCGCCTCCCCTCCTCGACCGCCTCAAGCAGGTACGAGCACCCCTGCTTCTGCCCACCCGCTTCCTCACCACCGCCCACGCATCCTGCTGAATTCGAACCCTAACAAAGCCGGTGCTCCGCCGCCGCTTGCAGTGCCTGCTCCACCTCGCCAACCTCTACGCCGCCACAACATCACCGCCCTACCCCGCATCCGTCGCCGCCGCCGCCGCCCCCGCGCTTCCCGACCGCCTGGCCCTCGGCTACGTCCACCACGCCGCTTCCTCCTCCTCTTCCTTGTCGTCTTCCTCCTCATCACCTGAGGTGCGTATCATCATCTCTGCTGTTGATCGCGTCGTGTGTTTTCCAAGTGTTGCATGCACTACGCCTTCCGCGATTCCAAGTTTAAGTAGCCGCGAACTGATAGCATCCGTTGCTGCAGAAGCTCTGACCCAATTGTTACGTTTGGTGCTGAAATGTTCCTATTCCCTCGATTTGACTTGAATTTCGCCTGCGCAGATCACTTAATTAGCTTAGTGTGCAAAATGTCTGTTACAGGAATGAGATTGTGCTTTTGCTTTTGCTGGGTCCCTATCTGCTCCAATTTGAGTGCAGAATGTCGGTTTCCCAACTTCTGTTTGCTGTAAAAGCCTAAAACGAGCCCAGTTTATGGCTAGTATGAAGTAATCATGGTCATTGTCGAGTAGGTATAATGAGATTACTTGAATTGCCTGCTCGACACCTCAAGATACCTTCTGCAAGTTGCGTCAAAAGGATATACCTTATGCAAGCACTAACTAAAGGACATCACTACATACTTGGAAGTAATGGAGGTAGACGAGATTGAGCTAGTGAAAGTAGGTTATTCTGCTTTTATGGACAACTTTAACAAAATGTCAATTCATACGTTGGTTGCCACTGCGCTCACATATCACATACTTGATGCTACTCGCATCTCTGATAATTCTGTCTCAAACTAGATAGATGCTGATTGATTCCCATTGTGCTGCTCTGCCTCTCATTTTTTACTAACATCTGAACTTCAATCAGCTAAAGATTGGGTATAGACCTGGTGAGAAATTCAACCTTCGGGATTTTCACCATGCGGTGAACAATGTGCCTCTGGATGGCTTTCTTCCAGAGCAACGTGGCAGGTCTCTGCAAACTGGAGGTACTTGCCATTGTACTAGTCCCATGATTTTCCTGTTCCTCGTTCGATGACTCTTAATATCAAAACAAACTCAGCAGCATACGTGCAGTGAATATATGTGATTTTTCAGATGATTGTTGTCAGTGAAAACTTGCCTGAATCTAAATTTCTTTTCTACAGATGTGTCACTGGCAAATCTTTTTAGCAATAAAGCCATCTATTCTTGGGCCACTGATGACATTTCCAAGAAAGTGGTTGCTATATGTATGTCTGTACAAAACATGGAAGCTCTCCGAAGATCTCTCATGGTATTAGCACAAGGGTTGCGTTTTAAGTCATTAATTTGTTCTTTCGCCAAGAAATTCTTTTCTTGCCGAGGGCATTCCTCTGATTATTGTTTTGTTGTCATCAGGATGCAGCAGAACAGTGTGTTGCGGTAGAGTTTGTAATGTTGGAAACAGAAGCTTTATTCATGTACGATGGCGTTTCTGAAAATGTCAGTTGTTTGGAAAACAGAATTTGTGATCTCGAAAACTGTGTTGTACGAAGATACAGTCCTGGTAAGAAAACCTCATCGGTATAGTAATCATTTTTTGGTCTTGGTATTTCGTTGTTTATGTTCAGTTAAAGAGCTGATATTCCTTATCAACGCAGTCAAGATACACATGTACAGAATGAATTCCAACCTCAAAGCTTTAGTATCAGCTTGGCTAGACAGCCTGTAATTTCTTGTATATAGTTCTCTATTTCTCAGCTCTGCCTGTTACCGGCAGCTTTATACAACTTAGTTTAGTTACAACATACTCATAACAAGACACATCACACGCATTCTTTTTTTTTTCATTTACCAGGTATTCTGATCTGTAACTTGAGCTTGTAACCTTATTTCGCCTTTTCTTTTTTGTATCTTAATATATTATTAGCACAATAGGGGTTTCCCCTACTGTATACCCTCAAAAAAAAACACTAACAGATCATAACATGATCCTTGTTCTGGAATTATGTGGAGATCCCTGAGTTACATTTCATATCGCTGCCACATTAGGAATCCTTTACACTCATAAGTTAGCTTTCAACTCTTCCATTCAGTGAGGTAACTTAACACTAATGTTTTTGGATATGCAGAGTCCCAAGTTTTGCATGGGCTAGTTAAGAGGTGGTTAGAAGAGCTGAAGGATGACAAGGAGGAGACCCTGCAAGCTGTGCTTCTGTTCAGAGAACCAATTGTTAACTCTGTTAAACAAATATACTGCAACCTTTATGCATCAACAAATCAGATAATTGACGGTTTTCCATACTGTCAGGTGAATTAATTTAGGCCAGCCCTCATATTTAGTTTTAGAAATGTGCCGACTCAAATTAGATTTTAATGTGGTGTTTCCTTATGATTGCTCTATTTTTTTTTTTCTGTGACTTGCAAAGCATTTCGTTAGTCTCCATATAGCTACTGATTTAGTGTAACTGATGATAACTTTTGTATACAAACTTGGTGATTGCAAAACATATTTTTAGCATCTCAATTTTGTTTCCTTCAGATAATAGCTATCGTATAGGCATACTTTCTTTTGACAAGCGAGTCTATAGCCTCTTCAGCAGTTGTGCTAATGCATAATACATTGATTGAACAGACTTGCAAGTGCCATGGCCATCCTATTGACCTGACCACAAATAAGGCTAAATGGCTGTGCCCAATAACTAGCCGACAGCTTGCAGCTTCTGATGTTACTGATACTGCTGTGAGGATTGGGGAGCAAACAGTGTTGTTTCTGCCTACTTCAGAAGGCGGTTCGAACTTGCGGGGAGTCTCGACTTCCATTTCTCTTGATGTGATTGAGCGCACTGAGTTAGCCTCACTAAATGAAGGTAACCAAACTATATTGTTAATTGTTGATAAATATATAGTTCATTCCTCATTGAAGTTATTTGTACGTCGTTCAAATTAATGACTCTGTCAACAGGAGTCATAATGGGGACATCTCATATTGTGATTCCCTGTTCAAATGATGTTGAAGTTGCTCTAACTGATGAGAGCTCAGATCAAAACACCCAAAGTTAGTATTGCAGTTATATTTTTCAATAGCGTCTATGACAAACTCCTTTCGAGCTTGACCAAGGGATGATATTATATG
Organism: Eragrostis nindensis; assembly: GCA_012490785.1. Classification (NCBI taxonomy): domain Eukaryota; kingdom Viridiplantae; phylum Streptophyta; class Magnoliopsida; order Poales; family Poaceae; genus Eragrostis; species Eragrostis nindensis. Next base: position 436,234 of record JAAXCT010000069.1, on the reverse strand, counting down.
TGTGGTGCAGTTTTCTACGGTCTATGTCAAGCTCTTTTCGACCTTGACCAAGGGCTGGTATGCTCCTCCCCATGCAATACCGAAACGATGAAAATTGGAACGCTTCAGTGCTACTACCTTCTTCAACCATCAGAGAGGGGACCGATGCTTCTGAGGGTAGCTAGCATTTCCCCTGTTCTGTTGTAGCTTTGCACTTCTTGTAGTACTTGGCCTAAAAGCCTCTCAGATTGAATTTGACACTGGATATTTTTCTTCTTTGTCAAAATGCTCCTGGTCATGCTCATCAGTTGCTGGAAGAGCAGATTTTATGGTTTCTTCATTTGTTGCCGTCTGTCTAATTATATGAATACATGTTGCAGAGACTTGCTGGATCTGAAGAGGTATTGCCTCTCCCAGGTGCTAGTCGGGATTGCAACTCAACTGTAACTGATGAGATCAAGAATTCAATCGGAACCTCCTTATCTAAGGTATGCGCTCCATTTTCTGTAGATGCATTTAGTGAGTGCATTTTCGGTTTGTGGTCTACCAGGATTAGCAACTTTGCATTCCTCATCCAAATATTAACTTTTTATCCAGATTACGCTTAAGGATTACAACCCTCTGCAACATGAAAGAGGCTTTCATTCAGAACTGATTTGCCTTGTGAAGAACAGCCTGCAGTTTGGGTATGTCCTCTGTTGGTGCTTAAATAGTTTCATAATAATGCTTGCATGTACAGCTTTGCAGTTATTGGCTTACATTTTGTTTATCTGCTTTCATTATTAGTCATGAAATTGATTATCCAAAGAATATGTTGGCGATACATCAGATTTCATTTTATGCAGATCTATTGATCCAGCCTGCGCTCTGAGGGATACTCACCACGCTGATTCGTTCAGCGAGCCACAGGTATCAGCATGTCAGGGACCAGAGGAAAATGTCCTGACCCAAGCCGCGGACAAGGCTGGATATCTCAACGATCATATCCACTCTTTCAGCGAGCCACAAACATCATCATTCCGAATTCCGAAGGAGAAGACGCCAAGCCAATCCAAGAACGGGAAACCCTCCCCTAGCATCAGTGAAGAGTGGGAGAAGCTCATCATAATTGACGACCTCACCGACGACTTCGTAAGCCCGGCCGCTCCCAGGCCTGCTGCAGGCAAGCCCCAACGCGCCAAGCCGCCGTCTACGGTGAAGCAGCTGGACGAGAAGACCTCAAGGATTCTGGAGAGGCTGGAAGTCCCAAAGGCGAAGAAGCCGAGGGCTAACACTAGCAAGGCAAGCACCAGTGCGGCACCGGCACCCAGCCGTGTGGCCAGTACACAGACCAAGAAGCCGCTGCTGCCATTTGAGCCTAGCGCAAGCCAGCCGCTGAAACCTACCTTCAACAGGCTAAGAAGAAAGCTCCCTACCTGACCTGACCTTAGGCGCATGATCATCCTTAGCTCCAGTTAACTGTGCATAATTGCAGATAAAGAGCACACTTTTTTTTTTTTTTTGCGAGGGAGATAAAGAGCACACTTTTGCACCAGGGATTGTGAATACGTCTCATGAATGACGCATGTGCAGGTGCAGCCCATGAAATTGATATGGACAAAATACTCTTCTGGAATGTGAAAACCCAATCGATGTGTGGAGTTTACCACAAAATTGCCGAAATTAGTTTTTACTCAGTCGATGTATAGATAAGTAACGAGTTGCTTCTTCAGTATTTTGCTCATAAACTCAGACCTATTGACATCGATACCAGATTAGAGGTCAACCCTGAGTACAAATGAGTGATGACTATGACAAGAACAAGAACTTGTCTCCCAACACTTGCTCAAACTAGATTACTGATTACAGCTGAAGGTGGGTCTTGGATCACCACACATTTCAAGGAACCAATGACGTAATTAGTACCAACTAATATGAAACTACACAAGATACTCCTAGTTTCTGGTCGTAGGTTTCAGCGAGGAGTCCGAACCTCCAATGGCAACATTGGAGACGTTGCGCTGGTGCTTGTCCCGCTCCTCAGCTGCTCAGATGCTGCTGACTTCAGCTCGAGCTGTTGTAGTTGATGCACAACATGAGACATCCTTGGGCGTACCGAAGGGACATGCTGGGTGCACGAGTAGACAAGATCAACAACCTTCTGGATGACCCCTACATCTGGCAAGTCTTGGATGAGTGGGTCCAGCAGCTCAAGATAACGGTGAGACTGGACTAGCGGTGTTGCCCATTCAAATATGGTCTGCCACCCAACAGACTCAACAGACTGTGCAGGGCGACGACCACTGATAATTTCTAAGAGCAGCACGCCAAAGCTGTAGACATCACTCTTTGTTGTCAGTTCATTCCTGTATATGAATTCAGGGGCAAGGTAGCCATAGGTTGCAGCCTTGACAGTCCTTTCGTGCATTACTTCCCACGGCACAAACTTGGAAAGGCCAACCCCCATCAGATGTGAACCAAATTCCTCATCGAGTAGGACGTTGCTTGCACGGATATCACGGTGCACCACCTGGGGCTTCACTTTGTCGTGCAAAAATCTGCATCAAATGAACATTAGTAAGTAAATGATACTTAAGATTTAGAATGCTGATTGCAGTTAATGGGGATTATTTGTATACAATTTACAAACATAGTATAAAAGCCTCAAGGATATGGATGATGGATCCAAACACTAATAAAATACTAAGCGGTAATTTGAGCACATCAACAGCAACGGGGATGGTTTTACAGTACCTACAGTAATAATTATCTATAGGTTAACATAAGCACGAGCACACAAATGTTTGCAACCCACTGGTCCAATTTCAATTCTTATCTTGATGATGTTTGCACAGGTTAATGTCAAGGATGACTTACGCAATCCCTTGAGCAAGTGTTGTAGCAACTCTCATTCTCATTGCCCAATCAAGGCTCCGCCCTCCTCGGGGAATATGATGCAGCCACACATCCAAAGGACCATTTGCCACAAACTCGTAGACAATAAACCGATCACCATGATCGTAACAACATCCTTTTACAGCCACCAGATTGGGATGATAAAGCTTTGCGACTCTCCGAATCTCAGAGTAGAAGTCTTTTTTCCTTTGTAGGCTGGATCTCTTTAGCCTCTTTATTGCTACTTTGGATCCATCTGGCAAGATTCCGCTATAGGTTCCACCTGTTTTTGCATTACCAGGAAGCCGATTTCCCTCACTGAAGTTTTTTGTGATTGATCTAAGTTCTTCACTTGTGAATACTTTCCACTGTGGAGGCACCAATGCAGCAGCTGAAGTACCAGATGTTTCTCGTGATCTTCTTCTTTTCTTGCTTCGTCTGTAGACAAGCAGCCAGACCACGACGGATAGAGTAGTTGCCAGAATGAAACCACTCACAGCAATGAGGGCTATGAAATACTCCTTGTGGCAATGATCATGGTAGCATCTGTCAACTAATTAAAAAAAGTCTATCAGTACAAAGTCATGAAAAGAAATAGTGAAATGGGTTAAAACTTAATAAATCACAAATAACTATCCTAAAGATGACTCACCATGATTGATCATGCAAATCACACCATGGGACTCACTGCACCTTTTCTCGGTAAGTGTGGAACGATCACTGGTCACCAAAGTGCACATATCATTGCTGCTGGCTAGACCACACAGAGTACCACTGCAGTTGGCATGCAATGGCACGCCAGGAAAGATGGTCTGGTTCCAAACAGATGAATCATCAGACCATTTCCAACCGTAACCAGTACTCGTGTTGTAGCGACGCCCTCCAACCCAGCATCCTGAGGATGATGCGCCACAGAGAGACTTTGCAAAGTTTAGCTCTTGAGTTGATGATAATGCAGCCAGATGCCCGCTGAAGTTATGGCAGAAAGCTTCAGATCTATCCCAGGAAAGGGAGCTTGATATGTACATGAAACATCTATTCTGAACAGGACTGATTTGCCAACCCTTAGGGCATGATGCTGCGCAAAATCGAAAATGGTTTATGTCAGAACTCAAACTAACAAGGGCCTGTCAGTGAAACGTGGTGACATCCACACGAGAATACACTTTGTCTTATCAGAATAGACAAGAAACAAGAACTAAAACTATTTTTTTCTGAAAATATTTTCTTATGAAAAAACTCATGAATTGGTTTATGATGTTTTGTGCGTTAGCTACAGTATTGAGTTGTCTGATTAACCAAATGCAAACTTTTGTCGAGTGCAAGCATCAATGACCAAAACTATAGTCCCGAAAGAAAAATCACAGAAACACACGAGCTAAATATCCAAGGATGGAAATGAAGTACTAATTATTTGTTCGTTCTTATGGAAATGAAGTACTAATTATTTGTTCTTTCTTTCCTTCTTCTATGTGTTTTTATGGGGAGGCAAAATCTCGTATTCTGGCTGCAAGTTCTTTTGTGGACTGGCTTGATTTAGTTTTTAATCACCATCCTTCTAGAGGTAACAGTCAACATGCTATTAAACGCACTTCATAAACATACTACAGGCTATTAAACGCACTTCATAAACAGTAATATGCTAATTTGGTCATGCGATGCTTAGATAAACCGGTGCATCATGAAAAAAAAATCATCTAACTCGACCACGCAATTAAGGAAACGAAACAGGAGACCCTAAGCTCGTATCTAAGATTCCTCCCCAGTACAGAATTAAGCAACGACGGATCTAGCTAACCGTGTACGCAGAGGGAGAGGTGAAGGCGACTCACAGCTTCGAGCAAGCGCAGGGGCGGCGACGGATAGCACGACGGCGGCGAGGAAGACGGGAAGGGCAAGCGCAGTCGGGGACATGGCCGCCGTCCTCGTCGCCGCCGCACCGGAGGCCGCTTGCTAGCTCCGATTTCCTACGGGAAGGGGAGAAAGAGGAGGCGACTGAGCGCGTCATAAATGAGAGCGCAGCGCTCCACGGCAGCCACCAAACCCCGAGACCACCCACACACTCCGCCTTGACTACCGGGCAGGCATTAACCGCTACTCGTCCTTCATGTCCACTGGAACAGTGACAAACTCGGCCAGTGTTGGGCTTTATATGGGCCTATCAATGCGTCCATGGATATTTCCGCGGGCTCCTCCCGTCCTCGGTCCACTGCAGCCCGGTCCACGTCTCTGCTCTCCCGTCGTGATACGGGAGAGGGAGAAAGCTACGAGGAACGCCGCCGCGGGATCAGACGACGTGGCACTGCTCTCGCCGCTTATCCTGGCCGCCCGCGGTTGCTCGCGTCTCGTGACCACCCACGTGACGCTTGCCCCGCCCTCTCTTCCCCCTCCCCCGAATCGGAACATTGCCGTGCCGTCGACCTCCTCGCCGCCGCTGCCGCCGTCCCCGGCCGCCCTACCTCGCCTGCGAAAAGCGTGCGCTTCCTGCGGCGACTACCCACTCGCTGTCCGTCCGGGTCCCTCGTGCTCGTCGGCACCTCCAGCGAGCGACACGACGCGACGGGGAGCGGCTGCGGCGCCGTCGGCAGCAGGCGGCGCGTGGGGAGGCCGCTGGGGGCTCCGCGGCCGGCACGGCGTGCGAGTAGCCGCTGGGGAGAATCAAACCCTCTGAATCCAAGTTCGTTTTCTGAAGCCTTGTCCGCACGCACCTGAAACTTTGAAATCACGGCTTGCAAACTTGTCATTAAGTGCTGAAATCACTCCCAAATGTTCTTGAGGATTGCTCCCATTTTACATCCAGTAAAGTGCCCTGATGATTGCTCAACATGTCTATTTAATTCAACATATTCATTCAATTTATCGATGGGATCGATAAATTTGCTTTACTAGAATTTGCCTTCCTTGCTGATTAGGTCAACCATCACCTCACAGTATGGTTGGGGGTTCCATCTGTTTAGGGTTTGTTCCACCAAACAATACCACGATTATACTTTGGGATACATGCTTAGAGAACTTCAGTTAGATTCATATAATAGTTTGATGTTCCATATCTATCTAATACGGCATCGCACCTTCTCCCAATTTTTATAGGGAACTACCTGGTAAAAGATCATGAGTTCCCTCTGTCCCTTCGCGGGAGCTACCACCAAGAGTGGTGGTGTATGCCCTGTGAAATCCGATAAGAGCAACATTGGGGTATGTCCTGCAAAATCTGAGAAGAATAGTGGTGGTGTGTGCCCTGTCACGGGTAAAAATGGTGGTGGTGAGCACAAGGAAAGCTCTGGGCATGCGGAGGAAAAGAATTCAGATCCTCGTATGGTGCCAGCAAAGTGCCCATTTGGCTATGATTCCAACACGTTCAAGCTAGGCCCGCTCAGCTGCATCATCTGCCAGGCGCTGCTCCACGAAAGCAGCAAATGCAAGCCGTGTTCCCATAAATTCTGCAAGTGCGTCCTGTTCTTCACATAAAGACTAAACACACATCGTTCTTTTTATTCCCTTGCTTGAGAAGGTTCTTACTGGATTTCCTTGGCAGGGCATGTATATCACGCTTTAAGGACTGCCCGCTATGTGGTGCTGATATAGAAGGGATTGAGCCTGATACCGAGCTTCAAGCCCTTGTCGATCGCTTTATTGATGGCCATGCCAGGATCAAGAGATCACATGCTGCAGGTGATGCGGAAGCAGCTGATGGGAAAAAAAAAGTGATTTATGAGGATGTTTCCATGGAGAGAGGAGCTTTTCTGGTGCAGCAAGCTATGAGGGTCAGTAAACGAACTGCAAGCATCTTACCTTGATTTCTTTAACCTGTCAAATTTGCATAAATGACCGTTCTCAGCCTACTAATTTATCTTTGATCCGGATGTCACAACAATGCATCTTACACGCTTACTGCTACATCTCCAGGCTTTTCGTGCACAGAATATTGAAAGTGCAAAATCGAGGCTGATGATGTGTGCAGATGACATAAGAGAGGAGTTGAAATCTTCAGAAGATAACCTAGACTTATGTTCTCAGCTTGGAGCTGTGTTAGGGATGCTTGGGGACTGCTGGTATGTCTGTTTGCTCTTGACTATCATCCCTCATTAGTTATCCCCAATAGAGCAAACTAAGAAAGTACTAGCGGGAGGCAAACTGCGATAATATTAACATGCATTTGATCTAACAGACTGTAACATTACCAATGTTTAGATACAAGTGCTTCCTCTATATATAAATCGATGACATTTTTGGATATCCCATGCTTGAAAGCGCATTTGAGAATATGCGGGAAAATTGCAGGGCTTTTCTGTGGATAATATATTGCTACTTTGCTTGTATATCGAGCTAGGTTTCAACATAATTGTGCACATTCAGAGAACAGTTATTGTTCATGTTATTGTGCATGTTAATATCTGAGTATTTGAACTAGATTTTCTAGTTAAGTTATATCTCTCCTTGCATGAATCAATGCTGCATCTCGATGCATTCCTGCTTTTGGACGACAGACCAGTCCTAATTTTCATTTTAGATCATAGTTCTGGTCAAGATGTTTGGCACATTGCTGTTCAAAGTGTGCAGGGTTTGTGATAAGTGATGGCTACAATTTGCTCATTCTGCTATAATGTTATTTCTCGGCTTATTTATTAGGGATTGTGTACCTATGCCACATTCATTGCACATTATCAATGTGACACTTTGATCTTATTTGGCTTACGCGGTTGGCCACTGAACTCGTTGCACGGTGCATAATTATAGATGTATATTGCGTTTGCAGTCGTACCTTGGGAGATGCTCCTTCAGCTATCACTTACTATGAAGAAAGTGCTGAGTTTCTCTCAAAACTGCCTAAAAAGGATCTTGAGGTTGTATTCATTTTGAATATAATTTACTAGCATGGAAGCATTCGTTCTGTTGATTTACCTTTTACATTCATCTACAGCTGGTCCACACTCTCTCAGTTTCCCTGAATAAAATTGGAGATCTTCGCTACTACGACGGGGACCTCCAATCTGCTAGAAATTATTATGCCCGTTCATTGAATGTTCGCAGAAATGCAGTAAAAGAACACTCATCTGTTGCTTCCCAGGTATTTTGTTTGCGACGAACTATAATTGACCATAATGCAAACTTTATGACTTTTACCTGGGACCACTGAAACTATTATGTGTGCAGTGCATGTGCGATAATCATCGCTCCTCAACGCTATAAGTTATTCTCTAAGGAAATTGGTAGTGAGTTGTTATTAGTGTCGCTTACTACAAGATCAATAGTGAACACACTTGTGCATCTTGTTCATTTATACTATGGCAAAGTGTAAGATATGGGCTAGTGGGAGAACGACGTGAGCTGCAAAAATAATGGTCAGGATTCAGGAAGAAGTGGGCAAAAGCTTTTATCTGCACTTCTGAAGAGCATGAGAGTTCCTGTTCTGATTGCATAGTGGCAAGCTTTTGAACCATTTCGTCGTATTTTTTTTGACATTATGACTTAAACAAATCACTTTCAATCAAAGTAGGTAGAACATATGCTTTACTTTAGATGTTTGCTCAAGTCTTCCATTTTTAGGATCTGAAGGTGGATATTATATTTTTGGATAAGCTCCAGTGCTAAATGTGAATACTAGATCTCTTTCTGTTTCCATTTAATATTATGCATATATCACATATCTTGAATATTCATAAAAATGCTCCTCTTGACACTCTTGACAATTGTTTTGTTTGAGCGTAGCAGCTTGGTAGTACACTTAGCGCTAAGCTGTTTCGTAAAAAAGAGATAATTCCGAGTGTATTTTCAATTGTATCTTAATCATGGAACTGTTGGATTCAGGTTATCGATCTAGCAACTTCTCTTGCCAAAGTTGCGGACGTCGATAGAAATCTTGGGAATGAAAGCTCTGCAGTAGAGGGTTTTGAGGAAGCAATTCATTGCCTTGAGAAGCTGAAGCTGCACTCTGATGAAGCTAGTCTTGATCAACGGGTAGATCCTTGTTTTACTTTTCTCTCACCCTCGCACTCCTCCTCTTGATGTCTGAAACTAACCATTTAGTTCTGTACTTCTGCAGCGCCTCTCAGTTCTTGATTTTCTACACAAACAGTTGGCAGATAAGTGAGCTAATTGTCAGCCCTAGAAATGTTTGGTTTCAACTTTCGCTATTCTTCCGGTGCCTACGGAAGGAGTTGCCCTAGTAATGGTGATTAGTCTGTGTGCCACCACTTGGAAGTTTTTGGCTACACGAAATAAGTACTCCAGCATTGTAAATGGGTTTTTTTGTCTGCTAAGCAAGGAGAGTACTCTTTATGGCTGTCAAATATAATCAGCAGCCTCGTTGTCGTTGGCCAGCCTTGTGCGTCTTACCTGTAACAATAAGTGAGATGAAGCTTCTAGGAAGCTTCTTCTTACTTACCGTCTCTCATGTGAATGCAAAATTCTATTGTATATTGACAGTAAGACAAGGATCGTTTATGGATCTCCTTGTTAATATTTTTGTATACTTTAGCAGTATTCTGGTAATCAAGGTCAGGAATCTCAAAAGTCAGAAAGAATTTGTCTTCATCCATCCATGTATATCTTGCTACAGACGGTCCTTTGACCAGAAGCGGTGTCTTGTGCTCCGTTAAAATCGCAGGTGATGCAAATTTGACTTGTGCAGAATAGATCAGTCTTGCCACATGACGTTGAATGTTTATGATCTTTTTTTTTTGGCAAACTGTCCATGACTAATTTGCACTCATTTTTCAAGTATCTGTCTGCAGGTCCTTTGAAATAACGGGGCTGAATAACTTTTGCTGACACTGATGTTGATTATTTCTCAGAAATGGATTGATGAGTGCAATCTGTTGGTGCCGAACATCTTGACTGGATTGTGTGTGATGCCCCTTAATCATATGCATGAGCTCACTGAGGTAACAATGTCTTTTTTCTACTTACCCCACTTCTCATGTCAGCATCAGGCTACCAGGAAAAATCTTTTTGTACTGAATTTTCTCGGCCTTTAGCTAGTTTAGTTCGCAAATTGTGTACAGCCTGTACCTGCTGGTCACCTCCAGCAAGTGGAAACAAACCAAAAAGCAGGGCTGGTTGGTATTTGTTACTAGTGCTGGCGCCCTACACTTCATCAGTAGATAAGCACTGAGCGCATCGCACGCATGGATGGCGACTGCACACGCGCGTTTCCAATTCTGGCTTGGTGCAGTGTTGCTGCGTTTGGTCGCTGATGTTGATAACGCTAAGACGCCTGCACTACCAGACATGGTAAGATCACGTTCAAGTTTCTTCGTCCTCCTTTTTCTGGGACGAAGAATCACGTTCAAGCTGGCGCGTACAACTGGCATTTTTCTGCTTGGCGTGATGAGCGACGGTAGAGGATGACTTTTGTTCACTTGGTCGGTTTTACTTTTGTGTTTCAGAGGATTTTGGTGCTCACCTTTTCCAAAATGAAATAGTGCTTATGTGGCTGTCATCTGTCAAGTCAAATAGCACCTGCAGGCTTGACTAATTAATCTTGAGACCATTATTGGGATTTTTTTTTATATTTCATTATGCGACGTTTAAATCTGCTTAGACCAAGAAAACTGGAGGATCGAATGGACGTCACGGTATACTTATGCTTGATCTGCAAACGCAAGAAGAGCGTGAGGCTTGCAAAGCAGACTTGGACTGGACTTCGCACCTCCTACTATAGCAGTCGTGCATGAGCCTACTATAGCAGTCGTGCATGAGTTCCGCTAGGCCGAGCCTTAGACTGGATGGGGTCCTTTTTAGACCTCTCACGGATATATTCTGTTTTTCTTCCGCACGTATGTGCTCCTTTCTGAAAGAGTCGCCGTTATCGTTCACGATACTGAATACTGATCCCCTCGCACGGATACACTTCGGCAGACGGCTGAAGTAATCCGTGACAAATCGTGGAACAGAGTGACCAGATCGGAGGTGAAACTACCACATGCTCGATTGAGTAACTAGTGCTGCCAATGATACATCGCTGTCTGAAAGTGGTGACAATCTAATGGCACGTGGACACCCGTGCATATAATTTCTTGGCTTGCTTTAGCCTGAGTGCGATATGTAAACGATAAGCCTCCATCCATCCACCCAGCGTGACAAGGACGCTAGGCGCTACCATTTTTTCTCTTTGACTGGTAGTGCGTGAGATCGCTTGCCAAAGCTGCTCGCTTGCTGCTGCCAGCTCCTCATCTCCATGTCATTGATGTGCTTGGGGTTTCCTCTGTTTTGCCCCAGATAAAGGCTCAGTCGATCTGATGACCTGTATAAGCGACATGTAAGGAGATTTTGTTCAGCTCTGCATGTCGTCAAAGTCAACATATTCACGTCGATGATTCTTTTCAAAATTATATATTTATGTCGATCAATCGGTCGATTCGAAGGTGTCATTATGACGACTTGTCAATTGCATGTCATGCCGGCATTATGTACTTGGCAAACAAACAATGCGATCATATGGTACTACTCCTACACGATATGAAAGCTACGTCGACGCCCGATCGATCCGTGGATGGAGGCCGATCGAGCACCATGGACTCAGATTCGTCGTCGTCGTCGTTACATCGCCATCCCAGCTGCCCGTCGCAGTTAGTTTCCGCGTACACGTATCCAGGCGGAGAAAAATTGTGTGCGGACGGTTCGCAAACCCAACCAGTGCGGCCCCTCCCCGATTGCCGACGCGTGGACATAACAGATGAATCTAACGGAGCTGCACAAGGGGTCCAACGTAGGGATGAAAACGGTCAGAAACGATCGAAAAATACCATTATCATTTCCTAACTATATTATTTAGTCGAAAACGAAATCGAAACCGATAACCTCGGAAATGAAAACGATACCGAAAATGTCGGGATATCGAAAGCGAAACTATCGGAACGAAAATATGTCGATATCGGTCGGAAGTCGATAATTGTGATCGAAAATACTGAGCTCTAATATATATGATAAACTACTCATATTGACATAAACATGCGATTCATTTTGGATAAAGACATGTGTTCATGCAAACACTCAACACGAGATTAAATAAACTGAAACTAATATGTGAATATTGGCCTAATCAAGTTCATGCGACGTGGCATAATGGAGGCAGCTGGGCTATAGTTGGATAGAAATCACGGTAATCACTACCATGCCAAAATCACAGTGCCTATTTCCATGCGAGTCTATTATTTCCACATGAGGTCGTTGGGCTCCGCTTTGGCTAGTTGGGTAAAGGAAATGTCCAATGGTGACTGCGGTATACGGAATTTTCAACGGAAATTTTCGAGGTAATACGATATTCCGTCCATTCGATCGAAAAATCTCTCTATCATTTTCATTTTCGTTTCCGTATAGATTTTCCATTTTCATTTTCGTTTTCATATTTCCCATAATCATTTTTTCCATTTCTTGTTTTTCCGGAAACGATCGTCGGTAAATCGGGAATTTTCATCACCGTTTTCATCCCTAGTCCAACGCCAAGGATTGCGCGGCTCTCGCAAGCCCTCGGCTCAACCCCTCCCAGATGCTCTCGGCTCAGCCGTTTGGCTCCAGTTAGTTCGCCGAGTCCCTTGAACCGTCGCCGTCGGGAGCGCGAGCTCCATGCCCACCGCCGTCGCCGGGAGCACCAAATAACGTCGACGGCCTCCCCTGCTCTTTGATAGTGGCTCTGGGACGATAACGATGACGAGCACCTCCCCCTACAGCTCATGGCGATCTCAAGGCTGCCTTCGGGGCGACCTTGGACAGGCTCCTGTACGAATTGGACTGTACTTGACGGTGTAAACATTGGATTGGATCTCAGGCCCCTCCTCCGATTCACCACAGATTTTGGTCAGTGTCAAGGTTTCAGGGCCTTGATAGATTATAATGGGTAGCGAAGGAACCAAGAATAGACACAGGGTTTAGACAGGTTCGGGCCTCCCGAAGGATAACAACCCTACGTCATGTATGTCGTGGTATTGTGTTGATGTGTTTGAGATGAGATCCCTGCCCGCCTTATATATCTGGGGGAACAGGGTTATATGGAAAGTATCCTAGTCGGTTACAATATGGAATTACTTGGAGTACAAGACAAGTAAACTATTTTATCTTGCCGACTAGCCGATCTTTCCTTCTGGAGTCATGGGCTACTCGGTCTCTTCTAGGCCGGTCCGACTACCCTTGTCAGGTTAGTCGACTAGTCGACCCTGCTGGTCATGAGGATACTCGGAGGTTATGGTAACGACAGTCAGTTCAGAGCTCTTGATGATCCTTAACTAATTAGTAACGATTTCATAGAACTTAATTTGGCAGTGAGGATTCATATGAATTGCCGCTTCAATCGCTTGCGTAGTTCCGTAACAGCATCTTGGCTTGAATGCAGAGGGAAGATAGCAACTGCCGCTCCCGGCGGCAGCGATTGCGGGTCGAGGTTGCGCAGCCAGCAGCTCCCGCATAGAGATGAGGCGTCGCCTAAAGGTGGCCGAGCTGTACGCGTGGCAGGGGAAGGCCACACTCTTTGGTGCTCCCGGTGGCGGTGAGGGCCGATCGAGCTCGCATAGCCGGCGGCGCCGACGATGGTGTGCGTCGCTCGGGAAGCGGCTGAGCCGTGAGCTTGCGGGAGCCGTGCCCGTTCGGAGGCCGCTCGGGAAGCTGCTCCCGTCGGAATCGTCAGATAGCTGGAGGAATCCACGTGGCATCCAGGTCGGGGCCGCAAAGCTCTTGTTTGCGGACGGGCTGCACCAAATTTTTTTCCAGGGAGAAAAATTGTGTGCGGACGGTTCGCAAACCCAACCAGTGCGGCCCCTCCCCGATTGCCGACGCGTGGACATAACAGATGAATCTAACGGAGCTGCACAAGGGGTCCAACGCCAAGGATTGCGCGGCTCTCGCAAGCCCTCGGCTCAACCCCTCCCAGATGCTCTCGGCTCAGCCGTTTGGCTCCAGTTAGTTCGCCGAGTCCCTTGAACCGTCGCCGTCGGGAGCGCGAGCTCCATGCCCACCGCCGTCGCCGGGAGCACCAAATAACGTCGACGGCCTCCCCTGCTCTTTGATAGTGGCTCTGGGACGATAACGATGACGAGCACCTCCCCCTACAGCTCATGGCGATCTCAAGGCTGCCTTCGGGGCGACCTTGGACAGGCTCCTGTACGAATTGGACTGTACTTGACGGTGTAAACATTGGATTGGATCTCAGGCCCCTCCTCCGATTCACCACAGATTTTGGTCAGTGTCAAGGTTTCAAGGCCTTGATAGATTATAATGGGTAGCGAAAGAACCAAGAATACGATGGTGAACACGAGACACAGGGTTTAGACAGGTTCGGGCCTCCCAAAAGATAACAACCCTACGTTCTGTATGTCGTGGTATTGTGTTGATGTGTTCGAGATGAGATCCCTGCCCGCCTTATATATCTGGGGGAACAGGGTTACATGGAAAGTATCCTAGTCGGTTACAATATGGAATTACTTGGAGTACAAGACAAGTAAACTATTTTATCTTGCCGACTAGCCGATCTTTCCTTCTGGAGTCATGGGCTACTCGGTCTCTTCTAGGCCGGTCCGACTACCCTTGTCAGGTTAGTCGACTAGTCGACCCTGCTGGTCATGAGGATACTCGGAGGTTATGGTAACGACAGTCAGTTCAGAGCTCTTGATGATCCTTAACTAATTAGTAACGATTTCATAGAACTTAATTTGGCAGTGAGGATTCATATGAATTGCCGCTTCAATCGCTTGCGTAGTTCCGTAACAGCATCTTGGCTTGGATGCAGAGGGAAGATAGCAACTGCCGCTCCCGGCGGCAGCGATTGCGGGTCGAGGTTGCGCAGCCAGCAGCTCCCGCATAGAGATGGCCATTGTATCGTTGTCATGTGGCAGTAGGTTCACGCGTAGCGTCTCGGTATGGCCATTGTATCGTTGTCATGCATGTTAGGTCGTTAACGAAGAAGAAATGGAATCAGCATATAAATGATGATGAGTTAATTACTTAGTTGGCATTTCTTTTTGGCATACATACTGCGCGATAAAACTGAACTTATCTCACCGAACGATTTGATTTTGATTTCAATAACCAGTGTGTGTTATGTACATATCCAAAATGGGTCGCCGTAGTCGGTGAGAATTTGTGAACATCTGATTAGACACGTATATGCAGGTTGGGGTTTCCCTAGACGCCTGATATGATAGCTACTTACCTAGCGAGGAACTAATGGACGTTGCCCTCAAAGTATGCACGTGTGTGATAACAGAGATGCACCAGCCAAACAGTCAGTGTGGATCGCAGCCGTAGTTTATGTCACCCACCATCAGGCATCAGATGACGGCATCGATCGTTTCTGCTATGCTTGTGGCGTAGGAGTGGAAGAAAACTTCGCTGCAAAGTCTTCAGCCACTTTGGACTAGCTAGGCTGTACGTACTATCTTGCTAATTAGATTCAGCCAAGACGCAAACTGATGCTTGCTACTCCCACGTTATTGCAGCCAATTAAGGCGCAAAAATGAAAAGTCAGCGCAAGTTGTAGTGGCTACAAAAGAATGAAGTTAGGCCATCGGTTTCGATTGGTCATTTCGTAGGGGTAGTATTTGTATTAGTATTACAACGACTACAAAAGTGATTAGTGAACGTGTGTGCATAACATCGACACGTCATATATGCACGTTGCATTTAGCAGCATATATAGCAGGATTGGGAAAATAAACGTGTGCGCACGTACGGATACGGATGGAGAGATGCTACATGTCATGAATGAATATTCTCATAGCTAGGGATCGATCCATCTGATGCCGTATACCTGCATGAGAACGATGGCTCGACACGCGTGCGTGCGTGCGTGAGTGCACCGGTCATCTCGCTGGTCACGCATCCGCAGCACCGGCCGCCGGCGTCCTCCACATTTCCACGCCGTCGGATGCTGTATCAATGGCTGTGCTGGTCGTGGCAGCTATAGCCTTCGTCTTGCTTGATCAACTGCCCTTCCCTCTCTCCTCGCTTATATATAGAGCTCCATCCCCCACCTCGCAATATTTCAGGCGGCTCGCCATTTCTACCTTTTCCCCTCCCTTAATTAGGCTATATCTAGAGCTTAATTAGCTGCAAGATATATAGATCCCTTTCCATTACTCGGTTCCAGCCAGTAATTAAGTTGATCACTGATGACCATTGAGCTGGCTCTTTCGGCGGCGCCGGCATCATCATCGACCGCGGGTGGCGGCATGATGCCGAGCCCGCTGCCGCCGGGGTTCCGGTTCCACCCGACGGACGAGGAGCTCATCCTCCACTACCTCCGCAAGCGCGCCGCCGCCGCGCCGTGCCCGGCACCCATCATCGCCGAGGTCGACATCTACAAGTTCGACCCATGGGAACTGCCAGGTATACAGACACATATGCTTGCATCTTCATCATCATTAATTCTCATGATCATGGAGCTTATTACATAAAGACACGATCATGATCACGCTAGCTAATTGTCCTTCAAAAAGATATTCGATCATGTTCGTGCTAATGACTTCCATGCATGAATGATCATATATATGCAGCCAAGGCCGTGTTTGGCGAGGGCGAGTGGTACTTCTTCAGCCCGAGGGACCGCAAGTACCCGAACGGCGTCCGGCCCAACCGCGCCGCCGGGTCGGGCTACTGGAAGGCCACCGGCACCGACAAGCCCATCACGTGCTCAGCCGCCGAGAGGAGCAGCGCCATGATCGGCGTGAAGAAGGCGCTCGTCTTCTACCGGGGCCGCCCGCCCAAGGGGATGAAGACGAGCTGGATCATGCACGAGTACCGCCTCGCCGACGCGCTCAACGCCGCCAACACCTACCGGCCCATGAGGTTCAAGAACGCGTCCATGAGGGTACGTAGTGCTTGTTGTTCTTCGTTTATGTTCTCTGCCGTTGTTTCTGCATTTAATTTCTGCGGTTGTGGTAAGGTCTCCACAAACGAGAGGGCTAGCTAGAAGGCTTTACCCACAGGAATCTCTGGTTTTTTTTCCCTTGTTACTTTTCACAGTTTTCTTCTTCTTTAATTTGTTGCTTGTGTGTGGATGCCAGTTTAAGCAAGTACTAGTTCCCCAGGTCAACGAACCACTGCAGTTCTTTGCCCCTCAGATGTTCTCTCTCCTGGAAAGAGACTTAATTTGCACGAGCGATAGAGACTGCTAGCTAGATTAGCATAGATGCGATCTTTCCGTGTTTTGATTCTCCTCCCAATTATTGGCGTGCTTATCACACACCCCTACCTCTGGCTCTGCACATGCGTACACGTAAGTTGTTTCTCACTGATCGCCGTACTATTGATCGGTGCCTGCAGCTGGATGACTGGGTGCTGTGCAGAATCTACAAGAAGACCACCCCGCAGCTGACGTACTCGTCGTCGCCGCCGCTCGACGCCGAGGCAGCCGAGCCCTCAATGGACGGCGGCTTCAGCCACGGCCAGCAGCACGACAACTCCGCCGCCTACGCCGACGACGTCGCCGGCGGGCTGCCGCGGCCGCCGTCCATCTCGGACTACCTCGTGGACTACGCCGTGTCGGACCTGTTCGAGAGCATACCGGCGCCGGCGCAGCTCGGGACGGACGCGGGCAGCTCTAGCGGCGCCGCCGCCGCCGCGCAGTTCCTCGTCACTAATAACGGCGTTAGTGATCACTCATCAGGGGTGCAGAATAAGCGGCGGTTCATGGAGGATTACTCCAACAACGCTAACATGGAGATGCTGCACGCGTCGTCCAGCAAGAGGGTGTTGATGAGTGATCATGCATCCATGGCGGTCAACAACAACACCTTCTCCTTGTTTGGGCCAGGCCACCCTTCTATGCATGACAGAATGTGACGCATGCACCCCTTTCCTGTGCTATAATAATTAGGGCTAGAACAGAATATTGAAGATTTAGTTAGTGCCGATGCGGAGGGAATTCATGATTTATTAATTATTGGGAATATAATGTAGAATACCAGTAGTAGCATGTATTGTAAAAATAGCAGCATTATAGGATATGAAGAAAAAAAGTGAATATTCAGTAGCTAGGTCTGATTTTAGATGCTATATGTGTGTAACTAGGTAGGTTGTAATTAACTTGTAAGTTAAATACACATCTATTGAATAAAATTCACTTGAACCTATTTCAATTAGGAGTATCTACTGGGCCTTATATATTCAGCGGAGATATCTGTTAATGACGTAGTATTATATAGATTTATTTTTATCAATATCCGAACATGTAATAAAGTACATTTGATAATTTCTAATGATGTTTATGATTGATTGAGGAACAAAATAATTCTTTTCGGAATTGATTGTCATTGATTATCATAATGACTGATTGAACCTTGAAGTTGCCAAATGAAAAAGGGCAACTTGAGAAAATAAAAATTCCAAAGTATTTTTGGTTAGCATTGCGCTGAAGTACCACACATATAAAATGTTACAGTATCATGCATCTGGATCATTGAGTAATCAGCCAGGTGCCTATAGATGATCATGCATGAGTTTTACTATTGGTCACAAAATGGCTCTGGGAGAAAGAGACTGGCAGAAGTGCCAAAATTGGAGTATCAAACTCACGGAATCAGATAGCAATGTCTCTCTTTTATTTACTTGGTTGCCCTGGAAGGCTGGATTCCTGAATTCATTGTACCCAAATAAAGGCGTGCAGATGGAGAGAGAGACACATGCGATGGCAGCAAGTTGGACAAAGAAGCTAAGCTCTTATCTATGGATGGCGATCGACTCAGCGAACCTTGAACAATGCTTAAAATGAAGGCGAGAAATTGACTCATATGCATCTTTTCCAGAGTTGATGGAAAAGTCTCAAATCTACCTTCTCCAAAGTTAGACCGTACCTCCTGTGTTTTGCAAACTCTTCATTATGTTATGGAGAGGCCCTAAAGATCAGGTGTAGAGAAATTGTAGAGGACAATCATGTGATTATCCCCTGCTAGTGTGAAAATTTCAAATGACCGTGGCTACTGTCATAGGTCCGATGAAACAATGAAACGGAGAACTATAATTCTCTGACGTAAGTGGTGCGAATAGTTTAGACATATAATTGCCCTTTGCTTGTGGAGCGTGCATTACGTGCGTGTGAAAGCATAAACTTATCCTCGGAATAAACCATAGTAAACTAAGGGATATTAATTCTGAAGTGTTTGACTGTGTTGCTGCAAGAAGCTGGGTTGCTTCCTAAGCCGAGGCAAAAGGCTTGCATTGCTGATTAGCTCACTTTAATCAATTGATTAAGTTGAAAGGGGGGCCTACTTGTGCTCGAAGAAAACTGAGGGATGTACAATAATACTAACACTAGCTAGAATATAGGACAAGAGGAGTACGTACATAGGCCTAGGCCATTGTCCCACAAGCTATACAAATGATGTCAAACTTAGCAGAGATCAACGGACTTTTTCTTTCATGCTTAAACAAGTCTATCGGATCAGCAATCGGCCACGCAATAAGTGGCTCTAAAAGTTGACAAATGATGGGCAGATTTATTTATTTCTTTTGAAGGAAAACTGTGGGCAGATTGTGTGCCTGCTGCAGCAAAGGGCGCAGGCTCACGCATTGGTACCGATACACGTTTAAAAATGGGCCTCGTACAGGTCACGTAAGGTGTCAATCCATCGTGACAATGGCACGCATTGATGATTGCCCCGTTGGGGTTTATTTAAATATAGTTGATGTGCATAGAATGTGATTAACATAGTAAGATTAGGGTCGTTAATTTTTTTTTAGATTACACAGTACAACTCGGACACTCACAACGCACGAACACTCACCCCTATGAACACACGTACGCAAACCCTACCCCTATGAGCATCTTCGAAGACTGAGCCGGCAAATCTAGAGATACGAAGTCACTGCTGGCGCCTCGCTGTTGACAGGAGCGTCGCCTACCACTGAAAGCACAAATACAGTTAAATCCTTGGAAATTCGATCCCACGGGGAGTCGAACCCAGGACCTGAGAGGTGTTACTCGAATGTCTTAACCATTAGGCCAAGACCCCTTTCACATTAGGGTCGTTAATATCAAGACATTTATGGTGGCTTCGTAAATTTCAAAATTAAACCGGGCCAATCTTTCTAAGGCATAAAAGATACGTGCTGTGTGTTTATAGAGATGAACACTCATGTGTGTTTGTACCGTGTTACTTTGCAAAAAAGAAGAAGGCAATAATGATGGTTAAGGGTTGAAACACACTGGGCCAGATCTCTCTTTCTTTCATGGAGATGGGCCATCTCATTTACAGAAGGTAACGGGCCTGTACCTCGGATTAGGCCAGCAGAGGTAGGTATAGCCTGTACGAATGATATGGGCTAATACCTTCGAACCCGGTACGTAAAAACAGGCCGAAAGCGGGAGAGTACGTGAAACAAGTGAGCTTTGTCTTCCACCTTGGAGTAAAAATATCGAGTCTTGTCCTGAACTCATTGGTCGGCAGATATCGTAAACTTTATTATTAGGACGCGGGTCCCTCGCCGTCGCCGCCGCACCCCGGCTCTCGAGATCCCGGCGCCATGACTGTCGGCCTCGGCCTCCTCCTTGACCTCGCCTCCCGCGCGCCCCGCGGAGGCGCCTCGTCAGTGGCCTCCGCTTCCGCCCACTCCTACGGCACGCTATCCGCCGCGGCCGCGGCCGCAGCCGCCGCCGCGCTCTCCACCACCGGCGTGCCTCTCTCCGCGCGACACCTCTTCGGGTAAATACGCTACTATCTTCCATACTAATCCCTTGCTGTGGTTGTCTCCTCGCGACGATCCCCGCGTCTCGCGCTTGCTTGTGCAACTCGGCGTGTGCGTTTCCGTGATCGAGGTGTTCGATGCATTGCGTAGGGAGGTGAGGTGAGGTCTCCCTCTAGGACTTTCGCTGGTGGCGTCGCCTTCTAACGCGCCCGAATTGGTGCGGTGGATGATCTGATTCTTCGCATGATAATCAGCCGCTCCGTCTGATTTCTGGGGTAAAGCTCGAAGCTGGTGCTTTGTTAGTTGGATGGATTGCTCTAGAGGTCCACAGTTGGGGTCTGTATAGCTAGTGTTTTTTCGGTCTTTCAGGCTTCCGTTGGATATGATTATGCGTTATGGAATTCGTGAATGAGTTTTAGGATATCCTTGAGGAGATGCACAATGTATCCTAGCTAATCAGTGCATTTGAGAACCTGTGAAAAAGCTTGTTAACTTAGTAAGTATTTGGCTTGATTTGGGGTCCTCAATAGATAAAACTCTAGGTAGGTTCAAAGACATCTACAGGTTTATAAATCAGGATGCCCTTTAGCTGAATGTATGGTCATGACTCATGGTTATGAGATTTAAGACGAAGAAGGAAAAATTATTGTCAGAGTACCCAGATAAGATAAGTCACGTTTTCTTGTGAGTTCTGATAGACCCCATCAGAGTTGTCTGGACCACATAGCTAATTCTTCTATGACAAACCGAGCAAAATTCGACAACAGTGCGAAGTGGTCTCCCAGACTCACCCTCATGATTTATGCTCACCTTTTACCTCACCCAAACTGGTCTATCTATATTTTGTGATTCTTTTCACGGTAATCCGTGTCTCTGTCCATACGCCAGAAGTGTTTGTCAGTTAGTTAGCTTTTGCTGTACACGATTCTGGGAATAAACTCATTTATGGCATAGGAATTTTGAAAAACCATGGTATTTAGGTACTTACAGTTTTGGAATATTCACTCATGTAGTACTGGTATATAAGAACCAACGTTTCTCTCAGTTTTTAGACAAACAAAGATGTGTTTGGTTATTGCAGTGTAATATACTTTGCCATATTGAATATATGTTTTATAATATTTATTCGATCATTTAAATAAAACTGTCATTAGTTCATAGCCCATAATCAGCATTCTTGTTCAAGAACAAAGACCAGATAAATATAGATTTCAGACAAACAAAGATGTGTTTGGTGATTGCGGTATAACATACTTTTGCCATATGAAATATAGATTTAAGAATGTTGGACGTGTATAATTATCTGGTTTTTGTTCTTGAACATGAATGTTGATTATGGGCTATGAACTAATGATAGTTTTATTTAAATGATTGAAGGTAATAACTAACTGTTCGATTCTCCTAGTCGATTAGTACTACTTTGCCGTTTTGCATCGACTGTACATGCGCACCAATCTGGAGCCACTGCTGCGCTGTAGTAAGGACATTGGAAAAATATACAGCAGCTGCATGAAAAGGCGAAAATTGACATATTTCATGGAGGCATGCCAGAAAGCCCATTTAGAAAAAGGAGCCGCTGAGTGGAGCTTCTGAAACTCCCTCCAAAAAATTGAGCTTTATGAGATACCATGGTTCCAAAATTACGAAGTTGGTTACATCCTCCAAACGCTTCCTAGTTTCTCAAAACCAGTGTGTTTCCAAAAATCTAGTACTTCTCAAACTCCCAAAAAACTGAGCATCCAAATGAGGCTGTACTGTGTGTTGTTCCATTGGTCCGATCACTGGTTATGGTCAGAGTTGCTTAATCCACATCATAATAAATTAAGGATTCCTTGTGCGTGATGTTTGTAACTGAAACAAGCACCTAACAGCAGTAAAGAGGATGCAAACTTCTGATGTCATAATCTAATTATGAAAAACAAATTCTGATGGTATGTTAATTCTGATTAAACTCGTTTCGACGGTTTAAAACACATGTCGTATACTTATGCAAACAAACAAACTAAGACAAGATTCCACCATTCTCAACTAAAACTGCAAATTTATACAATTCTTTGTATGATGTTCATGACCTTGTTAAATCACATTGAGTTTATTATTTCTTACATACATTTGACTCTTTATTGATTGGTTAATTTGCGTTATTGCTTCAGCTTTCCAGGGTTTACTATTGCTCATTGTGATGATGGTGCAACCGCTGGATTGAATGGTTCTCCTGATGTTAGTAATTATATTAATAACAAGATTCAGGACTCCATCCAATATGCAAGAAAAGAGGACATCAAATTCCCAGCAAAGGAATACCCTTTGGAGCTGAAGCCGCTCTTCTCAGCCTTTGGGTTGAAGAATCTTAGTATTACTACCCTGAGGTCTTTCCTATTATATTATTTGCCTCTCATCCAACCTCAACCTCACACCCATGATGATGATGATGAGGATGACGATGATCTGCTTCAAAATGATCCAGAAGAGAAGCCTGTGGATTTGATTACTCCCTTCCATAACTCAGTGAAGCAAATCATTCGCGAGGCAAGTTCTTTAATCTTATTTGCTCGTAGACTTTTCCAGCGAAGTATTTGAGTCAGTGTATATGTTTCATAGACAAGTTACTGTGCCTCTTCAAGGGCAAGCAGTTTTATTGAATGTGGAACATAGATGTTTCTACAAAGTCTCTTTAGTCAAAGTGTCAAACTGAGTATTTAAAACTTGATGGTAATGCCAAAACTGAGCTCCTTCTTGCTTTAACACATATTTTTGTTTCACAGAAAATACATTTTGATCCATGCAGATTTGACGCTTGTTGTAGTTTTCAAAACTCATGATCTGTCGTTAACTTTCTTTCCTCTGGTCTACCTTCAAAGTAAATATAATCGATTATCTGTATTCTATGAACTCAAGTTTGTTCCCACTTCCTAGTATCCATATGCTTGGGGCTTGGATCCAGAATCTAGGCCAAACAGTTATTAAAGCTTTGCACTAGAAGGCCGAACAATGTGAAGCATTAGGAGGGAGGTTTATGTCACATCTCAGTTGAAGACTAAGTTACTAATAAGCTTAAGATTGGCTAGAAGGATTTGCATTTTGCCTAGTCAAATAATAAAGTTATTTATATGCTCTTGCTCTTTTACATTTCAGACATCTATTGTAACAACTAGGCGAGTATTGGAACGTATTGCCGTTCGCCATGTTTCACAAAGAACAGCATGGAAACTTCTCAAAGGTAACAAGGCATTTTTTTTTTCAATTTCTTAGTTGTTCCTAATTATTGAAAGGATTGTCTTGTGGCATCTGACCAGGATCCCTGGTATATTGAATTACTACGCTATGTATCGCGTTTTGTGCACCCCACTATTGGATTACATAGGCACTGTAAATTGGCATGGTATAGGAAACATTAGTACATCTTGATCTGTAAATCCATAACTAAATTTCTAGTGCCAAGTATGTTTTGTCAGCAGGTTTGAAGAAAATTGTTTGGACTACCTACGCATTACTCCATAGTACTCCCTCTGTTGTTTTCGCTAACCAACGTCAACAATAAAAGAATGGAGGGAGTACACCTTTTTGTCCAGTTTGTTGTTTTTGCCATATATCCCCCTCCAAATTGATTTTTAACCGGCCTTGCATGATTATTTTTATCTTTCTGGTAATAACGCCCTATAGAGATTGAGCGCCCTATAGAGATTGAGCATCCAAAATGTTGGTCAACTAAAAGGCGACATGTCCAACAGCTAAGTGTGGCAGAGATGCACATGCTGAGATGGATATGTGGCCTTACAAGTGGGTCTGAAATGAAGATATACATGTGAGAGTTGGGGTAGCACCAATTGAAGAGAAGATTGTCCAACATGGTTTGAGATGGTTTGGACATATAGAACACATGTCCGCAGAAGTGGTGGTGCATACGGGATGATTACTGTGTGTTGCCAATGTTAAGATAGGTTGGGGTAGACCAAACTTGACGTGGGAGAAGTCCATAAAGAGGCACTCGAAAGAGTGGGATATCCCAATGAACTAACCATGGACAGGGAAGCGTGGAAGTCAGCTATCCACGTGCCAGAACCATGACTATTATATCGAGATCCTTTGGTTTCATCTCTAGCCTACCCCAACTTGCTTGGGACTAAAAGGCTTTGTTGTTGTTGTTGTTGTTGTTGTAGAGATTGAACATTCAAGTCTCGATCAACACTGGCAAAAACATCTTGGAACAAGGGTGAGCGGCAAAGGGCTGAAATAAATGTTGTCTGGTTGTCTTTTTGAGAAGAAAAAAAAAAAATCCTTTGCGGGATACTACACTTTAGCTACAGAACGGTTTACGGGGCTTGGAGCTTTACCCACTAATATCGACCAAAGTATTGATATCAAATTTCATAGAAATGATGTTGGTATATTTTTCACAAAAATACCTCCAAATTATTGTATTGGGGACTCTGTTAAAGCTGCAGGTAAAAAAAAATTAAAAGTCGGTAGTACTTTCTATAAACTTCTTCTCATGCAAATTTAAAGTGGTGTACAGTTTTATGATGTCTCAATTCAATAACCATAGGAGCAGCACTGTCTTGAACAACGTCAAGATAGCACTTCAAGCTTGTGCGACCTTAATTTTGCGTGAACTTTCATAACAAATTAACAACCGAGTTTTGCCGGAAGGACAAAAATCCAAGCCATGTTCATGTACCTCCACATTTATCAACGATGATCTGCATTTTCTTGTCATGACATGACAAGGTTACATATAAGTTATGTGAGGTATATGATGATGCTTCCATGACTCAAAGTTACTACATGTCTAAAAATAATAATCTTGCGGCTCCTTTGTTTCAACTTCTGACATAAAATCACTTTGTATATATCACTGTGCATATCATCTAATTCTCTTTTGTATAGATGCTTCAAAATCAGCAAAGAGGAAAGCTGCAAGGGGGATGTCAGCTCCAGAGTTCACATACTGTGTTGCCAGAACAACATTCCGAGGTCAGATTTACTTGCTGTGGAAAATTTCTTTTGTAGGGTAGTTCTCACAATTTTCTTCTTCGAACAGCACATGCACTGGGAGTAGCTGCTGCTTGGGTTGTGCAATCCATAATTGAGGTATACAGACGTTTCATCCGTAAGCCTTGCGATGACGAAGAATCATTAGAGGAGGTGGATAAACTCAGAAAATTTGGGGGCAAGATTCTAGGCATTACCATCAAAGGTTGTTTCTCTTTGGTTTTTGCCTCAATTGGAGCAGGCATTGGTGCTCTTGTGCATCCAGTACATGGACAGTGGTTTGGTAAGTCATAATTTTCCTATCTCCCTTCATTGCAAGAACTAAAGTACTGCAATATTCATATATCATCAAGTTCACCTAGCATTGGCAGTCAGCAATAGAAAGAATCTTAGTTCCTCTGAGTTCGCTATAAATTTCTTAAGTTCACCTAGCACTAGCAGTCAATCAACAATAAAAAGAACCTTTTGTTTACCCAAAATTCATCATAAGTTTCTTATCTAAGTTTAAAAAATGATATGCCCTGTTTAATTTCTGTTGGGGGCACTTTCTGCCATTAACTTGTAAATACCATTCTCTGTCCAAACTAAAGAATTATAAATGTATCGATTTCTGTATCAAAAAAGTTAGTTGCATACACCCCAGAAGATATTGAGTATGCGCACTTCTACTATTGGATTGCTTGTAACATATCCTTAGAGGTTAAGGAATTTAGTTCTAACATTAAAATAAAGCTCTAATAAGGTTAGTATGTTAGGATTGGTTCTAAGCAACATCAGTTGACTGTATCTTTGTATGCCTTGCAGGTTGTGCCTTAGGAGATGTGGCCGGACCAGTTATCGCTGTAATCATTTTTGAGAAGTGTCAGCTACAGCTACTGCTGTAGTTTATATAAATGTTTTCTCCCTTCGCAAGTTGCTCTGGCTTTGCCTTGGGGTCTTCTCTGGAGATCCCATCTAACGTTCACAGCTGACGAATAACGAGTGATCACATTTGGTCGTCGTTAGTGGATTCCTCTTTCTTCTGGCGTTGTGTGTGAGATCTGGACATTTTGTACGGTCTCAGATTTTGTAATGAATGAAATTTAGATGAACACTTTGTTACTAAGTGGTTTGCCGCGAGTACTGAGTAATCATTGTTACTGCCGTGAGCTCGTGCCATCGTCCTGGTACCACCACGAGATATGCGTTGTAATCATTTCTTTGGTACATCAATCTCGTGGAATCGGCCGGCAGGATAACGCAGCTAACGATCAAGGGGTTATCTCAGCAGGCTTCATCTCGTCAACGACGGCTAACGTTTACACACGTCCTCGAAGTCAAATGACTCTGTCGTGAGTAGCACGTCCAAATGTGGGCTGAATAATGCAGAGGTTGCCACTTGCCAGGTTGGTGGCCTGCCGTGCTGCAGCGGTGTCGTCTCGTCCGTGGTCGGTGTGGCGAGATGGATGATGGAGCCATTGGTTTCATGTCTCTGTCGCCGGTGCCACTCGTGGTTCTAGTCTTCTAGACCAGTTCGTTTGGATGTACCACACTGGACTTCGAAGTTCGAAGGTGTCTGGAAGACGAGCGAACACGTACGTGGCAGCAACGTGACAGAATGGGACAAAGAACAGAGGCTTCCTGCCCGTGCTGTGCAACACTGCACCTAACGTAGACAGGCGTCACGCGCAGAAACGTCGCCGGCGAGCCACGCACGCATCCCGGCAACGTATGCACGGGCCAGGCCCAGGGGGAGGGGAGGGGAAGCAGCCTTGATCAACACTCGAGCACGATGATTGCTCCTGATCCCGCAGCAGAAGTCGAATCCCAGCCGTCGACTTCGATTCGTCGTCGGCGGGTGCCACGTCGTCCTTGTCCCCCGACCACGACGCTCAAATTATCACCGCGTGCTCCGATCCGGCCCAACGCGTGAGCTCCACGCGGGGGGTCAGCCTCACCCCGACGGGACTGAACCGGGCCCATATAAGCCTTCCCCCTCTCCGGTCTGGCTCGGATCACATTTGCCGCTCCAGCTCCAGCCTCCAGCTAGCCATGGACTTCCCGCACCGCCACGGCCACGGCCACCGCCGCGACGACGACGACTACGACCGCCGCGGCCCGCCGCCGCCCGCCGACCCCTACGGCCAGCCACCCCCTCCCGCCTACGGCCGCGGCGGCGACGAGGCCGACCCCTACGCGCGCCCCGCTTACGGCGACGCGGCATACGGCCGCCACCCGCCTCCCCCGGCCTACGGCCGCGACGAGCCTGACCCCTACGGCCGCGCGCCTCCCCCGGCCTACGGCCGCGACGACGCCGACCCCTACGGCCGCGCGCCCCCGCCGGCCTACGGCGGCGGGTACGGCAACGTCGTCCACGTCGCGCACGAGGGCGGCGATGAGAGACCCCACTACGGGGGCGGTGGAGTCGGCGGAGCGTACGGGGGCGGTGGGCCGGGTTACGGCCAGGAGACCCGCCCGTACAGCGGCGGCGGCGGCTACGGGGGTGGCGGATCTGAGTACGGCCACCAGACCCGCCCGCACCACGGCGGCGGTGGCGGCGGCGCGGAGCCGACGGCGAGGAAGCCGACCTACAGGATCTTCTGCAAGGCCGGCGACGATCAGTACAGCCTCGCCGTGCGCGATGGTAGTGTCTGCCTCGTCCGCTCTGATCGCGACGACGACTCGCAGGTACGAATCACAATCAGGTTTGCGCTCCGGGAAAGATCGTTCTGTTTCTGCGACGATTACTCTGTTTTCCACATTTTGTTGTTGGATGTTGATGTGGACAGTAGACTTGCCCTGATCCTGTGATAATACTCTTCTCGGGATCTGAAAGAAGAAGCAAGATTTCTTCTGGTCTCCCTCGGAGATTTGGCGTATTCGTTGATGCGATCCTCTCTTGTCGTTTACTGGGGTCGAGGAACACAGAAAACAACTCTTCTTTTTTGACATTTCGTTCTTGTGGTCTTTTGGGGGCAATTTCTTTTTTCTTCTTATCTTACGAAGTTACGATAGCTTCTCATAATTCTGTTTGCGATATGCGATGTGCAGCACTGGATCAAGGATCTCAAGTACAGCACGAGGGTGAAGGATGAGGAAGGCTACCCAGCCATGGTCCTGGTCAACAAGGCCACTGGAGAGGCTCTCAAGCATTCCCTTGGCAAGTCACACCCTGTAAGTCTTAGAAGTCAATGCTACCATCCATGCTTCTTCAGTGCATCCTGCTTTTGATCAACATGCATCTTACGATTGTATCGTTGCAAATGCTTGTGGAAATGTACTCTGCAGCTTTGAATCTCATGAATGCGGGGTTCTGAATATCAGAATGTGTGGACGAACGAACTTGTGCACACACTCTTCTTTTTCCTAACACAGTAACATTGAATATGTTTTCCTTCATTTGCAAGTGAATACAACTGCCGTTCTATTCTAAAGATAATCTACATTAACAGTTAGCTACCGTTCGATCCCCTTTTGTTTGAAGTATATTAAACATTCAGGACTCGCGTGAATGTTATTATTCTGCTTTAGAATAATGTTTGTTTAATCATTGGGCTTGTGAACCAAATATTGTTAAAATTTCGTTAGTGTACCTTAGTGCCTTACGAAGTCCACAGTTTTGATCTGCCCATGGTATTTGACATCCTCATCCATGTGCATGTCGCACAAGTCATGGAATAATTTGGTTATTGCTATGAGTATGGTTATTGTCCTGAACAAATTGGTTATTGCTGTGAGTCTTACCGTTCAATGCCACAATTCATGCTGCTTCATTACGTCATACTTTACACATGTGTCATCCAAACACTACTATCATACTGTACTATGCACAACCGTGAAATGTGTATCAGATCTTTCACATTAAAAAAGGGGAAGGATTGTGGGTCTTTCAACAACTTTGAGATCCGAATGTGGGAGCATATGCTCCATACTGCATCACAATATGCTTGAAGTAGCACACACAGCTGACTTATTAAAAAAACACACATCACCTTTTCACTTGAGTGTGAGAAGGATATTTATTCGTTGAAACTATAAGTTTGCTTCTAACTATTTTGCTTGAAGTATTATAAACCCTCAGGACTCACATAAATGATATTTCTTCTGCTTTAGAATATTGTTTGCAGACTCGTCAGGCATGTGAGGCAAAAATGTACAATTATATAAATCAGTGTTCCTTAGTACCTTAGAAAGTCTACGAATCAGATCTGCCCATGATGTTTGTCTGTTTGACATCCGCATCCACATGCATAGCGCACTACCCCTAATCGTGTCCATGTGCATGCCTTCTAGTATGGTTGTTGTAATAATTTGGTTATTGCTGTGAGTCGTGATATGGTGATAGAAATAATTTGTAATTGCTGTGTTTTGTGGTGTTTTTTTTTTCTTAACTCGATTTGTGGTGTGGTTATTCTCCTGACACTTGGTGCCTGTTATTAACTTTCGCTTTTCCTGATCCTTACTGCTGCTATTTTCACTGCACCTATTAGGTTCGGCTGGCCAGCTACAATCCAGACTACATGGATGAGTCAGTCCTGTGGACAGAGAGCAGGGATGTTGGGGATGGATTCCGCTGCATTAGGATGGTAAACAACATATACTTGAACTTTGATGCTCTCAATGGAGACAAGGACCACGGTGGCGTGCGTGACGGAACCACCCTTGTGCTGTGGGAGTGGTGCGAGGGTGACAACCAGCGCTGGAAGATTGTTCCCTGGTGTAAGTCTCTGGATTTTCATCCATATATTGTTTATGATCGCGTCACTGAAATTTCGTCGCACTTGAAATTCTAGTAAATTTGGTAACCATTTTACTTTTAACGCTACATAGTTGGTTATTGTCTGCAACAATGGAACTTTTGTGAACCAATATAAATGCTTTCATTGATGCAACAGTTTTTACGTGGGAAAATAATACAGTTTGATTGCTAGTATTCCACTCATGCCAGCAGAAATAAAAGGACACTTTACATTGGAATCAGTAGGCTTGATCTGTTTTATAATCTCATCCTACATGTTGTGCGCCAACTATTTCGAATACTCTGAACCTGTGTTCAAGTTCAGTAGCACAATGTGCCAGTTGTTACGATAAGCTGCTTCAAGTTGGGCCTGACTTGTAATTTCTTCTGTTGGCAGAAACAAATGACTGGCTACGCTCGTCCAACCAGCGCCTGTATAAATAAGCAAAGTAACTATTACTGTGTTTTCTGGAATAAGGGGCACTTCGGGTGCCTGCGTGAGTATATCTCCGTTCTGTTGTTATGTCTATTTCTGCTTGGTTTGAACAGCGTTATAGTTTGTAATGCGCCATTGGACTTGAGCGCTAGTAATTGTATTGTGCGAAGTGTGAACCGATCGTTGCTGAACTTGGTGTGAGGGTATATATGAACCTTTGCTTCCTGTATAATGCATGCCCTGCTGATCCTGCCATGCGCAGATGCGATATGTATAAAATGGTTTTCTGTAGCATAAAATGCCAGTAGATTTTCTGCTTGGAGTGCCGGACTCATCATGTTTTTCTGCATGTGCTCCCGCACACGGTTTGATCGATAATAGGTTTAGCGGATTTCCAGCATGGTCATCTCTGCATAGGGATGAAATCGGAAAGGTAATTTCCGAAACTACCGACGCCGTTTTGACTTTTTTCCCGATCATATCCGTTTTATTCAAAAATATATGGTAATTGGACGGTATTTGGAGTGACAAATATGAAATATGGTTCAAAAATGATTTGGGCATTCTTCCGTCCGTTTTATCATATTACCATATTTACCGAAAATCACAACCGAAATTTCCGTATTTATCCGATATTAATCGAGCATATATGCGCGAGACTGATTATTAGAAGCATTTCATTCAATACATTCTAGTATTTGACCATTTCATACTTTTGTTCAATTATCATGTTTATACTTTTTGTTATTATCCATGCATGCAGATCATATATGTGTATGTAGCAGCGTATTATAGGATAGAAATATAAACATGATACTAAAGATTACACTACACACATGGGAAAATATATCGTTTGTTTGTCTCCTCGTCTTCCGTCACATAGGTTGACACCACATCGGCATCGCGCTTGTCCGATGTGAACTATCATTTTTTGACCGATATGTTTCCGCTCAGATTACTTCGTTTTCGATGTTTCCGTTATTTCCGATGCCGTAACCGTTTCCGATGTTACCGTTTTTGTTCCGATTTTGAGATAAAAATATACGAGTGAAAGTGGTTTAAGGTATTTTCCGATCGTTTCCAACCGTTTTCATCCCTATCTCTGCAGCTGTCGGGATGGTGATAGCTGCTGCTTTGTCCAGTCTCATCAAGATCAAGGACCGATGCTTTGCACAGGCAGCAATTCCCAGGCGCTCGTTTTTGAGCGGCTGAGATGCATTTCCCAGGCAGTTTGAGCCAGGCAGCTTCCGAACAGGCTGACGTGCACAGCGCAGCTCAATAGTTGACGTGAGCATAATAGCAACCTGGTCGGAGGCGGAATGAGATCCGCTGACGTCCAAGTCACGGTGACATTGTCACTGACATACGGGGCCAGGACCAAGGTTGGACGTCAGCGGATCTCATTCCGTCGGAGGCATATGCTGCCGAACCGAAAAGATTGATGCGTGTTTGCTGCCATCCTAGCTGAAGCAGATCTTGCTTCTATAATTTACCGGTTCGTTATGTGTGGACAAAGTTGATTGTGGGGACAAATTAGTTCGTTTTCATGCTGCATTTGTTGTGTAAGACTGAGTCATCTGCGCACTTTGTACCACATCACAATGAAGATAGCATAATGTTTACCCCCTATAATATTACAAAATTCGAACCTTGCAAAATTTGCAGCAAAAGACTCTTGTCGCCTGACCAATGGGACGCAAATTCTAATCACACCTGACCACAACTTTTGTAAAGTTAACTTTTTTTTTGTTTGTTGTGCGACATGAAGAAAAACCAAAGTTATGTCTCCCTTTTACCTTAAAAATGCCATTTATGGTCATAAAAAGTGGTAAAAATTGATTGGTATATATAATGCTCTGTTGAATTTTCTCCACAAAATCGCAACCCAATAATACCTTATAGCACGAGAAGGGAAATAAAACATAAACTTGCTATTCTCTGAAAGTTGCTAAAATTTTCATTGAAAAGTTCATATTTTAAGCAAAAAATTGTGGACCACTTGAAGATAGAATACTCCAAGCTTTTAGAAGTTTTTGTGAGTAATCGTATGATGTTTAAGCTTTAAGGTTCAAGCAAATAATATATGTTTTTAACTTTTTTCCCTAGAAAAAAAACCACCAGAAAAGTTGGTGATTATTGCCTTCTTGTTGGGCGAAAAGAGTGTCTCGATTTATATAAGATTCGCGTCAGGCCTATATTCGTCGAATATACATGTGTTTTTGCTATTGTAAATATGGCCAACTAGCGAATGTGGGCTCATTTGAGCGTCTTTGGTCGATTAACATGGGCCCATCTCAATAAAAGCCCCCTTAAGTTGAGGGACGGACCATGTTAGCTCTCGAATGTTAGCCCATGCAATCCACCAAGAATTGAATTGAAAAATCAAGGAAGAAAGCAAGGGCGAGTATGGACATATTGTCTGGAGCGAAAGATTTTGCAACAGCTAAGATAGTTCATGAAGGTAAAGCCTCGAATGTCGATGCTCATGCACTAGCTATATTCTACTCCTCCCATCCCATATTACTTGTCATCCTATACTCATCCAGTTTTTCCAATTTACTTGTCATCCTCACATGTCAATGAACCTTTCCCTATTTTCAATACACCTCTATCTCTATCTCTCTCCTTCTCGTTTCCTATGCACCTACCTTTTTCGCTTCTCCTTAATTCCTGTGCCAAAAGCTAAAACAACAAGTAATTTGGGATGGAGGAAGTATTTACTTTGAAGTAGGTAGGTGAGTTTGGTTCGCCGGATGGCATTAGTAATCTTGTACCCATAGTTGATCTATAAAGGGTGGTGATGTTGCAAAAAAAAAAAAAAAACCAAGAATTGAATGAAAATTAGAAACTGGAAAAAATAGCTACTCCCCTAAAAGTGGACTAGCTTCCACCCAACATGCAACAATATATCTTTCGCCGCTGACCTCAATATTAGTTTATTGATGATTCACTTACCAATTCAGTTTTATTTTGACACTTTGATTTTGCCATATGGCCAATCATGTGTTGATCACAAATCAATATTTTTTTAGGGAAACAAATCAAGCTAGTTAGTGAAAAAGGTTGGCATGCTCTTGTGATGCAGTGCTGTGTTGGGACCATGGTTTCAAAATGAGACCGAACCGCGGAAACCGGCCAATGGCAGTTTTGTGTAAACCACAAAAACCTCTCCAAAAACCGAAGAAACATGATTTTTTAAAAAAAAAATTGAATGGTTTTCAAGCGATTTTGTCGGTTTTTTCACGTTTTTCGAAAAACTGTGAAATCCTCTCCAAAACCGCTCAACCACGATTTTATGAATTTGAATGGTTTTCAAGCGATTTTATTGGTTTTTTGTGGTAAATCGCTTGGTTTTCCTGGTTTAGAAGCGATTTTGTCGAAAACAGAGGTTTCAATTATTTCTTAAATTTTTTTGACATATTTCTAGCAAAAACCAATAAACCATGGAGCGGTTTTGTCGAAAACCAGCATGTTTCCAATGGTTGGGCCACATTGGCGCTCCTTTGGCTGTGCCCAAGCACGATTCAAGGAGCGTCGTATAACCTTTGTGCCATGCGGGCCCAAACCTAACCACCTCAGCACGTGGAGTTGGCAAATTGCTCAAAGAAACAAAAAAAGCAGTCTGCCAGTGAGCATTGTTGCGCTTGCCTATGGATTCTACTAATTTAATTTCTTCCTCTTTCATAAGCTGTGGAATATATCCCAAATAACGCTAGTTTATAAACATATCAAAAGGAATATTTATCTATTTTTCTGCTCAGCTTATTAAATTTTTCATATTTTTAGAACTGATGGCACCCCAATAGAGGATAGATGTTGCACATATACAAGAAGTTTGCTCTGGTGTGGAACAATGGATGTTAGAAACCTGTCAAGTTGCAGCACGACAACACATTTCTATATGATAGCCAAGCAAAGCACCCGGTAAGCATGTGATACCTGTGTTTCAAAAAAGTTAGCATGTCATTCATGGGCACACCGAGAGGCTGTTGAAATCGATATATATATATAGCACATAAATTCATGTAAAGCATACTGGGGGTTGGTTAAAAATATATATAGTTCACTTAATTCATGCATAGCACACTAGGAGGCTAGCTATTGGATGCGTGTATGTGATGACACGCATCCATGGGCATGAGTTCATCGTGCTACTCTCGCCTCTAGAGAAAAGTTAGCATGTCATAGCACTTATCCGCCCAATAATGATGTTAGCTTGGTGTTGGCGATTTCTAGCATACCATTTTATATGCCAACTGCGCCTTATTTAGAGCATAAATGTCATCATTATAGGCCATTAACCCTTGATAATAGCACCATATTTTGTATATATGTCGTTCTGGAGTTTTATTGCAGAAAAGATGAAAAGGGCGACATTCTGGACATTGTGGCTGATCTGGACTTGAAGAGAAGAGAACCAGCAGAAAAGGCCCACTGTGCCGATCGGCACAGACATGTGCCGACCGGCACATGGGACCCCAAGGCCACCGAAGCTGGCCCACCATTCAGTTTATTCTAGAAGGATGTTATCCGAGCCAATCTCGAGAGATATTCATCACGAAGAGATAAAAGATACTCGAAGATTTGAAAGAGCAATACAAGACTTGATCTCGAAGAAAACTGACTGGAAGGCCCACATGGAAGCTACCTAGGACTTCAGAACCGACTTAGGGAGGAAACCGAGCTGGACACGAGGCGTGCCGATCGGCACAGCCCCTGTGCCGATCGGCACGAGGACTCTTTTCTCGAGAATCCTTTCCTTCCTGATGTACAGCCCTATATAAACTTGTAAAAGCCCTAGGGTTTCGGGATCCGCCGCCAGAGGGACAACACAGCTAGTAAGTTTAGAGCCACCGGGGCTTTGCCCCGTTCTTCATGTTCTCTAGTTGTTGATCAAGAACCATTGGTGCTAAAGAGGTGATCCATCAAGGTAGGCCTACTAGATGGTGATGTATCTTGCACTATGTATCATTGAAGTATGGTTGAATATGTGGATGAATGGTTTTGATTATTGATTGCCTGGATTTTATGGTCTTTACATGCACTTGTTCCTACGCTTAGTGACGACTAAGTATTAGATGTTATCTTAATTGTGGTGGCAAAAAGAAGTGACAAGATTCGTTCTCTCACTATCTCCATCGTGGTTAAGGTAGCATTGGGATCTTGTAATGCGCCATAATTGCACGTTGTCTCTGTACCTCCACAGCCGCTAATGCATACGCGATGATCCTTGAGATGATGTGTAGAGTAGGAAGAGGTCGACCGATTAAGGCGATTGGTCGTGACAGGGCTCGTCGGAAAGAGGCCTTGACCTACCGATCTTCGGTTATCAATAATTGAGTAATCCCGTTTATGATGCTATTTGATTAAGCTTCTTGGTTACGATCTCAACTAGCAGACTTGGCTAACTTACCCCATGACCTAATCTGTTCCTAGGCTCTTCAGACAACACTGCGGACAACTTCGCCTTCGTGCCGACCGGCACATCCCCTGTGCCGATCGGCACAACACCCCGTTTTCCTGAAACCCACGCTCACGCTCACTAGAAAGCTTGGCTAACTCTTTTACTGATGATTTTGCTTAATTCCCATTGGTCCTTGTGGTTCGATTAAACCTTGGAATACTCTTCTAGGGGAAAAAGACTACAACTGTACACCGTGCTCTTGCGGTATATAAGTGGGTGCGTAGATACGACCAACAAGCTGTCTTTTTCTGGCGCCGTTGCCGGGGACCTTTGTTCGAATTAGGCATTGTTTGAAGTTTGAGAAATTGGTCGCTGTGCCGACCGGCACACCTGTGTGCCGACCGGCACAGAGCTTTCTTTCTTTGATTTCTCTGTCTTTTCCAGTATATATGTCCTGTTTCATTTAACAGACAGGTATGGACGGCGCTAAGTCGAATAAACCCTTTAATTACCTCGATGATCCAGAGATTCTCTTTCGCAAGCGTAAGGCGGAAAAGAGAAGCAAGTCAGTGGGAGACATAGAAGACAACAGCGAGCCACTCAGCCCGAAGGCATTGTTTGCAGCTTTGGAAGAAGATAAGGAAGAAGAAGTTCCTGAAGTAGAAGACATGGGAGACG
The DNA here is from genome assembly GCA_012490785.1 of Eragrostis nindensis. NCBI lineage: Eukaryota > Viridiplantae > Streptophyta > Magnoliopsida > Poales > Poaceae > Eragrostis > Eragrostis nindensis. The sequence goes on along the minus strand of JAAXCT010000069.1, from coordinate 399,541 downwards.
CAACACCAATTGCTAATCGTCTCAAGCCTGCCTTAGACAATGTTACCAAGACTGAATTCACTGCACAAGCTCGACCCTTTCGGCTGGAGCGTTACATGTCTTTGGTTGGTCAGCAACCGTTCACAGGTTCTGAAGATCCTAATATGCATTTGCAACATTTTCATGAAATCTGCGGTACCTTTCAATTGGAACATATGAATGACAATGAAGCCAAGGTGCGATTGTTCCCTCTATCTCTTATTGGGCGTCCTAAGCAGTGGTACCATGGGCTACCTACTGCGACCAAGATTAGTTGGGATCTACTTTCTGCAGAATTTTTGGCAAAATACTTCCCTCCAGGCAAGACTCAAGCTTTGAAGAACAAGATCCTTGGATTCACTCAACTTGCTGATGAGAGCGTTGGAGAAGCATGGAATCGATTCAATGAGTACAAGGATGCTTGTCCGCACAATGGTCTTGCTGAATGGGAGCTAGTGGAAAGGTTCTACACGGGTTTGAATCTTTTGTCCCGACAACACTTAGATGCTTCGGCTGGAGGATCGTTTTTGGACAAGACACCCGCTCAAGCCACGGCTTTGATCAAGAAGATAGAGCAAAATCAATCATGGGTTGGTGAGAGAGAAAGTAGAAGCCTTCAACCTTCCACGGGAAAGATGAAGAGTGTGGTAGAAAGAGCTTATGATGAATTGCTTATGGACAAGCTTGACACCATACAAAGGAGATTGGACAAGATTGATCATATTCCTAAGGAAGAGACCGTCAAGCTAGCGGAAGCCCGTTCCACATGTGAAGAATGTGGAGAACTTGGTCATGTGAGCAAGGATTGCCCCGAAGATGTGAAAATGCTCAATTATATCAAGAGTCAAGGATGGAAGACTCCATATCAGCAACAAAGGAGTAGCTTCACCCCATCGTCGTCTGTGCAAAATGCCATCCCTCTTCGTATTCAATGCCAAGAGTTCTTTCAAGCTCAAGAGAAAGTTAACAAGGACACTCAAGCTAAATTCAAGGAAGTTGATCGTGTGCTTGAAACAATCAATGACAAGGTCATCGAAGTGGGGAGTTCTAATCAGCAAATTCTCCAATTCATGAAGATGATGGAGAAACAAATGGCGCAATTGGCGGAGTCGGTAAAAGGCGAGAAGGGAGCTCTTCCTGGTAATACCCGCTCTGCAGAACAGCTGAAATCCATCGAGACGAGGTCTGGGAAGCAAACTGAAGATCCAAAGTTCGCAGCTGGGGCAAGACGACCTCGTGCCGACCGGCACGACACAGGTGCCGATCGGCACGCTGCAGTTGATGGTGCCGACCAGCACGAGGATGGTGCCGATCGGCACAGTGAAGAAATTGACCTCTCGGGTCTGAAGAAGGGAACTGAGAACAAGGAACATGGTCCTGCTACCTTTCTGGATACGCAGCTGTTGACCAAGACAGAAAGGATTCGACATCATGATGAGCAATTCTCCAGGTTTGTCGATATCATGAAGAAGTTGTATATCAATGTCCCGTTCCTTGATGCCCTTCAAGTGCCTACCTATGCCAAGTACATAAAGGATATTATGCAAAGCAAGAAGTCCTTAGCATCGGAAGAAGTAGTGAAGATGACAAGAGAGTGCACCGCAGCTATTAATGACATTACACCAGAAAAGAAGCCCGACCCCGGATCTCCTAGTATCCGGTGTTTGATTGGAGCTCAAGTCTTTGAAGGGGCTTTATGCGATCTTGGAGCAAGTGTAAGTGTCATGCCTCGCTATGTCTTTACAAGTTTGAATTTGCCAGAGTTGGAGCCTACGGCTATGTGTTTGGAGTTGGCCGATCAATCGGTTCGCTATCCCGATGGAATTGCTGAAGATGTGCCTGTCCAAATTGGTGATCATATAGTTCCTGTGGATTTCATTGTGCTTGATATGGATAGAAGGACAAGGACTTCATTGATTTTGGGCCGGCCATTCTTGAGGACAGCGAAGGCGAACATTGATGTGGGGTGTGGAAAGATAAGTTTCGACATAAGCGGAGCCTCCTACACATTCAATTTTCGCCCCAAAGGAGAAGAAGGCCGTGCGGCATCCAAGTGGGTTGAGAAATACAAGTCTCCGCACCATAAAGCAATCGAGGGTAATTGGAGGAAGGATATGTCCTATCATTGAAGGAGAAGAGACATGAGAACCTTGTAGTGTCGCAACTTTTTCCCGTAGAGCGACGCTAAGGAAGTGATTTATGCGGGGAGGTCAAGCTCTACGACCTTTTAAAACTAAGAGCGCTTTTTGGGAGGCAACCCAAAGTTCGGGAGCGAGTCATAGGGTGAGTCTTTGTGTGTTAGTGCTTTCGGGAGGGCAACCCGTGAATTAGAAATTTAGTGCTAACCGGGAGGGCAACCCGGCCTTTAAATTGTTTGCTTGTAATTAACAATAATGCTCCCGGAATAAAATTTGTTAGTCCAAGTGTTTGCTTTAACTTTTGTGTGAACACCTGCGCTGTCTGTTTACTTTCTGCAGTTTTTGTTTTTGTATTTTGCTTGTTGGCTAACAGCGCAGGAAGAAAAGAAACAAAAAGAGGAAATTCTGGAAGGTGCCGACCGGCACACCAAGTGCCGATCGGCACAGGTACAAGCACGCCAAGTCGTGCTCTGGAAGTTACCCAAAACTGAAGATGCAAATTAATATGGGGTAAAATGAAGAAAATACGCGGAATGTTTGAGGAAGGAAAAAAAATTCGCAAGGGTAAGTACAACAAATGTCCCGAGAATATTTCCGTGCTTTTGGTATTTTTCTGTGTCGCAGAGATATGTTGGATGATCCTGGAAGAAGAAGAAGGCACTGGCGAAAGTTTGGCACAGTTGCCGACCGGCACGGTCCTGTGCCGATCGGCACAGCTTGGAAACGCCACCTCCAAGAATCTCGATGCTACAGGAAGTCTGACATCCGCGAAGAAAATTCAAAATTTTGGGCAACACGAAGCAACGAAGTTTGAAACGGGCGCGAACTTCACAGCGCCGACCGGCACAGCCATGTGCCGACCGGCACGGCGTCCGGGAATTCAAAATTCTGTCATCAAAGTCTGCGCACATTGGAAGTAGGAGAGACCACTGATACCCATGCAGCTGCCGAGCACAGGGGGGACACCGAGCACCTAGCCTCGGGATGGAGCAAAGGTGCCGACCGGCACGGTCCCCGTGGCGATCGGCACCATCTGAAAAATTCGAATTTCGAACGTGCTCCCCTGTCTCCCGACATGCGACACTGTATCAAGCATGGGGAAGAGTCAAAGAAGTTGCTGAAGCCGAGGTACGACGGAATCCGCGAAATTTTGAATCGTGCCGACCGGCACGGTGCTGTGCCGACCGGCACGCGCGGGGAATTTGAACCGGCGGTTCCTTCCCTTGGACGCCATGGAGAGCTATAAGAAGGGGCATCACCTCCTCCATTTTCGCCGCAACTTCCTGGTAACCCTCTCCACTCCTCCACTTCCTCCATTTGCGCGATCCGTTTCCATTCTTTCGCAGGAAATGAAGGGGTTTAGTTCCACGCTCAAGAGCGCCGGCAAGAAGATTCGCCGGGGGTTCAGCTCCGGCGGGTCACACCACGCCGGTGGATCACACCAATCCGGTGGATCGCACCACGCCGGTGGATCACACCACTACGGCGGGTCGCACCAAGCCGGCGACAACAACTCCGGCAGCGACACCGGCTCCTTCACCTCGACGCGAAGGGCAAGCTCGGCGGGCTATGACAGCCCCGAGCTCTCCGTCGAGATGACCCCGCCACGAGGGCGGGATGACTTCTTCATCGGCCACCGCGACATCGGCATCCCTCGAGGACCGAGGCCGCGCACGAGGAGCGCGACCGCCGCCGCCGCCGCCGCCGCCGCGGCGAGCGGATCATCCATGGAAGCCGAGCCGAGCGAGCCGGCATATGTGCCGCGCGCGGTTCGGGAGGGGTTCACCCTCACGAGCCGTGAGGAGGAGTTCTACTACACCAACATCCGCGGCCGCATCTTCCCCAACATCGACATGGATGAGGAGTTCCTCGCCAAGGTCGGGGTATGGCCGGACCTCCAACAATGCCTCCTCAACCTTGGATGGGAGACCCTCCACGATCAAGCAAGCAGCTTCGACATCGAGCTCATCACCGAGTTCATCACCACCATGAGCCGCGAGGTGGACGAGCAAGGAGACGACAAGATCAAGTTCCGTGTGCGGGACGAGCCTTACTCCATCACGATCGAGGGCATCTCCGATGCTCTCGGTTTTGAAAGGGAGGCCCCCGTATACGGCGCGGCGACTACGGAGATGCTCGACACATTTTGGCGCCGCATCGCCGACGCGGACGAGCGCAAGAGGGGGCACATCAAGAACCCCACGATCCAAATCCTCCACCGGTGGATGGCCGCGCGCACCACCGGCCGCCTCGACACCACCAACATCTCCGACCCGGACTTGCATTGGCTCTACAACGCCATTGCGAGTCCGTGCAAGTGCAATCCCATCGGGACAATGGTGTCAAGTTGGTTTACCCAAAGGGCCAACCCTAGGGCGAGACTAGCTTTTGGAGGCTACCTCCAAACAATCATCTTCCAAGTCACCGAAGGTAACCTCATGATGAAGGAAGATTGTTGGATAAGAGCCGCGCTCATCGACGAGTCCATGGTGCGCGGGAAGACCATCACGGGCAGCGCCAAGCTCGGGTACTACGTGTGCGGCACCGGCATCAAGCTTCCCTGCGCCGAGCTCGCCCTCTTCCTCCCAAACAAGATCAACGGAGGGAATTGGCTTGAGGCCGACCTCCGCGAGCGACACAAGGTAACAAAGACCAAGCGCGGGAGAAAGGAGGTCGTCGGCCAGTCTTCGGCGAGCGCAGCGGCGGACTGGGACAGTTGGGACGCGGCAGCAGCCGCGCAGCATCAACCAGCGCAGCAGGCACCCGTGCCGATCGGCACGGGCTTTGTGCCGACCGGCACAGGACAGGTGCCGACCGGCACCGACCCAAGGTACTTTGGTATGCCCCCTGTCTACCCTCAGCATTTCCAGGGGGCACCCTACTATGCTCCTGCAGGTCCTCCGGGGGCGAACTTTGCCCCTATGCATCGGTACATCGACAACAACGTGCATTACGTTGAACGCATCGACAACTTGGCGGGCGCAATGCGGAGCAACACCGATGCGATGATTGACGAGTTCGGGAGATTGGAGGCGGCGTACTACGGCTTCGACTACAATCAGCCACCTCCATTTGATGGGTAGAGTGTTGTGTATGGCACAACTTGTATCGGTTTCCCGGTTTGCGTTTTTCTTTCCCTTTCGCATTCTCTTTTTATTTATTTACTTATGTGTGTGTGAGCGGGTTGGGAAACCATGTATCGGGTGTGTTTAGTTTGTTTGTGTGCTTTTATTCATGCATGTGTGCTAGTAGTTTAGTTTTATTTATGCAAGTGTGCTAGTAGGTTGTTTCGAATGATGCATCACCATGTAGCCCGTGCTTTCAAATCCAATATGATGATGATCTTTATGCTTTATTTGAAAAATGATACGAGTATGTATGTCTATCTTGAGAAGTGCTCATGATAATCGAGCGATGTTGAGCATAAATAAAATTTCGAACTTTCACTAAAGTGCATTCAGCAAGTACTTCATATGTGGCGTCGTTCATTTCAAAATTCCCATGCAAGGTCTAACAAAAAGATCAATTTTGGATGACATGACTTAGTACCTATTTCTTTATAAAATTCAAATGTTCTTATTGTGAGCTTTAGAATTACTCCATATCATTCGGTTATGCCCACCAATGCCAAATATATATGTGACTCAATTTAAGCCTTTGCTAAGTAGAGACTATGATTGATGATTGAGCTCGGTTAAGATTTAATTCTTAGGGTATGAGACTTGGAAAAATGGCCACATCTTTTGCGTATCGTGTTGATTTTCTAGCCTATTCTAACTCGAGCTATGCAAATTACCGCATTGGAATTATGCATAATTCGCCGAGTATCCGATACTTGAGAACCAAATTCTTTGATTCGAATATCAATCCTTGACCACATCCTACTGTATTCTTGGCTATACATCTGACACAGCAGTTCTAACGAAAAATCCAGAGCGAAATTGGCAGGTAGAGACAGTGTGCCGACCGGCACAAGCTGTGCCGACCGGCACACAGAGAAAAAAAAAAAAGAAAAAAAAAAAAAGAGGAAAAAAATATATAAAGTCTGTACCTTGTGCTGTTTTGCTCGGGACTAGCAAAAATTTGAGTGTGGGGGGAAGAGTGAATTCCCTTGAATTCTTATCATTGATTAGTAGCCAAGAATTTCTTTTTCCAATCATGTCCACTTTGCATTCGATATCCTTCGAAAATGCCAGGAAGTTTCTGATAGATATGCAAAGAAGAAAGGACAGCTTTGTCACCTGTTTAAAAAGATTACGTTCTCTACTTGTGATTGTTCATCACACAAGTATATGTCCACTATTCTAAAGGTGTGAGTTTCTTTCTCAATTCAATTTCTAATGGCCTTTTGACAAGTCTCAGTAAAACCAATTAGAGTTATTTCTTAACTTTGCAATATGTTGTTGATCTATGTCTATTTTCCTTGAATTTCCTCACCAAGCTACTCATATGGCCTTACACATACATATATCGATAAAGTAGGATAGGCTTTTGAGTGATTTAGGCGAGTGATTGAAGTTGAGTTGTTGACTTGATCGTTTGAGAAGGATAGTTCTTTTGCTCACAATACCTTTTTGGTGATTCACATAAGTGGAAAAGTCATGTGCACTAAGTTGAATATTTTCAAGGATTGCTTTGGGAAGTACTCTTTCATGTTTAGTACCCATATTGTGAACATGCTTGCTGAATACTAAATTGATTTAATCTCACAATGACTAAATGCTCAGCTCGTGAAGATTTGAAGTACTTTTATGATTGATGTGACTATATGCAAGTTGATTTTCATTCTTGACTTTCCTCGGGACGAGTAAAGGTTTAAGTGTGGGGGAGCTGTTGGCGATTTCTAGCATACCATTTTATATGCCAACTGCGCCTTATTTAGAGCATAAATGTCATCATTATAGGCCATTAACCCTTGATAATAGCACCATATTTTGTATATATGTCGTTCTGGAGTTTTATTGCAGAAAAGATGAAAAGGGCGACATTCTGGACATTGTGGCTGATCTGGACTTGAAGAGAAGAGAACCAGCAGAAAAGGCCCACTGTGCCGATCGGCACAGACATGTGCCGACCGGCACATGGGACCCCAAGGCCACCGAAGCTGGCCCACCATTCAGTTTATTCTAGAAGGATGTTATCCGAGCCAATCTCGAGAGATATTCATCACGAAGAGATAAAAGATACTCGAAGATTTGAAAGAGCAATACAAGACTTGATCTCGAAGAAAACTGACTGGAAGGCCCACATGGAAGCTACCTAGGACTTCGGAACCGACTTAGGGAGGAAACCGAGCTGGACACGAGGCGTGCCGATCGGCACAGCCCCTGTGCCGATCGGCACGAGGACTCTTTTCTCGAGAATCCTTTCCTTCCTGATGTACAGCCCTATATAAACTTGTAAAAGCCCTAGGGTTTCGGGATCCGCCGCCAGAGGGACAACACAGCTAGTAAGTTTAGAGCCACCGGGGCTTTGCCCCGTTCTTCATGTTCTCTAGTTGTTGATCAAGAACCATTGGTGCTAAAGAGGTGATCCATCAAGGTAGGCCTACTAGATGGTGATGTATCTTGCACTATGTATCATTGAAGTATGGTTGAATATGTGGATGAATGGTTTTGATTATTGATTGCCTGGATTTTATGGTCTTTACATGCACTTGTTCCTACGCTTAGTGACGACTAAGTATTAGATGTTATCTTAATTGTGGTGGCAAAAAGAAGTGACAAGATTCGTTCTCTCACTATCTCCATCGTGGTTAAGGTAGCATTGGGATCTTGTAATGCGTCATAATTGCACGTTGTCTCTGTACCTCCACAGCCGCTAATGCATACGCGATGATCCTTGAGATGATGTGTAGAGTAGGAAGAGGTCGACCGATTAAGGCGATTGGTCGTGACAGGGCTCGTCGGAAAGAGGCCTTGACCTACCGATCTTCGGTTATCAATAATTGAGTAATCCCGTTTATGATGCTATTTGATTAAGCTTCTTGGTTACGATCTCAACTAGCAGACTTGGCTAACTTACCCCATGACCTAATCTGTTCCTAGGCTCTTCAGACAACTTCGCCTTCGTGCCGACCGGCACATCCCCTGTGCCGATCGGCACAACACCCCGTTTTCCTGAAACCCACGCTCACGCTCACTAGAAAGCTTGGCTAACTCTTTTACTGATGATTTTGCTTAATTCCCATTGGTCCTTGTGGTTCGATTAAACCTTGGAATACTCTTCTAGGGGAAAAAGACTACAACTGTACACCGTGCTCTTGCGGTATATAAGTGGGTGCGTAGATACGACCAACACTTGGCGAAGTGATAACCATGATGCATAATGTGAGAATTCATGGGCATGAGTTCATCGTGCTACACTCGCCTCTAGAGAAAAGTTAGCATGTCATGGCACTCACCCGGCCAAGAATGTGTGTTAGCCTGACGAAGTGATAACCATGCAAGCTTGCATGATGCACAATGTGAGAATAATGTGATCTGAGATATCTTTATCTATTTCTTGAAAAGTAGAAAAAGTAGAAAAGATCCATGTATTCTTGCAAAAACTAAGCAAAAGACTAGCATTCCTATCCCATGTTTAGCGCAGTAACCGGCTAACGGTCCATTGCTTTCAGGGTTCACGGGTAAAGAGCGAGCACATCCGCATGGATATCCTCTCATGTCTCGATCTTTACACCAAACTATCATCATGCTACTCTCGCCTCTAGAGAAAAGTTAGCATGTCATGACACTTACCTGTCCAAGAATGATGTTAGCCTGGCGAAGTGATAACCATGCAAGCTTGCATGATGCACAATGTGATAATCCATGGGCATGAGTTCATCGCGCTACCCTCGCCTCTAGAGAAAAGTTAGCATGTCATGGCACTCACCCGGCCAAGACTGCGTGTTAGCCTGGCGAAATGATAACCATGCAAGCTTGCATGATGCACAATGTGAGAATAACGTGATATGAGATATCTTTATCCGTTTCTTGAAAAGTAGAAAAAGTATAAAAGGTCCATGTATCTAAGCAAAAGACTAGCATTCCTATCCCATGTTTAGCGCAGTAACCAGCTAACGGTCCATTGCTTTCAGGGTTCACGGGTAAAGAGCGAGCACATCCGCATGGATATCCTCTCATGTCTCGATCTTTACACCAAACTATCATCGTGCTACTCTTGCCTCTAGAGAAAAGTTAGGATGTCATAGCACTCACCCGTCCAAGAATGATGTTAGCCTGGCGAAGTGATAACCATGCAATCTTGCATGATGCACAGTGTGGGAATCCATGGGCATGAGTTCATCGTGCTACCCTTGCCTCTAGAGAAAAGTTAGCATGTCATGGCACTCACCCGGCCAAGAATGCGTGTTAGCCTGGCGAAGTGATAACCATGCAAGCTTTCATGGCACAATGTGAGAATAACGTGATATGAGGTATCTTTATCCGTTTCTTGGAAAGTAGAAAAAATAAAGATCCATGTATTCTTGCAAAAACTAAGCAAAAGACTAGCATTCCTATCCCAGGTTTAGCGCAGAAACCGACTAACGGTCCATTGATTGCAGGGTTCACGGGTAAAGAACGAGCACATCCGCATGGATATCCTCTCATTTCTCGATCTTTACACCAAACTATCATCGTGCTACCCTCGCCTCTAGAGAAAAGTTAGCATGTCATGGCACTCACCCATCCAAGAATGATGTTAGCCTGTCGAAGTGATAACCATGCAAGCTTGCATGATGCACAATGTGGGAATCCGTGGGCATGAGTTCATCATGCTACCCTCGCCTCTAGAGAAAAGTTAGCATGTCATGGCACTCACTAGGCCAAGAATGCGTGTTAGCCTAGCGAAGTGATAACCATGCAAGCTTGCATGACGCACAATGTGAGAGTAACGCCATATGAGATATCTTTATCCGTTTCTTGAAAAGTAGAAAAAGTATAAAAGATCCATGTATTCTTGCAAAAACTAAGCAAAAGACTAGCATTCCTATCCCATGTTTAGCGCAATAACCGGCTAACAGTCCATTTTCAGGGTTCACGGGTAAAGAGCGAGCACATCCGCATGGATATCCTCTCATGTCTCGATCTTCACACCAAACTGTCATGATTTTTTATTTATTTTAAGTCAGGCTCTTCATGCATGTGCCAATAGATAGATACATCAAGATGTCTACATACACAACAACTAACAACACACATGCCGATACAACAGAACCACGCATTCTCCATGTGTATCGGTTGTGTGAATTATACGACAATTATAGATCACAATGACTCGTCATTGGTCTTGTCCCTAGTGGTACAACCTTTGTGACCATTATCCACTTTACACAGTAAGACGTAAGGGCACATGTCGCGCATGTCAACAACACTGATTGCGCTCTACCTACATGCATAGAGGCGAGATAGCCAAGCTGTAAAGGCTGCATAAGCAACACAAACATTCATAGGTATCAAAATCCAAGCCAAACTAAGTGCTTGAAACAGGGCAATACGAGCACACAAACCAGAGATCTTCCAGAATAATTCTTTGGCATTTGTTATCAGCGCCCGCAATCCTTGCACTAAAGCATTGGCACGGTGTGCTAGGATAAGCATTGCATAGTTGGAAAGAAAAAGTATCCATGATTAGTGCAAAAAAGACAACGTTAGGAAAGCCAGAGAGGCTTCTCAAGCAAGACTTGTGGATGCACGCATTACTTCTATTTATACTCGTGCCACTGATGGCTTATTGCCTCACAATCAATTCATCTAAATCCATCTTGGACATCCTTCGGTACCAGAGGATATTAAGAACTACTTGTATTTGTATGATTCACTACCTTCGTGGTCATGATTCCTTATTTCTTATGTTGGTTGTTTGATTAACTTGTTGGTACCCTTGATCATGTCAGGAGCTTGAGAAGGATGGAAGACCACCGACAGCTACAACAAGGGAGGAGCAGAGGTGCTGACGGCCTTGTGCTACCACCAGGATTTCGATTCCATCCAACCGATGAGGAAATAATCACCTATTACTTGACACCTAAGGTGCGTGATGAAAACTACATCACCATCGCAATTGGAGAGGCAGACATCCATAAGTCGGAGCCATGGGAACTGCCATGTGAGCACTCTTATCCATATATATCAATTTGTTCTATATGTGCTTTAAGTTGTGAATTAATGATGCTTGAATTTTCATTGTAAAGATAAGGCGAAGATGGGAGAGAAGGAGTGGTATTTTTACTGTCTCAAGGACCGTAAATACCCTACAGGGTCTAGGGCCAATCGTGCCACAGAGGCTGGCTATTGGAAGGCCACAGGCAAAGACAGAGAGATCTATGATGGTGCATCTAGTGTGCCAGTGCTTCTTGGCATGAAGAAGACCCTTGTTTTCTACAAGGGAAGGGCTCCCAATGGAATGAAGACCAGCTGGGTCATGCACGAGTACAGACTTGATGGCAACGGAAGGGTCTCCTGCCCTGCATCCAGCTCCAACACCAAGTCCAAGAAACCTTGTTCTTCTTTCAAGGTGGCACCAGACCCAACTTGCAAGCTATTCATTCTTATTACTTACCCTACTTCTATATATTTTGTTGCATGCCCTGATTTCATTCTCTTGATGGTTGGTTTTAATTGTGTGCAGGAGGAGTGGGTTGTTTGTAGGGTGTTTGACAAATCCTTAGGCATCAGGAAGGAACCGGAACCGGAACCGGAACCGGAGTTGGCACCAGTGTCAGCACCGTCATACCCCACGACCATGAGTGGCGGAGGCGCAGATCTAAGGAGCATGAGCTTCCCCATGCCCACACAGTCCCCTATAGGAACACATGACTTCACCATGAATTCCACCGGATTGCATCACCTCATGGGTGACTCTTCTGCGTCCTTCTACACCACTAATGGCATGGGGTCATCAGTTCCACCCCCCCTATTGCCCTCACTGTTGCACCCCCTGTTACCTATGGTAGGCATGGGCAACATGGGGATTCAGGTGAATAATGATTGCTTTGGGAACCCAACAGCCATAACCGAACCAGTGTCATCTTACCAGCAAGTGGGGACTGAAACAACAAGCGACTGTGGATTCATGGCTGAGTTGGATGTTAGGCAGACGTCAATGCTTTTGCAGGATGTCGGAGCATGCCCCGGTCAGACTGATGATGCCGATATCTCGTCTGTGGTGAATCGGTATGTGGCATCATCCGCCATGGACATGGATAACGTTTGGAAATACTAGAAAGGTGAAGAGAGGGAAGCAAAGAAGATATCATTGATGGCATAAACATAACTATAGTTGCATGGCATTGTGAAATAATCATGTGTTTTCTTGCATGGTTTGTATACTTTTATAACTAGTTGATAAACTAGTTATTGTATTGTATGTGTGTATGCATGTACTATTATATGCATCGTGCCTTTATTGCCCGTGTGTGTATGCATTTGTGCTTGATATTAATAGTTTGAAGGTGTGGGTTGTTATATGTAAATGTATGGATTGTACTGTCAGCTTGTTCCTTTTGTAACTTATAATGTGAAATAAATATGATGTTTAATTAGTAAACTAGTATGGTTGCCCACGCATTTGCGCTGCTAGATAAATTATACCTATCAGGTATACATGATAAAATGAAAATCAAGAGATAATTTGCTTTGCCTTTTATAAAAAAAAACTAATTATTTGGGACCTCTCTTTGCCGAGAATCGAGATGGTGGAACATTAGAAGCGCTTCTTTGCTCATGGTTGTTACATGGAGGTTGTTATACTGGCTGCTTGGGCAATTTGGACGCATCGTAACAATATAATCTTCAATGGGGGCGTTCTTTGTTTCCCTAGATGGAAACAAGAGTTTAGAAACTTGTTTAAATTGTCCATGTATAGAGCTAAGCGTAGCGTAGTGCAGGACATGGAATCCTGGTTACGGTCTTTGTAACGGGTTCTATGTCGGCTTGTACAGAACTAACCTTGTACTTTACTAACCTTAATAATGTGTAGTAGGGGGATCCCCTCCTTTTTTCCTTCAAAAAAAAACTAAGGATCAACTGTTTAGACCCTAATTTATTCAGAAAAATTGTAACATTCACAGAATATATAACTTAAAGTCATCTTGTGGATCACCACAGTTGCTCTAACAATAAGAACCAAGAATCCTCCATTAGGGCCCGATGAATCCACTGCTTCTCTAGCTATAAACACTACTCCCACCGTCTCATATTGCTTGTCATTATCACTTACCAATATACCACAATCTCTCCCCTCACATTCCTTGTTTCCTGTTGGTATGTTGTTTTTCTTTTTCAAACTCAAATTTGATTGTGAGAAGGAAAACTTTCATACCTATACCGATGTCCCTCTGGCGTGGTCCTCCGGTGCAGAGGGGCACGTGTCATGCTAAAGTTGGCATCTCCGATTCAAACGCCTATGCGTGAGCTTGGCTGATCGGGATTTGTTTGGATATGTTACGAGGTGAGGCCGGATCATTACATGACAATGCACAATTAGGGTTCAGATCTTGTGTTCATTTTTATAATGACAACAATGGGTAATTTCTAAAAAGTTACATGGGTAGTTTAGGTTAATTTTTTTTAATATCAGTGGTGGGTAATTTTCTCTTATTTTCTTTGATTAATGTGGTAAATATCGTAAATTACTATATACGAATGTCGTAAATTACGATACAGATGTGGCCACGGAATAAGCTACGCCGATGTCAAGATCAGTCTCCTTTCTCTTTTGGGAGCAGAGCTCCTCCTATTCAACATGGCTATTAGAAAAGCTGCTTCGTTCCTTGACTTATTTCCTCTTGATTTTTGAAGGGTTTCGGATGTTTCCGTGAGCAGTAAGCAGCGGATCTCCCCTTTTTTGGGGAAAGCTGGTGACCCTTTTGGCGTGTTAATTCTTTCGACGGGGCGGCCTTCTTTGTTCGGTAGATCCGGTCGAGGTGGTAAACGTTTACCAGCACGTAGACGCCAAAAACTCCAATTTAGACTAAAACTGCAGGGGCAATAAAACAATTTAGAATATGTGGTAGTTGTTAGTAGTTTTTTACATCTATTAGGCTCTTCTTCAGAGAGGCCTGGAACTGGCTTTTGAATAAGATATTTATTTCTTTCAAAAATTGGCTTGCAGGCTTGCAGTTTGATTTAGGGAGTCCTAACCCTCTGACAGACAAAGAAAACGATAGAGACTTCCGCGGTTCGCCTTTTCGAATGCAGCAGTGTTTTTGGCTTCTATGGCTGGCTATAGAATATTAGGTCTATATATACTGTAAGTTTATTCTGCGGTATGTGCGCTTTTCACATCTGCATGGACCCCCAGTTGCAACATGTAACATAGGCCATTTGCAATACCCAGTACACGGAGTTACAACGTGATCAACAGTTGCACTGATACAGTCCACGATTGCAACTGACGACACGCCGGAGCTATATTATATATTATGTTGCAACTGGCGTAACTCGTGTTGTGACTCGCCGTTAATTTCATTGTAACCTAGAATAACTTATTCTATGGCCACTTACGTTAGCAAAATCGCTTTAGATTTATGCGATAATGTGTAAAGTGAGCTGATTTTGGCAAATGTTGGAGGTAAAGTCAACCAAATTATAGTTTAGTGGGTTATCTGGACTAGGGCCGAACTTCAAGGGAGTATCCTTAAAAAAAACACAAAATTGCAAAACATCACGATTAATAGCAGTAATCAATACAATAAGGTGAATTTTTATTAACATATCAAGAGAATTGGTTGATAAAAGTTTGTCATATCCAGCACCAACAGTCTTTTGCACGCATCTTAAATTGCGATGTAGGAACAGTGTATTCAAGCTTACTGGGACCTCCTCTATGGCTCTGAGGTGACTCAAGCACCTGTGGCACTCGGCCCGTACAGCCCATGAAGAATCTTCACACAGATGGACACGACACCACCAGCTTTGACGAAGACGAGGGGAAAGAGAGGAGGACCTCACCGGCGCATGCCTCAATTGTGCCTCCAAGAAAATCAAATTGTTCCAACAAATTGTCTCAATTGTTCCAACCAATAAGCACAAATGGTTCCAACAAATAAACTGAATGGTTCCAATCCATAAATTCAATTGTTCAGACTAATAGTTTGAGTTGTTTCAACCTTGAAATCTAATTGATCCAGCAGTATAGCTTAAATGTTCCGAAAAATTGTTCAACGAAGGAACTCATCTTCTCTGTCAACAGTAGATATTGACGGTTTCTTCTTCTCCTTAATGAAATACACGCAAAGCGTTTTCTAGGAAAAAAAAAAGCAGACATCGGCGGTGTCCCGCTGTGTCTTTCTGGGTTGCGAGCCGACGGGGACCCGATGCAGGTCCACGACAGGACAGGGGCAGTGAGGCGCGCAACAGGTTGGCGCGGAGTAGGGGATGTATGTCTTGTTTTATAGCCCAGCTGAGTCCAGATGAGTGCGGCCCATTATGTATATGAGAATACCAGCACCCTGTCGGATAATGAAGCAAATGGGACTATGGGAGTATAGCGTGAACCATGTTTTAGAAACAACAAATGTGAGGAAAAGAACTTCATTGATTACACAGCGTAAAGGTAATCTTGGACAATCGTGTCAAACTCGCAGAGCATTTTTATGACTTTGGCCTTCAAGCATGGGTGAACTATTCTACCTATAACAGCCAGAAACATGACTTCCAACAAAGAGTAAGGTTCTCTCTAAACAGCCAGAAATTTTACTTCTGCCACCTCTTGAAATATGAAACTTAGTGATGAGCGATTATCATTGTAAAATTTCTGATTTAACGATAGTTTTCTTATGGATTCAGTCGGCAGCCAACATGAACCTGATTCTAACTCCAAAATTAGAAATATCTTTTTATTTGTGTTATGAAATTAATTATTGGTTCATCATCAGATTCCTCATTACTATATCTAATGTAAAAGGCAACTTTTACTGTATTATACCCGGTGTTCAATGCATTTTTCAGTTCAGTTATATATATTGACTGATGCCTCAACCACTCTCGAAGGATGATTTCATTCTAAGCTGTTAAAGTAGAGCAATGTTTTTGAAATGGTTCCGACTGGAAAAAATGAGGAAAAGGAACTTGATCCTGTGAGAGGAACTTCCAAGCAATATATGTGCATGATGGGATTTCACCCTTGATTAACAATCCGATGATGAGTTGCTTCATCATCACAAGATGCTTTGGATAGATGAAAAATAGTAAGGCCACCTAGTTCCGCAAGATCCGATTTGCATGAAAGAAAAGGCAATGACAAATTTGTTTTGTTTTGGTGTTCCCTTTTTCTAAAACCAAAAAGTGACCCCTTTTTCACTTTCCTTTTATGCTTCTTATACAGCTTCATTGAGAATAACATTTGTCTCCAAAATTGTGGCAAATGAATTAAACTGATTGTGTGTATGGTTCCATCGCGAAAAAGAAAATCAGAAGCAAATAAAGCTGACCAAAAGTTTGAGTTGCTAACAATATTCTACTATCTTAGGAAAAACGGGATAATATATTTTCTAATTTGAAATCAAATATGCTTCCTCATAACAAAACAAAAAGGTCAAACTTTACCATTGCATTTTTGTGATTGAGCCAAGGGAGAAAGAGAGACAGGAGGCCATATGTAGCAATATGTACTACTATTCTAATTTGAAATAAAAATATGCTTCCTCATAACAAAACAAAAGGGTCAAACTCCATTGCGTTTTATTACTATGTTGTACAAAAAAAAAGGTACCGAACTACATACCATGCATTGATCTATCAATTGATTTATTTTGTTTTATTTTTGTGTCTGCATGTGTGTGTGTGTGTGTGGTGGTGGGGGGGGGGGGGGGGGGGGGGGGGCGGTGCAGTTGGATTTTGCTTCCGTTGTGATTGAGCCAAGGGAAAGGGAGGCAGGAGGTCATACGAAGTAATAAATATTACTACCTTATTACAGTTCAATGAGGTTGGCATAAAATCAAACCATGTAATCAAACACTAGAGATCAGTCATGCAAGGCTCAATATTACTACCTTATTACAGTTCATCCTGGTCTCTTTCACTCGGCTGGCTGGTCTATTTATTGATGTTTCCTGGATCTCCATCCTAGTTCTTGCGTAGCAAAAAGACTATCAAGGCACTCGACCTCCTTGTGCTGGTGCTTGGTTCGGACGAAGTCATTTTGTTAATTTTAACTATTTTTTTGGGTTGAGTTTATGTATATCTGAATCAAGTTTAACAGAAAAACCCCCTATCTTGAGTATAGCCTGGACCTTCTTTTTAATTAAGACCATTCAAAATTTACAACGATTTAACAATGTAGAACTTTTCTCATTCTGCAGTACTTTTTGGGCATATATGGCAAACACATGGTGGGCACATTTTAATATTCAAATAATAGGATAATATTTCAGTAGAATGTTTGATTTTAGTAGGCTTCCATGCCCACTTAGCTTTTATGAAACATTCCACCTAAGAATTAGTTGTTCCAGCAGTACAGTTTCATTGTTCTAACAGTGCAGTTATGTTGTTCCAGCAGTTGTTTTCACTGTTCCAAAAATGTGACAAATAAACAAAATCTCAATCACCTGAGAAGGAGCAAATCTCTTAAGATAGCATGTTCGAGAAAAAAAGTCTAAGTAGGGATTCATTTCCCTTACCAAAAAGATAAACAAGTTTAAGTGATATAGAATCAACAAAACGATGTTATATTAGTATGGGCATGCATGACGAATAAGTTAGATATTCGGAGGAAAGGCAAGGCTTTTCAGAAGACATGATATATTCATGAGCAATTGAGCATGATGCAGGCCGTCGAGATGTGGTGAACACCTAAGGATTCCACGAGGAGAACAAAATGATTTGATTTGGCCCCTCGCATTAATCTGCTCCGCTGACGGGCAATCATTGGGATATGGAGTTGATTGCTTTACGAAAAAAGTTAGGGCCTGATGAATCTTTGAACCACTAGCTGGATCGTGTGTGATCTCCGTTTTAGCTTTTTGTCAGGTCTTGTCTTCGATCTCTCCTCTCAGGTATCTAGTTTGAGTTTATCTATATATGCTTTACCTTCATTCTCTCGTTTATTGACAAAAGTTGCTGAGAAATGTGCGAAGTGTTATTCACCACCCCTTGGTTTGATAAGTTTGAATGCATTATTTTTTTTAAGGATAAATAGCAGGTGCTCTGCTCTTTCATTGAGAAGGTAGAAATAAGTTCAAAGCAGTCTAGGCTGCACAGAGCGAAAATAAAACAAAGCAGAAAGAGCGTGCCGCTCAGGAGGAAACTGAAAAATGCATAGGCCAGACATCTGGCCTAGAAGTAAAAGAAAAACAAAACGGAACAGAGCAAAAACAAAAAGCAATAACCAAGAGTAGTGTTGTGTGGAGGACTAATGTTCGATAGCAGCCTCCTGTTGTTCTTCAAGTAGTTTGAGTGCATTCTATCTACTAATACATGATTATAGTACCTTCTGTACAACACAAGAAAGAAACTTTCTTACTGACAGTTAGCAGTAGTTGAGCTGTTAGTTATCTTCTTGGTGACCTTGCTTGGTACCATGAATCACGAGACCGATCATATCTAGACACTGATCTCGCGAAGATTAAACTGACGCTAATGTAAAAATGTCAGCTAATTATGTGGTGAACGGTGATCACTAGGCCCCACGGTTAGATTTTGCAAGCAAAGCTACAAACCGACCTACATGTATGGGTGCTGATACTGTCAGACCTCGATCGGGACTGATTTTTTTCAGAAGAGACTCCGAGGTGAGCATACTTGATGCAAAGAAAAAAAAAATGCAAAGACACCCGTGTCCCTGCTGAATTGCTGATCGAGAACGGCACAAGATTGTACGACAATCGAGGAACGATGTTGATGGCAGGGCAAATAGTTTACCTTTAAGAAAAAAAGTAGCTAGTTTGGCCTGCCCATGCATTGAGGATCGATGGATCTTGCCTCTGGTACAGGGCGCAAGAGTGTGACATTCTTCAGGTCATGTGGCTTTCGCTCTTTCCGTGGAAAAGAGCAAAAGATTCTAGTCGACTTTTGTTGCTAGCAGTCATAATCTCCCCTGACCTAAGTTTTGTGCCTACTAGCTGTGAAATGAAAGCACAGGTAACAGTCAGTCCATGAACTCTCCAAGCTGATGAAGCAACCATTCAGGCTGCAGAAATAGAGACTTGGACTGAACTCGCAATCCTGTCAAAGCACGCTTTCTTCGTTTTCGCACCTGCTGCTAGTGCTAGAAGCTCCAGCATCCTATTAGCTTTGCATCCGTTCAGATCTGATCCGAGACCTGTACAAGGCAACTGATCAAGTGTCATCGAGGAATCGGGTTCCATTCTGAAAAGTCATCCTCCGATCCCAGCACGAACCCCATGTCACTTTGATCTCCTGATCGCAGCCGAACACAGTATATGTGCCTGCTTCTTGGAGCGAATAATTTCCACTGGAATTTTCGTCTTCATAGAAAACAGGGCAGTTGTTAAGCCTAAAACGATCCTTCGACTTTGCATGCAGGATGCTTTTGTTGTTCGACACCTATCACCACCGACGAACAAAAGGCCGCCTGGAGCCGGCAGATTTGATTGAAGCATCTGCGAAAGCAAACTGCAGAAAACGTTTGCCACAGCCTTTGACCATGTACGATTAGCTTGACAGTGCTGCCTAAACAGAAAATTAAGGCAGCTTTAGCTAGCTGATGATCATGAACAGGCCAAGCCAGGCCGACAGATTCGATCCGCCAATAGTCAATGATCCATCCATCCGTCTCCAATTCCCCATCTCTCTCTCTCAATGTGGACATGAGATTGCGAATGTGATCACGAACTCCGAATTAACCAACGGCTTTGGTCTGACTTGCATCCGTTACATTATCATAAACTGGCAGTGGTGACGGGTTCCGGCGATTGTGATCAATGCAGCGGAATCGCGCAAAGGCGAACGATGCAAAGAAGAGCATGCAGGCAAATAAAATGGGAGTATTTGGTACTGCTCGTACCAGCTTGGAGCCATTTTCTATCTCATCGCTTGCAAAGCTGCCTCCACCTTTGGCTCGGAAATGAAAGCTATCCTTCTACTTTAGGAATTGAAAACATCGTGGATCTTCGGATATCTCGATCGCACAGTGACAGGCTCATTCGTAGCGAAATATGGCGGGAGATTTTGTGCGTGCCTGTTTTTTGTGTCCTTAACTGAATTCTGTTATCTGCGCAGTTTTCTATTTGTTGGTGCAGATTGAGCTTTTGTCTCAGGGAGAAAGAGACGTGACGAGAGGCGAGCGCTGGGGCCTGTCAACTCAAGGCACTTCACCTGTCAACTCAAGTTTCCACTCATATCATCATGATTTCTTCCCGGCCTACTAGAGGAACAACGCGATGCTAGATAAGCACCATGATTATCGCCTAACTACCACGAACGGGTTAGCAGCTGATGACACGCGTGGCAGATAGACACAAATATATTCTGACGAAACATTGGTGCCCTGTATCGACTGACAAGCCACACATGGACATGAAGGTTATCTAACACAATGCAGACCGATTTTGATACCTACTGGAGCACTATACGCGTGCAAATGATCATGATCATGATCATCATCAGATGATCGAATCAGTCGACACTTTTGATCCGAGTACATAGTTCTCTTAATCAACTTTCTGACATGGGAATCACTCATGAACAAGCTAGCAAAGCTAAGCTCAGCTCAGCTTGGCTTCCAGGTCCGCGTCGTCGAGGAAGCCGAGGCAGCAATGCTGGAACTTGTCGGCGGCGGCCTGCGGGACGGAGACGAGCACGGTGACGCCGTCCGGGTCGCCGCCGACGACGGGGAGGAAGACGCAGTATATCTCGCTGGTGAGCGGGCCCATGTGGGCCGGCCCGCCGCCGCCGAAGTCGAGGTCCTCGAGGCCCAGCCGCGTCCACGCCGAGATGACCAGGCTCGCCGCCAGGTCCGGCCTCGCGCCGCGCCGCTCCTCGAGCAGGTCCACCATGGACCGCACGTACTCGTCGTCCAGGCACTCCTTGGCCTCCTGCACCAGCCGCACCCCGTACCGCGCGGTCGCCGGCGAGTCCGCCGGCGCCGCCGTCAGCTGCGCCGCCGTGGACTCGGCGCACCCGAGCACGAACCCGTTGCCGTAGTAGCCGCGCGGCAGCTCCGGCTTGACGCGCCGCCGCACGTTCACGGAGAAGAGCAGCTTCACGCGGAGCGTCGCCGGCGGGTCCAGCGCGCGCACCCACGCGCGCCACACGTGCGCCGCCAGCGCCTCGAAGGAGGTGCACTTTAGCGACGGCGCGCACCGCCGCTTCAGCCGGCGGAGGTGCGCCGCCGTTAAGGTCAGCGACACCGGTACCAGCGGCTGCCCGAGCAGGCGCGCCAGGAGGCTGTCGTTGCCGTTGCCGTTGCCTGTGGCGGTGGACGAGATGCTTGAGCTGTACTCGGGGTGCGTGAAGGCGACGCGCGGCGGGCAGCGCGGGCGCAGGGCGCGGCGGTCGTGGACCGGCGGCGGGAGGTCGTCGGCGTCGTGGTCGCCGCCGCGGGCGGCGCGCGCCCAGGCGTGGAGGAACTGCGCGGTGCCGATGCCGTCGCAGAGGCAGTGGTTGATGGCCGTGCAGAGGACCATGCCGCCGCAGCCCAGACGAGTCACCTGCCAACGTGCGCGCCACGTCATTTTCCTGTGCTACTAATTAAACCATGCACGCGTGCTCATGCCGCTTTTTTTGACTAATCAAGCATCACCTGGTTGATTATCCTACCACATAGTTATGTGGCGCGCGTGATATGCAGAGAAGACAGACGTGCAGTGCAGTGCCCAAACAAGGGTGATCAGGAAGTATCATCGTGCCATAGCACTACAGCATACTAAATGGATTATCTGGACGCGTAATGATCAAAGTAATTGAAGATGATGCGTGAGTCGTTTTCCTGAAAGCTACGGATGCAGGAAGCAGCATTACATCACCGGATAACACAGGCAAGCCCCCCAATGCAGCGCCAAGTGTAGCCCCTCGCAGTGCCAAGTGTAGCCCAAAGTTTGATAAAAAAAAAAGTGTAGCCCAAAGTGCCAAGTGTAGCTACATGTGCCAAGTGTAGCTGCATGACCCTTGAGAACTCAGAACAGAGCAATATGGCGTAAAAACAAAGTGTACATGAAAAATTGAATTTGAGGTAGGGACAGCCAACTCAAAGCGAACTGGTACTCCGATTAAAGCAGGGACTGTACAAGAGCTGATGCACGACAGTACATGCATGAATGACCATTCTAGCATCAACACGAAAGCGTGTACTCTGCACTAGTGTACTGAGGCTGAAGATCTGTACGACAGGGACTGGATGTGATTAAAATCCATGGCTTTATGAGGTGCTTTATTTTGCTTTCCCTAAGCTTTTGCAGATCAAGATCACATTCCCATCTGATCTTCTTTCCAGGAGCATAATATTTGGGGACAAGATTATGCATGCATGAACGCGCGGCATCACGGTGAAACTCCAGTCAAGTGGACTAATTGGCGGCAAAGAAATCTGGATTGGGCAAAGATACAGCCTATCCTAGCCATATGCTTGTCTGCCTAAAAAGACCTTTTGAGAAAGAAAATGGACTCTCCTAATCCTATCCTTTCATTTTTTGCTAACTTTAAGAATGGCCTGGACATCACTTTGTTAACGGCAAGTTGTATGTACTAGAGGGAACAAAAGCTTCGTCCCAGCAGAATGATGATTTGCGTGATAACATAAACTAGGTCATCTAATTATCTCGCCAGCAAAGATAAACGAAAGTGGTCGTGTGCACACACCAGTGATTGTTACTACTTTCATGTGGCCAGTTTCTGTGATCCTTTCCATCAGTTCTATTGGAACAATCCCTAGCGCAGTAAAGGTGACCACATGCACATCTTTAAACGACAAGAAGCTACTAGTGCTGCTCTAGATTAAGTGAGGCAAAATATTGGCGTGACTCGTTGCGAACGAACTAGTAATTAAGGGGGAAAATTGTGATTAAGCAAGAGATTTTTGGGAAGAAAAAAGCTACTGCTAAGAAGCTAAGCAAGAAAAAAGAAGGAAGTGGAGTGCTCACTTGGACGACGAGAGGCGGCACGGCGACGAAGCTCTGCGCGTCCACCCTGTAGAGCAGCTTCCTCCAGGACTTGTGCGGCCTGGCGCGGCCGCGGAGGAACTCGTCGGCGGTGAGGCCCGGCAGGGAGGCCTCGGCGAAGAGCGCCCCCTCGGCATTGCAGTCGACGACGAGCTTGCCGTCGTCGTCGTCGCTGGGACGGAGCCGGCCGGCGAGCGGGTAGTAGTCGACGAGCACCCTGGCGAGCGCCGCCCTCAGGTCGCCGGCGGCGACGGCGGCGTCGGCGTCGAAGACGTACAGGTACTTGATGGAGAAGCGGAGGAAGCGCTGGTCGTCGAGGTTGGAGAGGTACAGCGTGTGGCGCGGCGTGGGCTGGCTCGGCCGCACCACCGCCGGCTCGCCGGAGTACTGGCACTCGCCGGGGATCTCCACCTCCGCCTTCTCCATGGCGGCAGCAGCAGCAGCAGGCCGGCTTAACTTTCCATCGCACTGCCTGCCCGGCTGGTGATGTTTATAGCGCTGGTCTTTTAGTACTTGTCCATTCGATTCATTGCTTGCCATATTATGGTTTGTTTACAAGGAAGGTGTTGATTACATGCACTCAAAGAGTGAGCAGTTTAGGAAATCCTTCGTAGTGCTGGACATTTTATAGCGTTGGATCGATGTCAGAGTTATGCTTTCGTTTCCTCATCTGAAATGACACAATTACCCTCTTCTCTGTCGGGCGCATCATCACCTCCTTCGCACTGAATCACCTCAAACAAATCCCGAACAAACTATCAGTTTCAATGATCTATAATAAGCTAGCTGTAATAAATAGATGTATAATAATGCAGCATATATAATTTACAATTAGCTTGTAATGATCTGTCCCCAATAAACTGTTACGTTTAGAGTGGTTGGGAGGGCTCGTGACATTTTCGTGGTACGTTGACTGGTCAGCTATCGACATCAAGTTACCTCGGCTGGGGAACGAACAAATCAAACTTGAAACCAGGATGCGTTTTCAGTATTTAAGGTGAGTGACAGATGCAGACCGTCAGTTTCCGTGGACCGTGCGAGATGGATGATCAAAACGTAGAAGAACAACAGTGAGCCTTGGGCCTGAGCGCGTTTTTTTTTCTTTTTTGAGGCGCGAGCGCGTTGTGTTACAGCCCACCCGGACCATTGATCAAGCCCACCGTCACAGATACTAGCAAGCACACGGAACTCGAACAGGCCCAATTGGGTACTAATCGTCCTAAACTCAAATTGGGCCTAGCCCACGTGACTCTCCCACGCGGATCGATTCCGATTTCGTTCTTGGGCTGCTGCTCCTCTGCCTTCAGCATTCGGAGAGCCTGGCGATTCAGTCGGTCACTCGAGCCCGGTTCGGCACCAGAACGTCACATGCATGCGGCATGCCCCTGCCCTGCACACTAGGGCTTAAAACGGACGAAAACGGTCAGAAAATCGCTCAACCGTTTTCACTTTGACATTTGCATCACCGGACGAAAACAAAAACAGGAAAGCTGGTAACGGAAACGATCGGGAGAGTTTCGATCGTCCGGAAACGAACCAATTCGGACGGTATATGCTGAAATCGGTCAGTAACCAGAGATAAAGTAGGAACATCGACCCAACATAACAGCATATATATCAGCAACATGACATCAATCAATCGATATATACATAGTTGAAACAATCAATCAGATGGAAATGAGACAGTGGAAAACAATGATGTCAAGCTGGTCTGGAGTGTAAAGACGAGTACATCTATTAATCAATTGTACATTGGGTTCGTTGTTCTCTTGAAAAATTCTAAAGACGAGGCATGTTGCACGATATGTGTGGATTAGGCGTGCCTTTTGTTCGCAAGGCAGTGCGTTGCTCACAGCGGTGGCACGAGGTGCCATCTAAACTTTGCCCAGCTACATCGGGCTTCATGGGCCAAGTGTTTAGTCTGTGGGATGAATACCGTATTCTGCTTAAACGGGATCAAATTACCGCCTAAAAACGGGATCCCGCTTAAACGGACGAAAAAACACCAATCCGTTTCCGTTCCTGTATACCGTTTTTTCCGTCCCGTTTTCGTACCGTCTCGTTTTATTCCGGCAATACGAAAACGATCAGAAAAATTTGGAAACGTTAGCCGGACGGTACGGGATACCGTTTTCAGCCCTACTGCACACCACTGTTTGACTAGTGGGCACTGAAACGTCAAAGGGTCTGACTGATGACCGTACAGTGTCATGAAGCAAGATCAGAAGAAAGCTTCAGATGGGGGAGCAGACCAAACAATAAACACACCCAATTAAGCTCAGCCCCCAGCCAGCCAGCTCGCTTGGCCCGAGTAATTAATCTTCACAGGCTTTGGATCTCAACGCAACCGACGTCCTGATGCCGCCTCAGACTGATGACCTCTGACGCGTCAAGGCGAAGATGTACATATGAGAACAGTCAAAAGCTAACTTTTTCAACGACGACGATGATGCATGCATGCCGGGTAGTCGGCCACAAGCAGCCACAACCACAAGCGCATGCAAGAGCGATCTCCCTGGCCGGCCGCCTACGCATCTTCCGGGCTGCGACAAATTAAACGCGTCTGATCGAGATGTCGTCGCTCCCTCCCTGCCTGCATCTGCCGGTTTGCGTATGCTCGATCTATCGATTGGGGCATGCATGCATACGCATGAGCATGACGCATGGCCATGCATGGCCGGAAGGCCCGGAACAGAGCAGTGAATTATATTTAATGGTCGTTGCAACTTGCAACAAGGGCAGGCTGCAGGGTCCTGCCTGATCGAAGCCAGAATCTGGCTACCGCTGACAGAAGTTCGGTAATCGGTATGCAAACAGAAGGAATAGAAGAAACCGAGCAACAACTATAACTCTCTTCTCATTACTTACGAGAATGCATGGATTGGATTCACTGACCATCCCCGTCGCTTCTCGCTTGCATGCACGGATCTGCCCTGTCTTGATTTCTTGTTCTCATGACACAGCTTGCTGGAGGAGCATATGCACGCTGCCCTTTTCATTAATTGTTGGCATACTGGTGTGGAGGAGAGCGCTACTCATGACACAGTAGACTGTAGACGAGCTCTCACATACTGTGTACACAGTACAGTACCACCGAAAAATTAGAAAGGGAAGAGAAAAACACAGATACCAAGTGCTCATTTGGTTTCATTTCTAGTATATGTGCATGGAGACATATATGATGGAGACCGATCGATATAGCGCACTTTTTACGTGCTACTACTTCAAGGCAGCGCCTGATCTCTCATGGTACCCACTACACAGCAGCTAGATGGCCTCCTGCATGCACTGCTACTGCTAGCAAGTAGCATTGGTGAAGCAGGTTTCCTGCAAGGAGCATATATAGCGAAGGAAGAATCAATGATTGAGTCAAACAAGCAGCAGCTAGATGGCCTGGCCTGGCCTGGCGTGCCTACAGCATGCAGGCCGGCATATATAGCAGGATGCTTTCAGAACAGATAGCCTACCCCTCGATCGATCGCAACAGCATAGCATTGGGTGTGTGAGACAGCGAAAACGCAAAAGCGATCGAGCAGGTACGCACGCAGCAACGCAACAACGGCTGCACGACAAAACAATCGTGCGCGGAATCGCAGTCGTCGCGTGCACAAAGTGAACTTAACTTGCTTCATCTCTCGCGACATATAGGTGCAGGATGTGTTGCAGGGCGACGGTACACACATCTATCGTTGGATCGATCGATCGTATAATGAGAGAGAGAGAGAGAGATGGTCGCGTGCTAGCATCTATATATACCTCCTGCTGGTTGCTGCAGTGGTCAATCCCACAGTGACAGGCAAGCAGAAGCAGGGGCTACTCCAAGCTTCAGTCAGTCCACTGCGGTAGCGCTACATGTGTGACCCCGGCCTGAAGCCCGGAAAGCCTCTGGATCATGGTGTGGGCGCCGCGCGTTTGCTTGGGAGTTGGGACCCCATCGCCACTTCGCAAGCCAAAATCTCCTTCTACCTCCAGCGGATGGGAAATGAGTAGTTACTGTACGTAGCATATGGAATACCGAATACTGCACATATAGATCGATTTAGACAACCTGCTGCCTGCCCAGCCCTGTTTTGGCCGGACCGGTCCCCGTACGTCCACTCGGCTCGACCGCGAAACAAGAGACCACGGAAAATACAAAGCCGAGAGGAGACCACCCAGCAGGTGGGTCCCCAAGGAAAGGCGACGACGTGATGCTGCCAGAGAGAACACATGCATGCATGGACACGTACGTCATCCATCCATCCATCCATCGAGAGGCGGCAGCTGCATCCCATGCCAGCCAGAAGACCAAGCTAGGGCGGCCTTCATTTCTCCATGCGCTTTGCTCAGACCTGTCTCTCTACTACGACCTCTACCCCTCCCGGCCGCTCGCTCGTTTGGACCTAGTAACCTCTGCCCTCTGCTTTAGGTTCTCTAGCTAGGTTCCATCGCGTGCAAATGAAAGCATGGGTCCCTGGACGTACGATGGATGATGCCTTTTGCATCACGGCCCTGCTGCTCCAAAGGGAAGCCTGCTATATATGCATACACAAGAACTCCTATATTATCAATGATTAAGCAACGGCATCCTCGATTGGGGCCGACCCAGGATCAACGTGAAGGAAAGGGGGTGCTGGCCCTCTTAACATAAGGTTAGATTAATTGCACTTTATGCTTGAAATATGAGGTTCTTTCCAGAAATTTTCTTAGGCTTCATTTAGACATGCTTAGGTCCCAGGGCTGATGGGAGTGCCGCCATGGTTTGCCTCCGGCTCTCTTCCATGTCGCGCAACTAGAATTATATGAAGAGACAACACGATATAATGCATACACATTTGCAGGGGCGAAGCTACATGAAGACATCGGTGTCAGCTGACTCCGATGACTTCTGGTAAAATCAGTGAAGAGTCACTGTTCATCACTTCTCACTACACTGTTGACCCCGTCGCCAAAGCTTGCTGACCCCGGTGACTCACCGGCTGGCTTCGCCCTGCACGTTTGTATCCCTTGCCTCTTCCTTGATATGGAATTATCTAAGCAAATGCTTGCTTTGCCAAACGAGACCGCCTCTCTGAGCGAGAATTTACTTGCCAGTGTTGGCTCTTCTACGGAGCTATATATGTTGTTGCGCGGCTTATCGCATCCGTTATATATCTTCACTATGCACGAGAAGCCACACTATACATGATTTGCTTTGGAGTTATGAAATCTTTATTGTTATTATAATTTAACTGAACTATTTGCCAGATCATGGTTTAGGAATGCTCATAATTTTGTTACACGATGAGGTACGTTGAATATAACAATCGGTTCTTTCTACCCCATCTAGCGTAATCGGGTGACAAGAAAGGTTACAGTATGGCATAATATTGTTTGCAATCAAAGGTTTGGTTGTGGAAGCAAGTGGTAAGTGTACGACTTAGTTGATTTAGAAACTAGAAGCTTGAGAATTACTAGGAGTGAGTTAGTTCCAAAGGTAGGCTCTGAGTCAGTAGCTTGATCTCACTTCTCAATGTTCTATAGGCAACCGACGCACACCCTAACAAATAAAGAATCGATACCGTTCATGATCGTTGCCCCTTTTTTTTCATGATCGTTGCCATTGGATTGCAAATAAACCGCAACCCAGCAACCTTACAGTTTGTACCGGTCAGGAAAAATGCAGACTTTGCATGTGCAAGGGGAGTCATAGCATTTTGGATGGAAAGCATATATTCCCTCGGACCCCCTTTTGTCTTCTTCTCAATCACCTTTAGAGGAACACAAGAACAAATTAAAGCTTGATCATATCGACTTTTCCTCCGAGGCCTGGTGTGATACTCGTACCTAGCATGCATGGGTGCACCCATTTAAATACTAGATAGTACTTTACATATTGTTATTAAATAACCCCCAACGTGATATATCATGTGTTTGCCTAAGTGTGCTTCATACTTTGCAGGAATCAGGATACCAGTACAGTACTAAATTTTTTCAAAGGAAAAAAAATAGTACTAATATAAATTTTGGTTTTCTTTTCTGACAGAGAGTTTACCGTGTCTCTTTGCGAGAGAGAGGGAGAGAGAGGGGGAGAGAGAGAGAGAGAGAGAGAGTTTACCATGTCTGAGATATCATAGGCTGATCTATTGCCTTTTCTCATATGTAGCCCAGCTACTGTTTATTCCTTACAACCAAAATAGCACTTCAAATAACATACTAGAATAAGTCAGGAGTGATATATTATTTGCAACGGTTATAGGCTTTGAATAATATAATACGAAACGTACAAAGCACTTGAAAAAGCTTTAAATAATAATAATAATAATTAAATATTAGCTTTAAAAATGTTAATTACGTACAGTTGGAAATCAGAATTTTTCAGATGTGACATTACGATCAATTTAAAAGGCTATTGCAGTCCTGCGTCTGACAAAAGATAATATATATTATGTAAATTAAAAACTGGCTTCTCATACTTTGAAAGACAGCAAAATATGATCATTAGGTCATGATGATGGATTTGGAAGGTCCTTCAAAAGTTAGCAATCATAGCAGAAAAATGGATTCTCTGGGTCGCATTGGTTCAACCGCGTTTAATCCATGGTCCGGTTTAATCAAACGATCGAGTAGCAGCCCTTTTAAAAGGAACTCGTATGCGCACTTAAAGGCTTAAAGGTCCATTGTCACATTTGAAACTTTTCAATCACTCTTTTTTTTTCTGACCTTTTCCTTTTCTCCTGATGCCTTTCTGTTGGCTTTCAGTTCCTTTAAGGAACAGTAGGGCTCTCTCCTTTTTATATGGATGTGATGTTTGCACAAGACCCGATCGATCCATCGACTGATGTGCTGGGGGAACACATGAAGATCCATGTGCACATTTTAAGTTTCTGGCTCCTGGTTAAATTGAGATCGATCTTATATAGTCTGACACCACTGTGGTTGAAAGCTAGCCTCAACATATCTAGCAAAGATGGCTTTAGCCAGTAGATTACTGCATTCAGTGAACTAGAAAATATAGGCTTTCTAGGGTCACCTATTATCATTTATTTTGCATGGTTCATAGATATATACATGCATATGATTTTCATGGGAGTTTTTTTAAAACTGCACAGTTCATATTTCAAAAATTTCAAAGTGTGTATATATACAGAGAGTTTGGAGATTCATGTGCCTTGCTTCTAAGATCAGTCACAGTAGAAAGACAGACAATGAACACGATACAAGGGAAAGGCACAAGCATCTGCCCATACTTGGCATCTCACAATCTCCTGGCTAACATCTCCCTTTCTCCATTCTCCATTGCCACGACATGAATGGATGTGGGGCTGATCTGATCAGTCTTCATGTTACTTTTTATTTCCTTTTCCTTTAATTTCCCGGGGTTTGTAGGACAGGCGGGGTCCTGCATCAAACAAGCTTGGCATTCTCCAATTTTGTTCTCGGAGGAGGAGAACTGGAGAAGGCCCAGAGACCAACTTTTTTTGCACCCTTGCTGCCATGGAATCATACATCACAATTACCGAGACCACAAAGTGTGTGTGTGTGTGTGTGTGTGTTCCTCAGGAAAAAGGGCACCGTTAGTCCCTTTATTCCAACACACAGACACATGCAGAAAAAGAGGATAGTAGCTAGCAGTACAGTCCCAAGTCATATGGAAGGATATTTAAGTTTACGAATATAGAAGAAACAACTTATTCCCTTATGAAGGAAATCAAGGGTACGGTATTAGGTTCACAAAAAGTATGCTTATTAATTATTTAGTTGAGTAAATTTCGAAAACCTACGATTATTTGCACCGGGTAACACAAAACTAGTTCAATTTCAGAAAATTGGGACTATATATTATACGTTTCGAAACGCAAAACTACGACTTTTAAGATTCGCCTAACCCCTCGGTGACATGTTTTCATTTTGATGAAATGTGTGACCTACAGATATAGGTCTGGATCCAAAAGTCATAGTTTTGTCAAATAGAATCAATCCGGATTAAAATGCATAGCTGGAACCTTTTTCTTAATAAACTTGCATAGATTTTCAAGGGATGGATCACTAAACTTAGAAGTACAAAGCGCTAATTGTTTGATTAATTCTCTTATGCTTCATACTAAAAAAGTCGTAAACCCTATTTTACATATATAGATCGTTTTTCAGTTTCAGAGTTTTACTACTTCTATTGAGTTGCAACACATGACTAGACATCTACATCAGGTTGTCACAGCTGACAGATAAATTCATATTTGCAGAATGCCAGTGTAAATTATTGGCATTACTTTGGCAGTTTTCTTCAGGCCATTATCTTTTCTCGAGAACAATTGGTACAATTAGTAAGTACGTACGTACCCTTCGTGGCTAATACACCCAAGAGAGAAATATACTTGTCCCTTTGGTGGCATGTGTTGAAGGTTAAATATGCTTCGGGATCTAAAGGCTGAGATCCTACTACGATGGTAGCAGAAATCTTATAATGAGAGAGAGAGAGAGAGAGAGAGAGAGAGAGAGAAGCGAGGTTTACTTAGCCGATCGATGGCTTGAAAGGAGGAATGGGTACAAAGTTACCCGAGATACAAAAGGAGGGGAAAGCGATGAAGCCTTATGGGCATCTCCATTTCTCTAAC
This sequence comes from Eragrostis nindensis, assembly GCA_012490785.1. NCBI lineage: Eukaryota > Viridiplantae > Streptophyta > Magnoliopsida > Poales > Poaceae > Eragrostis > Eragrostis nindensis. Next base: position 367,769 of record JAAXCT010000069.1, on the reverse strand, counting down.
CCGATATAGCTTCCATTGGTGGGGGTGTGTTCTTGAGATATCCTAAAAGCTCATAGAGTGCGACCTTTTCCTTCTCCATCCCTTGGAAGCAGCATCAATTAAGATCCCCTTTACAACCATCATGATGGCATCTTCCTCCTCGTCCTCCAATCTAAGTGATCATCACTTGCAAGAAGAGCTCCCATGGCCTTCTTCTTCCCTGCCATTTGCACCAGCTCTCCACAGCGCCAACCATCAATGGAGCCAGCCATTAATGCTGTAAGCATCTGCACTACTATACTGCGGTTTATGTTTAGTTCACTGGGGGCAAAATTAAACAATGTTCAAATGGTATTAATCTGTTATTGGCAATTCCATTTTTCCTATTTTCTTTCTCAAAGGAAAGTCCAGTGATACCATTGGAGTGTATATGCATATTCTCTCTCCCGGATTCCTAGGATTTGGAGTTTTCCTCTGCACGCCTCTTCTGAGTCTTCTCTCCCTCCCTGTTGTCGCTATGAGATTCTAGGGAATTGTAGCACTGCAAAATGACAAATTTCAGGCAGAAACAGATAAAAGAGCATGAGACATATGTGTTTGACACCATCTGTAAATTGTTGGTTTCCTTTTGTCACATTAATTCGCCATTTTCTTGGTCAAATGAGTTCTTCTCAAACTGTGCATTTATCTTCGCTGCAGAAACTCTGCAGATGAGCTTGAGGTGCTCCTCTCATCACAAGGCCACCATCACAGTCATCAGGCTGCTTCTCCTCTAATCCCTCCCCAACTCAGCTCTCTGCTAATGATGCAAGACCTAGGGCTCCAATGGAGCAACTACAGCTCAGCAGACAGCACTGCAATGGTGCTCATGAACGGCCAGCAAGATGGCCACAGCAAGATCAAGGAGGAGCAGCGACGCGAATCCTTTAACTCAAGATCATCGTGTGCAGCAGGCACAGCCATTGCCTACCATGACATCGTCGACGGCGGCCAACGACCCGCCATGACCGCCGTCGATCTGGACGGCAGTGTGCTTCCTAGCATCAACATCTCGAGGTCGCTGCAGAAGCTGTGCCCGGCGCCGCCGCGGCCTCTCCCCGGCGACGCGTTTGAGATACTGGCTTCGTCCAGGCTCTGCAAGTCCCTGCTACTTGGCCAGGCTTCTTCAGTACTGCTCCATAATGGCATGCCTTTGTTGAGATCAGAGCATGTGCCCTATGGCCCTCCTCCTCCTGGAGCTGCTGTTCATCCTCATGGACCATCCATTGACAACTACAAGGTCAGTCAAAGTACGCCGTAGAGCTATGCTCGTACAGTATTTTTCCTCAAAGAGAACTAAAAGGAAAGAAGAACATGGTAGCTAGTGTCAGTATTCTGCATTCTGCAGCACACACTAAATATATCAACGTATGGTACATTTAGTGCTAGGTAGATCACTATTTACGTACCATTGCGATGCAGTCATTGTTTGTATGTGTTCATGGATGCAGAGTCTGGACTATTAATATAGATTCCAAAAGACAAAAAAAGGAACCCATACAGCCGTATCCAGCACCGTGAAATACTTTGGATTCAAACCCTCAAGATGCATGCTGTCATAAGTCATTTTTTTTTATCATTGTCATAAGTCCTTTGCAACTACTGCTAACGAGTCGTCGTGTTTTAAACTCATCAATGACGTAGACCTTTCATAAAAATATGATCCTGCCAGAGACCTGATTTGTTTATCTATTATCATTTGAATGAGATGCACAGACTATAGGATGGAATATTGAGTAATGTATTCCCTTTTCTGAAACAAAAGCACATAAAAACTGTTAACGTACTGTGTCTTGTGGCATATAACACTCCTGCATATTTTACTAGAGTACATGCATGTCGCTCCTATATATGTATTCGTCCAGAATTCTGGAACCGTATTATAGCCACAGGCCCACAGATACAAAGATCCGATCAAGCACTTTATACAACAAAATTGGTAGTCTTCTTTTGTAATTTGTGCTGTTAGTTCAAAGGGGAAAAAAAATGAATTTAACGGAAGCAACTTGGCTAGATCATGTATTTAGTACTTGAAGTAGTGTGAACCACTCCTACTCAATCAGTCTATATACACAGAGTACTAACTAATGTAATAAGCCTATATATGCAGGAGTACCCTTCTTTTGGGGGCGAACTTATATGCAGTAGTACGTACTTGAAGTAGTGTTGAGTAGACATTGAGTTTTCAGTTATGTAAATTACTACTACTACTACTACTACTACTACTACTACTACTACTACTACTACTCAATCAGTCTATAACCCTTGCATATATGCCAAAAGACATTGAGCTTTCAGTTATGGGACCATTAGGTTTGGACTGGCAACGGCATGCATGCACATACCGAGATCAGCTTGTGGTGGGTACGCATGCAGCTCATCGTTGCGTGTCTAGGTACCAAGCCGAGATGCATTATAAGACGTCCTCTTCAAACCATGTTCCTTGGTCGATCTGCAGTACTGCCGCTAGTTAAGCGAGATCGATCGATGATGAGCAAGTGAGCGAGAGCTTAGCTAGACAGGCCCCGGCCGGCCGGTCCATTCGGTAAAAGTACAGCCTCTTTTTTGCTCTGCTCGCACGCAGCTTTAGGATCGAATAGTGACCGGTGCGCGTCATCTTTTGCGCCCAAAAAGTACCTAAGTGCAGCATATGCCCCTACACTTGCTGCTGCGTCGATCGATCTCGAGTTAATTCTGCAACTGTGTTAATCTGCGATTCACAGGCTTTACGTCGCAGTACTTACTGCATAGTGTCGATGTTATTTATTTGCAAATAAAGTGCAATGCTTGTCACTTAAAAGTACACTCCTTGAAATTATTTACTTCGAAATTGTTAATCAAGAGTTATACAAATGATATGTGCATATGCTATATCTCTTTCCCCTTCCGCTCGCTCGCCCCCGCTCGGGCGACGCGGGCGGCAACGCCACCACCACCCCCTCCCCGCGACCCTCCCTCGCCTCCCTCCCCTGCCGCCGCCGGAGGGGCCTGCCGGGAACCCGTGCGGGCCTCCAGGACGGCGGCGGCGGGGCCACTTCTTCAGCTGGCGGCGTCGTCCCGGGGCGGCGGAGCGGCGCTTCGCGGCCCCGCCGGCCATGGCCGCGTCGGCGGCGTGGGGCTGCAGATCCGGTACCCTGGAGGCCGGATCCGGCCTCCTACATGCCGGATCTACGGCGTGCAGCCCTCGCGCTTCGACGTCGGCGTGGTCACGCGGTGGCGGCGGTCAGCGGCTTCGGCGCCTGGTCTTCGGCAGGCGCGAAGCGTGGGAGGTCGCTGGGGCGTCGCGGCGACGGAGGGGGCTTGCGACGACGTCGGCGGCGGGTGCCCCTAGCGGCGGCCCAACGGCGCGCTGCGGCGAACCGGGGCGCTGTTGCCGGCGGTGTGGTGCGGCCCCGGCGTGTTCGTCTGCAGCGCGTGGGTGGCGGAGGGGAGGTGCGGCGGTGATGTGCGGCAGCGGAGGTGAAGTTTCGGTAGCTTGGCGCGGGGGTGCTGCGGCGGCGCCACCCGGATGGGGTTGCCGTGGCTGCGGTGTCGGCTTGCTGCGCCGGGCACGTGTTGTGCCGGCTTGGAGGCTCCGGGCGAAAGCCCTCACCAGCATCCGGCTGGTGGAGTGACGACGGCGTCCTCGACGTCGCCCTTCCCCGCTGGGGGCGTCATTTTTGGAGCTACACCCGGTTGCACGAGGTCTCTGGGTGAAAACCCAGTCCAGATGCTGGACGAGCGATGGCGGCCCCTTTGGTGTCGTTCCCTCCTTGGAGGCATCGTCTCTTGAGACCCTGCTTGGCTCGCAGCATGGTCGTTCCACTGTCTACGAAGGCTTCAACCGAGATCGGCAACTCCGCCACACGGCTTGCTAGAAGGGTGTTGCCAAGCTCACGTCGAGGCGACCGCTTCCTCGAGGACGACCTTGGGTTGTCACATGGTTGTCGCTTGGCTGCTTGCAGCGGACCACGGCGGCTGGTGTTGCTTGGCAACGATCAGTGTGGTGTGGGACAGCGTCGGGACGACGGCGCTTGCGGCAACGGCAACTTGGGACGACTTGGCTTGCAGCGGATCGCGGCGAGGGGCTCAACATGGTTGGGTCCTTTCGGTGCGGTACAGCGTCGGAAGATGGCGCAAGCGACTTTCCTTGATCTTCTGGCTTGGTGGCAGTGGCTTTGCGCGAGGGCAAAGCAACGAGGTGATGTTCGGCCTGAGGCGGTGACTTGGCTGCTTGTTTCAGGCTTTGGGAGCGGGGCATCTCTGCTAACCACATTGACGGCGACCTTGGAAACGAATTCCGAGCAGAGTTCCGTGGCAGGCGTGGCGAGGCCCCTGCGCACGAGTGAGAGGGGGAGTCCAACGGCGGATGCGGCGAGGCCCCCGCGCGTTGTGATGCGGCTCGGATTCGGTGTCTTCACTCCGTTTAGGTGGTGGGCTAGATGCAGCGGCGCTGCGGCGGTGGGCCCTGCATGGCGGTGGTCTTCTTGGTGCGGTGGCGTCTGCTTCCTTTATGTCCTCTTTCAGCGTTTGGGATCACGCCGAATGTTCGACGACTACAAGTGTGCGGTTGATGGGTGGGAGCTGCAGTGTTTCGCCTTCATTGCCGGCATCGTGTATAGAGTTGCGGCCGTGTTGATGTCCCAATCCAACCGGCGGGTGTTTTTCGTTGTTTGGTTTTTCTCGTTTTCCTGTATGTAGCCTTCAGGGCTATTTACTTGTATTTTACTCCTTCTATAATTAATGAAATTGGCACTATCTTGTGCCGATTCGTTTCAAAAAAAAGATATGTGCATATGCTTTTTTAATTACTGATAATGCATCATGCATGTGTCAATATGTACGTGGCCGCAGATGGGTGTGCCTCCTTTGTTGAATGGGATGGGAGGAAGCCGCCATTGGAGTGCGGAGAACAATGCAGCATGTCAGACAGCACCGTCGTCGCCGTCGCCGTCGCCGAAGAAGCCTCGGCTCGAGTCGCGCTCATCCACTATCGTCCCTTCTTTCAAGGTATCTTGAGTAGATGTATGCAGCTCACTGATGCTGTAGCTTTGGTTGTTACAACTTCCCAAAAAATGTCTTGTTTTGTCACTTCGATCAGCAGTTGACAGCCGCAATATTCCCTCTCTCATGGCTTCCTTTCCTTCGCTTAGGTAAGGAAAGAGAAACTAGGGGATCGCATCGCTGCTCTTCAGCAACTGGTCTCGCCCTTTGGCAAGGTAACGCTTAACGGCTTAAGCTCCCAACAGACACAGTTTATTTTTTATTTATTTAGCGCATAAAAAGGTGTACAACCGTTCAATTCAGACAAGGAATAATGTCGCTTCCATCACTGATTCTAAACTTATACTTCATTGATTAGCACTTCAAATTTGCCATTTCATCTATCCTATTACATGGTTCTAAGTATATCCTGTTACATGGTTCTAAGGAGTAGTTTGCTTGTCTGTATGGTAGAACGCGGTAGTGGTGCTCTTATCTTTTTCTTATCTTTTTCTGTTGATTTCTATCTTTGCTATGCTGACAGAGTTCGTTATGTGATTAATGGAAGCGGGCAATGCCCTTATCGATAAAAAAATAAAAAAAATTGCCGCTGAATACCTCGTGATACTCAAAGAATACAGTGAAAAATTCTGGATGCTGCCAGCAACAGTGTTTACTGATCGCGCATTAATCTCTTGGCCTGTGTAGACCTAAGGCTGCTCAGCCGTTCATTTTCTAAGCTATACATGCATTCAGAAATAAAACAGAGTACTACAGGGATCATTTGTCAACAAGCTTAATTACAGATGTTCCATATATACCACAATGAAACTTTATAAGCATAACAATGCATGCTTCGTTCGTACAAAAGATAGAAACATTTCTCTTGAACAAGGGATTGACAGTTCATGAGATGGTCAATTTTGCACCAATATCTCAGTTGAAAGAATTATTTCGTGTAAGATTAATTCGTACATGTAATATGTGCAGACTGATACCGCGTCAGTGCTCATGGAGGCCATTGGGTATATCAAATTTCTTCAAGACCAGGTCGAGGTATTGAACTATGAACCATCTAAGCTGGCACACTGGGATGATATAGTTTTTCGCTGCAAACTGAAAACTGATAAACATGTTATTCAAAAACAGATTATTTCACTTACTAATCTTTGCTAAGATTTCAGTCTGACAACAGTTTAACTACCGCTGCAGACTTTAAGTGGCCCCTACTTGAGGTCATCCAGAAATAAGAAACCCAGGACGACACAGCGGGTACTATATATAAAAAATCTACATTCGTTTATTTTCTTGGCATGAAGTTTGTTAAATTGATGTCATATGCTTGGTTTGCCATTTTAAATAGGGATCTTCAAATGCGAATGGTGGGGAGGAGGAAACAAGACTTGATCTGCGCAGCAGGGGACTCTGCCTGGTGCCTCTCTCGTGCACGTCATACGTGACCAACGAGAATGGAGTTTGGGCTCCACCCAATTTTAGTGGAAACTAATTGAATGTAACCTTGAGACCAAGTATAACAGTGTACTCAAAACTAATCGATGGTTCAATGGAGTTCGTCAGGCAAAAAATGTCACCTGTTTTTGTGCTATTCATTTACAGACATTTCATTTTGCTCAATCACATGTCATAACACTTGTGTCATCCATAATAACAACCCAAAAAAGGAGGATATTACACAGAGGGTACCAAATCTACGCAGCATGTGGATTAACATTAGGTGTTCAAATCAGATGTCAACAAACATCACAGAAACATGGATACTCCATGATATACAGTCGATAAGCCAACAGTACAGGAAAATTAGTTGCATCATCCACTACATGCCCGCTGTTGTGTTATGCACAGCACTACAGTTCTAGGCTGCTAACAAAAAGCTGTAGCCTGAGCCACCAAATAATTTGCTATACATTTACGCACATATCTCATCACGATGTAGATCCTTTGCTGCTTGTAGTCATGAATGATTCACCACAACCACACTCCCCTTTGGAATTCGGATTTATGAACACAAACTCGGACCTACAACAAGAGCATTTGTTACCAACTGATAAGGAGTAAATGGACGGGGAAAAAAAAGGAAACGTTCTGCAGGAACCATACTTTAGTGGATCATCAACATAGTCCATCTTAGTGCCGATAACATGCATCAAGGCTTTAGGGTCAATTAGAACTTTAACTCCTTTCTCTTCAACAAGCTCATCAAACTTCCCTTTCTCATCTGCATGCAGAATATGGTTCTTCAGCAATTGCAGAAAGTAGAAACCACAAGAAAACATTGAATACTAAAAAAATGCAGCAATTACAATTTTTAGTGCACATAATGCTTGTTCATGCTCCCTCCAGGTCCATAAAAAATGTCGTTCTAGTAGTTTCACTTCTGGACTCTAAAGCAAGTTGTTTTAGGCTTTGGGGATGGATTTGGACTCAAATACCCCTGCATGGTCTTTACTCCAGCGCGGGTATTGATTTGTTTGCAGTGCACGCATGTTACCTGAGGCGCCGTGGCGTCATTTAATCCAGTGCAAGCCTCACATACTCACGCAGGTCTCCTGCTCGCCTGCTTTCGCTGCAGGACTGCTGCCTCTGTTTGCTTGCTCACTACCGTCGCTTGGTCACTTCCCTTCACGGCTTATGCTTTCGGTGGTGATAAGTTCAGATCAATGTCAGCAATGTGCTCTAGCTAAATGTTCAAACCCATGGTTGAATGCGTGGCTAGGTGTCTACTCACGGCAGCAGCCTACAGGGCAACAACGTATAAATATAAAATGGAAAGCAAAAAACTTGGCTCGCATGAATTAACTGCGTAAAACTTGGCACCGGTGAAATAAATGAACACCCAGCGCTCTTCTGCGTGACGCGGGTGAAAAAACCCAGCCTTTCTTTTTTGTAATGAGCTTCTTCATGCCGTGAGCGGAAAAAAAAGTGCTAGGAGTCAAACCCAGCCCAGAAAGCATTGAGACGAGCGCATTTAACAACCTGACTGCGAATATTTACTGCCCCGAACCACACGCAAAAGCATTTAGTAGTATGGGTAAAACGGGAAATTACATCCTAATTAATCTCTCCTTGGTATGTGAGATCATGTAAAAAATGACTTTCTTATCAAAACCGAAGGGAGTAATTTATACAGCACATGTTGAGAACCCGTGACCGATTCATGTCATATTGGCTGCACGGCATCAGCTTGAACCAATACTTAGTCTAATCCATGACTTTTTAAAAATGAGCAAGGCTTGTTGTAACACTAATTAAAAGAAGAGCATATGATGGACAGAGTGAATGATCCACCCAATCGGATAGTGGGAGCATAATTAAGCAAGGCGCACCTCTATCTACTATTAATCCGTGAAATCAGTCGAGCAAGGGGCTATATGTGCCATTGATTAGTCGTGAAAGGAGCTATATGTACCATTGATAGTGATTATCAGGTGTACTGAAAACATGCAGTGAATCGTGTTTTTTGATGTTTCAGGTGCTGGTTGCCACATGCAACAACTTCATGAAATTTAAGTTACCCTCGTTTGCTCTACAAATTCTTTGAACATATATGTTTAAATATACTCTCAAGAGTAACCAATAGGCATGCTATTTTTTGAGACTAACTTCAATATCTTTGGCTAAAAGATGAGAGTAATGGCCGAATTCCTATGAAAAATAGCATCCCCATGCTCTCTTTCTTTTAAGAAAAACATAAGAAAAGAGTGAAAGTAGGCACTCCAATTATGCCCTTGGCCTCTGATGTGGCTCAAGCTCTCCACAACAACTTGCCATGATATATTCTGTAGCAACACTATTGTTCGGTACTTCAGTTTCTGAGCACATTCTTTCCCGTTTTTTAATGGTTTCCATTATGTTTTTTTTTTGGCGGGCAATTATGTTATTCTTTTGTTGGCTGCTTCATATTTTACATCTTATATCCTATATGGAAATTCTGCAGATTAAATGGTGCGTAGTGTCAGGTAGGACTTACTAGATATCAATTGCAAAACTCGAGCCACTGGTTTAGAATGCGTCATTTATTGAAAGTGGAGGCTCAGGTTGCAAGACATGATAGGCCATCACAGCGAGACAATGAACAAGTATAAATGGATGCAAGACATGATAGGCCATCATAGCGAGACGATGAACAAGTGCAGGTGGAGGCTAGCAAGCAAGGAAGAGGAGCAAAGCGTACCGGCGTAGTTGAGCGTGTAGGAGAGGCCGTTGCAGCCTCGCGCCTTTACGCCGAGGCGCAGGTAGGGCCGCTGCCTGAGGCTGAGGAGCTGGCGGATCCTGGACGCCGCGGCATCCGTCAGCGAGAGCGCCTGTCTGCGGAGGGCCCTGTCGGCTGCGGCCCTCAGCACGGACGACGACATGGCTAACTGGGCTGCTGCTTCCTCGCTAACCTCGCCTCTGCACAGCACAGAATCAACAAGAAGAAGACCGTCAATTTGTTTACGGGTCAATGGAATTGGTTTGAAATGGGTAATCAAATCGGGGTACCAATGGATTCCTTATGGAAATTGCTTGGCAAACCGATGGGGAGCTCACCCCCTTCGACTCGACCGATCGAGAGTAAAGGAGAAATTGAATCTCGACAAGCTGCTCACCTGCAGATTCGGATGGACGGACGATGGCTGCACGCGCGCTGCTGCTGCTGGGCGTCTTGTGTCGAGGGTGTCCTGCCGATTGGAGTGGGATCGGAGCGTTCCTCGCCGGTGCACGCCGCCGTGTCGTGTCCCTCTTCTCTCCCGACTCCGAGACGCTGGGAACCCCGGATTGGAGGCGTCTGGAAGGGAAGGAAGGGCGGAGGCGGAGAGAGATGACGAATTTCGCTTCCTTTCCTCCTCGACTCAACCGGCTCGTCGACCGGGCCTGCCATCTCGGCCCACCAGTGAAACAGAACCAGGCCCAACTACTGGAGTTCGTTTAGTTATTTTTCTTTATTTTTTCCTAAGAATAAAACTGGGCTAACGACTCTTCTGCATGTCCATACTCCGCGACACTGCCATCAATTTATTTCTTGTTCGCCCTCCAAGTATGCGGAAGTTCATAAAACGCCTGACTGCAGCAACGTCTTTTGAGTCCATAACATCTGGCATTCACTCGTTAAAGATTATACTGCTATAATGGTGTTCTTAAAATTGTTTACTCAACCCTGCTATAATAAGTAACGTATACTGCTGTATGGTAACGTCAATCTGTGCTGGCTAGCTAACTCTACCTATATGTACGGAGGCGACGACTACTTCCACCCCAACGCATCTGTTTGCTGCTGCTGGTAGCCTGCTACTACTACAAGTCAATTCAATCCCAAGGATCCAATATGAGGGATAGCATTGCAATGGCCCTGTTCATGTCCGTCGCTATTATTTTTGGATCACTAGCACTGCATGTACATTGTAAGTATAGATGATGATCATCCTATCTTGTGACTGATTCATGCGAAATATACTTGTGAGCATTATTGATGAACAAAAAATACATATTGCAGGCCGTCGTCAACTAGGGGACACTAGAAGTTCTGTCGCTGCAACCATGAACTACACATCATTAGATCAGAGAAAGATCAGCTTGATTTTTTGTGCCAGGTCGTTGTGCAATTACTTCGACCCTGAATTCAGTTCATGTTACTGTTGCCCGAGCGTGGGCCGTAGAGAGTATTGCCATAGAACTATGGATGACTGCAGGGCGAATTGTGACGCTTGCAAACCAAAATGCTTGAAGTAGTCTCTTTATCTTTGGTGCTCACCGGATGCAGCAACGAACGGTATTTACCCTCGAAGTATGGCTACAATACATCACATACTGTTTGTCAAAGTGACTCATATCGTTCTTTCGATAAACGTTGACGCATTAAATTCGATTGCTAGAACAGAAAACTGAAACCAAAGAGAAACATATAAACTTAGCCGCAAGACCATAACCCAGAAAGACTGTCAACTTCCTCGGAAGGAGAGGCAATTGCAGCTCTTCAAGTACAGCAACATACTTTCATTTTATTGATCCAACCTCAGTCTCTACAAAACAAACTAATTAACCTGCCTGTCTGCCCTTTGCCATCCAGAAATTAAGCACGGCAGATTTTTCTAGTAGTAACTAGTTACAGGGAAGGAAACTGCAACAACTCAATCAATAATGGCTGGCTGAATAATGGCATATTGAGTCTTTAGGAGCAGAGATGAGCTGCTGTTACTAGCTACAACAGCAATCAGTTCTTTAGGTCCCAAGCAGCCGGCCCTTGGCGTGCATCTGCTTGTACATCCACTGCCAGTTCTCTGGTCGCACCTCCCCGCCAAAAGCCCTGATCACCAACCTGCCGCCGCACCCACCTTGCAGCGCTCCAGTGGAAGCCCCTTCACCAGCCCATACAAGAACCTGCTCGCGAACAGGTCGCCTGCTCTGGTCGCATCCACTGAGACTCTTCCCGATGGCCGACGCATGAACAATCTGCATCCAACTATCTATCATTGCTGTTACTTACAGGCTTATAGTCGATGCTAGGCAATTATCAGTTGGAAGGAACAACTTGTCTCACACTAAACTCAATATGTTTTTCTTCGTTTCTTGTATTACTATTGTTGACTCCAAATTTGTAACGTGTATGCGATTTTATTGACACAAGTAGAACATATTCTTCGCAAGATAACTTCCAAACTCTCCGATGGGAACATTGTTTGAGTTAACACTTCTCATATTTGACATGAATGTAAAATATCACCTGATTGTCGTGCTTTGCCATACATCCTTTTGAAGCAAGGGTCACTACATCCCACTAGCAGCACTTCACCTGCAAATACATGCAACAGAGGCGGTATGGTAATTAAAGTGTAAAGTGTTGGCATTTGAAGGAGGATAGAGCATTTGTTTTGCTAGTTGAATTTCCCGTCCTTTTGTTTCTTTCCTAATTACATAGGAGTGTGATGGCAGAGAGAATTACCAATAAGTTCTCTAGCTTCATCCTCATTGCCAAAACAAAGGTCAATGTTTCCTGTCTCCAAAAGGTCAATGAGTTTCGATCTATAGTCCCGAAACATTTGAATGTGGACAACCAAATTAAAGCCAAACAGTTTTTACAAAGTTGACCTCAAGTGAGCAATCAATTTATTAAAGCTGCATTCAAACCTCAAAACTGGCCAGATCTAATGACACTGAAAGGCCTTCTTGTTTAGCAATCCTAATAGCTTCAATAGTTTGTTCCGTATTTTGTTTTACATATCTCAAAACAAGCTAATGCATCGAATCAAGAGTGAAAAAAATTCAATCTTATTATAGACATGTCAGAAAGTTTCATTTCTTACTATAATATATATGCAGAAACGAACGAACATGAACAGAATAAAAAGCCAATTTGAACTCATTGGCCTGTTGCATGGACAGATGATCTCATCAACCGTACGAATGTTATAGATAAGTAATGTACGTAACATTAAGACTGCATCAAAAGGGGGATACCTGGAGCTTGGCTGCAGTTGACAGGCATGGCTCCGCATGGTGCGATTACCACTTGAGTCGACCCAAGCATGCACACTATAATAGGCATGCTTTTCAACCTTATTCACTATGCAGTAAAATAAGGGCAAAAAGATAAATTCTAGCTTCAGATTTTAGACTACTTCTGCGGTGTGCCCTTTTTTTGCCCACGATCTTGTGAGATCTACACCGCTAAATATTTTTGACAAACAAAACACCCTGGTTGTCATCTTGACATGCTCCAATTATTCCAGTAGATATCCCAAAACCTGCAGAGAGCCCACGGACTATGTTGGCAACACTACCCCAAATTCTTTCGAAGTTTCTGTCGTGGAAAAAAAAAACTAACCAAGCCACAGTTGCTTACTCTACAATGCAATATGCAAGTAATAGATTTGGAATTCAGGACACAAACATTAAGTCATGTCGAGAGCACTGGCTAAGTACACAACAATATGTACATACTGGCATAAGCTTTAAACAGTTCACACACTCTAGTTTTAGTACATGTATAAAGAGAGAGAGAGAGAGAGAATACGCAGTTGAGGCTAAATGACCAGATGCAATTTATGCGCAGGTACATAAGTTGAAAATGTCATTCTGCATAATTTGCAAATACAAACAGCTATAAACAGATTCTCCATCTAGTCTTTCATAACATTTGAATACATGCAAGTAAACATAACTAGCTAAGTACATTAAAGTTCAGGGCAATAAACTGGATACTACCGTGACAAGCTAGGAACACTGGCAAGGTAATGCACAAGCGAACAAGGGCACTCCTAAAGTCAGACAAAATATGAAATATATACTGTTAATAGTTGTTTTTTTAGACAACTCAGTCTCCAAAATACAACGATAACCATGCCAACTTCTATTAAAATAAATTTGCAAAACCAAACAAATTAAAATATTACCAAAGTATTCTTCAAGGAAAGTATTTGCATATCATTGACATGTTCCCAAACTAAATACTTTAAAAGTTACTGGTAATCAAACTGCAGGAAGCATAACAAAGAATGCAAACTTAACTCATACAAATCATCAGACTCGTAGGATCCAGGATAAATCACATTCCAAAGGATACCTATACCAAGAACAGAATGACCATTTAAGAGGCTAAGATAGCTGTGAACAATTATATCTCCACCATAATATGCAACAAATCCTAAAAACAAATGTTACCCGATTTCCAGACACTTGGAACAAACCAGAGGCTACATCTGATTGACAGACATAAGGATAGCTGGATATCTACCAACAGATAGTAAGCCTAAAACTGTTACAAAACATCCAACAAAAGAACAGTGCCTCGTGACTGAACTACATTGCACAATTTGTCCTTAAAAATTTTTTTTGACCATACTCGCAGATGCAAATCTGCTACAAGATCAGCTACACCCACAAATGCCCATATTGCAGATTTCACATAGTGGACCAGTCCCCAAATCAGACACATGGCATCGTACAAGGCAAAATAATATCATATTGATAGTGATAGACACCCAAAAAAAATCCATTCCTCAAAAAAAAAAATGAAGGAGGTTGTTATTTTCATTCAAGAACATATAGCATCAGATGTCAAGGAACCAGTTCTTTGCAGACTTTGCATTTCAACCATGTGAAGCAGCTTGCAAATGTGTGATCATAGATCAGAGTTCAGATATTACATATTGGTTCAGAATTCGGGTGAGCACTCAGCATAAAAGACTGGAACAAGAATTGGAGAAAAAGAAATTATGCATCATAGATCAGGTAATCTATTTCCAGGCCATATATTAACGCACTTCAACTTGTAGCATATTACAAAACTAAGGTGAGCATAATTTCATAGGTGAACACTTACAAAACTAAGGACAGTAAGAGAGAAATGTTGATATATGACATCATACAGACTCCTGACATGCATTTATCTTTATGCTAACACAGTTCTGTAGGGGCTGAATCAAAATGAATATGTAGGTTAGCATATGCTTACACAGTTCATAACGGACGGATATTTATCAGGCTAAGAGACTATGTGAAGGTACAATATCTTGCTGCGCCAAATTATGGAGATAAATATTATCAAATTGTCAAAACTCTCTTATACCATAAAAGTAAAAAAAAAAAGAAGCAAACATCACATCGTATAGTGTCTTCACTTTAACCATGTAAATACTCTGCAAACCAGAGAAAACAAATCCCGCTAGTAGTACATGATTCTTTAGGGCAAGAAAGCAGCTTGTTCTATAAAGAAAAAGCAATGCGCAACTCACTAGAAGCACATTATTCTTCAACTTCCTTTTTGATTTCTTCCATGAGTTCATCCTTGTAATCCTCAAACGTGCCATCATACCTGTTCACCGTGCCACCCTCCACAACCCATATCTCGCTCCTCTGCTCATCTTCACAAACACGAGATATCAATCGCGAGTCATGGCTGACTAAGACAACACCTCCAGTGAATTCATCCAGCGCATCTGCTAATGCATCAATACTCTGCATGTCCAAGTGATTTGTTGGCTCATCAAGCAGAAGAATATGAGGGTGTGACATTGATATTGAAGTGAATACAACACGAGCCTTCTGACCACCAGACAATTTAACAATTGGTGTGAGATGGTTGTGTCCTGGCAAACCGAACTTCCCAAGCTTCGCCCGGACAGCCTCTGCCTTGCTCATTCCCTCTTGGTCAGGGTGGAGGCGAAGCAAATATTGAACAGCATTCTCCTCCATTGTCAACAAGTCAACAAAATGCTGTGAGTACCGCCCAATCCTTAACTTCTGGCTCCTCCTCACCTCGCCTTCAGTTGGTGTAAGATCACCAGCAAGTAAATTAAGCAGGGTAGATTTCCCTGCCCCATTGGGCCCAACAATGGCCACACGAGTTCCCATATCAATGCCAACATCAACTCCAGACAGCTTGAAGTCTGGTCGATTAGGGTAGCTGAATCCGACTTCTATAAGCTGAAGCAAAGGTGGTGTAAGCTCCGTAGGCTCTGGAAAATGGAACTCAACACTGTAGTCACGCCACTTCTGTGGCACGACCACCTGTTTCTGGTCATCGTCATCATCTGCCGTATTCTTCCCTTTTCCCTTGCTCTTGGCAGCCTCTTTAGCAGCCTTCGAGAGCGCATGGCCTTTAACCTTATCCTGAGCAGCCTTGCTACCGGTCTTCCTGGCTGCTCTCATCTGCTTCTCATATACCTCAAACTTGCGGTTCATCTCTTTTCTCTTCTGTTCATACCCACTCTCAAAATCATCAAAATTGCCACGGTAGACATGCAGACTCTTATCATGCAAGTGTATGATCTCATTGCACACTGTATTCAAGAAATCCCTGTCATGGGACACCACAATCAATGTCTTCTTCCACTGCGAGCACAAGTATTCCTCCAGCCACAGCACAGCTCGCAGGTCCAGATGGTTAGTTGGTTCATCAAGGAGCAGCAGTGTTGGCTGCATGAAAAGAGCGCGAGCAAGTGAGATGCGCATCCTCCAGCCACCACTAAATGACTTTGTCGATCTCGCCTGCATAGCTTGATCGAACCCCAGACCGGCAAGGATCTTGGATGCACGGGCCCTGGCAGCATCGGAGTCCCGGAGATTGAGCTTCTCATACACCTCGGCAAGCCTCTCATTGTCATCAGGATTATTAGAGGCCTCCAGCTCCGCCTGCTCCGCGCGCAGAGCTGTGAGCTCCTCATCAGCCGCAACCACGGCCTCTAGGGCCGACCTGTCGTCGCCAATAATCTCCTGCTCCACGAGCAGGACATCGATGTTGCGGGGCACGGGAACCTGACGCCAGGCCAGGAGCTTGAGGAGGGTGGACTTGCCCATGCCGTTGGGGCCGACGAGGCCGTACCTGCGGCCGTGCGAGATCCGGAGCGAGGCGCTCTTGAGCAGCTCCTTGCCGCGCGCGGAGACGGAGAAGTTTTCGAGCACGATGTCCTTGACGTTGTCATCGACGGCGCCGTCCCCGTCGGCGCCGCCGGCCGCGGATCCGGGGACGCGCGAGCCGATGACGACGGAGAAGGCGTCGCGGTCGTCGCGGAGCGCCTCCTGCCTGGCGGCCTCGGCGGCTGCTGCGGCCATGGCCTCGCGCTTGTCCTTCTTCTTGGCGTCCTTCTGCGACGGCCCGGCGACAGCGTTGAGGTCGACGGCGGCGGCGGCGCGGGCAGACTTTGGCTTGGCCGCGGCGGCGGCAGCGAGGTCGGCCTCGTCCTCCTCGTCGTCGGAGGGGGGCAGGTCGACGTCGGCCAGGTAGGAGGAGGCCGGCGCCCTGGAGGGCTTGCCCTTGGGCTTGGAGGAGGGCGCGGCGGCCTTGGAGGACTTGCCCTTGGCCGCCGGCGCGTCCATGGAGGCGAGCATGGCGGAGACCGACATCGGCTTGTCCTTCTTGCCGCCGACGGTGGCGCCGGCGGAGGAGGAAGAGTCTTTGCGTCCCATCGGTGAGGTGGCGGCGGCGACGACGGCGGAGTGTCAGCACAGCTACAGAGTCAGAGACGCTGAGGCGGAGATACAAGGACGGCTTATGATGTTCTTTCTTCAATTCAATTGCTGGGGTTGGGTTGGGTTGGGTTGGGGAATTTGGGGCCGGAGGCCGGAGCGGAGAGAGATGATGACGAGATTCGCTTTCCTCGACTCGACCGGCTCCCTGACCGGGCCCTTTTTTCAGCCCAAAAGTGAAACAGAACCAGGCCCAGCCAAGGGATTATTTTTATCTTAAAAAAATGGAGTGCAAACCGCTTCCTCTCTCTGCGGTCTGCCCGTCAGTACTCCACGATACCACCACGGCACCAGTTTTGTTCACCCTACTGTGCTGTGCATCTCATCTCATACTGCCGTAGTAACTCAGATAAATCTTGCTACGTATGAAAAATTGGTTGACGCATGAAATGCTGTTTCTGATTGCTTAAACGGAAAATTGAAACCAAACGAGTAACAAAAGATATGCTTAGCTGCAAGTCCATAACCCAGAAAGACAGTCAATCAGGATTCATCGGGAGAGGGCAATTGCACCACTCCAGTACAGCAACATACTTCCATTTGACGGATTCAATCTTAGCATCTACAAATCAACTAATCTGCCTGCCCTTTGCCTGCCAGAAATTAAGCACGGCAAACTTGTATTCCAGTAACAGAGAAGGCAATGGCAACAATCAACAATCGCAGGCTGAATAATGGCCTGTTTTTGTGTCTTTAAGAGCAGAGAGATACAGCTCGAGCTGCTGTTACTAGCTACAGCATACAGCAGCATCAGTTCTTCAGGTCTGGAAGCAGCAGGCCCTTGGCGTGCATCTGCTTGTACATCCACTGCCAGTTCTCTGGTCGCACCTCCCCGCCAAGAGCCCTGACCACCGATCCGCCACTGCACGTACCGACCTTGCAGCACTCCTCTAGCGGCAGCCCCTTAACCAGCCCGTACAAGAACCCACTCGCGAATAGGTCGCCTGCCCCGGTCGCGTCCACTGCGCTGCTCTCCCCGATGGCCGGCACATGAACAATCTGCATCCACCCATCCATCATTGCTGTTACTTACAGGCAATAGTCGACACTACTCAATTAACAGTTGGAAAGAACAATTCGTTTCACACTAAACTCTATATGTTCTTCATGTATTACAATTGTTGAATCCAAACTTGTAATGTATATGCGAGTTTATTGACAGAA
The DNA here is from genome assembly GCA_012490785.1 of Eragrostis nindensis. Lineage (NCBI taxonomy): Eukaryota > Viridiplantae > Streptophyta > Magnoliopsida > Poales > Poaceae > Eragrostis > Eragrostis nindensis. The sequence continues at coordinate 349,664 of JAAXCT010000069.1, read as the reverse complement.
ATAGAACAAATTCTTCACAAGATAACTTTCGAACTCTAGGTTGGTAACAATGTCTGACTGAAAACTTTTTATCTTTAACATGAATATGAATATCACCTGCTGGCCGTGCTTTGCCATGCATCCCTTTGAAGCAAGGGTCACTACGGCCCACTTGCAGTACTTGCCCAAGAATGCGAGTGCATCTTCTGGATCATATTCCAGGCTCCCCCTGCAAATACATGCAGCAGATGAACATGGGCGCAATATTGGCGTACAGAAATAAAGAAGGGTAACCGTATGGTAATTAAAGGGCAAGGCTGTTTGCATTTGAAGGGGATATAGTATTTGTTTTGCTAGTTGAATATCTTTTGTTCCTTTCTTAATAATGTAAAACTATATAGAAGTGTGATGGCGGAGAGAATCACCCAATAAGTTCTCTAGCTTCATCCTCGTTGGCAAAGCAAAGGTCAATGTTTCCTGTCTCCAAAAGGTCAATGAGTTTCGACCTATAGTCCCGAACCATCTGCAAGTGGACAACCAAACTAAAATCAAACAGTGTTTACAAAGTTAACTTCAAGTGAGGAATCAATTTATTAAAGCTGCATTCAGACCTCAAAACTGGCCAGATCTAATGACACTGAAAGGCCTTCTTGTTTAGCGATCCTAATAGCTTCAATAATCTGTTCCATATTTTGTTGTGCATATCTCACAACAAGCCACTGCATCAAATCAAGAGCGATAAAAATTCAGCCTTATTATAAACATGCTAGAAAGATTTTTTTTCTGACAATAATATATATGCTTAAACTAATATACACAGAAGAGAGCCAAAAAAGGCACCTTGGAGCCTTTGAAATCCTCATTTCTGAACTCATTGGCCTGTTACATGGTCAAATGATCTCATTAACATAAGAATAGATAAGGTAACATTTGTAACATTAAGAATGCATCAAACAAGGGGATACCTGGAGCTTGGCTGCAGTAGATAGGCATGGCCGCATTGTGCGATTACCGCTTGCATCGACCAAGCATGCACACTATAATAGGTATGCTTTCAGCCTTATTCACTATGCAGTAAAATAAGGGCAAAAAGATAAACTCTGGCTTCAGATGTTAGACTACCTGTGCAGTGTGCCCTTTTTTGGCCCTTAATCTTGTGAGATCTACACCGCTAAAGCTCATATTGTTGACAAACAAAATGCCCTGCTTGTCATCTCCACATGCTCCAATTATTCCAGTAGATACCCCAAAACCTGCTGAGAGCCCACGGATTGTGTTGGCAACACTACCACCAGCTATAGTGGTTATCGGGGTCAGATCATTGCGAGAAGGCAGAATGTGGGCATTCACTTCAGTAAGAATATGATTCAGCTCCTCAAGGGACACCTGTACATAAAAAAATTATCAAATGAAGTCCAGAACCTAGCCAATTTGGTTCAACAGTAGGTGTAAATCTTGATACTGCATAACGAATCAAGGCAAAAAATAATGTCATGCAAATAGGATCACAAAAGGAAAGAATCAAACAGACCATATGTGCCATTCACCAACCACCAAACGAAACCTAGAAGGATGTGAATGGGTGTCAACTAACATATCTTTTCACTTTTCTTGGACAGCTTTGACCCAAGATTCTGGAAGTTTACGTTGGGGAAAAACTGATAGCATGGACTTGTTCCTGCAGATCTATGCATGTGCTTTTGTTTTGTTTAAAAGCTAAAGCTAGTCCTCATCTTGAATTGTGGAAGCGCAAAGAGAAGGAAATTATTAGCATTTCAGCATGTTCTCCTACTCTCAGTTCCTGAACTTGGTAAAGAGAGGAAAGCCTCTAATTGACTGCATAGTCCAGTAGGTAAAGATCCCACGTAATTTTGAATTGAAAAGTTCGTCTGTTGAAAACATATTCTATAGTGTAAAACATACACGACCTATTCCTTGGACAAGGACAAAGCAGTCCCACGATGAAAAAGGTGTTAATCCATTGTTGGCTAAGTTTACTCAGTCATACAGATCTAGTACAAAACCTTATACCTTGTAAGATAAGTGATTAACGCACTTTTTGGAGTTCAAATAGTATGACAGTGACGCATACAATCGTGGCTTCTTTTGGTAAAAACTTTCAACAGCTCTGCAACCTAAACAATTGCTGATATTATCAATGGTCAATGGACCAGTCAGTTTGGGCAACGTAAGGCCATGCTAGTCCGGAAGTGTACAGTGCATGCCAAACATCAGGGTGGCCTTTTGTAGTGAAAGCAACGCCCAAATCTAATCAATATAGCTGCGGCTAACCGAAGGTTACACGTCAGATTTAGGAAATATCTATCTGAGCGACCCAGAAGTTTTTGCTTTGAACTACTCTGTTTTCTTGTAGGAAATGCTGGAGGAGTAGAACTGAACAGAACATGTCACAACTAATAAGGGCAAAGACACAAGTTGATATGAGAAGGGAAGTGAGTCATCAAAACGAACTAAGAAAATAGTTTCTAAGAAAAAGGAAAAATATTGAAAACCATTTCAAAAGCACGGAGTGCAGCACAAAGAAAATTCTCAGTGGAATTAGAGAAGTTACGTCTGTGCTCTGTACCTGGGCTTCAACGAAAGTAATTAAATGAAAAATACGGAGAGAAGTACCACGACATGAGTGTGTTACGATATTAAAGACAGGAGATCCAGGTATCACATGGCCAGCGAACGACAACGAACATGGCCGGGGTTTGGAACAAGAGAATCGCAAGGACGGGCCATTGCCGGATTGAACTGGGACCGCGATTACGGAATGAACGGATGAGTGAGCGCCGAAGAAGGCGAGTGGTGTGAATTACTAGTAATTCAAGTTTTTCTTTTATACTACTAGTAATTCATGTTTTTCTTTTATACTACTAGTAATTCATGTTTTTCTTTTATACTACTAGTAATTCATGGTTCTGATGTGTACGGACACCGGAGGAGTTCCCAAATTCGAACTGTGGAGTACCTGCTGCGAGCCGCCACGGTCGCCAGGGATGCGGTCGAGGAGGGACCAGTCGACGCGCGCGACGTGGTCGATGAGCGCCGACAGCTGCAGCCCCAGCACCGCAGGCGCCGCCTCCTTGCTGGCCCGGAGGGAGGAGGGAGGAGGGGGGAGAAGCTGCGGCTGCTCTGCCTCTGCGCCCATATGGTCCTCGGGTAATTGGGTTCGTTCGGCCCTCCCTCCCTCCGCGACTCCCCTCTCCTGGACCGGAGGAACGGGTCGTCGCCGACTCTGTGGTGGGAGCAGATGTGTTCCAAGGCCATGGGTCTCGCCGCCGCCATTTTATAGGGGAGGAGGAAGAAGAACTCCATCTTCTCCGGCAATCTTCATCAAGAGCCGTCGCACGAATCACGATGCCATCCTGCTCTACTAGCACGTGGATTACTGGCTGTCTTCTTACGTTAAGAACCCTTTTGTTTGCCAATTTTCCTAATGATTCACCTTTCTTGCGTTTTCGAATGCTTATTTTCACGATGTCATATTTTTTTTAATGCTACCATCAGAATTTACTTTTGAATCCTTAAAGTCATAGTGTGGAATTTTGATTAGAATTTTATGTGTATTTAAAGGGATAAAAAATACATTTGTATGAAATTATTCATGATTACATATTAGTCTCACTACTCAGAATTATAGATGGATTCATAAACTTCATAATCAAAGTAAGCGTAATGGTCAAATTTCTGCTATACGCGTCAGGTAAAACTATCATATGTAAAACAAGCAGTGAAAAATATTTTTTTTGCATCTCTTGTAAAGTTTTTTTTTTGTCTCTCATCAATGTAGTTAGAGTTGTTTGGGTGATCATGTACTTAGGAGATGTAATATGCTTCAATATTAATAAAATTCTTTTTTCGGGAAAAAAAAAGCGCTTGCCACTTTCTAAGAGGTCAATTACTATTCACATGCATTTAGGAAAGTAGCACGATAACATTGGGACCGAGAATATAAACAAATAATTGGGGTGAGGTTGGTAAGTTGCCATGGAAGGTGAAAAAAAATTTACTTGCGCATCTTGCGTCTCAGAGAAAGGGGGGGGGGGGGGGGGGGGGGGGGGGGGGGGGTCCTAACCAAACTTCCTCACATTCGCTCTTCTTGTATGCGCTCTAGTGCACTTTTGCAGAAACATAGAAGCATTGTGTGGTATATTAATAATGGAAGATAATTCACCACACAACATTAGAGTATTCCAATGATTGATGCTTCTTTAGACCGGCTAGTGGCAGATAATCAGTTTGTCGAAGAAAAGGTTTCTTCTTGTCATCCTGTACTTTCTAATCGGTGGCTCGGGTCGTGCAATTCCGCAGCAATTGAAGCATCGCAAAAATCAATGCAGAAAAGCACAAGAGAACAAAAATCAGCCGATGGAAAATGACAAGAGAAATTCAACGTGTTTAAAATGTTGACTAGGACAGGGTGAACTTTCCCCGCGACTGTCTCAGTGGTTCGTGAGAATTCAGTGGAAGTAACCAAAAGCATCAGCGTGCGTCGATTTGGACGGAGCCATTTGCTGCACGGTTGGGGCCATTGACTGAAGAATCATCAGCTGATTCATTTCTGGGAAATTGCTCGGCAGCTTCCGGGTTACGGAGAGGCATGATCGTATTATGCTGTTGGTCTGGACGATACAACAACCAATGGCCATCAAATAGGACGAAACCATCACAGTCGCATGGTTCTGTTTCTGAATTTTGTATAAGAACGGGCGAGTAACTTTTACTCGGTTACTCATCTCAAACGGCGCTCGGTGTCGGTGAAGAACGGGTTAGTCAGTTCGCAACGCAGAAGTTTGATCCGATGCATTTTCAGTTTTGCAAAGCACAAAAAGGCGGCACTAATGCAATGCCCTCAGATCAAACGGCTGGCTAATCACTGCTGCTGTGCGTGTGTTCCAATGTGCGTGTGTTCCAAAAGAGGCAAAGTTATGTGAGTGATTACAGTACTGTACCATCGCAACAAAGGTGCGAATAGGATTCCGATGGAGGCCATGGGATCCAACCCGGCCAATGGCGGGACGACAGCGAGCCACCCTAGCACATGGGCATGCACTGGACGGTGACAACCTACATGGATTGATAGATACTCTGCGTGGTCCATTCGAATACTAGTGTACGAGTGTTGTTCCCGAGTATAGTACTTCTAAAAAATAGAATATCGTTTTAGCTCTAAACAAAGAAATTAAGAAGAGGTAAAAAAAATAGTGCATAATAAACGAGGAGAAGAGTGATATTAGATGTATAGAAAGATGTGTTGAGATGTAAAAATGACAATTAATTTGATAAATTGTTGAAATGACAAATATTTTAAAACAGATGCAGTATACTGTAGGTCATCAGCTGACTCGAATTACCCGTGTCTGATGTGGCAAACGGCATTTTGATGTGACTCTTTGTCGCGCATCGTGGAGGAAAAGGGGCCGGTCACCTGACGCAACACGACGAGCGGCGGATATTAGCTCTACGTCGTAGCTGCAGAGTGCAGGCACGTTGCACGGGCACAAGTTGGGCGTAGGAGAGAAAGAGAGTGGATTTTTCTATGCTGGGAGACGGCCGTGAGAAAAGCGCACGCCGAAACCTGGCCGGCCGGCTGGACGGCGGGCGGGCCTCCACCGGCCGAAAGTGACAAGCCGACGATCCCAGAGCAGGATACTCCATGTCCCACGCGTGAATGATTAGGAGTAGTTGATTATACATTTCGCCAATTTGCTCGCTCCAAGACAAGGCTTGCGTTCCGGCCACTGTAGTGTTCTTGCCGAGAAGAAAGCACGGGCGTTCATTTGGTTTCATCGACGGCCACGATTCGTACTCCATCAGTCCACTGTCTGTGATCGTGAGTCGTGACGCGAGGCGGCGGTCGCCGGTGGGTGGCGCGGCTGACGCCCATCGCGCCCGCCCTCGCCGGCGACGCTCGGCTCGAGTGGGCTGCCGACCGTCTGCCAGGCCCAGCAGAAGAGGATTTCTGTTCGCCGCAGCCCATTTTCGAAACGGCCTGTCCGCCTGTATAGTGTTTCTCGAGGTGGAGGCCGGTAATGTATGTGTGGGCTCGGATGGCTTTGCTTGCAGTTGAGTTCCAGGCCTCGCGAATTGACGGCCAATGCATGAATCATCATTCATCAGTTTGTTCCATTGATCTTAAAAAAAAAATCAGTTTGTTCCATGATCATGAGAATTTTTTTTTGTGGCGTAACATAACCTCGCTCAAACTGCCACAAGCAATCAATTATGTAGTATATGAAATGTGTGCCCTCAATGTCACCAACATTTTAGTTTTGACATGTATTGATCTAACATGGTCAGTAATTAACCTGATACAGACAGATCCAAAGGGAACAAAAATCTGAAATCCAATATTATTTAGAATAAAAGAAGACGCTCGGTAAAAGAATCGGCAATTATCTTGCCACAGTCTCGACTGCAGATAGTCATTTCATATCCATGATTTGGACAACATCATCTAACCATAAATTGGCACATAGAGTTATGTCAACTTTGCATAAAAGAATCTGGTTAGTTGGAGTGGACCCGTCATGAATGAGACAACACTAACTAGCAATGAGATATTTCTTTCGAAGCGCTTGAACAAATAGTATCTTTTTTTCCCCGACGAACCCTTAAAACTTCGCTGATCTGTGTATTATAAGTGGAGATTATTAGCTACAGCGTGAGAAGTTTTAGGCGAAGAAAATCGCCAAAAAAAGAAGTTTTAGGCGAAGAAAATCGCCAAAAAAAAGAAGTTTTAGGCGAAGAAAACAAAGGTATGCCTGCTCAGAGACCGAGCATCCACGACGAAACACTGAGATTCAAGGCATATGCCAACACACCCCGCGTGCTGGATCTGTCAGCTCCTTGCACGAGCCAAGCAGCAAGTAAACGGGACCGACTACCACCAAGCCGAAGAAGAGAGCCGCGCCGAGTCGTCTCCTCCTCCATCCCCAACCTCCCGTCCCCTCCCTCCCCTCACCTCCACCCCCAGGCCAGGCTAGGGTTCCTGCGCACCACCCCACCCCACTCCACCCCACCACGATGGACGGCGCAGACTCCGGCGCCGGCGGCGGGTCGGCCGCTGCGACGGCGGCCAAGTGGCGGAGCGACGCGTCGCGGGCGTTCCAGTACTACCTGGACCGCTCCACCCCGCACTCGACGGGGCGGTGGCTCGGCACGCTCGCCGTGGCCGCCATCTACGCGCTGCGGGTCTACCTGGTGCAGGGCTTCTACATCGTCACCTACGGCCTCGGGATCTACCTCCTCAACCTGCTCATCGGCTTCCTCTCCCCCATGGTCGACCCCGAGCTCGACCCCTCCGCCGCCGCCGACGGCCCGGCGCTGCCCACCCGCGGCTCCGACGAGTTCAAGCCCTTCATCAGGCGCCTCCCCGAGTTCAAGTTCTGGTCAGATCCCGCCTCCTCTCTACCAGATCTGCCTCTGGTCCTCGTCAGATCCATGTGCTTGCTGCATCTGCTCGTGCGATCTGCTCCCCTAACTGTATGTGTTTGCCCGCTGGAATGGGTTGATGATCGGATCAGCCTGGATTTAGATAACTTACTAAGCTTGTTCACATCGTAGCCAACTAGCCACACAGCTAATCGTAATCAAGCAGGCCTTTCTGCACAGCACAAGTTTATCTTGCTTAGCAATTGCTGATCTTCTACCCACCTAATAAATAAGGGACATCCTTTTCACATAGGCCATCCAGCTATGGTATACTGATACTCCTGGTTCTCTGATGAGAGTTTAGTAGCAGCACAGCAAAACTGCATGCATGCACTCTGTTTCACACCGTGGTTCAAGCTGAGCCCTCCCGTTAGTCGTAAAGCAGCCTTGGGCTCCATGAATCAGTGAGAAGGAAACCAAAACGATTTGGAGTTCGCCGCCATCACATTGGGCCTTGTATCTGGTAGATGAAAAATAAAGATCACATCGTCTTACCATGACCGCTTTACGAGAAAGAAAAGGTTGGCAAGATCACAAACCTGTAGTGTATAATTTTGGTGTTAGGGGGTTGGAAACTTGGCATCCTACTCTACTACCCTAGTCTAGTACCCTGTGCAGAGCCAATATCATGTTTAATTACGGTGGACGGCACTCTTGAAAGACACCACATAATTGCAAATCATGCTGCTATTAAATTAGTTTCACAATCCTTGAATGTTGCTGCACTCTGATTTAAGGAATCTGGCATTTGTTTTGCATCTTCACTGTGGCCTGTTGTAGCAACCTTTTTTTGTCATGTTAATGTGTGATGTACATGACTTTGTTTGTTCCTCAGCTTAATTGAGGCCACAATAGGCACAAACATGTCCAATCATTTTACTGGAAAGTAGAAATGGCAACTGTACTTGATCTCAGATGATATTTGGTCATTGTTTCCCATCCCGCATTTTTGTCAACATGTGGCAAACTGGCATTAGAATTGCCTAACTAATGCACCAACAATCGTATGAGCAATGAAGCCATTGGTAGAGGCGAGAAGGAAGCTGCATATGCTTATTTCTCCTTTCCTACTTTGCTAACCAGCTACCTATGCCCTAAGGTACCAAATCTTCCGTAGATTCTGCGACTTGATATCCACATGCACATGTTCTCCCGCAACCCAACCAAGCCTTGAAGCCTGTCAATCACCTCCCGAGCTGCAGCTATGTAGCCCGAATAAACTACAAAAGCATGTAGCCTCACTCTTTCCGGATTCCAATGTGTGACATGTTTACACATGCTTCATTGGCCTTGTGGTTCCACCAAATAATGAAGGGATATGATTCCCATTGGTGTTGGCCCTTCCTGCAAGAAGCAGACATTATAACATTGATCTATGAACTGCCCACATGGCTGGTGCATTGGCTTCTTCACTGAAATTATAATTACTTCGAAGTAATTCTGTTTTAGTTAATATTTAATAGATTCCTTCACATTGTGGCGGTTTGGATTAGTCAAAATTTCAAGTATAAGGTGATTCATGCTGTTTTGATCTCCATGTTTGCTCTTTGTTGATATGCCTAGGTCATCATAAGCCTAGTGCATAATCTAGTTTATGTTTTAGTAGTTCCAAACGGTAGCTAGAAAATTGTTACTCAGGTACCATTATGGCCTAGTTCAGGCCAATTCCACACTCAGGAACTTGAGATCTCTTGTAGTGCCTAGTTACGATTACCCAGATACTCTTGACCCTTTGTTGGATTGGTGATAGTATTGGTCTATATGCAATGCTCATGTGGCTATGTGCTTTGTGCAGGGGTTTATAAGTTGTATATTATGGCCTTATGACATTTTTCTTCACCGTCTTGCTGCACACATGTCTTTTTTATCAAGAAGCATAATTGTGCTGCGGTGATATCTGTAGTACTTGGGATGTAAATACTACTAAAAGTAGCTATTCGTGACTTAGCTCCTTGTTTGGTAGTGACTCACTTTCTAGGTTTTGTGCGTCGCCTACTCTTCTGATGATATTTATTCCCAGAACAAGTTCGAAATATTTTCACTTGACAAGAAGTATTAAATGTTTCGTGAGTTTTCAGTTATGTTTCCAGTCTTCATCGGTATTCATCATTACTGTTGATGTTTTTCTTTTTAACTTCGCTAGAGTTATCAGCTAATGTAACTGTTACCAGCTGCAAGATTTTATTGTGAATAAAAAATGGCCACTGGTATCATGCATAAATCAATGCATCATATGTGGTGGTCTGCCTGTTTTATGTTGTCTTCAATGCTTATAGCTGTGTGTTTAGGAATGCAGTTATTCTATCTGATGCGAATTAGATATAGCGCAGCATGCAAAATATAGAAATGCATGATTGCTCCTTTATTTCCTTTAGCCAATTTTCCAAAATGTTTTCGATTAAATCTGGATTCTGAATATCAATTTTTAGTTCAATGCAAGGTACCTTAATATTAATTTCCTTATCTTTCAGGTATGCAATCACAAAAGCTTTTGTTGTAGCTTTTGTGATGACTTTCTTCTCTGTATTTGATGTCCCTGTCTTCTGGCCCATCCTCCTCTGCTACTGGATTGTTCTCTTCGTCCTTACAATGAAGCGCCAGATTGTGCATATGATCAAATATAAATATGTGCCCTTCAATATCGGGAAGCAGGTCAGTATATGCTGCTAAATTTGCTGACTTTTTTTACTTGCTGAATGTTCTTGTGATGAAAGTGATGATGTGTCTGTCACGGGAAATGCGTGAGTAAGATATACAGAGAATTGATGACACAGTGGTTTTTATTTAAGCATCAGGCTTGGGTTCATTAGATATACAGAGAATTGATTATCACTTTCGTTTTTTTAATTAGTCTTCAGAAACTGCTTCTCAAGTTGCAGCTTGTTGTTAAGCACAGCGTTGGTTGTTGCTTTTTTTTTTGGACTCAACTGTGGGGGGACAGTGCTTTCTTTATTAAAAAAGGGTTAAAACTGTACAAAAAGAGCGACCTCCTTACAGGAAATCATCCAAAACAAGGAAGAAAGCCTAGGTTAGCACGGAATCAAACTAAGTGTCTTAGCCAGTTATACATTGGGTTTCATTCCTTCCGGGGTTCTGTGGAGCTGATGAAGGATTTGCTCTTTGAATGGATGTTGCATTTCTCATGATGTGCCTCTTTTATGTTACAGAAATATGGTGGGAAGAAGAGTGGCGCAAGCAGCAGTTCTTCAAAAGACTGATTCCGACCTACTGTGGTAGGAGCATCACAAGGGAACAAGATACAGTGGAGGATATTTGATGTGCTAAATACCAAGTGTAATACTTCATTCATATCTAGAGTTAGAAGGATGAATACTCCTGTTTCCGACTTCGGTTCACGAATTAATTTGATCCTGTGCTAGTGCTTTCTTCTGTGCGTATATAGCGCAATTCATTCTCTAATTATGATCTGGTTCTGGTATAGAACTCAGCGAAGTTGCCTTTGCTGTGACAATTGGAGCAGTAGGGAGTTGATATTATGTATCAAACCGGAGCAGTACAACCGTGGTTTGTGAATTAATCTCCACAGATGGGTACTGTTTTGGAGTAGACAGTTCTATCATGATTTCTTGTTTCACTCAGCTTATTTCCACCTAACTAATTTATAAAGTCACTTGCTTGTTGGTCAAAATAAATGTTTACATTTGTACCACGGCTTGTGGGAACGATCCGATCGGAACGACTAGGTGCTCGGTTCAAATTGTCAGTTGTGGCAGCAGCAACTGTAAATACTGATTAAATTTAGACAGCAAAGACTGATTAGTTTATGTTCAGTCGGCAACACACCTTTCAAAGACGGACTCCTCTTGCCTGTGTATGGCTCTCAACACAAATTCGTTTGATCAAGCACTAGGAGGGGTCTTTTTCAAAGAGATGAAGGAACTTATCAATCATCAGTTTGAGTCGGTGGAAGTTTCATTTGTTCCGCGCTCTTGTAATTTTGCGTCACATGAGATTGGTCTGCTGAGGGTTGAGTTGGGACTCGGATCATTTGATTGTTTGGGCTGATTCCTCACCGAGTTTGTGACAAACCTTGTGGGTTGTGACTGTTATAATAATAATACTTGTTGGAGAAGGAAAGGAAGTTCCAGGAGAACGTATCCTAGTCCTACTCTATATGTGGGCAATTTACCAAAGAGTTCCTCTCCTAGATGGAAAGGAGGGCCTCAACCCCGAGTATAAATAGTGGAGCACCCCAAGCATTGTATACACAAGTTTATTCAGAATAATAAAGAGAAGGCTCCACCCTACATTGTGTCTCGCCTCTTGTCTACTTTTGTTGTTGTTCTCTCCCGTCAATAGCGTTATTACAACACGTTATCAGCACGCTCTACGGAGCTAGTAGAGGAAGAAGCCGCCGAAGTCGTCGAGCTGCCTCAGGATTCCTGCCGCTTCGGGAGCGCGCCAACCTCGGGAATCGAGCTGCCTCGATTTCCGTGCTCGACGACATCGACGTCCGCGCCAACACGAAGCTGTTGACGGGATTGGATCGGGAACGACTACACGAAGTCCAGAAGAACTGCATTGTATACGCCCTACGCGGTTAAGTCCTTGGTTCTATCCTACGCGATAGTGACTAGTGGATGGTATACATGCACAAAAAATTGAAGGTATCTAGCAGATCTACTCGATGCGCCTGATCGCGTTGACTCGCTGCAGTCACGGATCGAACCCCCTTGCATATGGCCCCAGTTTTTCTAAACTGGGTTTTGTTTCCCTACACCTAGCGTTAGGGTTCATCATCGAGTTGCATTACATCACAGTTTTTTTTTGTGGGGCTGGTAGCCACCACAGCCGCCGGCGATGAACCGCCGCAGCCACATGCACAATGAGTGGCTCGAAGGCCACCACCACACAGCACAGCAAGCATCAGAAAGAAAAGAAAGGGTCTGAAATCCTAACCCTAACCCTAACCGGCGAGATGCATCTCGCCGGAACCCTAGCCGCACCTCGTCAGCATCGAGCTGAACTCGTCGAGGCGACGAACCGCTCAACCGCGCACACCGAGCCGTACTTGGTGCGCGCGAGCCAAGCCGAGACGAGCTGCACCTCGCTCAAGACGTACGATGGGGACGAGTTGAACTCGTCGCCACCGCACCGCCGCACGCCGAAGTGGACCCACGCGACCGCCGCATCAGGTCGCCGGCCACCGGATCTGGGGGCGGGGCAGCCGGATCTGCTCGCGCCACCCTCGCCGGGACCCCTCCACTGCATGGGGGGCCCCGGGCCATCTTCCTTCACGCGCTACGGCAACGGGAGCATGAAGCTCGACCGCCGCCGCCTCTCCGTCACCCCCAGTCGGGGCTTGACGACGCGCTCCACCACCGCCACATCTCCGGCGACGAGCACTGCATGTACTCGACCGGAGGCCCCCGAGCCGCCTAGCATGTGGCTTCTCCACCTTTCTCTATCGCGCGCCGCCGCGCCATGGAGTGCGTAGCCACGCCACGCCGCCGCGTGCTCACCCGCGCGGTGCACCCGTCCGCCGCCGTATCGGTGGAGAGGGAAGAGAGGGAGGAGAGAGTGGGGGGATTAGGGTTTCACCCAATCACCCCCGGCTTAAGTACTGGCGTGGCCGGCCGGGACTCCCGGACCGGGCCGTGGTGGGCCGAAACGGGCCGTAGCCGGCCGAACGGGCCGGCCTGATTCAGAAAATCGGAAGAAAATCGAGGAAAATAGAAAAATCAGGAATTTTGCGGAAAACCCCTTGGAGTAATAGAAAATGCGGCTAGCCTATGTATTCTTGCAGAATACCCCCTGACTTATTCCAGAATAGAACCCGAAGTCCTTTATTTTTGCAAAAAGGTCCAAATTGTTCTGTATTTTTGCAAAATAGACCCTGTAGTCTCTGGAAATTGTCTGGTTAGTATTATTTTGCAGATAACACCTCGGGTTTTAGGGAATTTATGTCAGAAACATAATAACTTGCTGTTTTTGCTGTTTAATCCTCCTGTTTGTGCACAATTACTGTGTAACTTGATCTGAAATCATGCATATCATGTATAATGAACTAAAACATGATAAAATGTGCCTTTAATCATAGAAACATGGTTTTAGGTCTTTCTTCGAGTTTTTGATCCACTACTTTTCGCATTCTACAAATTGTTTACTAGAAGTAAACCTATGCACTTTCATATGAATATCTTGTAGATATCTCAATTTGTGAAACATGAATTTGATGTGCTTGCCTTGAATGGTTTTAACTATTTATCTTGATCGGGTGATGTTGAAATCCTCTTAAGTGGTGAAAATTTTCTGAAGAGGATTAAACCCAAGAATGAGGATATTGATCCATCTGGAGTGGAGAAATCTCAGGCACTGAATCTCCTGAGTCATCACTTGAGTATTTCCCTGAAGAATGAATGCATGAATAATATAGTCCAAAAGGTCTTGTGGGGCTCTTTGAATGAGCACTTTGAGAAGATTGAATCTATCTCAATACTTGAGCGTGAATGGCAGCACCTACGCTTTCAACAAAACAAGACATTTGTGGATTATAATACCGCATTGTATGAGATCGTCACTTACATAAAGATATGTGGCGATGAACTTGGTAAAAACAAGCTCATACATAAGCTCTCACTACCTAACACCCTAAGCTCGCTTATGTGAGTAGCCAGTAGCCCTGAGTAATGACTTGAAGTATGATCAGGGGGAGAATGAGACGATCTTGTAGGATCATACGTCTTGTCACACTGGCTCAATACCACCGAATGCTACATCATTCATGAAAAATGATAAGGGGAAGGGCCAATGGAAGGCACATGAGAAAGGTAAAGGCAAAGCCTGACAATTCAGGAAGAATAAGAATGCCAAGGCTAAGCAGCCTAAAAGGGGAGCATACGGTAAACAAGATCAAGATTGTTATAGGTGTAATTTGTGAGACAGTTGATCTCCAATATACAAAACACCCGAGCACTATGACGATTTGTACCAAAAACCTCATGGTAAGAAGGAGAGATCCCTAATTGCAAGCAAGCAGCTTGAAGTAGGGAAATTCTTCATAAACCAATGAAGAGAAAAACATCTTGTAGATGGAAGGTACGTCACAATATGAGACCAAGAACCTTGAAGGATCAAGCTGCAATTCTGAAAATTGAACTTTGGATGATAACCTCAGGAACGAGGGTAATCTTCTTGGCGATGAATTAGAAGTTGTGCATAGGGGCTCGTAATAGTCCAAAACACCTATCTAGTAGATGGTAATAGTAGAAATAGTAATGCGATTAGCTTTAATTCCTGCAATTGAATTAAGTGGATTAATATAATCTCTGGTTGAGGCCTCGTTTTTAATACACAATAGCTTGAAGTCTATGTGTGAAGCTTTGGTTTTTCTTCTACCTTATTGCTTTGATGCTTCTGAGAACAGTATCCATTACTTTTTGCACCCATTTACTTGTTTACATGCAGTAAACTTAAATGCACATGTATTTTGAATTATTTGTTCTATTTTCTAGTAGAATAAAAATCCTGATTAACCTAGAATGGTTATTAAACCTTACATGGTTACTATTCAATCTGGTCATTAAATACCAAAATTGTTCCTAGAAGTGAGATATTTCTTGAAGAATTATGCAACCCAAGAAGGGTGAATTGCATGCTACTTTTGCAGAACAATTAGTAGTTGTGCGATATTTTGGTATAAAGTAAATTGAATTGGAATAATCCTAAAATATTTTTGGGACTCACCGAATGAGTAAATCAAGAAGATAACCCAAATATTGGCACAGGAATGTCAGTGTATTTGAGATGACTTGAAGTTTCATATCATTACACTTTAGGAATTATGTTGCTGTTGAATGCATAAACTTCTGGGATCACGTAGAAACCGAAAGTGAATTATTTAGCAACATAAGTTAATCCAGACTATTACCATTGTCTTAAGTACAGAATACTTGGTCATTGGCACAACATTCGTCAAATTCATAGAAGAATTTGAGAATGCATATACTAGGCAGCTAGTATAACAGGATTATTGGACACAAATATTGAAGATAAAATCTGTTTACTACAGCTCTCATGAAGAAGAGACAATACAATCATAGAAGATTGATTGTAGTTTCATAGATATCATCACTAAAACCTTGAAGGCTTAAGCGAGAATTCTGAAAATATAGCTCCCGATGATAACCCCCTGGATGAGGATGATCATTTTAGTGATGAATTAAATATGTGCATGGGGACTCGGCATAGTCTTCCAAATTTAAAATAAACTACCAAGTAGTAGTTATTATATAGAGGTGCATTAAGTTTATAATTCTTGAAAGAATTAGATGGATCATGCAAACTTTTAGAAGAATGAGCATTTATTTTATCCTGAAGACATATCAGCTTGAAGCTTAAGCCTGAAGCATGCATATAATGTTCTCGGTTGCAAATTGAATTTGTTCTATATCTACGATATAGCTTGCAGTCTATATGTAGTTTGGATTTGGCTTGGTTTTTCTTGCTTTTATTTTAATACCAGAAGTATACTTGTTAAATTTCGCTTGGAATATATGGATTATATGCTGAACATAATGATTTACCAAGTCTGTTAATCATCTGCAATGATATTTGTCCACTGTGAAGCCACATATAGCCTTATAGGTTATTGCATAAAGTTCTTTGTGCATTACTACCAAGCAGGTAGAATGAAAATTAGAAGCACATGAACCAATGCAAGTATTTTTATCATAATCTACCCTACTCACATGATCTCGAAAAATATTGTACATGAATGGTACATATGTGAGTATTCACACCGATTACTGCTATATTGGTGCATCCAATGAACTTGAAGTTTAGTGATGGTGTGATAAGGGGGAGGATTTTGATTGATGGCATTAGAAAATATGTGGATATACTAGAAAATCAAACAGACATGATCTAGTCCTGGATGATTGGATTTAACATTGCAAATGTTGGTAATCAAATATTCTAGAAAAATAAAATTCCTCGTATGTTTTAACATTATGAAACTTGTAGTTTCTTTTACCTTGAAGGGTTTTATTTGACCTTGAAGTGTTTATTTGGAGTTTGTGATTTATGCAATTAAATCAAATTTTGTTGCGATGGATAAAAAGAAGTTAGACATTATCATTGTCACTTTGACATGATAGAAAGTCTCCATTGAAAATGCCGAGCATGTCCTAACTCACTGCATACATATAAGTGCGTGAATATCCAAGTAGATATTTTCACCATTTGCATACATGAATGGGCTCCCACTTGAAATTTGGTGATATAACCTGGATGTTATGTCAATTGAATGCCTACGATAGGGGATATCACTAGAGATTGTATGCTATAATGTTGGCATTAGGGGGAGAATGGACCCAGAAAGAATGCCTTACATTATCATTCCTTGGAAGCTTGAAGCAGGAATGGAATCACGCACTGAATATGCGCATGAAGCGTAATGCCAGAATAATCTTGAAGAGAGGAGTAACCAGAAGTTAAGATTACATGAAGTAAACCGAATACCGCGTGTGATATACACAGGGACGCTTGTGCTTATATCGCCGGTCGACTTGTTTGTCGTTGATCTAAAATCTATTGGGACGCCTTTGGATTCTAAATCAATTGACACTTGTCATTGCAATCATTATGAAACTCCTCCCACTCGTGAAGAGAGCACCTCATGAAGAAGGATTAAGAAGCTCATAAGAGTGATCATCATGAAGATGAGAACCCAACCATTGTGCACACAGAAGTGTTGGGAATGCAGAACAATCGAAGAATACGAGAATAGAAAAGTTGTACAACATCTCCTCATGAATTGCAATTGTTTCTCTCATGAAAGAGAGAACCCGGATCCGGCAACAAAGTCCATGGCATAGACGCCTGTATGCGTTACTATCGGGTCAATTAAGAATGCAATTGAGGATATGAACTATAGAATGGTGAAAGTATATGGTTCATAAGTCTCTGAAAGACTGATATTCTCATAATACGAATAAAGTTCTGCTGCATCTCTGGCGAAATATAAATATGCAGTTAGTCACAGGATTCTGGAAATCCAAATGACAAGATCCTTGAAGGACAATGAATAATTCCCGAATAGAATTATCGCAACATATAATGTATTCTTGGAGAATGACATAAGCCTCTAACAAGAGCCTCTTGCAAGAGAGAATGAATCTCACGGAGAGAATCATTTTTGGAGAATATCCTTGAAGGAAGGAGTCATGAAATGACTTACCAATCGAATCTTGAGTAATACCATCTATCCCAAAAGAGAGTATAGACCCGACTATATGGGAATCATCATACCTGAAAGGTATATGTACTCAGAAAGTACAAGCTAGCACAAAAATGATGATTTCCTACATGACCACGAAAGGTAATATTGATGGTTATTATCCCCTATAGAAAATCAAGATTGATTGAAGAATTGTTCTGATCCTGAAGGATGAACATTACAGATTTGCAATGATGAAAGTCATGGCTTGAAGCATGGTATACTATATTTTAAAATATAGGATATTTGCGAATTGTCGCGCAGCATGTGGCATCCCAAAATTTACTTCGATGAGAAGGAATAACATGATCATAATCTTGTCTTGAACTTTGATAAACTACAGATACAGATCATTTGAGAGTGAAACCGCAAAGATTATCTTGAAGATAATACAGCTTGTATTACACAAATATAAATGGGACATACTAAGTCAAAGGTCATGGAACACCTTACACCAAAATTCTCATTATGCATGAAATGCATCAGAATGTAGAGATTTCGGTGACTCATACACGAAGATATGAGAAGACTTAGAAGTGTGCAGATCAGGGGGAGAACTTACCTGAGCACATAATCCCAATCACTGAGTCTAGAAGATAACTTAGTGAATTCTAGAAGAATTAAACATTGTACTCTTTTTCCCTCATTGAGTTTTTACCTGAAGGTTTCTCAAGAAGAGGTTTTTAACGAGGCAATGTGTGTAATTAAGAGCTACGGTACAATGTACTCTTTTCTCCATTTTTTCCCACTGGGTTTTTATGAAGGAGTTTTTAATGAGACATGTGTGTCGTCGTAAAATGCCCAAGGGGGAGTGTTATAATAATAATACTTGTTGGAGAAGGAAAGGAAGTTCCAGGAGAACCTATCCTAGTCCTACTCCATATGTGGGCAATTTACCAAAGAGTTCCTCTCCTAGTTGGAAAGGAGGGCCTCAACCCCGAGTATAAATAGTTGAGCACCCCAAGCATTGTATACACAAGTTTATTCAGAATAATAAAGAGAAGGCTTCACCCTACATTGTGTCTCGCCTCTTGTCTACTTTGTTGTTGTTCTCTCCCGTCAATAGCGTTATTACAACAGTGACATGGCTGACCCGGAGTTGAATGAATAAATAAAGCGAGCTTGAGAATAAAAAAAGAATGACCTTTGAACACGTGGACTTTGAGGAAACCTACGTCCGTGGCAGCCTCACAAGTGGTGTGACTCAGGCCATGACGCCGAATCGTCCATCTCTTCCTTGGCTGTGAGAGCAAGGCCAAACGAGGAAGGACGGGTGCATTCACACGCCTGCGTTTGGTCGATCTCCTAATTTGATCGCATTGTCTCGCCGGACGGCGCACGGAGATGGTGCGCGCATGCGTACGGCACGGGAAGCCGCTCAGCGCCGACGACGTCTACGCGATCAAGAACTTCATGGCCAGCAAGGGGCCGCCACCTCCGGTCAGCTTTCAATTCTGGTGCCGTCGAAACGGCGATACCTGTAGACGCCTCGATGATGGCACGTACGTTGCTGATCTCTACCGACATTGGGGATGACGTTGTGGCCCAAGTCTCGATCGTCAGCGCCGCCGCCAAAGCGTTGTGACCAACCCGTCTCTTCGCACAAGTACTACGTCTTCGACCCGACTTTGGGCAATGCACAATTGAAGACGAAGCTATCCGAGCGCCTGCCTGGCGGTGGTCACGAGCTGCAGAGGAGGGAAGCCTCGCGCAAGGGATGATGACGACGATGGCTCCCCCCCAAGCGAGCACTTGCTGAGCTTGAAGCTGTGCCTGCTCGACACCATCCATGCCCTTTACATCAAGGCGGTCGCCATACTACCCAGTTGTGCTCTGAGCGGCAGCCTCATCCGAGCCCTGCTCGTTGCTGGACACTGCTATATATGGCCCCTTTACCCTGTGTCCAACATCATTCTCAACTCTCTGGTATGACACTGCCTTCCCTGTTCTCCCAAAAACTGACGCTGCCTTCCTCGTTCAGTCGTTCTCCAAAAAAAATGTCGACGCTGCCTTCCTAAAAAATGACGACGTTGCCTTCCCGGGCCAGTAATTACCGCGAGGCATCCTCGACACCGTACACATGGCTCGCATGGAGTCCCATTCCCTCGTTGGCCTTGTCGCCGGCGCCCTCGGCCACGACTCCACCAAGCATGAGGCCTTTGAGCGAATCTCCTTCTCGCGGTGTGACTTGTCTGGGTTTCCTCTCCCGGAGTTTACTGATGTGTCCAAGGCTGCCAAACACTCCCAGCACGCTGCATATGGATCATTCCTCAATTCCCTGTCCAGCGAAATGCTAGGTAGTGTCCGGTGCGGAGCGGGAGGGGGCCCCTGCCCTGTACAGCTAGGTAGTAGGTGTAGTTTTCTCTTCTTTCGTCGCAGGTGCTTCTTCCTCTTCGCCGTTCATCGCCATTGCTCAGTGTGCGATTTGTCTCTGTCGGCGTTGGCAAGTTGCTCTGCTTGTTGTAGTGTGTTGCCGTGTTGGCTTGTGTTGCCGCGATGGCTTTTTGCCCCGCTGGCTTCCTCTCCAGTGGGTGTATTTTTCCTCTTCTTTTCGTTATCCATTGCTCATTTGCAGGTGTTACGGAGGTGATTTGGCTGCCTGTAATCTTCAACTGCAGTCTTCCTCCTCGATTGATGCTGCTCTCCCTGGATTTGGGTCGACCGCTCATGGCTGATCCCCTTATTCATCTAGGGTTGGGTCAATCAGTCCGGCCCGGTGAAGCTTCTTTCAGATCTACGGCCTGGCTCTCCTCTACCTCTTTGCTGGGTGCGGGTTTTGAGGCGACTTTCGGGAGGACCGCCGAAGTGTCAATCTGCCTGCATCAGGAGGCTTCTTCCCGTCCATGGCGCGGTTGCTGCCCGCCTTCCTTCTGTGCCCACCGACTGGTCTCGTCTATGGACGGAGGCACCATCTTGGAGGGCCCTGTTGTTGAAGCTTTCGGTCACCTCTGTATCCAAATCCTTGCTATGGCAGCGGGATTGTCTTCCTCGTCGGCGTTAAACGCTACCTAGAAGGACCTAGATGTGAATTCTATTTTCTTTTATGTCCTTATTGTCTTACAAAATGGCCTATTTGCAGTTTACATCTTTTGTAAGGGTCGTTTTGTAAATTCCTGATGTACTACCTGCAAAAGTAATGGAGAGTTCTAGCCCCTTGTGGGCGTGTTTCCCTTCAAAAAAAAAAAAGGCGGTCGCCATACTACCCAGTTATGCTCTGAGCGGCAGCCTCATCCGAGCCCTGCTCGTTGCTGGACACTGCTATATATGGCCCCTTTACCCTGTGTCCAACATCATCCTCGACTCGTCGGCGGCGGTAGGGTTAGGTTTGTCCCGGCGGATCGTCGGCTTCTGGGCCGATGGAGCTGTTTCGCCGGTGAATAAGGTTTCCTGCCGACGACGGTATAGCTTCCTTCCTCCTCGTCGGTGTGGATTTTGGTTCCCCTCGCCGGTCTTGGTGCTGGTGGTGGTGGATGGTGTCTCGGGGGGACGTATTCGACTTCTGAATGCATCCTCGCCGGTTTTTGTCTTCCTCGTCGCCGGTTGGTGACCGGAGGTGGTGGTGATGCATCCCTTTTCTTGGTGGGGGTTGCCTGCTGCTGCGGACGGTAATCACCGGTGGCGATGGAGTGTTTTGTCCGGGACGCATCGGAGATACGGCGGCGTTGATGCGTCCGTGGAATCTTTTTTCCCGAGCTTCCGCTGTATCGACGGCGATTTGCTCTCCATCGCCGTTGGTGAGCTTGTGGAATTGGGTTCCTTCGAGAGCCGCACCAGGGGTGCTCGTCCAGGATTGCAGAGGAGCTGTTGGTGATGAAGCTTCGGTGTGCGGCGGGCGTGTTGAGCGACGGCGGAGCTGTGGCGGTTGGCGGCTCGTTTGGCGACGGCGATGGCGTCTGCGGCGTGTCGAGCAACGGCGGCTTCGGCGATTGGTACCGCGTCTTGCGGCGTCGGAGCTGGGAGATCCTAGGGGGCTCTTTCTTTCGCCAGCTTTCTTCTGTAATCTGTTGGGACTTTTAGTTTTCTGGTACCTCTCATCGCGTGGTGACAGTCGTGCTATATTCTCTTGAGGGACGCGTTTGTTTTCTGGGTATAGATGTAGGGAGTTCGTGTGTGTTTGCGTGGGTTGTGTCTCTTTTAATGTACACGAACAGGTACTACATTTATATTCAGGAATGAGAGATTCAAAAAAAAAAAAAAAAAAAAAACTCTCTGGTATGACACTGCCTTCCCTGTTCTCCCAAAAACTGACGCTGCCTTCCTCGTTCAGTC
This sequence comes from Eragrostis nindensis, assembly GCA_012490785.1. Taxonomy (NCBI): domain Eukaryota; kingdom Viridiplantae; phylum Streptophyta; class Magnoliopsida; order Poales; family Poaceae; genus Eragrostis; species Eragrostis nindensis. Next base: position 327,733 of record JAAXCT010000069.1, on the reverse strand, counting down.
GTTCTCCAAAAAAAATGTCGACGCTGTCTTCCTAAAAAATGACGACGTTGCCTTCCCGGGCCAGTAATTACCGCGAGGCATCCTCGACACAGTACACATGGCTCGCATGGAGTCCCATTCCCTCGATGGCCTTATCGCCGGCGCCCTCGGCCACGACTCCACCAAGCATGAGGCCTTTGAGCGAATCTCCTTCTCACGGTGTGACTTGTCTGGGTATCCTCTCCCGGAGTTTACTGATGTGTCCAAGGCCGCCAAACACTCCCAGCACGCTGCATGTGGATCATTCCTCAATTCCCTGTCCAGCGAAATGCTAGCCCGCCTGCGGATCTTGTTGTCAGCACCAGCGGGTGAGAAGCTCCCTGATTTGAAGTACAACAAGCTGAAAACAATCCTCGTTTCGGAAGTCCGCAATGCTGTGTTGGTGCCAAAGGAGGAGGCCCCCTGCTCCCTGTCACCTTATGCACAAATGCAGGTGTCCAGCAAGAAGGACAACTTGAGCATCAATCTGTCCTTTCTTCGCACCAAGGTGGATCCAATCCTACGCGAGTACTGCTACCAGCACCCTTGGGAACCTAACTTTAAGCTTGAGATTGTCTGCGGGGTGACATATTCCTCGTCCGGCTGCTGTCGCTCAAATGTTTATCACGTGAATTTCCTGGCAACACCTGATGATGCAGAGAAGAATGAGATGCCCTTTTCTTTGTTGAGTTCTGGACTCCGGCTTCGTCTGAAGCTCCACCGAATCCACCCCGTTGCTGCCCCGTGGAGTATAACCCCCCAATTTGCCGGTCGTTGCTCTTTTTGTGAGCCTAAAGGAAGCAAGGTTGTGCATCCTGCATCTGGAGGCCATTTCGGAGATACTGTTGCAGGTTTATACTGTCCAGATGCACACGGCGCGCTCAGGTCTGATTTTGAAGGTTTGCTAGATGCAGATTATACTTATTTCGATCCTGATAGAGATGTTGAGCTTGCCAAGAAAATGAACAGCGTCCACTCTCATGGATACAGTCCTGTGCATCTGTGATGCCTGCAGTACCAAGTGCAATACCTTGCCATGGAAAAGCAAGTGGCAATTAACCATTTGTTTCCTGAAGCACCCCATGGTCACAACTGATTAGTCGATTAGTTTCTATATTTTGGAATGTTATCAGCACAAACTTGTAATGTTGTGGCACTTTTATCTATTTATGTGCCTGTGATGTTATAGCATTACTTCTCAACTTCTCATGACTGCTAGCTTATCTACTTTTCCGTCAAAAAAAAATGTTAGCTTATCTACATGCTATAATATAGCAGTTTTTTCTGTGTAGGAGATGCATCAGTTCTCTTGACTGTGATACCTATCTATGTGTAATTAAAGACAGACGTTGTTTCAAAAAAAAAAATGGACAGACGTGCATGGTAGAATGGAGAGAATACTTTAGAGGCCAGAGATAGCAGGTATTTCAATATTAGTTACCTTTTTCTTGTTATTACAAAACATAAGAGAACATATGCCCCCATAGAGGTTCACCGGAACGAGTGAAATTGGAACATTATAGACCATAATATGATACAAAGTACAAAGCATCCAACCATGTTTGCGTGAACCTTGCTTGTTTCGATCCCCAGTGAAAACATCACAGCCCAAATAGTCATATGTTATCCCACAGAGTGCCGTGGGCTTGGGGCGCACCGACTTAAAGTGATGATGCTTCTGCTAGAGGGACACCAAGCGCAACTAAGGATGCTAGTCATAATTCTCATCGTCAAAATTATTATTGTATTACGTTATCGGTGGTAGGAAAATGTTTCTTGTATCTCTCTCAAACACATCAATCAACAAAAAGATAATGATACAGGTGTAGGTGTGTGGAGCCATCCTCTTTATTCAATAGATCAACTTTTGTTTGTAAGAGGAGGCAATCCACATATAATTTCATCTGTTTAACAAATGCACTGATATATGAAATATGACTAGGTCTTCTTGGACTTTCTTAATATTTATTTATTAACTATTACGTTTAAGAAGAACCGCGCTAGCGAATAAAGCCAAAATTTACCAAACTTTCACTTCGCATTCACCTTCCCTCATCACTCGGTGTGTTTTACGGTTACACCGCATAGATAGATAACTTCGAATTTTAGTCCTTTGTTCGCACCATGGTGTATCCAATCCTACGCGAGTACTGCTACCAGCACCCTTGGGAACCTAACTTTAAGCTTGACATTGTCTGCGGGGTGACATTATTCCTCGTCCCGCTGCTGTCGCTCAAATGTTTATCACGTGAATTTTCTGGCAACACCTGATGATGCAGAGAAGAATGAGCGGACCATTTTCTTTGCTGAGTTCTGGCCTCCGGCTTTGTCTGAAGCTCCATCGAATCCCCCTGTTGCTGCCCGTGGACAATAACCCCCAATTTACTGGTCGTTGCTCTTTTTTTTTTAGGATAAAGGAAGCAAGGTTGTGCATCTGTTGAAATACAAGATAAAGATCATGTAGAATCTAGTAGCTAGTTGATAACAGATAAAGATTTGGTAGTTGTGTTGTTCTTATCATGTAAAACTGATCAATAGCTTGCTGATCAAGTTGATAGATTCATATCTATCTGTTGTAACCAACTTATTGTACTCTGTACTATAAATTAACACGAAGGCATGCCGTCCAGTGCATCGCTTCCATCATTTTCCACATGGTAATCAGAGCCCGTTTTCTCCTCTGAGAAACCAGAAACCAATCCACATGGCGTCCGCATCTTCATCCACTGTTTCCAATTCCCTTGCCCATCCCGTCCAGGAGAAGTTGACAAGGGACAACTACATTCTCTGGAAGGCACAAGTTCTGCCGGCGGTGCGTGGTGCTCAGCTCATGAGTTACCTTGACGGCACTGCCAAGGAGCCGGAGGCGATCCTGAAAGAGAAGAAGGGCAACGACGTCGTCGAGACTGCAAATCCGGAGCACGCCGTATGGCTTGCCCAGGATCAGCAGGTCTTAAGCTATCTCCTGACATCTCTGTCCAAGGAGGTGCTAGGTCAGGTGGCGACCCTGACCAAGGCTGCGGATGTGTGGCGTCACATCCAAGGGATGTATGCGTCGCAATCCAGGGCGCGCATAATTCATCTACGCTCCATGCTGGCGAGCACACGCAAGGGGGACATGGCGGCCGCGGCGTACTTCACCAAGATGCGCGGCTTCGCTGATGAGATGGCGGCGGCTGGTAAGAAGTTGGAAGATGACGATATTGTGTCATATATTCTTGCCGGTCTTGATGCAGAATACAACCCTCTTGTGGAGAACGTGACCTCTCGGGCTGATCCCATCAGCCTAAGCGATCTCTACTCTCAACTCCTGTCAACCGAGGCGCGGTTGGCCCGTCAGCAGCAGGAGCAAAACACGCAGTACCAGATCAACGCCAACGCCGCGTTCCGTGGCGGGCGCACTGGTCGCAGCCGCGGTGGCTTTGGCCGTGGCAATGCTGATGGCACCGGACGCAAGGGGTCGACATCGGCAAAACCCGCTGTCAGCTCTGTGACAAGGAAGGACACACAGTGCTGCGGTGCTGGAAGAGGTTCGACCGCAGCTTCAAGCCCGAAGAGAAGAGCGCCAACACTGCTGCGGCAGCCTACGGGGTAGACACGAACTGGCTGTTCGACTCCGGGGCCTCCGATCACATCACTGGTGAGCTAGACAAGCTCACCACCAAGGAGAAGTACGAAGGGAAAGACCGCGTTCATGCAGCGAACGGGTCAGGTATGGAGAACCCCATCTCGTTCTATTTTCCTTAAAAATATCCTTTACGTTCCTCAAGCATCAAAGAATCTCTGTTCGGTTCATAGATTAACTTCGGATAACCATGTGTTTATTGAATTTCACTCGAAGTTTTTCTTGGTAAAGGACCTGGTCACGAGGAAAGTACTTCTTCGAGGTAGATGTAGAGGAGGCCTCTACCCCCTTCCGTCCTTGGAGCGTTCGTCGTCGGGGAAGTTCGTTTTTGTTGCCACGAGACCATCATCAACTCGGTGGCATGATAGGCTAGGCCACCCGTCCATGGTGGTAGTCAATAAAGTTGTTCATGATAACAACCTTCCGTGTGATCAAGAGTCGTCTCATTTAGTGTGTGATGCTTGCCAGCTAGGAAAAAGTCATCAATTGCCTTTTCCTAAGTCGTATAGTGTATCTTCGAGTCCTTTAGATCTTATTTTTTCGGATGTGTGGGGTCCCGCTCCAAGCTCTGTTGGGAACAATAATTTCTATGTAAGCTTTATTGATGATCATAGTAAGTTTACATGGATTTATCTTTTACGTCATAAGTCCGAAGTGTTTGAGAAATTTCATATCTTTCAGCAACTTGTTGAGCGCATGTTCAATAGAAAAATCCGAGCAATTCAAACAGAGGGGAGGCGAGTATCGAAAACTGAACTCCTTCTTTTCACGCATTGGCATATCTCATCTTTTATCGTGTCCACACACTCACCAACAGAACGGGGCTGCCGAACGAAAACATCGTCACATAGTTGACGTAGGACTCTCATTACTTGCTAGAGCGTCAATGCCATTAAAATTTTGGGACGAGGCATTTGTTGCTGCTACTTTTCTCATCAACAGGACACCATCACGTGTTATTGATTTTCAAACTCCCATTGAAAAATTGCATGGTTCTAAACCTGATTATTCCTTCTTGCGCGTTTTCGGCTGTGCATGCTGGCCCAATCTCCGGCCTTATAACAATCACAAGTTGTCTTTTCGATCCACACGGTGTGCCTTCATCGGTTATAGTCCTGTTCACAAGGGCTACAAATGTCTAGACATATCCACTGGCCGGGTTTACATTTCACGAGATGTCGTGTTTGATGAATCTATCTTCCCATTTTCTACCCTTCATGAAAATGCTGGAGCTCGTCTGAAATCCGAGATTCTACTCCTTCATCCTACTTTGCACAACATACATACTGGGGATGATATTGTTGGACGTGATCATGTGATTGATGCTTCTAACCAAATTCAAGCGTCTGTTGATTGTTCTGTTGCAGACATGGATGTACAGGAGGAATACTCGGCTACGGATCCAGGGGTTGCTGATCCCGGGGTTGATCCCGGACATTCTTCTGCAAGTCAGCGCCCAGAATCTGCTTTGGATTCGCAGCCTTGTACGCCGGCGCCTGTACGGGTCGCGTCTCCGACAGCAGCGGTTCCGCCTGCTAGATCCTCTGCGGCGGCTCCCACTACTGTGGCACCACACACCGGATCGCCTGTGTCCAGCGGGGCCGCTCCTGGATTCTCTGTGGCGACAGGATCCGATGATCAAAGTGACATTGTGCCTGGTGCAACAGCAGCTCCTGCAGTTCCAGTTGCAGCACCAGATGTTCTGGCGTCAGTTCCTGCTGAGCGTCGTCCAACCACACGACTCCAGAACAATATCGTGAAGCCGAAATCCTTTCCTGATATGGTACAGTATGGCAAGCATAGAAGACATGGGTTGCTAACTGTCACGGGGGAACCAGAGTCACTTGATGAAGCTCTTCATGATAGAAAATGGAAAGCAGCCATGGATACAGAATATGAGGCCTTGATCAAGAATGGAACTTGGCATCTAGTTCCAAATAAGGGTGTCACCAACATCATAGATTCGAAGTGGGTGTTCAAAATTAAGAAAAAATCAGATGGTACTGTTGATAGATACAAAGCTAGGTTGGTTGCAAAGGGGTTCAAACAGAGGTACGGTATTGACTATGAAGACACGTTTAGTCCGGTTGTTAAAGCTGCAACAATCAGATTAGTTTTGTCAATAGCTGTCTCCAAAGGTTGGTCACTTCGTCAGTTAGATGTACAAAATGCATTCTTGCATGGGTATTTGGAGGAAGATGTGTTTATGAGGCAACCTCCTGGTTTTGAGAGCTCAAAGTTTCCACAACATTTGTGTAAACTTGACAAAGCCATCTATGGACTAAAACAGGCCCCGCGGGCATGGTATTCAAGGCTGAGTTCAAAGTTGATTCAGTTTGGTTTTGTAGCTGCAAAAGGTGATACGTCACTGTTTATTTTCAGAAGGCATGGGGTGACAATTTATCTGCTCATCTATGTAGATGATATTATTGTAGCTAGCTCGTCCGCTAAGGCTGTTGAAGCATTATTGAAAAGTCTGAGGCATGATTTTGCACTCAAGGATCTTGGGCCTTTACACTATTTTCTGGGTATTGAAGTGAGTAATATGCAGAATGGAATTCTGCTTACACAAAGTAAGTATGCTGCAGATATAGTAAAGCGTGCTGGTATGCAAAATTGCAAGTCGGTAAACACTCCGATGCCTATTTCAGAAAAACTGTCCTTGGTGAGTGGTACACTACTGAATAGAGATGAAGCAACTAAGTACAGAAGTCTGGTAGGAGCATTACAATATCTGACGTTAACTCGGCCTGATATAGCATTCAGTGTTAACAAGGTGTGTCAATTTCTTCATGCTCCTACTTCAGATCAGATCATATGACAGCTGTGAAGAGAATCATACGCTGTAAGGATCGTGTGACCGAGAGAGGGGGGGGGGGGGGGGGGGGTGAATCGGTGCACTCTAGAATCTATTTCCAAACACTAACACCCAAGCAACTCCTAGCGAGTAGTTCTACTAACAAGGTAGAGCACACTAAGGAGTATCCTTAACCTATATAGCTAGTGGATATAGATAACACAAGCACACAACACTAGCAACCTAGCACAAGATATATAGATAGTGGAAGACTTAAGCTAGGCAAGGCAAGGCAACTAGATAACTAGAGACAAGGCAACCAAAGATACTAGGCACACTAAGTAGAGTCCTTAGAGCTACTAGATAGGCTACAACAAGTAAGCACACGAGCAAGGCAAACAAGCAATACTAATGAAGCTAGTAGGAACCAAGGTAAGCACACAAGCAAGATATAGGCACAACTCAAATACTACAAGCAATCATATATAGTGCGATAAGTAAATGCATGTAGTAAAGGAGAAGGGATAGAGAATGCTCATGATGTTTTCCCGTGGTCTCGGAAGGATGGCGCCTTCCCCTACTCCACGTTGGGTCACTCCCGCCGGAGTCTCGACCCCGTCCCTCCGCTCGATGGCGATCCCTCCTAGAGCACACTTCACCCTCCGAGTGAAGTCGCGGGCACGTCCCGCCGGGCTCTCTCCCGAGTACTCTTCCGGAGGTAAGGCTCCGCACTTGATGCGTGCCAAAGGGCGCTCCACTAGTGATGCTTCTTTCGCACGGGAAGCTCCAAGACCGTGTACAAACTTGTGTCGGCTTCCACAATCTCCTTGGACAGCTCAACACCGACGCCTAACCGGTCTAGGCCTTGCCATAGACCAAGAGTAACAGCTCTAGATGACTCTCTCAAGCTCACACTAGCCTAGAGATCAAAGGATGCAACTTGTTACTCTCTCAAGCACTAGGATCACTCCAAATCCTTCTCAAGTGCTTCACACTTCTCTTGGCTTCTTGGCAGCACCTCCCCTCTTTCCTGGGTCCAAGAGCACCTCAAAGAAGTAAACAACCGACTATATATAGGCCACCAACCTCAAACTAGCCGTTGTCCAAAAGTGCCCAGTCTGCAAAGTGACCGTACCATCCGGTCCTCATTAGACCGTACGGTCCGGTCTTCAGCAGACCGGCGTCCAGGGAGTGCTGCGCCACTTCTCAAAGTAGACCGTACCATACGGTCCCTAGGACCGTACTGTCCGGTTTCCACTTCTTCTTCAGCCAACAGAAACTTCTCCTTCTCTGTTGCTCTCTGCCTGTAAGACCGTACCGTCCGGTCTCTGACCGTACCGTCCGGTCGATGGTCCGGTCTTCATTCTTCGACTTCCAGAAACTTCAGCTTCTCTGTCTGGCAAACTCAATAGAGACCGTACCGTCCGGTCCCTAGGACCGTACCATACGCTCAATAGACCGGTCTTCATTTGTCTACTTCCAGAAACTTCAGCCTTTCTGTCTGGATTCCTTCTGTAGACCGTACCGTCCGGTCTCCTTCGTCTTCGCAGCTTCGATCTTCTTCTTGATCTTCTTCTTCCAAACTTGAACTTCTTGGTTCCTTCAAACCTCTTCTGCCACCCTAGCCTCTGAGAGACTCACCATGCATCCAATGATCTCTATAACTAGTGTGCACTAAGAGAACCACCTCGAACCCTCTTGATAGTCCGGTTTTTCCTATGGACTCAAGCTAACATCTAACCAAGCAATACTCGCTTGGATCTAGCATATCCTTAGCCTTGATCCATATCTTCTCCGCGACTCCATCAAGTCCGTTCTTGTGTAGATGAAGGCAACCAATCATCCTTGACATTAAGTTCATGGTGTGTTGGCGTTCACCACCAACGGACGGAGCTTTCTTTATATGTGACCTATAAGATCTCACAAAGAGTGTTAGTCACATTCATGGTTCTCATCCTATCACCAAAACATTCATACCTAGGGGTTTCCCTAGCTCCAATGGTCATGAAGCTTACATACGCTATGTGCAAGGTACTATCACACTTGTACTGAATATCAGAAGGTGCAACTCAGTTTTAGTTAGTGCATTCTCTGACGCGGATTGGGCTGGATGTCCTGATGACAGACGTTCAACTGGTGGATTTGCGGTATTTCTTGGAGCCAATCTTGTATCCTGGAGTGTGCGCAAGCAAGCCACAGTTGCACGGTCGAGCACTGAAGCAGAGTATAAATCACTTGCAAATGCAGCAGCAGAGGTGATGTGGATTCAGTCATTGCTTGGTGAATTGGGAGTGTCGCAACCAAGGGCTGCATGTTTATGGTGTGATAACTTGGGAGCTACATATTTGTCATCAAATCCAGTGTTTCATGGCAGAGTAAAACACGTGGAAATTGATTTTCACTTTGTTCGTGAAAGGGTTGCAAATAAGCTACTTGATGTAAGGTTTATTGGAACTGACGATCAGTTGGCTGATGGTTTCACAAAGGCACTGACAGTTCAGAAGCTAATGAAGTTTCGTTACAATCTCAACTTAGCTCAGTTGCGATTGACGGGGGATGTTGAAATACAAGATAAAGATCATGTAGAATCTAGTGGCTAGTTGATAACAGATAAAGATTTGGTAGTTGCGTTGTTCTTATCATGTAAAACTGATCATGCGTATAGCTTGCTGATCAAGTTGATAGATTGATATCTATCTGTTGTAACCAACTTATTGTATTCTGTACTATAAATTAACATGAAGGCATGCCGTCCAGAGCATCGCTTCCATCATTTTCCACAGCATCCCGCATCTGGAGGTCATTTCGGAGATACTGATGACTTTGCAGGTTTATACTGTCCAGATGCACACAGCGCGGTCAGGTCTGTTTTTGAAGGATTGCTAGCTGCAGATTATACTTATTTCGATCCTGATAGAGATGTTGAGCTTGCCAAGAAAATGAACAGCGTTCACTCTCATGAATTGTTGTGCATCTGATGCCGCCAATACCAAGTGCAATACCTTCCTTGCCATGGAAAAGCAAGCGACAACCATTTGTTTTCTGAAGAACCTGTCACAACTGATTAGTCGAATATTAGTTTCTATATTTTGGAATATTATCAGCACAAATATGTAACGTTATGGTACTTTTATCTATGTATGTAGGAGATTCGTCAGTTCTCATAACTGTTAGCTATATCTGTCTATGTGCTGTGATGTTATATCATTAGTTCTCAACTTCTCATGACTGTTAGCTTATCTACTTTTCCCTTAAAAAAAACTGTTAGCTTATCTACATGCTATAATATAGCGCTTTTTTCTATGTAGGAGATGCATCAGTTGGAACGGGAGATGCCGAGCGGGGTGGAGTAGCGAGGATGATGCCGATTATGTTGGAACGGGATTTTGCGTGCAAATGTCTTAATTTACGTATCAGGAGAGGTATATAGAGTCTCTTGGAGTTGGTCTCTTGACTGTTACCTATCTATGTGTAATATGGGCTTTGTTGGGCATCTGCATCTGGACTGGGTTTCAAGTGGCCATCTTGGCCTTAATCTTTTAGTAGGTTAAATTGTTTCCTGGGTTTTGGTTCGTTTTAAGTTTTTAGCGTATTTGTGACATTTTGTACCGGCAGCTGTAAAAGATATACTCACGAGGACGTATTTAATTAGATACAGTCCATTAGACATAGCAGCAGGATGTATTTCAGCATTCATACATACTCGCGAGAGATTAAGTGAATGGCTCAAGACAACATTTGCTCTTGATGTGAAACCTAATAGAAGCTGGTATAGATACACTTTAAGTATGACTCATTTGTTTTTATACACAGATTTTTAAGACAAATCGTCAAACGTGATGTCTGAAAGGTAACACATGCTTATATTTCTACACGGAGGGTGGACAAAGAGTTAGGGGGACAGGGTATAATGCCCCCCCCCCCCCCCCCCCCCCCCCCCCCTCTTCGCGAGGTATGGGCATCGAGATTAAGTACCCTTTTTTTGGTGAAATCGAGGCATAGTACCTCCTTGATCTATCACCCTAATACGTGCAACTTTTCTTGTCAAGGCAGGGCAAGTTAAATCCATGAAAAATCGTTGAATTGCACGTATAATAAAAGCACATCATCTGTTTCACAATATTTACAGTTCTATGTTGGTTAAAGTCAAATATTCATATTGTTGACTGACGATTACCATGATAATATTTTCATAATGTATAATTCATACATTATTAAGCTATCTAGCTAATGAAAATGTGATCTGATGCCGCCAATATCAAGTGCAATACCTTCCTTGCCATGGAAAAGCAAGTGACAACCATTTGTTTCCTGAAGAACCTGTCACAACTGATTAGTCAAATATTAGTTTCTATATTTTGGAATATTATCAAGCACAAATCTGTAACATTATGGTACTTTTATCTATGTATGTAGGAGATTCATCAATTCTCATAACTGGTAGCTATATCTATCTATGTGCTGTGATGTTAGAGAATTAGTTCTCAACTTCTCATGACTGTTAGCTTATCTACATGCTATAATATAGCACTTTTTTCTATGCAGGAGATGCATCAGTTCTCATGACTGTTTCTATCTATGTGTAATCTGGGCTTTGTTGGCCATCTGCATCTGGACTAGGTTTCAGGTGGCCAGGTTTTCCATCTTGGCCTTAATCCTTTAGTAGGTTAAATTGCAATCAATGGCACAATGATCGTCTCACTATTTCGCCCGCCAAAAATGATGTTTAAGAGGGGTCAAACAGTAATAAAGTCTCATCAAGAGAGCCAAATATAGTTTTTAGGATATACTTAGCTGGTGAAATCTTGTATTACAATGAAATAATAGGCAAAAAACTAGGGGGTACAGGGGATAATGCCCCCCCCCCCCCCCCCCCCCCCCCCACCCCCCCTCTCCCGGTTTCGCGCCAGGTATGGGCATCGAGGTACAATACCTTTTTTTTTTTCTTGTTGTGAAATCGAGGCATAGTATTTGACTCCGCGATCTAGAGCCCTAGTATGTGCAACTTTTTTTTATTAAGGCATGGCAAGTTAAATCCATGAAAAATCATTGAATTGCACGTATAATAAAAGCAATTTGTTTGTTTCAAAGTATTTGCAGTTCTTTGTTGGTTAAAGTCAAATATTCATATTGTTGACTGATTTTCATATTATACAATTTATACATTATTAAGCTATCTAGCTAATGAAAATGTTAGTGAAAGATAAGAATTACTTTGAAACGGACGAAGTATACAAAGACCGCCACTGGTTTACACCGGACAAGCATCTTGTGCAATTTTTGGGCTACTGATTGTCATGGATCCATGGACAAACATGGTGAAATGGCTGGAGGGAATAATTTGGAGATCCAGGATAGCAGGAACTTCAACATCGATTACCTTTTTCTTTTCATCGTGAAACATTATTGACCATCTGATACAAAGTACATAAAAGCACAAATGCCCCAGACAGGTTCACCGGAACGAGGGAAAAGGAAACATCATCGACCATCTGACATAGAGTACCACAAGGCACCAAACTGAAGCTGAAAGCACAAGCCGGCGCCATTATCACGGTGAGGTACACGATCGATCATACCAGACACGTATTCCCGGCAGCCTCAAATTAACAGAAGCAGAACACACGCAGAAGTAGGCTCTGTCATCGTGATCCGTCAGATCAGATGCATGTAGACTGGGCCTATCCTTCTTCTTCAGAGGAACCGGTTGAGGTACTCGTCGACGGTGGTGTACTTGACGTCCGGGTACAGCTCGGTGGCGTCCACCCCCTTCGCCGGGTCGATCTCGAAGCCGGCCTGCTCCCCTCTGACGTACGCGGCGTGGGCGATCGCCAGAATGATGTTCACCGGGATCGGCGACTCTGCAGACAGCAGATTTGTTAATTTACCGTGCACAACGCAATTCCATTTATCTACACGCACACTCCGCAGCTGATTTCTGAATACCGACCGTACCTTGGATCTGCTTGAGGACGGCGTCCTCGGGGAGGTACTCCCGCTCGAACGGCTTGCCGGTCTTCTTCTCCCACAGAGACAGCAGCTCGTTGTGCGACAGCGTGTTGGCCGGCGGCTTGATGTACAGCACCTTGTTCTCCACGCGCGGGTCGTCGGCGGCCAGCACCGTGTACGTGGCGATGTCGCCTTCCTCGACGAACACCACCTTGACGTTGCCGTCGCCGAGGACGACGGCCTTGTCGGTCGGCGGCGAGGGGGACAGGGCCTGCCCGATGCCCGGCAGCCCGAAGCCGGCGAAGTAGCCGGCCACCACGAAGGTGTAGGGGACGCCGGAGGCTTCCACGGCGCGGCGGATCGCCACCTTCCCGGAGAAGATGGACCTCGCCGGCTCCACGGCGCCCGTGCGGTCCACGTCCAGGCCGAACTCCGACGGGAAGAACCTCTGCACTCGCGAGTCACCACAAATTATAAGTGCTATCAGTACAAACGCAATCACCGAGATCAGAGATGGCCGGCGGCAAGAGCAGAAGAAGCGAACTAAGGAAGGGACCTTGACGTTGCCGGCCTCCTTGATGGCGTCGATGAGCTTGGTCTGGTCGGCGATCTGCAGCGACCCGACCGTGGAGATGACCACGTCGGCGGCCTTGACGGCGCTCACGAGGCTGGCGTGGTCGTACAGGTCGCCCTTGACAAGCGTGACGCCGGAGTCCTGGAAGCTCTTGAGCAGCTGCGCCTTGGCCGGGTCGGACGACGCCGTGTCCCGGACGAGCGCGAAGGTCGGGTGGCCCAGCCGCGCGCTCGCCGCCACCACGTGACGGCCCAGGTACCCCGTGCCGCCGACCACCAGGATCTTGCTCTTCTCAGACGCCATGACGCCTTCTTGATTTCACGACTGGGCTGATTGACGACCTCGATTGCACGATTGCCAAACTGCTCAAGCTCTCTCACTCGCTGGTCAGTGTGAGATCTGCTGCCTGCCCTCTGATTATCCTTAAATACTCCGAGCTAGCATTACCTGAGGTTCACTCTCCTGTAATACTGTGTCTGTCAGATCATGCGACGCGATGTACCTACTGCCAATAGCAACAGTAGCTGATGAGCTTCCAGAAAACCCGTCCAGATGCGTATTCTTGTTTGGGCCACCTAGACGTGTCCAAGTCCAGGAACGGCTGGTGAGGCCACGCATCACGCCGGCGTCCTCCTGACGCATCTTCCACCTCGTCCCACCAAACTGGTTCATGATTTGCTTGCTGCACAGCACCTGGACGCGATTGGTGGGCGCCCGTACGCGATGAACCCGTCCGTGTTTCCGGCCAAGTGAAACAAGCGGCATGTCCATGTTCCTGCTGGCGTGGAGTGAGCTCAACCAACCAAACGTCAGTGAGTGAGTGAGTGAGAATCAGCTCGTGTGTCTTTTTCACGGCTTCTGCGTCTCACTCTCACCTAACACCTTTCCGTTAGTCTGTGGGCGCCCTCTTCCAAGCAAATTTGGCATGGCGAATTATTTTCGTCCGCTGTTGCCGGCGTTCCCCATTTCAACAAATTTATTTCATTCTTTGTGATGACGTTAGGACAAGACAGCAAGAGGAAAATTTACGCAAAACAATTTGTTTCGTCTGCTGTCTTGACCCGTTGTTGTGTAATTGTAAATTTGGAATCATTCAAGCAGATGAAACGACCGTTCCCTCGAAAAAAAAAAGAAGATGAAACGACCGTTCCTTGCAGTGAAATGGAAGCAACATGAGAGTGTTCATCAGCAGATGGAACCCATCTCTGGCTCCTGTGCTGCACATGTCTGTTTCAAGTTTGGTGATGTCATGACACGATCCAACATACCACCTAGCTAGATCGTGATTTGAGTACGTAAAAATGGTAAAGCGGCAGCGGGAACGCGTTAGTTGATAGTAGTACATCAGATTTATGTGGTCAACGGAAATAAAGGCCTCTGTAAGTTTTTTTTTTTTAGAAAAAAGCCTTTCTGGCCTGCTTATATTGAAAGCAAAATAACAGGTTTGCTACAGACACGCACACGCTCTCGCTAACATACAGACCAACTGAAAAATCCCAGTAACATGTCCCCCTAGAACGACTTGCTAACAGAGCAAAATCTAAGCAAAAGGTGAGAAATATCCATCGCAATCACCAGCTTCTCTTTCTCCACTTGTGGATCTTCGCGCGCTACATGAATGCCCCTTCAAGTGGCGATCCTCCTGCACTTGAGCTTCGGCGCTGAAGAAACCAATCTTTCAACCTGTTCATCTTTCAACATATTGCCTCCCTGTCTTGTTTCTTCAGTAAGATACACCATTTCTGCATAAAAGAGAAAATCTTTTTGAGGATGTTGGCTGGGTCTCTAGTGAACTTCTGTTGTATTGCCATTTCATTGCGGGTTCTCCAAAGCACCCATGTTATCACCCCAAAACAGAACAATTTATTTAAGTAGTCATGCCCGCCCCCCACCCCATTTTAAGCCAGTTTTCTAAGAAATCTTTCATGTTTGTCGGTCTCGTATCCCACCCTAGTGCTTCCTTAAGGCAGCACCAGACATAAGTGGCCGGTTTACAGTGGAAAAGGATGTGATTCGTGGTTTCAGGTTTATGGCAAAGGATGCAGTTTCTGTCTCCTTTCCACTTTCTCTTCCTCAGCGTTTCAGGTTTATGGCAAAGGATGCAGTTTCTGACTCCTTTCCACTTTCTCTTCCTCAGCTGCACTCCAGTTTGCAACCTGTCTTGAAAAGCAAGCCACAGAAATCCTTTTACTTTCATAGGCAGTTTGCTTTTCCACACTTTTTCCATTCTCTTGTTAATCACACCTCTGAAAGTAATCATCCTGTACATGGATCTTGTAGTGTAATCCCACCTGACTGTGTCTCTCTGTTCATTGAGTGTTACCCCTTGTAGCTTGTTCAGCTCTATCCATTCCTGTTCTTCAGATACCCCCCCCCCCCCCCCCCCCCCCCCCCCCCCCCCCCAATTCCTTCTGAATTCTACTGAACATTCTCCCCCCATCCCAAGCTTCATAGACCAGGCAATCTCTGTTTGAGCACATGTTATAGAGCTTAGGAAATTGCAATCTCAAAGGGATTCCCCCCTGTTAGTGTATATATGTTTGGCCCATATTAGAGGCCCACCTAGAGGCCCATGTATAGGAGTATATTACCCACCCTTCTAGGGTTTGGAGGAATCAATCAATCATTCCAATTCCAACATGGTATCAGCAGACTAGGGTTCCCTCCCTCCCTCCCTCCTCCAGCCGCCGCCGCCGCCGCCACCATGGCTGGCCGCCGGCCGCTGGCGTAGGCGCCACTACCGCCCTCCTCTTCCCCTCCCCTCTCTTCTTCTTTCCCTCCCCTCCCCTCCTCTCTCACCGCCGCCTTCACCGCGCGCGCTGCTGCTGCAGATCCGGCCGGGGACGTCGTCTATCGTGCCGCCGCAGGGGCTCGCCCAGGCTGGCGCGCGCGCCGTCGCGCAGCCGCCGCCGGGCCCCGCCCAGGCCGGCGCGGGCGAGCTGCCCCCCGCGGGCGTGCGCGCCGCTGTGCTGCCGGGGCGAGGCGCCGCCGTCGCGCCGAGCACCGCCGCCGTCGCCGCGCTGGGTCGCGATGTCGTCGCTGCACCGAACCACGCCGCCGCACCGGGCCAAGTAGCCGCGCTACTGGGCCGAGCCCAGGCCGCCGCGCCAGGCCAGGGAACCGAGCTGGGCCAGGGAGCAGTGCTGGGCCGGCCAGTGGCGCTGGACCAGGCTGCTGGGGTGGGCCAGATCGCTGCGGTGCCAGGCCGCCGCGGGCGCCACCGCGGGCCGCGCCCTCGCCGCCGCCGCAGATCCATCCGCCGCGGGTGCCCTGGCCGCCGCCACGTCGCTGGCGTCGGGCTCTGCCCTGGCCGCCGTGCCGCTGGCGCCGGGCCCCGCCCTGGCTTCTCCCGCCGCCGTGGCCGCCTCCTCCGCGTTCGCTCGGTTGGGCCTGCCGCCGGGGTTCTCCTACACCGGCTTGGGCATGCCGCCGGACCTCGTCGCCGTCGCTCCACCAACTACGTACCACGCCGCGGGCCCACCAATCCTCTCCGAGCGAGCTGCTTCAGCGGACGCCGCCCTCGCTGCTGCCCTCCTCGCGGCCAAGGCCGAGGCTGCGGCGGCCCAGGAGCGGGTCCACGCGGCCGCTCTCGCCTGGGAGCGTGAGCGGACTGAGGCGGATGCCATCGCACGCCGGGTCGCTGAGGCGGAGCGCTACATGCTCCTGTCCGCCGGTCAGCAGCCTGTCGTCCACGTCGCCGACACCGCCGCCTCGTCTTCCCGCCCGCCACTGCCCGAGGGTACCGGTCCCCGCCTCGACGCCCACGATCCGATGGTCGCCCAGCTCCACCTCCAGGCCGTCGGCGTCCAGAACCTCCGCGCGCTGGTCTCCGTCGTCCTCGACCCCTCGTCTACCTCCTACGCCACTGGCGTGATCAGGTCATCCTCGCCCTCCGCCGCTACGCCCTCGACGACCACGTCCTCACCGACACCCCCGTTCAGGCGCGGGATGGGATCTGGCTGCGCCTCGACAGCATCGTCGTGTCCTGGATCTTCGGGACCGTCTCACCAGAGCTACAGGACCTCATCCGGACTCCTGGCTGGCTCTCGAGGGCCAGTTCCTCGACAACGCCGAGGCCCGGGCTCTTCGGCTCGACGCGTCGTTCTGCACCTTCGAGCAGGAGGACCTTTCCGCCGAGGAGTACCGCCGGTGGATGAAGGGCATGGCGGATGCCCTCGGTGACCTTGGCTGCCCGGTGACCGACCGGGTCCTGGTCCTCCACATCCTGAGGGGTCTCAACAGCAGGTATGACCTCCTCAGGACCTGGATCCCTCGGCAGCGGCCCTTCCCTACCTACCAGCAGGTGAAGGATGACCTACGCTTCGACGAGATCAACCGGGGCCTCGCGCCTGGCTCCTCCACCACCACCGCCCTCGTGGCCGCTCCGTCGACTCCTGCAGCCCCGCCTGCCGCTTCACTCGTCGCCACTCATCCCCCCGGGCCAAGCGGGGGTGGGGGGGGGGGGTATCTCGATGTGGCCGTTCCAGCCTCCAGGAGGCGGGGCTCGTCCTCCGCACCAGCCCGTGGCCATGTTCGCTGGCCCTGCTTCCCAGGTGCCCTGGATTCCTCCCGCTCCGGCCCGCCAGCCTTCGACCTGGCCGGGGGGGTGGGACCAGACGGCGCTGGCCTAGTCCTTCAGCACCATGCAGCTGACACCGCCGGTGGAGTGGATCGCCGACTCGGGTGCCTCGTACCATACCACGCCGGATGCTGGTATCCTTGCTTACGCCCACCCTCCCCACCCTTCTTTTCCTTCCGCTATTATGGTTGGCAATGGCTCTTGTCTTCCTGTCACCTCAGTGGGTACTGTGCCTGGTTCTTTTCACCTTCCGAATGTTCTTGTTGCTCCTCAGATGGTTCACCATCTTCTTTCCATTCGCAAATTTACTACTGACAACTCCTGTTCTGTTGAGTTTGACCCCCTTGGTCTTTCTGTGAAGGATTTGGCTACCCGGCGTCAGCTCCTCCGATGTGACAGCCAGGGTCCTCTTTACACCCTTCGTCTTCCTGCTTCCGCTGCTTCATCGCCACTTTCATCTTCGTCCGCAGCTTTTGCCACTACATCTTCTTCCACGACTTGGCACCGCCGGCTTGGTCATCCCGGCCGCGACGTTTTGGCTTGACTCTGTCGCCATGCAGATCTTTCTTGTACTAGGACTTCAGATGAGCACCTTTGTCATGCGTGCCAGTTAGGTCGTCATGTTAGACTTCCTTTTTCTGTTTCTTCTTCGCATGCGAGTCGTGTTTTTGATCTCATTCACTATGATCTGTAGACTTCTCCTGTCATCAGTATTTCTGGCTATAAGTATTACTTGGTGATTGTTGATGATTTCTCGCATTACTCTTGGACTTTTCCGCTGCGCGCCAAGTCTGACACGTTCCCCACCCTTCTCCACTTCTTTGCCTGGGTGTCCACTCAGTTCGGCCTCACCGTCAAGGCCGTCCAGTGTGACAACGGCCGCGAGTTTGATAACCACACCTCCCGCGACTTCTTCCTCTCTCGTGGCGTTCACCTGCGCATGTCTTGTCCGTATACCTCCGCCCAGAACGGCAAAGCTGAGCGGATGATTCGCACCACGAATGATGTTGTGCGCACCCTTCTTTTCCAGGCCTCCCTTCCTGCTCGCTTCTGGGCCGAGGGACTCCACACTGCCACCTACCTTCTCAACCGCCTTCCTTCCAGTGCCATCACTGCACCCACTCCCCACCACGCTCTTTTCGGCACCCCACCTCGGTACGATCACCTCCGTGTCTTCGGGTGCGCCTGCTACCCTAACACCTCTGCCACCGCTCCTCACAAGCTGGCGCCCCGCTCGACTAGGTGTGTTTTCCTTGGCTACTCCCCTGACCACAAGGGGTATCGCTGCTTTGACCTTACCTCTCGCCGGATGCTCATCTCCCGGCACGTCGTGTTTGACGAGTCCGATTTCCCCTACTCCACCACCACCACTCCCTCTCTTGATCCCGAGCTCGAGGTCGTGTTTCCGACTGACCCGGTGGTCCAGCCCCCTGTATCAGTGTACCCTCTACCTGCAGGTCTTCGGAGCACACTGGCACCGCTCCCGGTGCCTTCAGCCGCGCCACGCGCGGCCCCGGAGCCTTCTCCCGCGCCACGCGCGGCCCCGGCGTCTTCTCCCGCGCCACGCGCGGCCCCGTCGCGCTACGCCCAGCCAGTGCTGGTCTACCGGCGCCGTGCGGTGCCGGCTCCGGACCCGGCGGCCCCGGCGCCTCCACCACCGGAGGTGCCCGCGCCCCAGGTACCTCGGGCTCGCTCTCGGCTCGACTCGGAGGTGTACCACCCGCCGGTCATCCATCGGGATCCTGGCCACATACATCCCATGGTGACACGGCGGGCGGCGCGGCCGTCTTCGACCCTCTCCGCCGCAGCAGTCGAGCCGGGGGTCTCTCCGCTACCCTCCTCTGTCCGTGAGGCCCTGGCGGATCCTCACTGGCGTCGGGCGATGGAGGAGGAGTACGCGGCCCTCCTTGCCAACCAGACATGGGACCTCGTGCCGCGTCCGTCTGGTGGCAATGTGGTCACGGGTAAGTGGATCTGGACGCATAAGCGTCGTGCTGACGGCTCCCTGGACAGGTACAAGGCTCGCTGGGTTCTCCGGGGTTTCACTCAGCGGCCTGGTGTGGACTATGATGAGACCTTCAGTCCGGTGGTGAAGCCGGCCACAGTTCGCACAGTGCTCTCCATTGCTCTCTCTCAGTCTTGGCCTGTGCATCAGCTGGATGTGAAGAATGCGTTCCTGCACGGCACCTTGTCTGAGACAGTCTACTGCAGCCAGCCAGCGGGGTTTGTGGATTCCAGTCGTCCTGACATGGTGTGCCGCCTCAACAAGTCCCTCTATGGTCTGAAGCAGGCTCCTCGCGCTTGGTACTCCAGGTTTGCCACGTTCTTGGTCTCTCGGGGATTCACTGAGTGCAAGTCGGATACCTCACTGTTTGTCTACCGCCGTGGCTCTGAGACTGCATATCTGCTGCTGTATGTCGACGACATCATTCTTACTGCGTCCAGTCAGCCCTTGCTCCAGAACATCATTCAGTCCTTACAGCAGGAGTTTGCTATGAAGGATCTGAGTGTGCTCCATCACTTCTTGGGTGTCACTGTCGAGCCTCGTCCTTCCGGCCTCTTTCTTCACCAGCGGCAGTATGCTCTTGATATTTTGGACCGGGCAGGGATGACTGACTGCAAGCCGTGTTCCACTCCTGTCGACACTCAGGGCAAGCTATCTGCCGACGTGGGGGCTCCTGTGGCTGACCCGACTGCCTACCGGAGTCTTGCTGGTGCCTTGCAGTATCTCACTTTCACCAGGCCGGACATCACGTATGCCATCCAGCAGGTCTGTCTTCATATGCATGATCCCCGGGAGTCACACCTCGCTGCTCTGAAGCGGCTCCTGCGCTACATCCGTGGCACGGTTGACTACGGGCTGGCTCTTCACAGGTCTCCCTCCACTGAGCTCGTCGTCTACACTGACGCCGACTGGGCTGGCTGTCCGGACACTCGCCGCTCCACCTCAGGCTACGCTGTCTTCCTCGGCGGCAACCTTGTCTCCTGGTCGTCCAAGCGGCAGCCGGTTGTCTCCCGCTCCAGTGCTGAGGCGGAGTACCGGGCTGTAGCTAACGGCGTGGCTGAGGCGTCCTGGCTTCGGCAGCTCTTGGCGGAGCTCCACAGCCCGCTCCTCAAGAGCACCCTCGTGTACTGCGACAACGTCAGCGCCGTGTACCTCTCCTCCAACCCGGTTCAGCATCAGCGGACGAAGCACGTGGAGATCGATCTGCACTTTGTTCGGGACCGGGTTGCGGTGGGCCAGGTTCGGGTTCTCCATGTCCCGACCACCTCCCAGTTTGCGGACATCTTCACCAAGGGTCTCCCCTCCTCGACTTTCTCGGAGTTTCGGTCCAGTCTCAACATCGTCGGTGGCTAGTTGTGACCGCGGGGGGGGGGGGGGGGGGGGGGGGTGTCCAGTCTTGAACTCCGCTGCGTCGGTAAGTTCAGACTGCGGGGAGGTGTTAGTGTATATATGTTTGGCCCATATTAGAGGCCCATGTATAGGAGTATATTACCCACCCTTCTAGGGCTTGGAGGAATCAATCAATCATTCCAATTCCAACACCCCCAACCAAGCATCCTCCCAGAACATTGTGTCTTCCCCATTGTTGACCACTGATATTGTTTGGCCTCTGTAAGTATGTATTAACATTTGGGATTTGTGATCAATCTAGGTTGACAAGTTCTGAGACAGAATTTTTTTTCTTTCAGGAAACGGCGGCACCTCCTTTGAGATGCCTGAACTTTTATTCCTCTGGAAACAGTTACCATGTTTACCAAATGTACAACAGATGAGACAGTTGTGTGACAATCGGTTATCAGCTCGTTACCGAGTCAAGGAAACTGCAAGTACCATGGCTGAAATTGAAGGAAGCATGTCCATAAGATACTGATGGGTAAATTTGGCAAATAAGGAAAAATCCATATCCATGTATTAAAAGAGCTCATAGGATTAAGTTTAGACAAGTATTATCAAAGTGCGGCCAGGAAAAAAATTATTCAGCCTGGTTATTACTTATTTTCCACTAGGGTCCACATATGACACCAAACATCCATGTGTGCACACTGCACGGTGGATGGTTCTGCGGTCTGTATCAGAACTAAAGAAGGCTTGAAAGGTACTCCTCAACAGTTGTGTACTTGACGTCGGGGTACAGCTTGGTGGCCTCCACGCCAATGGTCGGGTCGATTTCGAAGTTGGCCTGGTCACCTCTGATGAAGATGGAGAACGCCAGGGACAACAGTATGTTGAGAGGGAACGCCGCCACTGCGAGCAGCAATGGCAAGGGCACTATGAAATCGAGGGTGCAGATTTCAGACACACGAACGTGCGGTTATGCTAGTAGTGATTACCTTTGATCCAGTTGAGGACCTCCTCCTCTGGGATGTGCACTCGCTGCAGGGTCCTACCGGACTTCGTCTCCCATAGCGAGATGAGCTCGTTGTGGGACAACACGTTCGCCGGCGGTCTCATGTACAGAATCTTGTTCAGCGTCCTCTCGTCGTCGACCGCCCTCATTGTGTAGGCAGCGATGTCCTCTTCCACCACGAACACCCCTGCAACAGAGCTGATTATTTGATACTATCATAGAATCTTCACAGTATGTATGCCTCCTAGGTCCTTCAAATTACTCACCTTTGGCGTTGCCATCACCTAGAACAGTGATCTTGTTGGCCGGCGGGCCACAGCCAACGGCTGTGACATCACCGATGCTGGGAAGGTATGTCTCTGCAAAGCCATTGCAGCAGACATAGGTGTGGGGTATCCCCTCCGCCTCAATCAGTCGCCGGAGGTTGGCTTTGACGGCGTACAATGACTTCGCCGGATCCACAGTGTGGACATTGTCCACGTCAGATCCAAACTCGGATGGCAAAAACCTCTGCAGAACAAACTCTCCAGTGATTTTGGAGCCAGCATAGATAAGCAAATGAAAGGAAAATTCAGTAACCTGACCTTGACATTGCCTGCTTCCTTGATCGCGGAGATGATCCTTGTTTGCTCTTTGACCTGGCGGGGACCAACCACTGAGATGACAACATCGGCATACTTGATGGATTTTACCAGGCTCTCGTGATCAAACAGGTCACCCTGTTTGCATATACTAGAACGGTTGAAGAAAAATATCATGTGCATACATAATATGTCATCATGTGCATACATAATATGTCCTTGTTATGCATAGTAATTTGAGTATGGATTCCAGAACATGTTATTGTAGAAGATGTTTGTCTGCTTAAATAAAATCTACAAATAAAAATGAATTGGAAACTGGATTGAGAGAAAAAAATTGAACTGAAATATCGGGACAGATTACATTGGAGCATCATGTTATTTTTAGTAGGTAAAGTAAAACTTCCCATCAACAGTTCAATTCTCTACAGATAGAACTTGAAGTCACTAATTTGTGGGCAAATAGGGAGGACAGCATATTTAACACAGCCACGATGATTTGTACCTTGAGGAGAGCAGCACCTAAGTCGATGAAGCTCTTGAGAAGCTGCGCCTTTGCTGGGTCAGACGGTGCGTCATCCCTGATGAGAACAGCAGTTGGGTGGCCAAGGTGCATACTAGCTGCAACGATATGCTTGCCGAGGTGGCCAGTGCCACCAATAACAAGAACTCTGCTCTTCTGCGTCTCCTCCTCCACTGACGCCATATCTCACACCTCTGGATGCAGAGTGCTTGACCAAACTCTGTTGCAGTCCAGGTACACCTTGGTTGTAGTCTCAGGTGAGGAGATCAAATAAAGGTATTTCCCCTGATTGAGCTAACCATTTCCACACTCCAAATAAATCCATCCGGGAGAAAGGATTAACACATCTCAACAGCTCTCACCTAACATTTTTTTTTTTGGAGGGCTCTCACCTAACATTTAATTCGCCCCATCTTCCTTCCAAAACATCTTTTCTGATCTGATACATAACACAAAAGAAAGTCATTAACACAGAAGGAATTCATTTTGCATGCCAGTGATACTTATTCACTTTCATCTGCAAAGATGCTGTTGTACTCGGTGCAACTTTGGTGAGTAAAGTATCTCAACAGAATTCTTAAGAGCCTTTGCAATGTATGTCGAATGTAAATTCTGATTAAAAAATAACAGTGAGACAAATCTGCCTATGTTGAAAAAGGAAGTTTCAGAAGCACCATTTGGCTCCATCAAGCTAGTCACAACAGCCTTTGAAAGGAGTGTCAAATGTAATTTCCTATTAAAACAATAAAAGTGAGACAAATCTGCCTATGTTGGAAAAGGAAGCTTCAGAAACACAATTTGGCTCGATCAAGCTAGCTACATATACGGCCACAGGCCTCTGCTTAAGAATCAATACGCAAAGAGGAGGCTGCACATACATTCCTGTTGCACTTAACTAAGATCGAACGAAACAATGCAAAATCGCAGATGTGAGATGAACTCGTCACTGTCAATGGATGCATGTTTCAGACCCCAGAAGCTCAGTACATTGCCAGGAAACATCAAAATGCGAACAATTTACCATGGTTCAAATATAGCTGACAATCCTCAATACAATATTTCAGATAGAAAAATCAAGCACCATCTCAGTTTACAAATTTCATAGGTGGTTGAAATAAATTCACGTTATAGACTAACATCATTGTTCTGTTCATAGTGAAAAAAAAATTCATGAAAACATACTCAAATCGCTGCCTGTTTTATGGTGAAAAATATTATGATTACCAAGACTCAAATGAAAGGGTGCCTCATGTGCACCCATAATTACCAGTAAGTCAAGGCAACAATGGAGTACTTCATAATACAAGATGGCCAATTGACAAGAGTGAAGGTCTGCGGCAAGTAAGATCAACTAAAAAACATTGATGCTGGCAAAATGCCTTTCAGTTCAACTTACCAGTCCAGTTGGCACGACGCAGCAGAAAGAAACAGGTCACTTAGAGAGACTTAAAAAATTCTGATCTGAAAAGTAAAACTAAGTGATTTTTCCGGGGTTGCCGGTGATACAATACAGCACTCGTACGCGACAATATGAACAAAGCAACTACGCACCCAAGGTGGCAGCAGTCAGATTTCCTCAGCTCAAATGGTTTCATGAACATAAGGAAACTTGACAAATCTATATGATACTCATTTTTCTTCTCAACTAACCATCAAGAACTGAATTCTTTCAATTCTGTTCTCTGTTCAGCTATCTTAAATGATTTCCTGATCAAACAAAGTAGCATGACCAACATGGTAGAATTGTTAGGGATGATGAACACTGAGCCTGAATTTTTTCTTAGACACGATCCATCTTGTGATTACAGCTAACTTCAAGGTACAAACAACATAAACTATTTGACCTCTACATCTTATTTCGTGCAAAAACACTCAACTTTTGTCACAATAGCATTTCGAGAATGAAGCAAAGGAATGGTCTTTCACCTCTGTTAGTTGTGGGCTCCTCCAGCTACAGTGCACTTCAGCAGTAATTCTTGCAGCGACCACCGGGGTCTGAAACACAGAGGAGCACCGTGTCGGGATGAGTCGCAGGCATCACGGGCCCATGACAGACTGATAAATGGACTTTAAACATCCATAATTTTTCTAAGGGGGGCAGCCCGGTGCACGTAGCTCCCGCTTTGCGCAGGGTCCGGGGAAGCGGGAGCTACGTGCACCGGGCTGCCCCCCTTAGAAAAATTATGGATGTTTAAAGTCCATAATTTTTCTAAGGAGTCGTAGAAAATCACAATAGATAAATGGAATTTGATATAAAACTATAGTATTTCCCAGCCAATCAAAGCACTTAACAAGCAGCCTCAAGATATATTGTAGCAACTCTGGCTTAGATCGTTAAGGATCATATATCTGCAGCCACTGCTCCATGGACCTCAAAGCTTAAAAAAAAGAATTGAACACCAAGTCTATATTTTTCTAGGATTCTTTTCTAAAAAGAAAAAGAGAAATTGCATCTACCAGGAAGCACCTCACCTGGGATGTTACCTAAGCAAGAAGCTTTGGCTGTACTTAATGCAGCGACGCTGTCAAGAGTTGATGTGCACGGATGGAGCTCCTCCGCCTCCAGCACCGCAGCAGTCACCTTCACTTCCCAACAGCCATAACCCATGAAGCAGAGCGCAGCGAAGGCTGCACAAGAAAAGATTATCTCAACTCAATGTTAAACATGACGATATACAATAGAATGTTGCACCCATCCAACTAAATACGACGACACTCTGTAAAAGTCCGGAACATGCAACAAAGCAGAATGGATACAACTCTCCACCTCACTTCGCAAATCAAATGCCAAATAATACCTCATATTAAGAATCAGAATGAACTACTCCCACTTGTTTTTTTCTCTATAATACACAAGAGACTCCCTCTGTTTGAAATTGATGACATCAGGACAGCACTTTTAGTTCATTTTTCAACTGAAAAAGTTGTCCTAACATCATCAATTAATTAAAAAAACAGAGGCACTATTCCTCAAAAAAAAAAAAAAACAGAGGCACTGAGGGAGTAAACATTTTTTTCGGTAACAGAAGCTGTTAGTTCATTGATCTTTTAAGTTAAGGTTAGATATTAATTAGTACACAGAAACTCCTCTCAAAAAAAAATAGTACACAGAAACCACCAATTACATGTCATCAACACTGCCACATTGCCTTGGTAGCATCAATGAGCATATTGTTTACTATGGAGCAAATGGCCAAGTGTGGCGGCAAGTACCCAATGTAAGATTGTTATCCTAGGCATCAGTTTCATTACTATTGGCACATTTCCCCATTTCTAATGTGTATCATGCATAGATTCTTGTAACATTGCATATAGTACAAATATAAATATAATAATCAGAAAAGTAGGTGAAATGGCTTTTGAAACAGGCATATTATGTAAACCCTAAATCATGCATGCATGAACATTTTATAGTGACGCATTAGCCTGAACTAAGAGGAAGCTGGCTTAGATGCAAGTAGATTTTGAATTTTTTTCATGACATAAAACAGTAACCATAAAGCAATTTTTTCACCACAAACAAATTAATAAACCTTACGGTCCATAAAGAATTCAAAACTGTGGCAGAAGAAATTGTATCAAGTGTATCCACCATATCAGTTAAATATACGTGTCACAACACATGTGTTAAACACTAAATATTGCGGTGCATGCAACAGGTTTCTTGTGTGGGCAACATTTTCACTGCTCCAGTATACAATGTCAAAAATCTCCTACCACAGCAGGGGCTTCCCTTGCTGTATTCCCTTCAAAAAAATGTCAAAAATCTCATATGAATAAAATAATACCATGGATTAACACAGACAAGAAAGAAAGCAATCTCAATATGGGAAAAAGAATCACACGTCTGTTTTGAATTTGACTTAAACAGCAGCCATAATGTTTTGGGGCAGTAAAACTTGTCAAAAATCCAGCAGCTCAATACGAAAAAACATTTTACAGGACAATCATGACAGTTCTAAATTATTTCAGAGGAAACCATTTTTATTTTTTAGTTCTGTCAAATCATGAATCAGTTAGGGTCTTTTTGGGAGTCATCAATGATTCATTAGAGATGGTCACCTGTACTGTAGATATCATGTAGTATGCAACTGGAAGCACAGTTTGGGAAGCACGATACACATCCTCTTCGGTCGAATGGAAGTCCCTCTCTCAACATACAGGCTGCTACACAACTGGTAACTGATCCAGTCAATTAAGACAAACAAAGCAAATCATTGTTTAGCACAATGAAGAACAGAATCTTTGAAAAATCCATGCCAGAATCATGCACAAAGAACACTTACACAGGATGTAGCCCCAGCACTGGCCACACCAACCAAACCCTTGATGCAAGAAGCACACAGACTGGGAAAGCAACATAGAAGGAACAATGTTTAGGCAAAAGTAAGAAAAAGCAACAGGGACTCAGAGAAAGCTCGAGCCAAAACACTAACCTTGGATCAAACTTCATATGCAGCTGCAATATGAAAGAAAAATCCTCAGCGGAGGTGTCTCAACCCTGTGATACCAGTACTTAGTGAAGGAAGTCAAAGAAACAAAATTTAAATTCTCACTTTCCATACCAAAAAAAAAGATATTACATTGAATAGTGGCAAGTGGAGCAGGTTATGTCTTTTGTTTTTCAAAATGCATGGCCTATTGAAAAAAATAGATCTACTAAAACAATTTAAATGCTATAAGTAAGCATCGGGACACATTAAACCAGAAAAAAGAGTAAGGGGCAATTTCTATTGTGCTTGTGTCTACATACATTCTGCATAACATTTGCACATTACATGCCCTACCAATCTTAATTCAAATCTCACCTAGTAAAAAATGTAATTACCAGCTCTTGATGAGGAAAATCTGTAAAACCATAAGCACTAACCCCATGGAGCTCACATATCAAACAAGCAACCAATAGAATGGGAGGAAGAAAGAGCAATAAATAAAAAGGAGGGATGAGCAATCACCTTGACAGACAAACAATGAGAGAAAGCCCATCATACAAGCACCAAAGATCCAGATTTTCTCAAGCCTGAAAATTATATGTGCAAGATCCTGGCCATCCATCAACCTGCAATTATAATATCAGTGACATGGTGGTTACATACATGCATAACATTTGTGGCAATCTGAAGGATGCAAGGCAGCCAGGCATGTAAAGTAAATAAATATTATGACATAAAAAAAGAACACCAATACTTTCCATTTGTTAAACAGGAACATATCACAGAAAAATAAGATTTGTAAGGTATCACAAGCCATTAGCTGCATCATATATGCTACAACTATTATCGCTGAAACTTTGAATTTATTAACACCTTACCCCACAAAGATGGTGTTGCAGTTACTAAGCTGTCTGCACCTGGCCAACTGACAAGAGTGAAGGTCTGTGGCAAGTAAGATCAACTAAAAAACATTGATGCTGGCAAAATGCCTTTCAGTTCAACTTACCAGTCCAGTTGGCATGACGCAACAGAATTGACTCAATATGAACTAGATCACGATAAGACAGCTCTCAAGAGAGAAACTACATGATGTCTTGTTTCCATATTCAGAATTTCATAAAGCATGATAAATTTCGTCTACCACTCACATAAGTGTTCTATTGAGATACAACCAGAAAGCTCTCATAATCAGCGACTATAATATGGAACTCAGAGCACTTGAAATAACAATACTATTGGAGATTTCATTGCTAGAATAGCATGGCCATGACATATGAATTGGATGTTACATAACAAAATTGTGAAGTCTAGCAGAGTGCCCAAAAGAACCCAACTTCCCCAATAGATGAAGCAATAAAATACAACAGCATGAACCTCACCGCGCACTAAATTACCGTACAATTCCAATCAATAAGGATCCTCCTAAACCTAATCTCGGGATTCCTTCCTTTGCTTCTTCTTTTTATGCTCTCCTTGCTCTTGAACGTTATCATCATCGTCTCCTCTTCCCCTCTTTTTCTTCTTCTTCTCACTGTATAGAACAATAGTGGTGGCCATTGTCTCCTCCTCCTTAACACCCTTTGAATCACCTTCCTCTTCTGAATGCTTCTTTTTCTTCCTTTTCTTCCCCCCATCGACAATTGCTTGCTCTGCCACACCATTGTTCACTATTTGTCCCTTCACCTCCATCACATCCTCTTCCGACTTGACATGATACTTCTCCTTTTTCTTCTTACCCTTCTTCTTTTCACTTCCCAATTCTTCTTCCACGAATAAATCAGGCTCCTGCTTCACACTGCTGGCTAATTCCTTATTGGAACGTTTCTTCTTGCTTTCACCTCCCAACTCTTCTTCCACGACTAAATCAAGCTCCTGCTTCACAATCACAACACTGGGTAATTCCTTATTGGAATGTTTCTCCTTCTTCTTCCTCTGCTCAGAGGTGATTTCCACTGACGCGTGGGAGGCAACGCCAGCAGCAGCTTTATCCTCATGAGGATCCTCTGTCATCTTCCTCTTCTTGCTCTTCTTCTCATTGGCGGCGACTGGTACCTTCACTTCCTCGGCGGAGATGTGGTGTCCGCCGGCTGGAACCTCCGCGCCCCCATTCTCCTCCCCGCTACGGCGCTCTCTCGCGCCCGCCACCGGCCCCTCGTAGCCGTCCGCGTCGAGCTGAGCAGGGCCCTGCTGGCAGTTGGCGCCGAGAAAGCGGAGGAACCGGTGGTGTTCTCTGGCGGCGTCGGCGGCTGTGCGGAGGTAGGTGGCGTAGTCGGAGGAGGGAAGGTGGGAGGCTGTGGACTCGGCGAAGCGGGAGAGGATTGCGCCTGCCAGCTGTACGGAGCAGGGGTCGGAGGAGACGATGGCGCCGGTGATCGCCCTCATCGCCCCCGCCGCCGAGCAGAGAGAGGTGTCGAGGTTAGGGTTTAGCACAAGGCGAAAGGGGGGGCACTGTGTTTGGATGAGTGTACGAGGGTGGACGGGTTGGGCGGGCCCTGTTTTTGACATGTTTGGTTTGGGGGCGAGAAGGGGCAGGGCGGCCACCGTGAGAATATTCTCTTTTAGACTCGGGGCGAGCTGAACCCCCAAAATCGGGCGGATGGCGCGGCCCCCGTCCGTCCCCGCGCTCCCGGTGAGGCGTGCGTCTCCCGGGACCCCTCCTCGTATCCTCACCTCCTTCACCGCATGACAGATTGAGAAAAAGAATACGAAACACCGGATAATCAATCTAGAAGGCGAGCAGGAGACCTGAGAGGGCGACCAGGACGACTCCGCTATCCAGGCTAGAGAAGGCGCCCTCCTCCCTTGTAGCAGATCCGGGCGACCTGTATTTTTCATGTTTGATGGCGAGATCGACTTTTGCATATGGTGGATTTCATTCGGTTCTGTTCTGCCTGTGGTAGGAGAGAGAAACGACCTGCTCCGAGGATGAAGAAGATACGATGCATCTGTTTTCTTGTTGTTAGGCTGGATAGTGGGCCCCATGAACCATAGATGATGTCGCACACTAGCAAAAAAATAAAATAAGAAAACGACGCCACTCACACTTCAGTATTTCGAATACCGGCATAATTTTTCCTTTTTATATATCTCATTAATTGTTATGAAACAATTATCAACAACTAGTAAAAATGCACGTGCGCCACGCACGTGTCTAAATAATGACATCACTTGGCAGGAATATGAGCATTATGATGTACTTTTTTTTTTTGCGGAAAGCATTATGATGTACTTGACTACACTATCTTTCAGAATGTAGACTTCAAAATAATATATAAAATGCTCAAATGATATTTATGATGGAGCTAATAATTACACAAAGAAAATATATTTCCTCTGATTATTATGAAACAAGTAATTAAAAAAGCACAAGTAACGTGGACAATACATTGTATAAAAAAGACGGCTAAAGTGAATATCGGAATGTTATAAATGAAAATACAAAGGTCTCAGATAGTTGAAATATCATTAACCATCAAAATCAAAGTTGTAAACTTTGTTGAGACCCAATGCCTGCATACATTGACAAAAACTAAAGTTGACTTGCTCTGATTTTGGAAGTAGCAAACTTTGAGCATACTTTCGCTGATTCCCTTTTCTCTTTCAGTTAGCTTGTTGCAAGCCGTGTTGTTGAGCTTGCAAGTGATCTTCAGGCTTTAGATTGCTTCTTTTCAATCTCAAAGGAGTCCTAATAAAAAATATCTTCATTTGAGAAGCAACAAGAGTAGTAGCTGCATATACTCAATTCAAATATAACAGACACCCAGGCCGCAACCAATGGTCACAATAGAATATTTGTAATCAGACCTCTCAATTCAGCAAAACTTTAGTGGAGTGAATTTGATTGAGAAGAGATTGAACAAAATACTGAGGGATCTTAAGAAACTTTCATACACTTTTCCAAACCATGTTAAAGGTGACATTTTTCTCACTCTATTGACTCAGGTATTCTTGACTTGTGATGCGACAGCTGAAAAGAATAGAAAAGAGTTACGACATATCTGACAGTTTATTTCTGGCATAAGGCACCATTTTTTTTCTTTATGCAATGCATTAAAGCGAAATAGCCAATTGCACACTTGATTCATCCCCTCCTATTTCCATTGTTGAAATTGCGGCAAGTATAAATCGTGCATATGGATTCCTGAAAAGAAAAGGGATAAAGAAACAAATTAACTATTGACATAGAGTATGTACATGAGATGCACTTTTTCTGAATGTTGAGATGGTAGGAACAAAGATTGTAACAAAGATGCAGTCAACAAAATTACATCCTGCATGAAGTTTCCTTAGAATGCATATATGAACCTTTTGCACACTTAATTAATTGCAAATTTGCAATTGCAACGGAGTTTCATGGGCTACCGTTCTTCATACCAATTTTCCTTATCACTTGGAACCAAATGCAGTGATCCAGCATGCAATTATGGGGTCTTCGCTAATTTATTTGTTCTGTGATCATGATTCTCATTTATTGGTACCTTGCTATATAAAATGCATAAACATTCAAAAGGCACTAACAGGCAGTTAGGAACCCGCTCAGGATAGACCTAGAGGACATTTGAATGAATTCATAAATATATATGTTGGCAGCTGCATCTTCATAAAACTATGAAAACTTATATGTATTAGATGTCAGGAGTCCATCTTATAGTCAACCAATGAAAAAAAATTAGACATCGCAATAATTACACCTCATCTGTACAAAGAAGGAAAACATGAAACCTGACCACCCGTGTAAGAGAACTAAGCATTTTTACCTCATGGGAGCATACATCACAATATTTAATTATTTCTCTGTCTCCCACAGTCATCCAACCTGATAAAAAGAATGATGCAAAAACAATGAAATTGTGACCAAACAGGTTCATATATCCAATCAACTGATTTGGTAATACTGCGGCATGACCAAGATAAGTAGACGCAAAACAGATCACAACCAACTAAAATAACATATGAAGGAGGAACCAGATGGGACACAACCAACTAATTTTCTAGTTCTTCCCATAATTCGAATTAGCAGGGCACCCTATGAGAATAATTCTTCTAAACCAATAAAGAGAGACAGCAACATGTCAAGGTGGTAAGCATGTGTACACGCAAAATTTTTTCCACCTGCAGACTGCTCACTGCTACTGAATTATTTTAGAAATAATATTGGACAACATTCATGCTCCCAGAAAACATGAGTGCCGCAGCTCCAATGAAAAAAGCAACATAATTAACAGAGGCTACATATAAATTAAAAGATGCAGTAACTATACTTCATCCCAAGATGAGATGAATATTTTCTTCCAAAAAAAAAAGATGAGATGAATAGTATACATACCTTTCATATTGGGAAGCAACTTCGGTGGCAAGCTCTGAGCAGCATTCCCCTATAGCAGTGGTAGTGGTACGTAGTACTTTTGAAGCAAAGCTAGGATCTGCAGGCAAAAGGGGGAGGAGACCGTGAGGAGTCGCTACTTTGCTGCACAAAGTGCAATTGGAAGGTGGTTCGAGCCATTTGCAATAGTAACTGAAACTTTGGATGAGTGTACTACCACTGCTGCTACATGTGTTCAAACTACGATGGACACCAATCTTGCTTCGAAACTGAGTGATTTACTAATGGAAAACGTTGAGGGGATCCTAAAAATTGAGAGAGAAATTGAATCTACTGTGACTTACTTGCTCCTGGTGTCAATCTTGCACAAGCATGGAGCAGATCGCGAGGGGAGGACACGGGCTTCCGCCGGCAAGCAGTCCCCGACGCAGGGCCACAAACCAAGACACAGGTCGACGCCGCGCGCAGCACTGCCGTCCGCTGCCGCAGCTGGCGGCTCGCTCATGACAGCGCGGGTGGGCAGCGCTGACCGTAGGCGGCGGCGGATGGGTCGAGACACCACCGCGAGCGTCCGCCACTTGGGCGCTACCGACTGCCGGTGCTGGAGTCGCCACCGTCCACCGAGATGGGGTGTGCGAACATCAGCGGTGGACCGAGCCGCCAGCGGTGCGCCACGCCGGCGGCGGGATCCCGCTCCTCCTCCGACGCGCACGGTGAGTTCCTCCTACCTTGGTGCGTCTACTGAACCAGTTGATTGCAACACGATTTATCCAATCAACCAATCAAGGAATCAGACGGATTGTAAAATTCAACCATGACGTACAATTATGCAGTACAACAAGAAGAAGAATACGACAATCATCAAATCGCGGAAAATGACGCCAGATAAGAGCGGATGAAAGGAAGGAAGGAACGCCGCCGTTGAGGATGCACTGGGCAACAATGACACCAGGGCAGCTCACCTCGGCCAGATCGAAATCACGGTCTCCCACCAAGGCGAGCGGGCGCCGTGGTCGCCATTGACAGATCATCTCCGGGCGCAGATCGCCAAGCCTTCACCGAGCTCAGGATGGCGGCAGTAGACCCGCTTTCTTCTTCTTCGTCGTCCAGATCGATGGCCTGACCTTAATCGCTATTCGAACAGAGGGAGGCGGGGGAAGAAATCGGATCAGGGATGGAAAGATTTGGAAACGCACATCATAAAGGAAGGAAAGAAATAATCATGCCCCGATGTCAAAGGGAGGTGGGAGGTGAGGCCGCGGGTGGTGGGATTGCGTGGGTAAAAAAAATTACGATCGTCATCGCAATTGCACTAAACGTGACGGCATGTCCTATGGTTTGTCCCTCTTTCGTGGACCCGGGCCCACTATAGTAGGATCTGATGGTAGATCAAGAGACTTTAGTTTTGATCAACGGTTAATACACATGTGTGGTAAATTCTGGCAGATCAAAACTATTTTTCTCCCAACTGGTTCTTTAAGGGTTTAGATAAAGATTATAATTTCCTGTTTTTATATGGAACGCAAAGTGCAAGTTAAAATTGTAGTCGGTCCGTTGCTTAATGTCACGATTATAATTTCCCTGTTTGACGTGAGATTATATGGAATAAATAAAAAAATATAGAACTTCAAATTCCATTCATTCTATAATTTCCCTATTTGACGGACTTTTTTCCAAAGCCAGGTACCTGTATATCTGTGAGGTTATCTAAACCATAAACCTGAAATGCACTGTCCATCCGAATACATGTAACCAAGCACGTTTATTGGAATCTAATTAATTCCGGATTTCAAGTCATGCGGTGAATGAAACATTCCATAAACTTGGAGGAGGGTGTTGCGGCAGGGTAGAACTCCGGTTTGGTGAAAAAACGCAGGGGGGCGTCATCAAGATTGCACGGTGGAAAGTGAAATTCCTTCACTGCGTCACGCTAGAACTTGGGTCCACTTGCCATCTTAAAGATCTAATGGCCGAAATTGAGGGATTAAACGAGATCAAGGGCTGTTAGGCAGGTGGGGTAGGTTCTGGCAGGTGGAAATCATTTTCCTCCCAACTGGTTCTTTATAGTGTAGAAACATTGATATTTTGTTTTTATAACAAAGAGGTAAACTCACCGATTTGTGGAGGAGTGGTCACCAGACCCAGCTTTCATCCTATATATTCGTTCAAACAAAAACTATGGCGCCCTCGCCCTTCGGTCATCCATCCAACCAAACAAAAAAGTGGCTCGCCCATCCATTCCCTCGCCTCGGAAAACATGGATGACCCCGCCCCATCCCACTCTAACCCTCATCCAAGCACACCCTAGCACCGCGCACGATACGTAATGGGCCGGCCCAGTTTTTATCACTGACTTGAGGGCCTCTGATACGTCTCGCCGGGCTCAATTCGATTAGTATTTGCTTTTCATCCCGTAAAAAAAAGTCGTTGCTTTTCATCCCTAAAAAAGGTACTAGTTGCTTTTCAGCTCGCCTAAGTTTCACTGCAAAAAGAAAGTAACTGCCAAGTATATTTGCTGAACTTTGGTCACTTGGTCAGTGTTACGATCCAAACAACTCTGACATTCAACTTGTCACTCTTGACACAAAGCTAGTCGCACCACCGGTTCGGCTCGCGAACCAAACTCAAAATGGTGGCGCGCGCGGAGCCTGTGAAGTATTTTTATAATCCAAATTTATTGTGTATGTAGCTTGTTGTATGCTGGCACAGCTAAATGCAGCTCGCGGGTAATTACTTGATTAAATTTTCATTGAAAAATGTTCCATGTTTGAATTGATTTCTCGTGGCTACTTACATGGCTTCAAATTTTGTCAGACGAGGCACAAGTTTTTGGTCATCATGTGACACCATTAGCAATTTAGGGCGTCACTTCAAATAGTACTCACTGCTGCCTTTATATATATATAAAGTTTTAGACTATAAGCTGATTTGTTACTTGTTAGGCACCATTCAGGCATTCAGCCAGCGTATAATAACGAACATCAGTTTCTGATAGGCTCGAGCACTCTGTTTATGGTGCTACCGACCTGAACACTCATTTTGGATTCAGAATTCACATCGAGGAATGGTTTGGCCTGTTAACCTTTCACAGACTTGCACCGGCGATGTTTGAAGCTCATTTTTTCACCACAACTGCTGAGCCGCTCTTGCCCTTGCCTCCAGCGTCCTCGCCGTCGCGCTTCTTCTTGGACTTGGTGGACAGCTTGAGGTGCACCCCGGGGTCGCCGCCGCTGCAGGAGCTCTGCAGCATCAGCGAGTTGTTGATCACCTGCACGTTGCTGTTGACGAACGTCGTCATCCCCTTGGCCCCGCCGTGCGCTTCCTGCTTCCCCTCGTCGACCTTGCGGGCCGCGCGGCGCTCCTTGCTCTCGGCGTGATCGGCGTGGCTGACGACGTTCATAGACGCGCCCTTGTTCTCGCCGGCCAGCGTGATGACGGTGGTTCCGGCGGCCCCGGCTGCGTGGCGCTCGTGGCCGGACGACGGCGCTCCTGCCGGGGCGCCGAGCTTGTGGACCATGTCGGCGACGCCCGCCTTGAGCTCCTTGTGCAGCTTGCCGCCGTGGACCTTGGACTCGTCGTGCTCTTTGCTCTTGGTCTCTGCTTCTTTCTTGTGCTCTTTGTCTTTCTCCTTCTCCTTCTTCTCCCTGTGATCCTTCTCCTTCTCCCTGTGATGATCCTTTTCTTTCTCCTTCTCCTTGTGATGATCCTTTTCTTTCTCCTTCTCCTTATGCTCCTTTTCTTTCTCCTTCTCTTTCCCATCCTTGTCCTTCGCTTTATCCTTTTCCTTCTCTTTTTCCTTGTCCTTCTCCTCCTTCTCTTTCTCCTTGTCTTTGTCCTTCTTCTCCTTTTCTTTCTCTACGGTCTTGCTGTGTGTCTTGGTTTCTGAAGCCGGTATATGGATGATTTTCTCCTGTGGAACGATGATGTCCAATTCCTTAAGAACTTCTTCACGTGCAGCTGGACGAGGAAGAACGGCCTGCTTAACCGCCGGCTTGGTCTCTTTGGGACCTGACCCCGGTGCGGACGCCGATGGTGCACTAACGTTGGGCTCCCTGATGGGCGAGAGCGGCGGAGCGCGGGTCGGCGACGGCCTGCTGGGCAGCCGAGTCGGCTGCGGCGGCGAACCGGCGCCTCTGGACGCCGCCGTCGCGGCTGCCTGAGGATGAGGCTGCCGCCGCGAGGGCGAAGGCGCCACGGGCGGCGACGGCGCCGGGGCCGCGCGGGCGTCACGCCTCGACGGCTGCTGGCGGAGCGCCGGCCGAGGAGCCGGCTGCGGCGGGCTGGTCCAGTACGGGAACCAGTACCGCTGCTGCGGCGGCTGCTGGTCGTCGTCAGCCATGGCTGGATCCTTCTGGCGGTGCACTGACGGCTTTGGTCAGGAGACGCGAGCTCTCCCTATCTTGGTTGGGGTTGGTTGGCTGGTTGGTTGCCGATCGGCATGCGCGCTCTGCATTTATAGTCACGGGAAGGGACTCTGCTGGGGATCGCAAAGCACGATCAACAAGTGACGTGTAAATAATCAGGCAACGCATTGCATTTTCAGCATCTGATGCTGCGTGCGCTTTGGGTCGGCGTTTGCTTTTTGCCGCGGCGTTGGTCGATCGAGACAAGAGGGGTACGTGTGCGTCTGCTCTGCTCATTCCTTGCTTGAGGTCGTCAACGCACGTCACTTTTGGGTCGCGCGCTTCAGCTTCAGCTATCTTGCGGCCCACCGCTTGGAATACCTGTCAGCGTTGGTCAAGCACATTTCCTCCTGACTGAAAGCTGCCTGATTTTCTCTTATTTACCGGCATTTTCGTTCCTTCACCTCTCTGCGCAAGAAAAGCAGAGATTCACAGCGGACGTATAAAGCGAACGGAACTTTCGTTGCTTTTGTCGCCGCTTTATTCTCGTACTGGTCGAGCTTTTGAGAATTCCAGCGGATTTCGTTGAGATACAGTGTGCTTTTTCAGTTGTGAACATGACACCTCGCTTTTCAGTGTGAGATACAGCGTGCTTTTCGGTGTCATTTTGAAACTGATTGGGGTAATTGCACCGTCCATTTTCTTTCTCTTAGAGAAAGCTTTAGAATTATTTTGTGCACTCACTCTTGTCAGTTCACGATTACCCATGCAATTAGGATGTGTTTGGTTAGCTGGCTTAGCCAGCCAGGCCTGCATAAAAACATACCCATGCCAGCCTAAGCCAACATTTTTCTTAGGGGAGCCTTAGCCAACATTTGGTTCAAATCTAGTTGGCCCTTGTACACAAATCAAGACCTTTATAGTGCTGCTGCCTGATTACAACTTGTGAATGACGTGATTTTTCCTTTTGAACGAATCCAGGCTATTCAGCTCTAGGGCCCAAAAATGGAATCTCCAGGCCCAAGATCCGAGTCGTCGCGTTGCGCGTGGACACATGGAGACGGGCAGATGTTGTTCTACCCGTCTCTCTCTCTCTCTCAAAAAAAAAAAAATGTTGTTCTACCCAAAAAAATAAAAATGAAAAAAATCGAATAGCAGTAGCGTCAGCGTCACACGGACGGTTGGATGACCTGTGCCTGCGCTCTCCAACCAAATCGAGCGCATCCGCTTTTCCCTTTCACCCCTCGCTCTCGTCACGGCCCCTCCTCCACTGTCCACTCCCACACTCCAGTCACAGTGCCGCGGTGCGGGGTCACACAGCCCGGGAGTCCGTGACTGGCTCGCGAAACCGAGCCCGCGCGCCGCCGCCGTCGGAGGCGGTGAAGGCGGCCGGTTCCCCGGGATTCCCTTCCCGAATCGGCTCGGCGTCGGTGCGCCCCCGCTCCCACGGCCCCATTTCCAACCGAACCCGATCCGGCCCCCTCCCATTCCCATCCGTGCCACCCCGACCACCAACCGCACCACTCGCGCCGCATTCCTCCTCCTCTCGCGGATGGAGGCCAAAACCCTAACCCCTGACTCGGACGCCGGCGCCGGCGCGGACGCCGCGCCCAAAACCCTAGCCGCCGGAGAGCTTGTCTGGGCCAAGCCCAAGGGCCGCCGCCGTTTCTGGTGGCCGGCGCGCCTGCTCGCCGCGTGTGCCGCCGATGGCGCCGCCGCCAGGGACGCCGGCGTCTCCTACTTCGGCGACCCCGGCGCGCCGCCGGGCCCGGCCGCGCAGGTCCGGCGCTTCGCGGACCCCGACGCGGACGGCATGGCCCGGGGCAGCACCGCGCGCGCCTTCTTCGCCGCCGTCGCGGAGGCCCACGCCAGCGCCGTCGCGGCACTGCGGGCCTTCCTCACCTGCGGCTGCGTCCCGCCGCCGTCGCCCGAGGCCGGCGTCGTCGTCGTCG
This sequence comes from Eragrostis nindensis, assembly GCA_012490785.1. Lineage (NCBI taxonomy): Eukaryota > Viridiplantae > Streptophyta > Magnoliopsida > Poales > Poaceae > Eragrostis > Eragrostis nindensis. The sequence continues at coordinate 288,684 of JAAXCT010000069.1, read as the reverse complement.
GGGTGGCCAACCTCTCGCCCGCGGAGTTCCTCGCGGCGCTCCGCGACGCCGCGGTGGCCGGCTCCCCCGTCGGTCTTGTGGACCGGACCAGGCTCAAGAGCTGGGTCCGCGCGTTCGGGGAGGGCTGGGGTCCAGGTGGCGCGGGGCACTACCCGCGGCGCGCGGTGGAGGAGCTTGTGGACAAGATTGATCTCGATGTTCCTGCTGGCGAAGACAAAGAAGATGATGAGTGGCTCGCCGATGCTGTGGACGAACAAGAGGCATTGGAGTTGCCGCAAAAGACGCCTGCTCAGAAGAAACGCAGGGCTTCCGCTCGCATGGACGAGGTGGATGCAGGGGAGAATGAGAACAAGAATGACAGTGCCATCGGGGCGGGAACATCCGGGAAGCGAGAGCGTAAGAGGAGCAAATACTTGTCGCCACCGTTCACCAATTTGGGTGTGGTTGTGCTACCTCGCAAGGCGGCTGATTTGCCAAAGGCATTGGCGGCCAGCGCTGCGGAATATGACAGCGAGGTATTGCCAGGCAGCATAGTTGTGGAAGAGGTCTTGTCATTGGTCCTGGGCTTAGGGAAGGATGTCCGCCTTGGGAGCCGTTTTCCAAAGTCGGCAGAGTCATTTCTTCTTTCCTTTAGAAGCTCAGAATTCAAATGTCCTGACACCCAATCCTATGAGGTGCATGAATCTCCAGTGGCGCATGCCGTTGGAAAAGTTGATGTAGACATTGCCGCGGGTGTGATTTCTGATTCGCAAACTGTTCTGAAACTAGGCAATTGTTCATCAAAGAGGGGCAGGAAAAAGGATGGCGATGGGACTGCCAGTTCTTCTATCAAGAAAAAGAAGAGGGAGAAATCCTCTCCTGCTGCTATAACTGGCCGTGGCTTACCAATCACCCCTGCTATTCCTATCAGGCAAGTGAAAGCGGAAGATATAAGGAGCCAAATGAAAGCCGTGGGTGGTGCAAGGGGTCTGGGAGTTGGGGTTAAGATCGAGAAGTTTAAACCAGCTGTGTTCAAATGTGATATTTCACCTGCAGTTCCTGAGGCAACGAAACCAGGACAGGAGCAGATCCAAGCAAATGATGGTTCTGTTGTGAAGAAACCGCTGGCTGTAGACAATAACTTGTCTGACAAACCTGCAAAAGAGAATGATGAGGCTAAGTTGCAAGATGAGAAAAACAAACCATCATTGTTCAAATGTGCTATTTCAGCTGTGGTTTTAGGGGCAGCAAAACCTGAACAGGAGCAGCAGGTTGATGGATTTGCTGGAAAGACACCGCTGGCTGTGGACAACACATTGTCTGACCAATCTGCCAAAAAGAATGTTGAGATTAAGTTTGGAGCTGAGGAGAGCAAACCATCGGTGTTCAAATGTCCTATCTCAGCTGTCGTTCCAGTGGCAACACAACCAGAGGTACAGCAAAGTGGCGTATCCGTGGTGACGACACCACAGGCCTCAGGTAACGCCTTGTCTGATCAATCTGCAAAAGAGAATGGTGAGGCAACAAAGTCAGAGACGAATGTGGAAAGTATCCTTGTAGATGTGCCTATCAGAAGTGTCCAGACAGAAGCAATGGGGTCAGAAGCTAATATTTGCATTGCTGATACTGTGCTCAGTGTTGTTCCTGATTTGCCTGAAACAAATGTCTCAAAGGAAGCAAAGGAGTCCAACTCTAATGTTTGCATAGATGTGCCTGCGCAAATTGTTGGCGCGGATGATGTCCCTGTGCAAAGAATCAGTACAGATGATGTGCCTGTGCAAAGCGTCGGTGCAAGTGATGTGCCTGTGCAAAGCGTCGGTGCAAGTGATGTGCCTGTGCAAAGCGTTGGTGCAGATATGTGTGCCAGCAATGAACAGTCTCTTATGGATAGAGACATAGCTCAAGCCATGGAGGAAAATAAAGAGCATACAAGTGTAGAAATGCACACCGTTCAGCAATCTTATGCTTCTCTGCAAGCCATGGTGCCAGAAATGCTTATGAAAGTGACGAGTGTTAATGGTACAGATGTGTTCCCTGTGAACCATGCACTCAAAGATGATTGTCAAAAGGACGAACAACCTAACCAGAAGGCAAAACTAACTGTTGGATCTATGGCAAATCATTTCTCTGATGAAGCTGTAAATGGCACTTGTCCTGATGCAACTAATTCTACCCCGAAAAAGAAGAAGAAGAAGAAAACCTTACAATCATTTGTGGATCCAGCGGAAATTATTGTGGAATTCACACCTGGTGTTATTATGCCTTCCAGAGAGGAGCTACTCTCTGCATTTGGCAAGTTTGGCTTCTTGATTGAGTCTCAAACAAATATTTCAAACGTCACCCGCAGTGCTCGTGTTGTGTTTGCAACAAAAGCTGAAGCTCAGAAGGCTTACAATCGAGCAGAATTCCTTGGTCAGTTTGGGCCTCCGTTTGCTACGCTAAGGCTCGGCGACCTGCCTCCAATCGAGTTGAGTGCGCCTTCACCTCCACCTTCTCTTGCTTCCAGACCTCCACTTACGGATGTCAGGAAGAACCTTGAGAAAATGATTTTGGCTCGTCATTCATCTCTGAAGAAGAATGCAACCTCAGTGGATGGACTGAAGCCTGTTTCAGACAAGCTTCTTGCAGAGATGCAGGGCCTTTTGGCGCAAGTTGACAAGATGCTTGGTGGGTCTTCCACTAGTACTCCTCCATAACGCTGCTGTAAGCGTTTATGGCTCAGACGTCTTGGTAGTCATAGTGAGCTTATTGTCGATGCTGCCTGTCCTGTTAATTGTAGCTGTCAAGTTTTAAGTTTATGATGAACCGAACTTTTGACCATTGCAGCAGCAACGGTTTGTTTAGAACCCCTGTGAATGGTAGGGCGTTACCGCGTTATTGTGTCACTGTTTTGTATATTATATGCTAATGAGGTCGCAGGTTATTTCATTCCTCGGTGGTCTGTATTAGCACACGAATCGTCGTGTCATGTTAATAGCATGCCTTGTGGTCACCATTTGGTTAAGACTTGCTAGAGTTGACATCGAAATTGTGGAATCTTCTTGAAACTGAGCTGAGCGCCACTATGACATCCATTCGAACATTACCCTTTTTCGTCAGTACTTGTGTGTGTGGATAAGTGAAACGATTCAGTAACAATTCCATACTCTTAATCGTTTCCCAAGATATTTTGCTTTCAGGAAAGGCCCATGTCAGTTCTTGCTGTCTTTGAATTTGTTTGAATAGATAGAACAAAATCGAACAGTGCTCTCCAGGCGTCGGTGTTGGCTAAGTAAAACGACCCGTTTGGCTAAAACGGGGCCTGATAGTTGGTTACCATGGATGCAGTAAGTTACCATGATTCACGTTGCGAGAGATGCCTTTGGTGAAATATTTCGTGGTGCATTTCAGTAGTTCAGACGAATCAAATATAAGTGATATCGAGGGCTTATGCTCTATTTGGCTCAGGTTATGCTCCATGACCATTGCAACTTACTTGACAAGCTGGTGTAGTGATTTTTTTTTTTCTTATTCCTTCTTTCTAGTTCATTCTAAAGAATTTAACAACTATTAAGCTGCTATGAATCCTGTGTTTGGCACCACTTCCGTATATTTATGCGAAGAAGCTGATAAAGAAGTTGTGCCGAATAGAGGTGTTGCTTGTGTGGCTTGAATTAGAATTTGCAACGTACTCTATCCTCCCTTCCTCGACCTTAGCACGTTTTAGCAGTATAGCAAGGTCACCTTTTTTAGATAAAGGAAAGATCCTTTTTTTTTATATTTCCCAAGTAGATAAATGGAAGATCTATTTCATCGAGCAAATGAGAAACATCCAACCTCTGCATCCGAAGATTTATTTAGCCATTTAATTATTACACACTTTTCACTATTGCATATACTTCATCTAACACATAGTATTAAAATGTAGCACACAAAAACACGGTATAGATAACAAGAAAGTCGTCTTAATAAGTTGTGTTCCCTTAATAACTCAACTTATTGCTACCTCCACCCATGCTTATCAGAAATCTCCATTGCCATAGAGACTCGAGCAAGCAGCATGCAAATTGTGTTGGGGTGCGTTTTGTTGCGTGGATATGGCCTGGCCTGGCCCGTCGCATGCAAGAATTGGATGATTGGTTGCCTGGTTATCAACTCGGGCCAGGCCCCCGCGATGCAAAACGACCGGCACAACTTAGCTTCAGGGAAACGAAATTGAGTTCCGTTTTTGGTGAGCCTGGCTCGCACGGTGCAGGTAGCGCGTACGTGGACAACGTTTGTGAGAGCGGAAAACGCTGATGCAAGCAACCGAGCAAAATCAACCCGTGGCCTGGCTGTGTGTGGACAACAACCAAACAAAGTGCTGATGCATGTGAATAGCTCGGCTCATGGAAGCCTGCATCACCGGTGCGAGCCAGGCTGCGTGAAGGAAACCAATCGCACCCTTGATGGAGCATCCAATCCAAGCTCTGGAGCAGCAGCTTTAGGCGTGGTCATTCGTGATCATGCGAGACAACCTATGCTAAGTGTCTGGCGCATGCTGTTTCATTGCAGGGATGATGAGGAGGTTGAGACAGCTGCGTGCCTCGATGGTGTTCGTTTAGTTGGGCGTTTGGACGGAGAGCTGGGTGGTGTTAGAATCGGATAGTGCTACGGTGGTGGGTAAGATCAAGGCGACGACGGTGAATCATTCCCCGGTGACGCCCTTGATACATGATATTCATGAAGATGCAGGCCACCTTCCGGACTCTGTCGTTGTCTAGTGTCGTATAGAGCACGATGGGGTGGGGAGTCGGGTGTCTTTTCGTTTGTCCTCGATTGCATTCAGGATGGACCTTGTGACTTTACTTCATTAATAAAGTTTTCTTGTTCGAAAAAAAAGTCACATCGTTAAGATGCACGAAAATATCCTGTGATAGATTGTTTAAAAAGTTGCGTAACCCGCTAATCAAGTCACTCGCAGTATGCCTTCCCCCAATATTTGAGCAAAACCCACCTGATCTTTTGGTTATGCTGCTGATTTGCAAAAGTGGAGCCAGAAATGACTTTTAGATGATTGTATATGCTGTTTTCCTACATTATATGAACATAGGAAAGATCGAGTGACTCTCAAACTAATACGCTATTTGAAGTAATCTGTACACACTCCTCTGCGTCCTCGCCAAAAGAAGAAGAGAGTCTATACAACACTGGGTCGCTGGCGCACTGAACTGGCTGGAGCACAGGCAGGCCAGATTGGGCCGCATGGGTCTCGAATACCGAAGTGTTTCGTGGGCTCCGGGCTGCGGATCCAGAAAATTTGGCCCATTACCCACCAGGGGATCCTCTTGCAGTCGGCTTCCCAGTTCCCACCACTCCCCGGACGCGGCCAGCTTCCTGCTTCTCGATCGACTCCGGCGTCCAAACCTAGACACCCGACGCAACGCCGCCGGTGCCGCTTCCCGGTCTCTCAGTATTGCGGAGCGGAGTGGAGCAGAGATCCGTTTCTACCTGGATTGATTTTTTCTTTCGACGGTAGGCAGTCCTATAGCTTTGCTCGGATGGGCTCCGTTCGGAGAGTTGGTTGGTTTTGTCCTCCATCGAATCCAACTCTCTCTCCTCCTTTCATTGATCCATTTGGTTGCTTCTTCTTCAGTGCGCAGGATCGCTGGATCTCGCTCACATGCCGGTCTCCGATTAAGGAGCTGTTGCAGTTCGCATCGTACGAATTTGGGGGCGCTCAACTGAACCCTAGATAAGACCGCCCTGAGCTCAGGGAAGGGGGCGTCATGGAGGAAGGGAATGTTATGGTGGACCTTGACAAGCTTCCCATCAAGCGCCTCGAAGCCATTGACGAGGCCGGCAACGAACACTACCCACCGTAAGCAGGCCTCCCCGCCTCCAATCGATGCCGCTCAAATCGCCCCCAAACTCACTAGTTTGCTCATTGCGCTTTGGTTGTTACAGGGACACCAGCAACGAGGAGCAGCGCCTCGCAGCCATCCGCCGCATAGACTTCTCCTGGGTCATCGAGAAGGATGCCAAGAAGGCCAAGAAAGCAGCCGAGGCAGACACGGCCCAGCAGGCATGGCCGTGGCAGGGACTCATGGAGAGCCTGCAACAGGCGCAGCAGGAACTCTCCGTCGTAATCGACCTCATTGGCACGGTTGGTATATGGATATGCACACCTGATTTCAGTACCTGTGAATGCGACACGGCCAACTGTAAATGACTGCTGGAAATTGTACTGCAGGTTGAGGCCAATGATGCTGTGACGGTGGTCTCAACAACGAAGCCCAAGTCGCAGCCAAATGAGATACTAGTTGACATGGCGGTTTCAGCTGCCACCAAGCTCCAGCGCCTTCGTGTACGTTCTGTAGCGTCTCTTGGTCTGTACTTTGACAGAGTGTTTCTCTTGATGGAATGTAGGCTTGGAGCTCTTCTGACTTCTGCAAAATGAAAAAAAACTGAAGCTGAAAGGATCTGTTATATATAGAGGATGTTTCTCTAGTTGATGTTTGAAGCTCTGCCGTTTCTAATTATGCTTTATGTGTGTGGGGATCTCCCAGCATTTGTCTCGGTACTTTAAACAATCCGCCAAGACGATGGAGCAACAGTTTGAAAAGGAGACTAGATTCTACAGTTCATTAATCAGGTACACCTTGTTGCAGAAATTTCTGAGCTCGTAAAACCATCTGAGGTAGACCTTCTTTTGACTTGAGCACTGGTGCATCCGCAGGTTGCAACAGAACTGGAAAGTGAAGCGGCAACGTGTTGTTGGGAGTGGTCCAGGAAGTGAGGGCTTCATGTTTGATCTCGCTGATAGTTCTCAGATAGATGCAGCAGCAATGACTAGATTTTCACCGTTATCTTTAGTTCCAATCGATCAAGACTCTTCAGGCACCTTGTCTGTAACAGCCCCACAAAAGTCTTTCCGTTCCTTTAGCCTTCAGTTTCTTGGGGATGGTGGCAATAACTCTGGAAGCAATACCAGCAGAAAGAAAGAAGGCGCTTTGAGCAGCATGTCTTCTGAAGCAGAAAAGGATACTCTGGAGAAAGATGATGTCAATAAGTCTATCAAACATGCACATTCCATTCTTCGCAACATCCACAAGACAATATTTGAGGAGCAGGTGTGTGCCTATGATTTCTTGCAATGTCCTATTTTTTTAACTAACTAGAACACTATGGAAGAAAAAGGATCATCAAGCAATAGACATTGTGTTTCCATCCCTGCCCCACCTTTTGTATCCCATGCTTAATTTGGCTTATATCTATCGTAGGTATTTGATATGGTGATCCGTGAGACTTTTGTCCAATCGCAAGGCATCAATGTTACTGGAATGTGTGAAGATTTTCTCCAGTTAGCTATTGGTCAGGAGTGTTCATTGTGCCTTTCACTTGTGCACAGTGGACAGAACAATGACACAGAAACTGTAGGTCCAGAAGACTTCATGGATACAGAGGATGCCGGAAATCTTACGGTCGCCATTGTCAATGGCAAGCATGAACCTTTGAATAAGGATGCATCTGGGTTTCCTAACCCGAAAAGTTTGGAAATTTACTTGCTACATATGTTCCATGAGAACATTCTCAGAAGCATGAAGGAGAAATCTCGCAATGTCGGCCGCCTCCAAACTCATGCCCACACTGTGCCTGATGATTCTGGCCTGCTAGGTCATTTCTGCTTGACTGTGGCCCATAGGATATTTTCTAATAAAGTACATTCAGAGCTGGAGAGTGTGGTATGTATGTCGACTTTGTACTTGTCAGTCGATGCAAATAATTTGAATGTAGATCGGCATTCTGACTCTGTGTAACGAATGCAGGTTAGTAGGGTTCCTTATCTCCATCTGCGATCGCTTCCTACATGGCATTCACGAACCTCTTCCTGGTCTCTCTGCTTGAAAGTTCCTCAGCCTATTCTAGCCGCTGATCGGATCACGAAGCCTTCAGATAATCACGAGCCTAAGTACAAATCGAGATCACAGTTTAATACTAAGGTGATCTTAAAAGACGGCCAAATTAGTTTGATGGGTGAAGGCTCTCCAAGCATTGCTGGATCATTGACTGTGAAACCTTCTGATGGACATTTGATAAACAGTTACACTTGTGACTTGGAAGACCTCCCAATGATGCTTCTGCAGCAGGTAAACTTGTGGAGTGAGTTTTTTTTCCTATTTATGTTGGATGGAATTTTTCAGTAATGCTATTACCTTTGAAGCTATCACTATCAAGGATATTGAACAGAGTTTGGTTGTTTTTTGAGAACAGAGCACGAATCGCTTTGCGCTTATATTTAACAGAGCACAATTTCTTTTGCACATGGGATCAAATATTTTCTTATGTCATAAATGTCATAATATGCTCTATGCATGCCTGCAATGTTAAAACGCTGCAATTTAGATGCTACATTATGCCTCTCTTGCAAAACCTGTGACCTTCGTCTATCCTGCCAATGCTATAATATTTACTCTCTCCAAGAAGATAGTTAGCAATGTAATGATGCAGTCTATCTCCAATGCTAATTTGGAACATTGTTTAAGTATACTTGAATCACGTTTGTCTCATCTGCAGGTTGCCAGCCAAGTGATACATTGGCTCCATGAAGAAGCATTGGTTCTCGGGATGAATGTGACTAGAGACTTCTTGTGCCTTTACTTTGATCTTGACCAAGGTGAAACGCTTGGCCTAGTAGCGCATGTCGACCAGGAGGACAGCTATGGGTGCATCTCTTGGTACCTTACTGTTGATCACCCGACGGAGGATGGGCAGATGTCTGCAGATAACCCAGAGATAGAGAAGCGAAGGTTTTTGGGGTATCTGTCTCTGGAAGTGCTGTATTCTACCCTAATGGACCTGATAAACATGTGCAGCACAGGTGTCCATCACTAAGACTCGAATGTAGTAGATACTTGTTGCTTGGGGCGATCACATTTGTGCCCTTTCTTGATCCCCACAGGCGAGTGAAATGACGTGTCCATAGTATTTTGAGAGCATGAAAGGCGCTGTGATGTTTAAGTGATCCTGTCCTGTATCCTGTCGCCTGTAGAGGTTTCTGTCAGTTGAAAATGAAGAGCGAGGAGCTGTTCGTGTTGTTTGTACCTATAAGTCCTGTCTCCTGAAGTTTTGATTCTATAGGTATGCTATGCGACGATTGTTGTCCCATACTCCCATGATCTTTTAATACTCAATTCCAAGTTCGTACTCGTGTTTTTACTTGTTCACTTTGTGCGTATCTATCTGTTACCTTAACCTTTCCGGTCAGTATCATTTGGCGTTACGAGAAGTGTATTGAAGAAAACAAATTCGTACAGCACCAGAAATATTGATAAATCGGAAGTTTTTCATGAAGGGATCAATAAGTCAATGTTAAAGGTAAAGCTTCTCACATTACGGAAATTTTAACAAATATTGCACCAATACTCTGAGGTTGGATTGAACCACTGTTGCTCTAGAAAGCAGCGATCGCAAATGTCCCCAGCCCACGCAGCCGTGTTCTCCGCTTTCGCTTTTTCTGGGCAATTTCTCTTTCCCCCTAAACCCAACCAAAACCCCTCCCCTTCTCTCCCTCCGTCGCAGTCTCCAGTCTCCACCCATCTCTTCTCCGCCTCCGCCTACCCCATGTCCGCCTCCGCCTTCGCGCTGAAACCCTAGCCGCGACCGCGATCCCCTCGTCGATGGCGGGCGCCGCGACCTCGCGCGACGTGGAGGAGGTCATCCAGAAGCTCCACTCCGATCGGGCCAGAACTCGCGATGTGAGTGCTTTACTTCGAACGAACTAGTAATTCCGGCTTGCTCCCCTTTCCAATCCACTAACTGCGCCCTTCGTCTCCCGCAGGAAGGGGTGAAGCTGCTCGGGACATGGCTGCAGGGCGACCGCGCCGCCTCCTTCTGCCGTCTCCTCGGCCGCAACACCGTCAGGCTCAAGCCCGGCCACCTCACCGGCGGTCAGTCTCGCATTTCGCTTCGCTCTTTTGCATCGTTGCCTTGTGGTATCCAGATGTTGTTTTTGATAATCGCTGGTTCGTTTTGCAGCCGCGACGTGGCCACTCCTAATCCTGGCGCTCCTCAACTGCGTCAAGGAGGACATCTCGGCTAAGAAGCGCGGGACCACCAAAAGCGCCGCCGCCAGGGTGCTCCGTGTCGCTGTCCAGTGCGCGGAGGATGTCAGACTCTCAGGTTTGCCCCGAATCAGAGGTCTTATCGGCATGTTCACTGCTCCACTGTTTGCTGTTCTGTTTTGTGCTGGGATGAACTTCACATTCACCAGAATAGCCTGCGATGAGATTGAGATGGTTCAATGCAGTTGGGATAGAGATGAGATAACGATGTTATGTATGCTTGATTGTTATTTTTATCTCCCTCCAATATAGAGTATGTTAGCCATGTCTCTGTCAGAACTGATCAGAACCATTTCAACATCATGCTGAAGTGTCTCAGCTGTTTACTGATCATGCTATGTTTTTCATATTAAGTTGCATCGGATTTCTGTTTTGACCATTTTAGGCACATTGGGACGGAAATGTATCAAAATTGACAGGTTACAGAAAAGTTTCGCTGTAATTTCCACCAAGAGTGTACTATTCTTTGGTCATGCAAAGAGTTATCTTGTCACATGACTCATTTGCGTTCTTATTGATATTAAGTTGCATCGGGTTTCTGTTTTGACCATTTAGGCACACTGGGACGGAAATGTATCAAAATTGGCAGGTTACAGAAAATTTTCGCTGTAATTTCCACCAAGAGTGTACTATTCTTTGGTCATGCAAAGAGTTATCTTGTCACATGACTCATTTTGCGTTCTTATTGATAATAATTTGATGCTAGGCTGCTAGTTGATCATACATTTAATGTTGTTCACATCTGATCTTGTCTTTGTAAGTTCCAAATAACATGCAACGCAAAATACTGTTTATCACCTAACACAGGAGATCCTTTTTGGCATTTGGCAAGTGATTCCGATAGTATCTAATTTTGAAAGATATTCAATGTTGGTGCCTTGAACTATCTAATGTTTGTTCTCGCTAGCATTTGTCACATTTTCGGTTTTTTGAATGATGGTAATTTTCATACCCTTTGGCCATTGGTCGTACATGTATGTTGGGTTTTTGTGTTCAACTTTCTGGTAACGTGTTCTAGTTAGATGTTTTTCCACTTGCTGGCATTATGTTTCTTTGTTATACAGATACTTGCACACGATCATTTTTCTTTCATCTGAAGCTAGATATGTGCTGCTTGGCACTAAAAATGAGGTTACCTGTCTTCGCAGGGCATTCCTTACTGCTGATCTCAGTTGCTAGGCAACTTTTCAGTCATATCTGGGAGGTCATAAAAGACGGCCCTGGTTTTCAGTTAGAGTTCAGCATAATTCTTAGACAGCTTTTGGCCATTAAGGAGTACCGCTATCAGATGAAATCTCGAACATATAGCAGTGAGTTTCGTTATAAAAGGTTCTATATGCTCATATCAGAATACCCTTTTATTTTTTTCTTTCTACATATGCTCCTCAGGTTTTGTAGTTCTCTACATGAAAAGGATTGCAACTGGTTTTGATGCAAAATCCAGCAATCAGGTGTCCTCAAAGGATGAATCCTTCCGTTGTGCATTGACACTTCATGTTCTACTTGAAAACCCACCGGGTGATTACCCTGATATCATGAGGGAGGAGATTCTTAGTGGATTTTGTGCAATCTTCTCAAACATTAGGCAAGCATTTTGGGTTTAAGTTCTTTTGTCTTTTCAGTTCTCTTGACTTCCTAATGCAGATGGTATGTTTGTTTGGTAGCATTGTCTCCTTTTATTTTTCTCAGTTGTGAGTTACCATCCCTTGTCCAAAGTAGATGTTATCGTGCAATCCAACTTTAAAACTTTGCGCAATATTGCACATTAAATTATCTCTGGTGAGAATGATATCAACAGCTTCATCAGTAAAAAAACTTATTTATTACTGTAACTTTGTTAAGTTTTGTATATCTAAAAGATGTAACGATTCAGAGGTCCGCATTGGAGACCATGTCACCCTCCTAAACAACACTTACTTATATGGAGGTTTTAAATAAATTTATTCTGTGAAATCAGGGAGGAGGGGAAGCTGACTCGCAAACTTATGGAATGCATTAACACTTTTTTATTGAAGGATGGCCCAAACCTGGGATACAAATCTGTGGAGATCCATAACGCAGTTCAAGATTTTGTATTCCGTTCTTGGCTTAGGACTCATGATCAGGCCTTGAAGGTTTTGTGAATTGATTCTTATAACTTTGTTACTTGCTTTGATGACAAATTTGTTACAATTTTTTGTTTGATTCATTTCAAGCACCTTTGCCTTCAGAGTTTGTTCATAACCTACGCAAAAGTTCAGCTGAAGCTTGCCAGGGCTATTCCAGAGGTTTTGCAAAAACTTGTTGACATCATAATTAAGGAACTAGACCAAAATGTTAACACAGGAGCAAGTTTTCTGTGGTATGTAACTGCATGTGTTTTTTTTTTGAGGGAAATAACTGCATGTGTTGGCAGGCTTCATGTATGATTTTGAGTTCATTGATTTTTTATTAATGGTTTAGGTGTGAGGCACCTCGAGATGAGAAAGCTGGGTCCTTCAGATGCTTCCAGGAGGAATGGATGGATCTGTCTGCTACTGTTTTCTATTTGGTAGTGGTTCTGCCCATCCCGCCCACCTTGGCATACACACATATGCACCCACTGTCAGCACATCGTTATCGTGCAAGCACTTTCTAGTTAGATATGTTTATCTTTGATTAAAATTATTTTTCATTTTTCATTAATTGCAACTGGCACTGTGACAAAACGTTTAGGCCTATAAATGCACACCGAAGATACCAAACAGGGAGAAAAGGTTGAAGACAGAACACATTATGGACCTCATCATGGATGGTCTTTTGAAAGGCTCTCTATTTTGGTAAGTTAATCTGTATCTTTAAAGGAAAAATCTTCGTTCATCTTTTATTTCTGAAAGCTCAGATGTGTATTCTAACTATGAATCTTTCGAGGCTTGAACCTACTTACGTCTGGAATAACTTAGATTCAACCATTTACTGTTTATAAATGCCTCATTTAATGTATTTCGGGATGCTTTTACATGTTGCCTCTTATTATGAGTTACTTATGACAATTATTCATTTTTGAATTTTTTTTTTGTTTCACATTAATATAGGGCTTTGTTGTTGTTGTTGTTGTTGTGTTAATATAGGGCATAACTGACAGTTTCTCATTTAGTACGGAGTATATGCCAATACTAACAAGTGGCCACCTTATTGGACTGTAGTTTCTTCTGACAAGGAGATCATATATTTTTCTGATTTTCTCACATGTATCTCTGGGTTAAACCATAAAATGCTTTTTATTTCCCTCAGATTATGCCATTTGATTGATGTGATCACAATAGCTAATGTCAGCCTCTCAGAAAATCCTATATCTTCTATAAAAATTTCTGTTTTCACGTGTTACTACCTAAATCTGCCTAATCTAATTCTTTGGATGCTGTTCTTTTTCTAGTGAATTTCGCAAAACTACATTGTAACTGAGAAAAATACTATCACAAAACTAAACTCTGAAACATCACTTTTAAGTTTTGAAGCTATGCTTTTTTATTTTTATTTTTGACGTAATTACAGTAGGAGAGGCTCCCACTGTGCTTTATTGGTAAAAAACAAAACTGAAGTAACAAGAAACTGTACAAGGCCAAAGAGGCCGAACAAACTATAAGCTATGATTACAGTGGAACTTATCACGTATGTTGTTGGCGCTCATTTGGTGAAGACTTACTACCCTCATTATGTACACTTGTTATTTTTTATCGGTTGTACATATGTTATTAGCTTACATATATCAGTATATGTATTTTTCTGCAGGACTGGTTCTATTTGTTTTCTAATTCACAAATATGGGCACAGAGTTGAAAAATCATTGATGATTAGTTGGTTCAAAGCAAGTTGCCAAGCTTTGCGAAGGTATTTGTACTTTCAAAGTTTTTTTTTTTATGTACCTGCTTGTCAGGGGCTCATTACAGCTATGTTAAATAGAATAGCCAGTTCTGCTTCAGTTCCTGCTCTCTTATGCCTGCTTGTCAGTAAGTACTTCTGACATATATTTCAGGCATTCCAGATATGTAGCATTGGAGTGTGTCCCCAATGTCCGTGCAATAGTGGTTATAATCCAGGCTTTGAGATGCACAGTTATTTTTTGGTCTGAATATTATCATTTTAATTGCTTGCCACGTATGCTGGGTGTACACGATGAGCGCATGGCTGATATCAATGCTAGAACATTATGGAGGAAATCCTTTTAACAGACTAAACAGGTTTATAAAATCCCAACTAGCATGATTTTAGTGAATCTAGAGCAAAGAAGCTATGCTTTGCATTATTTCTCCTTTTGCTCAACGTGTTCACAAAACAATTATAACTGAACTTATGGTCAACATATTTTGAAGTTGAACAAAGTAACAAACTGATAATTCATTTCTCAACAGTTTAATTTTTCACAGGCTTTAATTAACTACTAGGTCACGAATAGTTGCTTACATTATTTAGTTAATTTCTAGGTTGAATTTTGTGTTTTCTCTCTTAATGGATAAATTTTCTGTGATTTTGTTTTCGGTACCCTTCCCCGGACCCTGCGCAAGCGGGAGCTACGTGCACCGGGCTGCCCTTTTTTTTATTCTCTTGACTGCAGTATATGATTCATTGACTGCTATTATTTTCATACAGTGTCTTGAACAATGCTAATGCCATAAGGTTTCAGGATTCACTTCTTTGGCTTGTCAGGTTTGTTTTACTGATGCTTATAGCATAAAACATCTTCTTTGTCAGACTGTATAACAGTACATTACTGTTTATTTGGAACGTAAATAAGCACCAAATAAAGTGATAACCACCAAGACAATCTTCTCTTCCTTTTGTGTCTTATTATAAGTTTCCTAACTTGTCATTGATATTAACAGGGCACTCAAGGAGTTCTCCATTGTGCTTATGTTGAATGCTAAGGAAGAAGCACCATTTTGTTTAACAAAAGGCGAGGTCAAATTTTTGAATCCGATCTTGTCTTGTGCTGTTTGAGCATCGGATATTTGTGATGCTTCTCTATTTCCTTGAATTAACTGTTAGCTTGTGGCTATAGAAGATCTCCCTCAACCCAACATTTCACTCGCTACAAGAGTGCGCTGAAATGTTGGGGCTCACCATTTACCAAGATTGGGCTCAAACCGTTAATTTCCTGAAATATTTGAACATTCACCAAGATGGAATAGTTGGGTAATACCTGTTCATGCATAACGAGACAGTACACAGCACTATACGAGGCTAGCCGGCATTTTCAATTCTCTTAGATTTATGGAAATGAACTTTTTTTAAAATTTGATCTTGTAGTTATCAATGATTATGGTAGAGGGATGCTGCTTGTTTTAAGTGATAGCTAGGATACCATATTTAGTATTAGACCTAACAGTTTAAACTTCAAACTAAGCTGATAAAAAGTTTTGGCAGATCAATACTTCAACACTATTATCTCTCTGCATTCCTTGCCTTTGCTGAATGAATGATTTTGATTGCTTCCCAGCTTTACTAAGTTACAGAGATTATACTCTCAAATTTTTTTACAGAGATTATTAGTCATCAATCCCTTATCCTCAGGATTACTTTGCGGGTGTTGTGATGTCCAGAGTACAGAGTCTTGTTTTTTTTAGGAATTTACAGTAGGGGAAGCCCCTACTGTGCTATATTATTAGCAGAGTCTTGTTGTAACGAATTCTGTACTGAATCTAGAAAGTTATTTTTTTAAAGGTGTCAAAATACATAGTATCAGCTGTTTCTTATATATTACACCCATTGGGAATAGCTGTAGAGCAACTTACTCTTCTCTGACTATTGTCTATTTCTTTTTGAATAAAGTTGAGCTTGTTAAAGGATTAATATCACTTTATATTTGAAGATGCTTCAATGCTTTCCCTAACAAGTCTTGATATTATTGCAAAGCAAACTGACAATATTGGAAATAGTAAATGACACATTATGTTACCTATTTACATGTAGATGTCAATTGTGGAAGGTTGTTGGCAAGATGTATGGAACTCCCTTATCCAGGCACTTCCGTTGTTTAGCACTACTACTTTACTTGTGAGTACCATTAAATTACTCTATGACCTTTCCCTAGTACTATTATATTACTTGTGAATCCCAACTTTTTTGATTTCACTGTTCATGCGGTGGTTTCATTGGATGGAACCCATATTATGCAGGATTTGAACATTTCAAATCCAGTAATATTTCCTAGTCTGCATATTAGATGGACATTTTAGAGTTGCTGTCTGTCTGTTTGTATTGGTTATAACAGCAGAACTTCGCTGGAAGAACTATATCTTCTTGTACAACAGCAGTCCTGCTGCTGGAGACTATTTCTCCTGTTTTGCAAGTATTGCTTATTACTGTATGTGACACCAATCTAGGTTTTTTTTTTTTTTTGACGTAATTACAGTAGGAGAGGCTCCCACTGCTTTTTATTGCAAGAAAACCATAAAGCTGTACAGGCATGAAAGGAACAGAAGACCGGAAAAACAGAGAGGAAAAAGAAAAGGAAAACCAGCCACTGAGAACTATACAGGAAGTGGCGCTCGGTCTTTGAGGGACCAATTAAAAAGCAGAAGTATTAACAGAATCTATCCACTGAGAGAGGGTAAGGTGCAGGTTCCCCTTCATTCTATGCAATTGAAGGTTGACCTCGTCTTTGAATGCTTTTTTCCAGTTGGCCAGAGATGGCTGAATTCGTTCAAAAATCAGTCTGTTCCTCTGTTTCCAGATGTGCCAAGAAGCCATGATGAATACCTCCATGAAAAAAGGCCTATGAAAATTCTGCTTCGCATCTGCAATCATCTGGAAGAACCCCAAATTCAGGTTCCAGTCGATCCCAATGTCATTCCAGCAGCTTACACTGAAAGGACAAACAAAGAAGAGGTGGAACGTGGTCTCTTCTTGGTTGGCATTACACATAGGGCAGGTGTAGTCGTTTCCATCAACCGGGCAGTTTTTTCTTCGTAGAATATTTCTCGTGTTCAGTCTGTCCATGTACATTAGCCAAGTGAAGACTTTGACCTTCTTTGTACACTTGGACTTCCAGAGCCAAGCAAATTGTATTGGTGGTTTGAGGTTTTCATATGGAATGGAATAAAACTTTGTTGATGAATATTGATTTCCCCATATGTATACCCATTGATCAGTAAGTTCTGAGGTGCTTTGATCAATGTTACTGATGATTGCATTCAGTTGCTGTAGTTCCTGAAAAGCTTGCTGTGTGAGGGGTATATGGTAGTTGTTGACTACTGAACTGTCTTGCAGATATTGTGCCACTGAGATTTTTGTGTTCTTGGCAAAGGAGTACAGCCTGGGAAATTGCTCTCTTAAATACATGCCATTCCATACATCATTCCATAGCATAGCTGTCGAACCATTGCCCACTTTGCAGTTGGTGATACCTCTGAAATGATCACTGAAGCTTAGAATATCCTTCCACCAGAAGGATCCTCTATTTACTGTCTCATGTGGAATTTGTCCATTTGGGTAATACATATGCCAAATTAAATTTACCCAAGGGATGTCCTTCTTGTTGTAGAACTTATCTAATTGTTTGACCAGTAAAGCTTCATTTTGTATCCTGAGATTGGCCACTCCTAGGCCTCCCTTTTTCTTTGGTATCTGGACTTTTTCCCATGCCACCAGTGATTTACCTTTTGCATTTTCCTCGCTGTTTCTCCAGAGTAACCTCTTTCTTAATATGTCAATATGTTTGATCAGTGCTATTGGTATCTTCAGTGTTAGCATTGCATATGTTAACATTGCCGTGATTACTGCATTCACAAGCTGCAGCCTTCCTGAGTGTGCCAGCAAAGAGCTGACTGCTGACATCTTTCTTTCTATTTTGCTGATGATTGGCGCATGATCTTCCACCGTTGGCTTTGTTGTCCCCATTGGGAGTCCTAGATAGGTGAATGGCATAGACCCAATCTGACAACCAAAGGTTCCTGCCAGGATGTCAGTTTGCTCTTGTGATAAGTTGATTGGCACCAGGCAGGACTTTGTATAGTTCACTTTCAACCCTGTTGATTGGGAGAAAGCCTGTAGGATTCCTTTTAGGAAGAAAAGTTCTCTTTGGGAAGCTTTCATGAGGAGTATGGTATCATCTGCATATTGAACAATAGGAAAATCTGCCTCATTTGTGTTATGTACTGGCTTGGATAAGATGCCATTGCTGTGTGCTTTGTTGATGATGGCTTGCAGGAGGTCGGCTGCCAGTACAAACAGCAAAGGAGAAAGCGGATCCCCTTGCCTGACTCCACTCTTGCAGTGCATTGTATTCCCTGGTACTCCATTCAGGAGTATTGAGGTGGTTGCCGTACTTAGGATAGATTTGACCCAGATTATCCATCTGTCATCAAATCCCATCTGAGTCAGTACTTGAATGATGGTGTCATGTTCCACAGTGTCAAACGCTTTTTCAAAGTCAAGTTTCAGGATGATCACTGGTTCTTTTGACTGATTGCAAATATGTAGATACTCATATGCCCAACCCAGACAATCCTGAATTGTCCTGGTCTTAATGAAACCATACTGGTTTCTATGGATTAGTGGAATGATTACCCTTTGCAGCCTATTTGCCATTAGTTTAGTGAGCAATTTCAGAACCACATTTAGCAGCGAGATAGGTCTGTAGTCATTGACAGTCACTGGACTGGCAATCTTTGGTATCAAAGTGATGAAAGAGCTATTAATGGAAGCCAGGTCCAGTGTTCCATTGCAGAATTCTTGGCAAAGCTCATAGAAGTCTTCCTTGATGATGTGCCAACATTTCTTCATAAACATGCCATTAAAACCATCAGGTCCTGGTGATTTGTCAGTTGGCATTTTTCTGATGATATCATCAATCTCTTCTCTTGTGAAATTGCTGCTTAGTTCTGCCAGGTCGTCATGCCTCCGGATCAGATCCTGCAAGTTAAAAAGCATTGCTGGTTCTATTGTGTTCCCCATTCTCTTCTTGTAGGCTTCTAAGATTGCAGCTGCTTTACCATTGTGATCTGTTATAACTCTGCCATCTTCCGTCTCAATCTGAGTGATGGTGTTCAATCGATACCTCTCAGTGCATGCTGCAATGAAAAATTTTGTTCCTTCATCTCCAAACTTGACCCATCTGACTGTGTATCTCTTCTTCCAGTACTCATTTTGATATTTTAGCAGAGCCAAGATGTGCTTCTTCAAAATTTTTCTGAAGTTGCTCTCTTGTGTGAATAAGTTTCTTTGCTCCTCTAGTTTGTCTAGCACAGCCAGCACCTCGTTGCATTGTTTGATTAGCTTGCTAAGCTTGCTGATTCCTTGGCTCCATCTTTTTAAGGCTCTTCTCAACAGTTTGAACTTTGCTACAATTTTTGCAGCTGGGTTAGTAGCTCTTACTTCTGTGCTCCAAATGCCCTGAACTAGCTCAAAGAACCCCGGGTGCTCTACCCAAAAATTTTCAAATCTGAATATCTTTGCTTTTGGTATTCTAGTCCCAATCTGAATACTGCATGGAATGTGATCAGATGTTGGCTTGGCTAGTGGAATCATGAGGGTGTTAGGGTAGTCTAGCGTCCAATTTACCGTGGTGAAACACCAATCCAGCTGTACAAGAAGTGGGTCCTCCTGCATGTTACTCCATGTAAATTGCCTTCCTTTAAGTGGAATTTCCATCAATCCAATATTATCTATGACTTCATTGAAAATGAGTACATCATTCATGTTCCCTCCCCCTCTGTTTCTGTTCTCCATCGATCTGTAGAAGTTGAAATCTCCCATTATAATCCAATTTTCGTCCTCCTCAATATGTAGCTCATTGAGCCAGTTAATGAAGTCATCTCTGTCAGGTCCCTGACATGGTCCATATATTGCCGTGATTTTCCAAGATTCTGCATTATGCTTGGATGTCAGCTCGACAGTCACTGCATATTTGAGATTGTGGATGACTTGACCTGTAAACATGTTGCCTGCCCAACCAATAAGGATGCCTCCCGACTGTCCTTGTGATGGTTGATATGCGAACTGGTTAAATGATTGTGCGGGTGAGCTTCTCATCCTACACTACCATTTGACATCAAGTTCTAATTAAGTAATAACCCTGTTATAATGACTTCAAGCAAGATAGCTGGTGTTTCTAATATTTTTTTTTGTGTTTCTTCCAGGAGCAAATTCATACATCATTTTTGTCAGAAGATACATGGAGTTTGCAAATATTTAAACAATTTCCATCACCGTATGCCTTTCTTTTTTATATTATCAGTTAATTTAAATATTGACTCGGTTGCTATGTTCTCATTATTCTTCCTTATCATTGGTCGGATTTGACTTCTCTTGTTAATGACAACATGAGGGTTTAATCTGTCCTCAATTTTTTTATTTCCTAAAAAACATATAAGGGTTTAATCACACGCGAACATTAATAATCTGGCAAATATTATCGGTAATTCATCGGCGCCCACTGGTGCGCGCGCCCTCTACTTCAGGGCCACTCGTGTCCTACAGCCTGGGCGGAAGGAAATTGGTAACTGACGGTGTCAGTATTGGGGACGAGTGTCAGAGGAAGGACAGCTGCTAGCAGCAAGGCTCATTATTTTATTCGCAACCTTATCTCTTCCATCCCGCTGCCCCAAGCTTGCTGCGCTGCCCTCTCTGCCTGTGACTCCTGCTCTTCTGCATAAATACTGTCTGCATGTTAGCCTGTGGCTCTGCATATTGTTTTTTATTCTCGTTCACTTTCCCTCATGTGACGCCTGCTCTTGTAGTGGGGCCACAATCCGTTTCCTTGCCATCACATGACCGTCAAGCACAAATCGTAGGGAAAAGAATGACCGGTACAGATGTTGAGGGCGCGCGCCACCATGGGCGCAGAATCCGCTTTGAAATATTATAGGGGAACAAAGGAATATCTGACCAATATGACCCAGTTACCTAATTCATTTCTATCCGGATTTGTAGACTTCATCTGTAGTAGTTGCACAGTAACAATGATACACAGCTCTCACTAGAAAGTTTTCTAAAATCTTATAAATATATTAGCTACTATTAGGTTCCCTTAGTGTATGGGAGGCAAATTCGACTTCATCTGTATTATAGTTGCGCAGTGGTAATGATACACTGCTCTCACTAGAAAGTTTTCTAAAATCTTATAAATATATTAGCTATTAGGTTCCCCTGGTGTACGTGAGGCAAATTTTGTTTTAATGGAGTCACAGGAGCACTTTTATCTCTACAACTGAAACTGGCAGTGGCAGTTCATCTATTTGCACTTATATAATTGATGATGGCCAAGGCTTTGAACATTATATTAAAAAAATGATTAGTTACTGTGCTTGATGTTTGCTTGTACCTGCAAGCCATGTGACTGTTGGAAAACACTTGCTCGTCAATTGTTTGCTAAAATATCTTCATGGTGGCACTGGCATGGTAGTTCTGTTAATTCATCTTTTTTCTTTTAAATTTTTTTGTGACATCTTTGGCATCTTGCCAAAATTTTCTGTTATTCCCTCTGTCGCATTTTATAATGCCCACATATGTTCCAAAATTCAAACTTTAAAACATTTGGCCATAACAATAGATGAGTTTAGTGCCATGAGATTGGTATTTCAGTGTGCATTCATCCAATTATGATTTTATATCCAATAGTAAAATATTAGAAGAGAAATTTATGGTCACAATATAACCTAGGATATACTGTGACAAATCCAACCGCACCTTATAAATCGGGGCAGAAGTACTTCAGTACATCCTTTGCCTAGAGTCATTTGTAATGTTCTTGCTAATTGTTGATTAAATTCTTATAATGTCATTTCGGTTAACGTTGATGATATGCTTGCAGCCTTTTTGATCCTTATTCTTTCTTTAGGTCTGCTTTGTATTTCATTGCTTGTTACTTCTCAAGGATAGGCTTTCAGGTATCTTTGTTGCTTGTACCACTTTTTACTTCTAAGGGTTTGTATGGGGGGGGTGGTAGAAAACAAGGTTGCAGTTGTTATAGTGACATACCATATTGTTTGAAACTATAAGGATTCCTAATTTCCAAACCCATAATTAAGGTAAAATCAACAATGCTAGATTGAAAAGCGAACATTTTGAGATCGTTTTCATTTTCTGTAGCCAAAATATCTTCTCAACAGATTTGTTTCCTACTTGAATCTGCAGGCTTAAGTGAAAGTTAGAATGTTCATATTCGTTTATTTATGGTTCGCTAATAACATGAAATATTTTAGTGTTTATTTTGGAAGCATTATGTGAACTTTGTTTCCTGTAGTTATAAAATGATTAGGTTAGCTAACTTGATGATTTGTCTATGATAAAACCAGGAGGGCAAAAAAGAAGAAGCAAAACTTGTATTCCTGAGTTCTCATTCTTGTCGGATCCAAATCAATGATTATTGTAAATCAGTCCATACTATGCTAAAATAAACTTGACAAAAAAGCCAAAACAGTTAAATTGTTTTTAACTACCGCCCTTCCAAATGCGCTTGCTAATCTGTGTTGCTATATCTTGCTTGTTCCAAATATGAACAATGAAGACAATTCTTTTCTTTGCTATACAGGGCGATTTATCCAATTCTATCTTTGTTCGGAAGAATCTGCTAAGGTCAGCTTTGGAGTTAGTTAATTCAAAGGTGATTTATTTTATATTTGTCAAGCAGCTTCGTTTTATTGTCTCCATTTTAGTTTTTACTTTTGCTGAAGTTTTGTATGCTCCTTGAGAAAGATGAATTCTTGCTGCATAGATGCCCTAGAATGTGGGTACTTTGTTGTCCATGGTGATAAATGAATAAACTTCTTACCATGAAAGAAGTAAATGAAATTTGTACTACAGTGACACAATTGGGTAATACCGTAATAGATATGTGATGCCACATAGGAATCCATGATGTGGAGGAGAGAGGTGAGAGAAATAGATCGTTTTTTTAAGGGAAAAGGAGAAAGAGATTGTTGTTTGGTGAATCAAACGGTCTCATAAGCATTTAGTACTGTGAGACTACTGCAACGCCATTATACGAAGCATCCAAGTCACAGCATTTATTTATTATGAAAGACGGCTTATAAGACGGTGCCTATGTGCTTACAGGGAACAATGGATTCTTGGTTCTATTTTAGTCATTTCTGTTAAGTAAGAGAGCTTAGTGGACTTTGATTCTCTTTTAACATTCCATGATTCCTGGAAGGAGATTCATCAATACATCCAAGATGCAAATGTACAGACTAAAAGCAGAAGATAAAGCCTTAGTACACATTTGGTTAGACTCTTTAGCTTAGTTGCTTTGTTCTTGTGTTCACCCTGGTCGGACCTTGTTTTTTATTCCTCTTTCCTTTTTTTCCTGTATAGATGCGTGTACAGTTCCTTTTTATTATATATATATATTTAATACTACAGTGGGGGTTTCCCCTACTGTAATTCCCTCAAAAAAAAAAAAACATTCCATGATATGTGTTGTTGCCGTTTGTAGTTAGTGTCCTTACTCATTTGGCTCTAGATGCTATACACCTGTCTTTTCATCTGTAAATGTGATGTGGGATGAGTCACCATTTTGTTTCTTCCTCGAAGCATGCAGTCTCAATTACTTGTTTTTTTCTTTATGGCAGGAGTTCTCTCTTTTGAATGAGAAAAATGTTGTTATCATTCCTGAAGTGATTTTTTCATTATGTGCTGGTTTTTCCTCACCAGCAATTAATTCAGCAGATACATCTCAACTGGTTGGTGATTATAATATTTCTTCAAAGGTACACTGTTAGTCGTCGCTAGCTGTTACAGGTCATTTCAGTTATTATAAACTTTCTTATTTGTCACTGCTGTGCTGATTCAGTTTGTTTCAGATGTCACCTGAGGAAGAAAACTTGGTTCTGAAATATGACTTGCACTACTCTCTGGATGCTCTATCAGACCTCAGTCCTAAAAGCACTACCAAGGTGCTTTACACTTACTCCCTCCGTTTTTGAATTGTTGACACCGTTGACTTTTTGAGTTACGTTTGACCATTCGTCTTATTCAAATATTTTTAAAATTACCATATAATTGTTTTATTACTAAAGAAAATTGAAGCATAACTTATAATTTTGTAAATCTGAGTTAATATTTTGAATAAGACGAACGTTACGTAACTCAAAAAGTCAACGGCGTCAACAATTTTAAAACGGAGGGAGTAGTCCTTTATAGTTTCTCTGTCACTCTCCGTGTAACTTATAATTACTTATGAATGTTGAAGAAAATTTGCCTATTAATGTAGTCTTTTGCTTTTGCTGCTTTTCTCTTTCATTTTAGTTTGAACATGTAGTTGGCATGTTTTGCGACTATTAGACTCTTGTTCAAAATAGAATTCTAGATCCTTTCTCAATGAAATGTTGCACAACCCTCCCTTAGGTCCCTTTTTTTTTTCTAATCCTGAGGAATGTACATAAATAAATATAAGAGGTAAATCTGTGCAACCAAAAGAGAAAATTGACTTGAAAAGAGTAACTTTTTCCGTGTGCCTGTTGGTAGCATCATTGACTGAAGCGCTGGCAACTGATGCTTTTCATCTGAAATACTTAGTATGTTGTGTAGTTCAATAAAGTTTAGGGATGGATCAATTAATGGTTTATTATCTCATTATTTTTAATAAGAGAATATGTATGTTGTTGAAAGAATAAGAATAAGGATTCATTGAAATGTGATTTCTGTTCCACTGCTTCCATCGACAAAGTTACAGAAGGTTCTTTATTTGGTAAACAGGTCATATCTGGTAAATACCATCGCATACACCTTCCTGGGACTGTCCAGCAACCACTGCTGCTTGAGGTCATGGAGTTCATCAAAGGATTTGTGGCCCGAAATGAGCAGCTTGACAAAGTTGACCTATCTAATCTTATATTTGTTTGCTCTCTTCTCTGCAATCTGATTCATTGCGCACTGTTATCGAGGTATTTGCTTGCTTGATATCCCTCCTGTCTATGTTATACTTTTGAATAAAGCGTGATGCAAATGATTATGTGTATTAGGAATCCGTGTCATGTTCTGATAATTATGCCTTGTGTTTAACACTGTTCTTAACATTGATTTGTTTTTCTCTCACACCCTTTTCAGGGCCATTGAAGAAAAATCTCCAGTTTTGCAAGAAGTAGTAGGTTACGTCACTGATGTTCTCAAATACATTGTGTCACTTGTTATGAAGAAGCACAATGAACTATCTCATGGTCTTACTAGCCTAAGTTCAGCAGTTGATACAATGGGCTTCTCTTTAACCTCTTTTCAGAGCTTTCTTGCATCTCCGTTATTTAGTCTGCCAAGAGTTGATAGTAGAGTTAGTACTGTGCTTACCAGAAGCATTACTGACTCACTTGATGATCTCTTGGTGGCAATCTCTCAGCTCTTTTCTCGTCTCTCTAGTTTAATGAACAGTCTTGAGGGAGAGAGTGACTTTAAAGTGTTGCCAATATCTTGCGTCGACTCAGAGGAGCTAAATCATATTGCTGACTCCAAAAGTAGTGCTGCTGATATGGATCTTGATGTTATGGACTCTGGTGAAGCAGATTCTGTGACAGCAAGTGCAGGTGGAAGTATGGGTGGCTTATTGCGACCTTTGGAGTGGAAGCTAGAACTAGTTAGCATTATCTCAACATTTTTCTCAGTATTATCACTTCATACATGGGAAGTCTTGTACAGTTTGGTGGAGAAAGAAAGTGATGTGAAGGTATAAATTTACAATAATATCTGGTTAATATGGTTTTCATTGTTCTTAAATGCTATCACTGTAATATCTGGATTCATTTCGCAGGTTCGCCAGGCCATCTTGCTTAATCTTTGCAGAAATATCTCAGCTTCATCTAAAACTGTATCTTCCGTGGTAAAGTCTGATTTCTATTTTTGTTTGCACTCAATTTGCACTTGTGCTGCTGGCCTTACGATTTTTATGTTCAACTTTCGTCAAACAGGTCAATCTGATAACTGATATGAGGGGCAGAGGTGCAAGTTCGTTACTTGATTCTGCAGAATGCTTAAAGCATGTTCATGCTTTGTTAAGAACATTGAGAGCCATTCGTGATGGTGAGCAAAATACTGATGGAAAGTCACAAGGATGCCAAGTTGCTTTTAGCGAGGTTTGTATTTGACGTGAAGTTTAGCATATGTTATTAATTATTTGCGGAATCTCCTTGCAAGATACTAAATTCATTGAGCGAAGTTCTGTTTTTGTATGATGCAGTTTTAAATTTGCCTTTGTCGCAATTTGATTATGAATCAAAAGCTTCCGACAAAGCTACCAGAGCCCACAGCAGGGGCTTCCCTTGCTCTATATTCCTCAAAAGTAAAAAAAAAAAGCTACCAGAAACCTATGATTACCTGTTAATAATGTTTGATAATTAAGGGGAACAGTTATATGCTGCAGAATTTATGTAGTTCTGTTTAATTTTTTTAAACAAATTCGTGATGATCTGTGAAACGGATCAATATTTTGGTAGAATTTTAACTATACATGTATTGCTGTACTATCGCACCATCTCAAGATTTTTTTTGATTAAAAATTCTGTTTGGATTGATCCAACTAGACCTATAGCTACACCGAGTGATCAGCTTACATCTTCAATTCAATGTTACATTAACTGGTAGATATGTTTCAACTGTCTGCAGGACCAGGATATCTTATTGGACTTGCTACATAAGGCTACTGAGATCAGTTTCGCAGATTGGGGTTTTCGCATGAAGCTAATTGACTGCATCTGCTTCTTTATTTACCTGTTCCCCGATGTTGCACAGGTGATGTATATTTTTGTGACGTTAAAAAGAAAACCCTACTGGTTGAAATGGATGCCTATTTAGCATACTGTGATTCTGTTATTATGATCGCAGGATTTGATCGGATGTTTGTTTGACATGCTGCATGACGCTGATTATCGTGTCAGATTTTACTTGAGTAGGGAAATCGTTGTATTATTCCAAACATGGGAAGGGCATAATGAATTGTTTCATGATGTTTGGTAGGTATTTGATGACTCTTCTTTTCTTGATATGATATTCAATGACTATGATCACATGGGTTTGAATTAGCCGTCTGCACTGGATTAAATCTTAATATGATTTCACACACTTCATTGTGGCTCTGTAACAATTATGTTCAACATGCTTTTTGATATATGTATACTCAGTTTTTAGTAGCAGCAGCCTTTTCAAACAATGAAATCAGCACTAAGCTAGAAAAAAAGTTTGCTAATAAAGATAGGATCGCTATGTGAACTGCTATTTATGCTTTAGCAGACGGTGATAATAGCTACTCCTATTCTACGCGACGGGTATTTTGCCATTATCTGATGTTATAGCATAGTTAATGAATACTATCAATTTCCAAGAGCTAAAAAGGGTTCTTTCTTGAAAAGGGGCCAAGTAGTGTTTTAACAGTGTACTTCCATGTAATATTTGTCAGTTCTAATCTCTGCAAACTATTGTATAAATAATTTATAATGGTATATTTTGTATTAGTGGTGCTTTCTGTTAAACCTTGTTTTGCAATTTATCGTATGGACTACATGGTCCCAAACTGGTTAGGAATGTGTACCAGCTTTGTATCCAGGATGTTTCCTAGAAACGATATGGTTGCTCCGTTGTTCCCTATACATAATGGATTCTTGTAGTTCCATTTCCTGGCATTTAGTTCAACTACTGGCAATGTGATGATTACTGTTTCAGTCAAAAAAACGATGTGTGAATATAGTTTAATCATAAATGGCATAGACTGGCTACTTTGAACTGTGACTATATGTGAATCATAAATTACATTTATATTTGCTGCTTTTAAGTTTGAGAGTTATCTTACTAAAGTTCTGTTGTATCAGCTCAAATGTTGGTGTCAAGATGGTAAAATACTCGACTAGCAGTCCAGTTAAAGCTAGAGAAGTCCTAGCGGTTGGGCAGCAGCATATTCTTGTTATTGAAACTGCGCTCATTACACTAGCTCATTTGGCTGTGCACAGTGAGGACACTGAAGTTGAGGCAAGTTATTAACTTATTATCACATTTTTTTTGTGCGACAGGACCCCATGTTACTCTATTGTTTATGTCTTGTTTTTGGAACTGCTATGTAGCATGAATAAGGAAATTATGTTTAATATCTGTATATGTTGCTGAGTAAACCCTACCAAAAATTGGAGCGAAGTTTTGATTACCGAGAACCTGGATGGATGCAAAGTAGATATATGCGAGTCATGTCCTCCATCCCTTGAAGTGTCTCTTTCTCTGTCTGAGATAATCTGATGTTTTCTGGTAGAACACATGTCATTCTCTGCTTACATTACTATGGTTTTACTGATATTGGATTTTCCGGAAGTGGTTTGATCTATGATCTCTACTGTATTCATATTCAGTGATGCCCTGTGACTTTTTATATTGCAGTGTGCTTTCATGATTTCTGCAGCAGCTGCTTTAGAGCCGTCTCAGCGGTATTTTCACGATCTATAAGCTATATTATGTTGTTCTACATAATTACTCACTCTGGTTTTAAATAGATGACGCCGTTGACTTTTTTCGTTACTTTGACCACTCGTTTTATCTATAAATATTTGTGCAAGTAGTTAAATGTATAAGTTAACCTTAAAGTACTTTTGATTATAGATCTAACAATATTCATTTTATGTTAGGTGGCTAATTATTTGAATATATATTGTTGGTCAAAGTTCAACAAAAAAGTCAACGGCATCGTATATTAAAAAACGGAGGGATTATCTTTTATTATATGAAAAATTTGCTTTGCACTTTCTTTACCTTACATGCTCTTTTTCTCTCCAGAGAACTAGCTTATGCTTTATTTGATTCTATGTCAAGGAGGCTCGGTTATGCTTCACGAAGCAAGGTGACTGGATTTTCTTGTAGTATACACCACTTCTCTTTGTTGCTTCTTGTAGTATGATGAGTATGATATAATTAGCCTATAACTTTATTGTAAAAGTGAATGACTTGTCTTGAGAAAGACAAACTATAATTCATGATTCCCCTCTGGTATGCAGTATCTGGATCAAGTGATGGGTCCGATCCTTTTTCGGTGGGTTGCTTGTGAGATGAGTCTAGTTTCACTTGTTGAGGTAACTTTCCATTGTTGTACCTCTGAATATTTATTCACTTGTTGAGATAAGTCTTCACTCAAGCTAGATACCTTATGGATAAAAAAAAGGAGCTATATTCCAAATATTTTTTTACTGGCTGTAGTTTGATTTATGTTTTAATACTGGATGGTGACATTTTTTTTTTTGTTTTTTGCAAAACATAAATCACTTTCTTTAGTATCCACTAGAACATTTTACTGATTAACGAAAGGTTGCTCTATTCTGCATTGTTTTGCATGCTTTGCTTTCCGTGATGAAAACTATAATTTTAATATTTAAAGAAGGGAACGTATCTGGTGGAAACCAACCTCTCCGTGCAAACTATGAAAACTTCAATCTGAGCCACACGATGTTGATCCAAGGGGGGGCGCTCAGGGGAGGTGGGAGGGGTGATTTGCAAAAGCGCCTTTGCAAATCACCTCTCCTGAGCTTGCAAATCACCTCTCCCACCTTCCCTAAGCGCCCCCTCCCACCTTCCCTAAGCGCCCCCTTAGATCAACATCGTGTGGCTCAGATTGAAGTTTCCATAGTTTGCACGGAGAGGTTGGTTTCCACCAGATACGTTCCCTTTAAAGAAACAAGTTCTTTTCGGTTATCTCATGATGTCAATATGCTAGTAACTATTTTAGCTGCTTCTTTTTTTTTTTCGAATTTACTCTAATTCAGCCCCGAATCAATATTTTACAGATGCAGGAAATGTTTGATTATAGGTCAGCTGAGCCAAAGGACTTCATTGAACATTGCTGCTCATGGCTTCTTTCTTTCCTTATTCTCAGGGGTGACGCTGCTGATCTTGATTGGACATCGAAGGTGGGTATTAAACGTTGTTATGAAAAGTTAGTGCTGATCTATCATTGTATCATATGTTAAAAACATACAAAGTATTAATGTCTGAAAACTAACTTTCCTCTCAAAGAATTACAGCCTTTTGTTATAATAAATAAATAAATAAGTAATATTTTCTGAATAGCTTATTATAGTTTTTCCATCTTTTGTGCTTAAGGTCACCCTCTTTGCTCTAATCTTTCTTCTTTTTTTCCAGATTTTGTCAAAACCCTTGTCTGTCATTATCAAGAGGTACTTTGTTCCAATCTTTGGATTGTCCATTGCTGCCAAATGTGGCTCAGGGCCAGAGAAGGATTCAGCAGAAACCGTCTTATGTGAAGCACTTCTGCACTTTGGTGAAATTTCCGAGTCTGAGCGTGACGATCTCATTAAAAAACATATGGTATGCCTCCCAAGGAGAACAATCTACTTTATCTTATGTTTTTCACCTCTCTTTGGCAATAAGCCTTTTAAATTCTCAAATGTGGACACCACACTGAAATGTGTTGGATCCAGGGGGGCTGGATATCAGATAGCAACTGAGGCATTTCATTACATTGCACACTAGATGCTATTTATAATACATGGGGGGGTTGACTGCTACTTCTCAGGCGACACACGCCGCTTCTCTGGCGAGACACGCCGTTGAGCACATCATCCCTGGCAGGACCGACACACGATTCACTGCCACAGGGCCTCCACTAGCTTGCAAGCACGGACCGACCCACGGTGCGGCGACCTTCAGCGCGACACAACCGTCATCGCACGCTTCCTGGTGCAGGACTGCTGGCCACCACCAGATACCAATTGTTGGATCCAGGGGGCTGGATGGCAGAGGGGGCTAGATGGCAGCTAGCAACTGACGCACTTCATTACATTGCACACTAGGTGCTATTTATATTACATGGAGGGCTGGTTGCTACTTCTCCTAGGTTCTAGAACGTGCCAGCAACAGTAGGTCGGTTTACTACAGTACTACTACTAGTTTCCAGAACACACTACTACACAAGGATTACTTCTAACAAAATGTTGCATCTTATGCACACAACACCAAAGTGGCTTGGCTGAATTAAGGTGGGTACTATGTCGTGGACATGATAGTAATGGACTAAACCTGAGCGTCTCTTGGACTAAACCTGAGCATACAGCTTAGGTCATTGACCCCCATAAATCCAGGTTTGCTCTTTTGTTATAGCTGAAGTGGGATTAATTCTCGGTTCAGCAGTAGACATCTGGCCTCATCCTAAAGGTGGAAAGAAACATAATTTTCTCGTATGGACGAGGTCACTTAGGACTTGCTAATCCATAATGGCATATTTTGGTAGAAAATAGGATAATATAAAAAAGAACTCGACCGGTGGGATTAAGACCGCCCCCACGGTTTTCTTTGATAGAGAAGCTCTACCTTCTCCGGTCGAGAAAACACCCAAACTAGAGGCTCGCGAGGCGACCACTGCCACAACCCCCAACCCCCAGGTTGGGCCGCACCATTACTTAGACCGACGACGGCTCGGCGGTCGACATTCACTTCGCACTCCGGCAGCTGGCGAAGGAGATGGTCCGCGGCCTCCCGACGCTCGAGCATGCCGACCAATTCGGCGACACGTGCGTCCTCACGAAGCAGCGCCGCACGCCATTCCCGTCGTAGGCCAAGTTCCGCGCCGAGCACGCCCTCGATTTGGTGCACGGCGACATCTGTGGCCCCGTCTCGCCACCAACTCCCGGCGGCAAGAAGTACTTGCTGTTGACAGCCGCTTCATGTGGTTGATGCTGCTGGCGGCCAAAGAGCGACACGCCGGCGGCCATCAAGCGCTTCAAGGTGGCGGCGGAGATAGAGAGTGGCCGCAAGCTTCGGGTGTTGCGTACGGACTACGGCGGCGAGTTCACCTCCGTCGAGTTTGGCGACTACTGCGCGGCGGAAGGGATCCAGCGCCACCACTCAGCGCCTATTCGCCGCAGCAGAACGGCGTCGTTGAGCGGCGCAACCAGACGATCGTGGCGACGGCGAGAAGCCTGCTCAAGCAGCGCGGCATGGCCGCCATGGTCTGGGGAGAGGCAGTCACGACGGCCATCTTCCTCCTGAACAGGGCACCCCCCCAAGGCGCTCAACAGCAAGACGCCGCACGAAGGCTGGCACAGCAAGAAGCCGGCCGTAAGCTTCCTGCGCATCTTTGGGTGCGTAGCCTTCATGAAGAAAACGACGCCGCATCAAGCCAAGCTCGAAGACTGCAGCATTTCCGTTGTCTTCATCGGCTATGAAGCTGGTACAAAGGCATACAGGGTGTTCGACCCTATGCCCACCACGTGCACGTTAGCGTGACTTGGTGTCCGTCGGCTACGTCAACTATTTCATTGAGTCGCCGACGACACAGCACCTCGCCGCCGTCAAGAGGATCTTGCACTACCTTGTCGGCACTCTGTTCTACGGGCTTCAGTACAAGAAGGGAGGAAGAAGAGAGCCAAATTTTTCTCAGTTACACCGACAGCGAATGGCCGGCTACGTCGACATGCGCAAGAGCACCAGCGGCGGCGTCTTCTTCCTCGGCAATTGTCCAGTGAGCTGGTACTCGCTGAAGCAGAGAATTGTTGCAGTCTCCTCATGTGAGGCAGAGTACATTGCCACCAATTCTGCTGCTTGCCATGGAATTTGGCTTGCACAACTGCTTGGGAAGCTTCAAGGTGCTGATCCTGCTCTTTTTGAGCTGAAGATGGACAACAAGGCGGCCATTGCTTTGAGCAAGAACCCAGTCTTCCACGAGCGCAGGAAACACATTTATACAAGGTATCATTTCATCAGAGATTGTGTGGAGCAAGGAAAGATTTGGGTAGATTACATCAGCACCAAGAATCAGAGTGCAGATATCCTGACCAAGGCATTGGGAAGGATTCAGTTTGAAGAGCTGCACAACAAAATTGGAATGGCTAAAATTTGATGAAGCCGCCAAGTTTCAGGGGGTAATTGATAGTTGAAACTTAGCTTCATAGGTGATCAAGCACCATTGTAAGATCAGCAGCCTGCCTGGCTGTTGTGTTCTAGAAGGCAGTTGCATCAGCAGCTACCCTGCTTGCTTAGATACTTAGCTAGTAAGTTTAATTCTCTAGGTAGTGTAGAAGTCTAATTTTGCTCCCTGCTTACAGCAGGCAAGCACCACTTGCATCAGTCAGGTTCAGTAGCCCAAACCGACCTGCATTTTGTATAAGTAGGCCTCAAGGCCATTGCTATCAATTCAGCTATTCTAGCCTAAGATCAAGAACTCCACTGAAGTGCAAACCTGTGTGTGTGTAACCAATTTACCTCCAACAGCCTTTGTCACTGCACTGTGAACCCCTTTGCATAATAGGATAATACAGTCTTAAATATGACATCTATCAGCATCCAAGGGTGCTAAATAAAACAGACCTTTCTAGAGTATATGATCTTTGCTTTGCTATAAACAATATCCGAGGCGGATATATATTTTTTCAAAACTCGCAGGAGAACTGCGCATCGTATTAAGAAGAGTAAAAGAACACTAGTACAAAAACTCAAAACTACACCCAAACAGTGTAACCACATGCTCGTCTGGGTTCTCATAAATCGTGCCAAGTACTTATAGAATATGACCGTGTAGGGCATGCATGCCCTTAGCACTGGCAATCGCCCAGAGCCTCGCCTCTTCTGTGAACTCACCTTGCACCATTTGCACGCATGGTGCCACATCATCAAAAACACAACAATTGCCCAGTTGAGCCACACTGAGGACCACCATGGAGTGGAACCCTTTCTTCTCCTTGGACACTCTTTGTTGCATGCCTCCACAATCCTGGAGGAAACGTTTTGTTTTTTTTTTTTTTTTTTGAGGAAAAGGAAACGATGTTGTCGCATCGGGGCAAGGCGATGCAGTTCCATCGGCTATAACAGCTAACCAAACCTGCCTAGCAAAGACACACCTGACGAACATAAGTGTGATGGTCTGATCCGCCTGTTTGCAGAGGTGGTGAGGCCAACATATTATCCATGTCTAGTTTTCATTCTCAAGTTGATATTTGGTATTTCTATACTATCATAATTACCTGCCGGTGTCTATTTTATAGTCTATGATTAAGTTGGAAGCATTGGTTGCTTATGGTATTTATTCTTCTACTTTTAGGTTTCCATTGTTGCCTTTCTACTTTCGGTTTCGTCATCTGCTCATGATCCACAAATCCCATATTTCTCCAAGGAGATTACTGCTCTCTCGGTCAAAATGGTTGTTGATGGATTTGTGGACACAATGTAATTCTCATCTGCCATTGAACCTATCCATTTCTGGTGCTTATGTTTAATGCAATAATAGTAATTTCATTACTACACGTTTTCAAATTTCAGGGATGATGATTTAACTAACACAGTCGTTATTGATAAAATTAACATATTCCGCGCTGACAGAGTTTTCAAGGTATCATATTTTGTTGCTCGTTTATCTTTTAATTCTAAATCTGTAAAGGATAATTCATGTTTCCAGACATTCTGTTATGTTTCTAGAAACTGGCAGGGGCAGGCCTGTTATATTCGCCCTTTCTGTTCCATGTATTATTGGCCACAAACAAAGTTCCAATAGCATGAAAACTGCTTTGAATAAGCAATATGATTTTGTGTGTACATGCTAACAATACAAATATAGATGAGCTTGACTTTGTTTACTTGTATCTGTTTTTGTGGTTGTGACCAAGTTCCATGCACGTGAGTATTGTTGCAGTTTCTATTGGCAATACATCAGCAAGTTGCAGATGCTAGCCATCCAAGGCACATGGGTCATCGACTTTGCGCAATTGAGGTTTTGATGGATGTTCTTGGACACAGAGTGGTTCTTGAGAGCACTTGCTTGTGAGTGTTTTTTTTTTATCTTTTTATTTCCTGTTTGATTGGTTAAGAACTCTAAGATGATTTAGAAATTAGTTCAGCGTCTCTGTTACTCTGTGGCCAATTATGTGTGCATACAAGGGTCTTGTAATATCTTTTTGGTTGAAGAGATACTTGGACTGTAACAAGGTTCCAACTATGGGGTTAAGAAAAAAGCCATCGCATCCCTCACCCCACCACCCATAATGTTGCATTGATCCTCCTTTCTGCATGTTTGTAACCAATGAATATATTGTTCAGTGTTTTTGAAGGACAAGTAGCTTGCTCTAATATTTTTATGTGTTGAACTCCTTTCTTACATTTATTTGGGTTCCAGTGGACCACACTAAGGTAACATTTCATAATCTAAAGATTGTTTCTGATTCATAGTCTCCCGTTTGTGGAAATTGTGTTATCATAGTGATTGGTAGGTAGGCCATCATGTGAAACTTAAATGCATTATTTTTTACACTATAGTTCAATTTATTTTATTTATATTAATATATATGGGTTTATCTGGTCTTAAGCTGATCAAAACGTGTCCCATGTTTTCACTGCAGCTATATTAGTTGTATAGTGGGGAACTATATCCATCAAAAACCATTGCAAGGTCAATGCTGCAATATTTTGTCTAAATTGTTGGCTGCTTTTAATGGAAACTGCTCGTCAGAAACTGTTACAGTGCTTGGCAGGCAGCTTCAGGTGAGTTTCGCAAACAGTTCTCTGAAATCAATTAACTGCTAGTCTACTTACGTGTCGAACTGAACTGTTTCAGGTTGTTGTTCCCAAATTGGTCAACTGTTGCCTAATTAATGAGAAAGAACGAAGCAATACTGCTGATTCATCAAGAGTTCTTTCTTTGCTTCGAGAGTTGACAGTGGATTCTGATCCACTGCTTTATGATTACATAAGAGTATGCTTAATCCTATCTAACTACATTCTTCCTGATAGCTGTGTGTTATCTTAAGGCTAACTGCGTGTTGCTTTTCCCTGTGAATTTTTTTTCTTCTTCTCATTGTTCTTGCAGGATTTAGAACCATTTCCTGGTCTTGAATGCTTGAAAGATATAAAATATTTCCATGCTTCACTTTCTGCCTCCTATTCTCCAAGGGATCAGTTCTTAAAGGTTCCTCCTTTTTGTTATTCTTTTCTTGCATTTTTTATACGTTTGTGAGCTGATTCATTGCTTTTGACTTCCATAGTTTGTCAGTAGGGCTCCTTATTTGCCACCGGAACTGTTCTTATCGAGGTATGATTTCCTTGTTTGCCTCAACATTAAGTGCTTTTTAAAATGGTTCTATCTATTAACTTAGACCATAGTGACATGGATATGGCATAGTTTTTGTGTGGTGGAAGGGATAGAAAGATTTGGCCGGTCAGGGGTTAAGCCCACCTTCCAAGTTCTTGCTTACCCTTAATATTGATAACCCTCCTCTTCAAAGATGGAGGTTACTTAAAAACCAAGTATTTAATAGATAAAAATAAATCTGTTGAAGGGAAACTAATCCCCCTACTCTTAAAGTACCTCAGCATCCATCTGGGTTCTCTTTGGGCCTGTGGCCCACACCATGACTGATATTGTTTGTATTTTGTTTTCCACGTCATGTTTTCCAGTATTCTAACTTCACCGTTTGATTTTGGTCTTGTGCTTGCAGTCTTCGTATGTACCACAAAAAGTTATTGTTGGGAGAAATTATCTGTAGAGGCGACTTATCTGTGGCTGATGCAGACATAGTTAGCTGTTGGCGCAGTGATCCAGATGTGGTTTCTGCCGTATGGATTCTTGTTGACCTTTGCAGTTCGTCATGTGTAGCAAATGAAGCTTCTTCGGTGCTTGCTGATTTTATCTCTAGGGTATGGCTTCTGTCTTTTCATCCCATCGCAATATGTGTCTCTCTTCTCAATCATATGATTTCTATAATAATAATGCAGGTTGGCATATTTGATGTGCATCAAGTAGTATTGGATCTGCCAACTAAAAAACAGCCCTTTCAATTGCATAGTGGTTCTGCTTCCAAGGAGGATAAATTGTGCTCAGACTATGGTATTTCTGATGATATACTGGTTGAGCTTCTGAAACTCTTAAAGACTTATTTGTCTGATGAATCTGTTGAAATAATAGATGTCACTTCACAAACATTAAGGGTAAGTTACCGAATCATGTTTTGCTATTAATTGTTGAACACAGTTTCCATTTTACTAATTCAGACCTATTCTACTTTTATTTATTTTTTTACTTTGGACTGCAGCATTTTAAACATCATTGCCGCAGCTTTTTTAGACCTCCATAACCCAACTCTTTAGACATCACCTTTGTTTTTTTCTTGCACAGAAAGAAGGTATTAAATCATCTTTGTGCTAGGGTAGAACTGAAAGAGAAAAGAAATTGATTTCGTGCCCTTGTTGCTCGTAGGTTGTAGGGGTAACTAGTGGAAGTTGAGGCCTGGGCTGCTGTGCTAGCACTGATGTCTTGATTAGCTGAAACCAGGGTGGAAATGGGTAAACTAGTAGGGTCACAAATAGCACAAGATTAGATTATTCTTTCGTGCTTTAATCAAAAGAATAGCTCTCCTTTACCAAAACACATTCGTGATGTTGCTCAACTTGAATTTCTATGCACCAACATGTTGAATGTTTTGTAGCTCCTGATATCTACCGCTCCATGTTCTTACTTCTCCTTTCGTAATGATGATCGTATTTATGATCCTGTGACAGAACAGGAATCAACTGAAACAATGTCACGAAGAAATCATCTTCCATCAACTAATCCTACCATCCTCGTCTTCAACCCTTCATTTCTTTAGCGAAAGAATTGCAGAGACATTTGTCAATGCGAAGATGAAATTTTTAGAGTGCCCATAAAGTTTACCTCTGTTTGTAATTCGTTTTAGACTGCATAATCTTTGCTTCACAATTTTCTTTTACTGTGCACTAATGTTGCTGATCGTTTAATATCTTTATTACTGAACAGGGAATTCTGTCAACAGCGAAGGGGCTCAATGCACTGCAGTGCCTTGATTCTCTTGATAGATCGTTACTTATGGTATGTCTGAATTGATGTCTCATGTGTTTTGTTCTGATTAATGCGTTCATTTTTTTAAACTGTGCTCAGCTTCTTCACCAATGCACTTGCAGATTCACTCGAGAGGCGTGAACATTCAGATTGTTGAACAGACAATTTCGGGCATGGAGAAGTATTCTAATGGTGAGTGACTTAATATTCCTGTTTTACAACAATAAATTTTATGCACTTGATTTTACTTTTTTGCTTAATTGCATTGGGAAAATGTACCCTTGTAAAAAAGAGAGATCGACCAACCTAGAAGGAAATAAGATGAAGAATATGAAAAAGAACATGGGTGCTGCTGGCTTTATAAATAGGAATAAATAGGGACCCAAATTCATTCCAATTCTTTTAATATTATGATTCAAAATACCAACTGAGCCAGGCTCAGTTTCTAGATGACCAATGCACCCTCCTAAAAATGAACATGCAATCTCATGTGCCTAGAGTTCCCAAATTCTCAATATTCCAGTTCTTTTACCACTTGTGGTAAGACTTCATTTGACAAGAGGACCACTGGTGTTTTTAAGTCTCAATAGTAATTATGACATTGAAAATGAAGTGTTGTAGGTATGCTTAAATCTGTGTGAAACATACATGAATGTTTTATTTTTCTGAAATTGTATTACATGATGAATTATCACATTTTTAATGGTGACGCCAGAACCCATGCTGACCAATGAATTTCCCTGTTATTGGCAATGAAGACACTAAAGGACATAATATTTATGTTTTTGCTGAAATAATATCACATGTTTAGGCCGGGTGCTGCTGAGTAAAAATACATGCTGCGTTTACTAACTGGATTGTGGAGACTGATGTTGGTTACAGGTTGTATGATACTCCCTCCGTCCATTTTTCTTCTTCACTTAAGCAAAAGCCCAGATACCAAGGAGAAGCCTCTAAGCAAAAAAGTCTATCCGTGCTCCATCAATTTGTATCAATAATAGTGAGCCAGCAATCAATTCTTGCATGCAGAATAGAAAGCGCAAGGGCCTGATTGGTTCCAAGCTTTGCATGCAGCGTGGCCCTGAGAGCTCTTATTTATGGCAATGGTTAAGGGGCATGCGAAAGGACTACAACATTAAATCATTCACACGTTAATCCAAGGGTCTTTGATGCCAGCGCTAGCTCCTAGGCATCAAGTGAAGGTTGTGAAGGTGTTTTTTGGAATTCTCTGTTTTGCTTAAGTGAAGCTGAAAAATGGACGGAGGGAGTAAGTCTATACAATTATGAAAGTTTTCTTGTACTCTGCTGATCGCTTCAAATGTTAAGAATTTATATAATTGAATTGTTCTCCATTTGACTCTTTGATACCTAGCAATTCATCTATAGAGTAGAATACCAACGAACCAGTTGGGCCTCGTTCACTGGTTGTCATTTCTGATTCCCTGCAATCTGCAGAAATTAGATGTTTTATCTTTACACCATTTATCAACTAAGTTAAATCGCTGCTTTCTGTTTGATTTCTCTGTAGTTTCTCTTGAAGATTCAGAAATCTGGAAAACTGATGGGCGAACTTGTGAGCAATGGTTGTGCACCCTAGTGAGCTCACTCATTGGTCATTGTGATGACATCATCTTGAGGTATCATTTTTAACTGAAAAAAACCATTGATTTCCTCCAATACCATTGTAACATTGTGGTACCTTGACATTCATATCCTTTCCATAGACTTTGTAGGAGTCTTGTTTTTCTCAAAGCCAAGGCTGCTGAACTTTTGCTTGCAAGTGCTCTCGTGAATATTGCTGGTAACTTTAATTCTAATGCTGCCATCTGCAGCATAATTTCAACCAAGGTTTGTCGACTTTCCAATTATTTGATGGTTTATAGTTGCAATTTAGGATTATTCTCAATAAATTATGACATGCGATATTCTGTAGGTTGAGAAAATAGTTTTTTCGGACTCCAATCATTTGATGAAGTCAATTCATCTGTTTTTGAATGCACTGAATATCATCAGATCCTTTTATATTGCTGAAAAAACAAGGACTATTCCTTCGAATACTCTGAAGGTATGATATTACTGTTGTACATAATAAATCTCTCCCCCCCCCCCCCCCCCCCCCCCCCCCCAAAACAACCACCACGACCACCGAAGAATCCTCTCTGATACTTAAGGATCTTCACAGCCTTTTGCCTTAGCCAATACCCAGATATTTGTTTTAAATGGTGTTGCCAGTTGTCACTACTTTATTTGAATTTTCTAATTACTTGCCTGACATTCTGTTCTCGAGTATCTTTACAGGATGGTAGGTCCGCTAGATCAAAAAGCAGATCACCAGCAGCAGCCCCATCATTGTCATGGAAGACGGTACCTTAATCTACTCCTTTTCATTTTCACCAGTGATAGAAGAGGAGTCCACGCTTGTATTGCTTGATGATAGGAGTACAGGAGGTTACAAGTATATATAGGCAGAGAACTGAAGAGTTCACGGTGGGAATTGAAGAGTTCAAGGTGTGAACACTTGACTCTAATAATAGCCCATACTAAAGGAGCACTAGAGCCTAGGAGGCAGTAGTCAGGCGCAGGAGTCTAGGAGGTTGATTAATTCTAACACCCCCCCGCAGTCTCAACGTCACTTAGCCACAAGGAAAGACATTGAGACTGGATCGAAACTCCATGAAAACAGAGGTAGGAAGACCCTTGGTGAAGACATCAGCGAACTGCGACGTTGTGGGGACGTGGAGGACCCGGACAGCTCCAATGGCGACACGTTCACGCACGAAGTGGAGATCAATCTCTACATGCTTGGTGCGTTGATGTTGTACAGGGTTGGTGGAGAGGTACACGGCACTGACGTTGTCGCAGTAGACAAGGGTGGTCTTAGCGACGGGGTGATGGAGCTCCTCCAGAAGTTGCCGAAGCCAGGAAGCCTCAGCCACGCCGTTGGCAACGGCGCGGTACTCGGCCTCAGCGCTCGAGCGGGAGACGGTGTGCTGGCGCTTAGAGGACCATGAGATGAGGCTGCTGCCCAAGAAAACCGCGTAGCCAGAGGTGGAACGTCGAGTGTCCGG
Source organism: Eragrostis nindensis (assembly GCA_012490785.1). Taxonomy (NCBI): domain Eukaryota; kingdom Viridiplantae; phylum Streptophyta; class Magnoliopsida; order Poales; family Poaceae; genus Eragrostis; species Eragrostis nindensis. The sequence goes on along the minus strand of JAAXCT010000069.1, from coordinate 247,846 downwards.
GCAGCCTGCCCAATCAGCGTCGGTGTAGACCACAAGCTGTGTCGGGGACGACCGGGGAATGGCCAACCCGAAGTCAAGGGTGCCCTGAAGATATCGAAGGATCCGCTTGGCTGCAACCAGGTGAGCATCCCGAGGATCGTGCATAAAGAGACACACTTGTTGGACGGCGTAGGCGATGTCAGGTCGGGTGAAAGTCAAATACTGCAGGGCGCCCACAAGACTCCTGTATGCTGTAGGATCTGATAAAGGGGCACCGCTGTCTGCTGAAACCTTGGCACACGTGTCGACGGGAGTGGAGCAAGGCTTGCAATCAATCATGCCATGGCGAGCCATAATGTCTAGCGTGTACTGTCTCTGAGAGAGGAACAAAGTATCTGGACCCCGCTGTACAGCCATGCCAAGGAAATGATGAAGAGGTCCAAGGTCCTTCATAGCAAATTCCTTCTTCAGGGCTTCGATGACTCGACGGAGAAGAGGCATGGAGGATGCTGTGAGCACGATGTCATCCACATACAAGAGCAGGTAAACAGTATCGGTACCACGCCGGAAGAGAAAAAGCGAAGTATCAGACTTGGCTTCTATAAATCCCAGGGTGAGCAGGTAGGAGGCAAATCTGCTGTACCAAGCACGTGGGGCCTGCTTCAAACCGTAAAGGGACTTGTTGAGTCTGCAGACGTGATCTGGGAGAGTGGTACTGACAAAACCTGTGGGCTGAGAGCAATACACTGTCTCTGTCAGGGTGCCATGGAGGAAAGCATTCTTCACATCTAGCTGATGAATTGGCCAGTCCTGAGAGTGAGCCAGAGTGAGTACTGTGCGAACAGTGGCTGGCTTGACAACAGGGCTGAACGTCTCATCGTAGTCGACTCCAGGACGCTGTGTAAATCCACGAAGGACCCAACGCGCCTTGTATCTGTCTAGGGACCCATCAGAATGAAACTTGTGTTTGAAAATCCATTTGCCAGTGACAACATTTGCCCTGCTGGGACGAGGCACGAGCTCCCATGTGTTGTTGGCCATGAGGGCAGAATATTCTTCCTCCATGGCGCGGCGCCAATTGGGATCGGCGAGGGCGTCACGGCAAGACCTGGGAACAGGAGACAGGACCTCGGTGTGAAGGCCGAGGCGAGGCTGACGGTACCCGGACTTTCCGCGAGTCGCCATGCCATGTGTGTTAGCGACAGGCGGGATAGTCACGGCACCATCAGGAACCGGCGGCCGAGTCTTCACGTAGCGTGGTGGAGAAGGGATGGCGCGAGAACGACGTGGTGCGACGGGGGCCGCAGGCGTCGACTCCGCGGTGGGCGCGGCGGGGGCCGCGGGCGCCGAAGCCACGGGCACCGAGGCCGCGGGGGTCGAAGCCGCAGAGGCCGCAGGCGCTGGGCCCGCGGGCGTCGTCAGAGCAGCGCGTCGAGTGTAGTGGACGACAGGCGGTTTGCTGTAAGTCGACGCCAGAGGAGCCGAGGACGCAGCAGGGGCCGATGGCGCCGCAGGTGTGTCCCGGCCTGAGAAGGGCGGGGTCGCGGCTGTCGGTGGCACCGGCTGCTCGACCTGCGTGGCGGCGCTAGAGGGCGCAGCTGTCGGTGGCACCGGCTGCTCGACCTGCGTGGCGGCGCTAGAGGGCGCGGCTGCCACAGGCAGGGAGCGAGCCGGGGAGCTGCGGCGAGGCGCCAAGATGGTACCTACAGAGGGTAAAGGAGCTTGCAGAAGCTCATCATTAGTTAGAAAGTCAAGCTCATCAGGCGGTGATGAGGGCCGAAGGCCGGAGAAGGGAAACGAGGACTCGTCGAAGACGACATGTCGGGAGATAATGATGCGGTTAGATGTAAGATCGAGGCATCTATACCCTTTGTGGTCTGGGGAGTAACCAATGAAGACACACAAGGTGGAGCGTGGGGCTAGTTTATGGGGGGCAGTGGCTGTGAGATTGGGATAGCACGCACATCCAAAAGTGCGTAGCTCGTGGTACGAGGGATGTGTGCCATAGAGCGCAAAGTGAGGTGTACCCATATGCAGGGTCTTGGTGGGAAGATGGTTGAGGAGGTATGTGGCTGTGGCGAGACCGTCAACCCAGTAAGATGGAGGCATAGAAGCCTGGAACAGCAGAGTGCGAATGACATTGTTCGTGGTTCGGAGAATGCGTTCAGCTTTACCATTTTGCTGTGAGGTGTAGGGGCACGACATACGAAATGACACGCCCTTAGTGAGGAAGAAAGCACGTGAGGCGGAGTTGTCGAACTCACGGCCGTTGTCACACTGGACGGCTTTGATGGTGCACCCAAACTGTGTTAGCACATAGGCAAAGAAGTTAGAAAGAACTGAAAAGGTCTCGGACTTGAGGCGAAGAGGAAACGTCCAGAGATAATGAGAACAATCATCAAGAATGACCAAATAATATTTAAAGCCAGAAACACTAAGAACGGGTGAGGTCCACAAATCACAATGTACCAAGTCAAAGTTCTTTAGTGCTCTCGATGATGAATTTGAAAAGGGTAGGCGCACATGACGACCTAGCTGGCAGGCATGGCACACATTGTTACTACTAGGTTTGTTACAAATGATCGAGGATGATTGAGCTAGACTTTGTAATGCGTCCTCTCCTGGGTGGCCGAGGCGGCGATGACAGGTGGAGGGTGAAGGAGTGGCAACCAGGGCGCTAGGGCCGGAAGGTGTGGACGGCAGCTGCAGAGTGTAGAGAGGCCCCGAACTATCACAGCGGAGGAGGAGTGCCTTGGTGCGAAGATCCTTCACAGAAATGCCAAAAGGGTCAAACTCGACAGAAACAAGATTATCAGTGGTGAACTGGCGAACGGATAATAGATTTTTAATAATGTCAGGAGCAATAAGAACATTATTAAGGTGAAAAGGACCTGGAAGAAGCTTATAGGCAGTACCAATGACCGGTAGAGTGGCACCATTTCCGACAACGATGGATGAAGGAAAAATAGAATGGGGAAGGGGTGTAACAATACCGGGGTGAGAAGCCATGTGTTGCGAGGCGCCGGAGTCAATCACCCAGTCTGAGCTGCCAGGTGGACTGAGTGTGACAGTGCTGAACGCATTGGCGAGGGAGTTGGGGTCCCATGGAAGCCAAGCCGGAGAGGGAGTTTGGGGGGCTGTCGGCACTGTGGGGCCGTGAAGTTGGAGCTGCCCTGGCGCAGGTAGCTGCGGCGATGGCATCGCCGGGAGCGGTAGAGGTGCCGGCGGGTATGGCATCATAGCTCCAGGGGACGGCATGCCCGCCATAAAGGCGTGCTGCTGCTGTTGTTGCGGTGCACTAGCATGCTGCTGGTGCTGAGGACGGGGGCCACCAGAGGGGGTTGTGGACCCGGGCCACATGTGAATGGTCCCGGTCCACGGGTTGTAGATGGACGGCCACTGAGGGCCGCCTCCTTTGCCACCACCGTGGCGACGGCGACCGCCGCCCTTGCTGCCCGAGGAGGGGGGCGCGCCACCTGTGGGGGAAGCGCCCGGGGCAGGAGGTCGTGGTGGCGCGCCACGTGGAGCAGGCATGGGCGGCTTGCCGCTGGGGGCAGCGGCGACGAACGCAGAGGGCGCCGACGAGGTGGACTGCGGCATGTTCAGTTCAGCGAGGCGCAGATCAGTGCGCACCTCTGCGAACGGCGGTACCGGTTTCTGCCGTGTGATGAACTGCTTCATGAACTGGAACCTCTCATTGAGACCGCGCAAGAGATTGAGGACCAGGGAGCGGTTTGGAACGGGCTCACCAAGGTCAGCGAGGGCATCAGCCATACTCTTCATCTTGCGGCAGTAGTCACCTTGGCAGAGGGTGCGAAACTCGACATCAAGGAGGATGGCGCGGGACTCGCGGTTCCCAAGGAACTGTTGTTCAATCGCGAGCCACGCGACGCGAGCAGTGGTGCCGCCGCGCTCATGAACGATGTCCATCAGGTCGGTGGAGATGCTGTTGAAGATCCAGGAGACGACTACGCAGTCCATGCGCGTCCATGCCGGGTCATCGGGGCGGTGCTCATCGCTGAGAACGTGGTCCTTCAGGGAGTACCGACCAAGGGTGAGGAGGACGTAGTCGCGCCACTTGGAGTAGTGCGGCGATTGAAGATCAAGGGAGATCGGGACCAAGGCCTTGATATTCTGGACGGCGGCGGCTTGAGCGTGCAGGTGCGCGACGGTGGCGGCCTCATGGAGGAAGGCACGCTCCTCGTCGTCGTGGTCGTCATCACCCCTGGGCTGTTCCGGATAGAGGCGGTCCATCAAGGTGGCAGCCCGCGCGGCCAGGGCGTCGGCCGCCGCGCGCTCCTTTTGGAGGGCGGCAGCAGCGGCGCAGACGCGCTCCTGGGCGGTGGCTGCGGCTTTGAGGAGGTCGGCCTCCTCCTGGAGTTGCCGGCTGCGCTCGGCATTGGACTGCCGAAGGGCGGCGGCCTCCTCCTCCAACGCCTTGGCGGCTGCTTCAGCCTCTGCGCGCTGCTTGGCGGCGGCGGCAATGGTGGCCGCGGCGTCCGAAGTGGCGGGGCTGGAGATGCTGGCGTGAGGATGAGGACCAGCCATGATCAAGAGAAGAGGACTGGTATTTTAGCGGAAGCGAGAGGTCACAAGATCAGAATAGTCTCGTGATACCATGATAGAAGAGGAGTCCACGCTTGTATTGCTTGATGATAGGAGTACAGGAGGTTACAAGTATATATAGGCAGAGAACTGAAGAGTTCACGGTGGGAATTGAAGAGTTCAAGGTGTGAACACTTGACTCTAATAATAGCCCATACTAAAGGAGCACTAGAGCCTAGGAGGCAGTAGTCAGGCGCAGGAGTCTAGGAGGTTGATTAATTCTAACAACCAGTAACGAATAACTTTTGGAACTTCTGTTTTTGAGGCTTCTGCACTTGTTCCTCCGTATGATGGTATACATGATAATACCTGCTGAAAATTTATGTCTTTTTTTTTGAACGGAATTACAGCAAGGGAGGCCCCTACTGTGTGATTTTATATTAAAAGAAAGAGCAAAAATCTCAAAAAAACTGTACAGGAAGGCAAAAGAAAAGGAAAAGCAACCAAAAAAGGACACAGACTATACAAGTGAATCTAGCCAAGGAAAATTTATGTTGTTTAGCTGTTTCAACTTTTTCACAATTGTTATTCTGTTGTGTTTGCTACTTTTGTGTGTTGTTCCTTGTGTCTCTCACAACAATGTGTGATCACTTCCCTGTGCAACAACATACAAGCAGCTAGCATATTGCTTTCTCCCATGTAGTCCTATTTTACATGCATTTTTCCTTTTTTCCTGTGTCTATGCTTTTGAATTGTATTCTAGAATTTCTGCATATGATGCTCATTATCTGACATGTTTTTATTATCTAGGTGTACTGGCTTTCGGTTGATTATCTTGTTGCTGCCAGAGCTGCTAGTGTATGTGTGACCCTTTCTGTTATTACCATATTTTATCTTCATGTATATATATTTGTGCTTGACATTAATAGTTTGAAGGTCTGGGTTATTGTAGATAGAGATGTATATATTTCCGTTTGTGACTTGTTACGTGAAATAAACATGATTATTTATTAAGAAATATTTTCAACTTTAAATGAGCTTATAATTTCAATTTTATACATTTTCTTCTTTTATTTGTATTTTGTATGTGTTTGTTAGAGCTTATCGAGGTAGGGGGTATGCGAAACTTCTTTTAGCGTGTCGTGTTGCCTGCTCACTGGTTTCATGCATGTAGCCCACAACCCAGCAATGTTCCACCCTTGCCTGTTCTATCGCTCGCTTATGTGTCACCACACGGTGACATCATATGCCGCTCATCCACTCTCTTGATCTCGGATGCCGTCCGATAACTTGACGGTGACATGGAAGATGCAAACACACAAGTTAGGGTTCACGGGTTTGGATTTGGGGCCTCTTCTCTCTTTTTCCGGCTATAGAGTTTGGGAAGCAGGGTCGCTCAGTAGCAGGAGGCGGTGAGGGCACCGTTGGAGCCGCGTGTGTTAGGGGCAGTGGGCGGCCATCTGCAGAATATATTTCCTGGGTTCGGAGGCAATAACAAAGACAACAGCGCCGTTACTCGATGTGGCCATTAGGAGCACTAGCATCCTAACCAAAAGGCTGAGATGTCTAGGACACCTGAGGCTGTAGGCACCAAATCTGCATTGATGCTCTAAAAGGCACTCACTGTTGCTGAAGGGACTCATACAGTAGAAATTGGTGACCGATGAAATAACCCTTCGCCTTTGGAGGACCCAGAAGATCATCTCAAAGAAAATGCATGGCGGGTCTCCTGTGGAGAAATTTCTCAACTTGGGACCATCACAAGTTCATATAACAAATGAATGCAACTACATAAGAGGGTCAGATGTTGGCTATTTCATGTGCCCACCTCTACAAAATAGCAAAAGAGATGATAACACTAGGATATATCTTGTTCTCATTCGCCTATCAATGCATCCCCAATACATATCGTGAGGTGGGGCCTCTAGATTTAGAATCTTTGAGGGTGGACCGACAGCAAGTGACATCCTGTATAAGTTGGAATGAAATATTGATGTTTGTGTTTTTTTTTTCACTTTGCTCTATTATAACCTGCTGCTGCCATAAATGTGCTCATATCCTTTGTATTGATGGCTTCTGGATCTTTGCAGCGTTGTTCATGTGACTTCGCTACACTAATGTATGTTGAACTTTGGTGTGAGGAACAATTCAATCGGCTAGCTCTAGGACCTCCAGATTTTTCACATGAAGAGTCGGTCAGACCTTTCTTCATTTCTTCCCCCAAAAAAAAGGATTTGTATGTTGTTACCTTTGTCATTATTCCACTAACATCAGTTTATTTTACTTCCTATTTCAGTTGCGACCGCATATTGATCTATTAGTTGATGCATTTACTCGGATAAATGAGCCGGACAGCATTTACGGAATCACACTAGCTAATGAGGTTATCATTTTCATTTTGTATTGTCAATTAATTTGGAGATTGGTCCATGTTCTTGGTATGAGCTCTAGTCATGCTTAAGATTACTCTGACCAATTTTCTACCGGCAAAGTTCTGACCAATTTTAATTGGGGTCATTAGGACAATTTTTCTGGTTCAAAAATTAACTTAAAATGTTGTCCTAGCAAAGTCCTAACATCATCAATTAAAAACTGAAGGGAGTATAATCTTTACATCATCTCCACAGAGCCTGGGTATTTGTGACTTTAAAAGTTTGAAAACTATATCAGTTAATTGCATTGCTTATTGAGTATCGAAGACTTGCTTGATGTTCGTGTTGTCTCTTAACAGATAACATCTCAGATCATCAGATATGAGCATGAGGGTGATTGGAGTAGTGCTCTTGAATACTACGATTTACTCGTAAGATCAACAAAACAGGAGCACCGTGTCAATTTATCTGGGTCAGTGTTGACTGGAGTCACTGGACCATCTCTTGTGTCTCATAAAGCTGAAGAAAAGATGCTGAACTGGAAAATGCACAAAGGTCTGATGAGATCCTTGCAGAAAACTGGATGTAGTCACGTGCTTGATGCCTACTGTGAAGGTTTAACTCGCCAAAAAGGATGTCTTCAACAAGATGCAGAGTTTGTTGATATACAAGTTAGTATTTCATCTTTTACATATGTTGCCCAGAGAATAATAGTTCATCTGTGTTTAATCATCTATCTTGCAGTATGAAGCTGCTTGGAGGGCAGGAAACTGGGATTTCTCCTTTTTCATCCCATATTCATCACGTTCATCAGCGCGCACCCGAAGTTACTGTCTTTTTAATGAAAATTTACACAGGTTCATTATTTCTATTGAGTCTTATATATAATCTACATTCTTTACATTTGTTAGCTGAAAACAATGCACGCTTAGCATTATGTTTAATATAAATGGCGTACGAAACGATTATTGATAAAGTTCAAGAACCTTCTGGAATGAAATTCTTGAGGACCAAAGTGACATTGTTGCATTCCCAACAATATAGGCAACTCGTAGCCGTAATAGTTGTCCATGTCATCTGTAGAAGGCACAATAGACAATTCCTCGAAGGAAGTAGCTATAGCATTTCATCCTTTGGTCAAATCTAGTTTGGAAATTTTCAACAATGCCAAATATTGCCAATGGTAACGCCTCTCCCACATATCTTGACTGATAGGCCCAGTCAAGATGTGTGTAACATAGATATTAACTGGCAGTTGTCGGCAGGAGGAAAGAGATAAGTGGGCAGCAATTGTAGGATAGGTGGAGCGCCTGACAGAGCTCAGCGCCCCCGTCCCCTAAGAATTGGACTGCTGACGCCAAATCAGGTCACTGCTGACACCATGGGTGCGAGGGAGGGAAAGAGCCCAACTTTCCAGCAACCATCAGGCCTCGCTCCCTGCAGATGGTGGGTATCAGGATATGTGGAGTTGGGATGCCAGTGGGAGGATAGGAATGGGGGGATGTCGATGCGGGTGAGAGAGGCTGACAGTGGCAATTGTAACAGTGAATTTGGTTTGTGTTTTGTGTGGGCGCGGAAGCTGTGGAAGTGGACTTGATATCGAAGATGTATGTCCATTCAGGCTTTGGTGTATTTCCAAAATTATCAATATGTTTCCACCTGTAAGAGGGTTTAAAAGTTTACGAACGTCTTAAAATGCACTATAGATTGACTACAGATTGGTAGGTTTTCTTTTTCCCCTGCTTTAACTCTCTTCCCTTAGACAAAGGTCTAATATGGACACCCTTATACGAGCAGCTATTTGACAATGGATTGTTGGGTATGCCCTAACTGAAAATTCTTGACGAACTCCAAAACCTATGGTGTAATTTGTAACCCTGAATGCATATAAATATATATTCTTATGTTCTACGTACCATAAGCTATTTATTCTTAGGATCAAAGATTACTGGGCATTGGAAATGTAATTTCATTTTCTCATTATCCTCAACTTTAGAAACCCATTTTCTAACTTTTCTTATCGTTGACTTGTTTTTGCATGCTTTAGTTGCTTGAGAGCTCTGCAGAATGGTGATTCTGAGGAGTTCGATATGAAACTTTGTCAAACCAAGAGGGTACAGAAAATCTTCTGTGGTTACTTCCCCTAGTTAGATTTTTGGTGACAATGACTTTGAATATTCTCCCGTTTCAGGATCTTGTTCTGGCCTTGTCAAATGCTAGCAAGGAGAGCACAAAATATATACACTCTGCCATCCTTAAGTTACAGGTGACTGTTTCTTATCTTTATGATAGCAATCATCATGTTGGTGGATTTTCTGGTACATTACTCTTTGCTTTCTTCTGCAGATGTTAGATCATGTTACAATGGTTTGGAGCCTGCGTTGGAATGCTTTTTCAAATCAAAAGTCAATGTCCTGTCTTGGAACCCAGGAATTTTCTCATGTTCCTACTGTCCCTACTGGCGTGCAGGTTCTTCTCATGCTTCTCTTGGCTGTTGCATCGTTTTTGTTTCAGATGTATCCAACTAGGCCATTTCTTTTATGACGCATGACAACTAATTCAGAAACTTTGTTATATATTAACATGAATATTTAGTGTTGTTTGTGTCAGTCATTGTATGAATGGGAAATTTCATCTGGACATACCAGTTGCACTCGTTGTCTATTCATTATGGAGATTCATTTTGTTTAGTTGTTGAATTCGTACATCTAAGTTTCTATTTGCTTTGCCAAATACCACTTCAGCACCTTTTCCTCTGTAGAAACTAAGAAAATGTATTAGACAGCAACAGAATCTTAACTCTAATACCATTCGTCGTTATTTTGTTAGTTCCTGGTTGGCTAATATTTCCTTAAACTGTTTTTCTTTATTAGCTGGGGTTGCTGGATAAAGAGTGGAACTTCATTGTGTTCCAAACAGAACACAACCTTGATCTCTTTGAACCTTTTCTAGCATTCAGGCGTACCCTTCTCAAGGCTTTAGGTTGTGAGGAACCTCTTGTTAAACATTTATTCAAATCTGCTTCTGCACTCCGAAAGGTAGTCTCATTGTTCTTAACTCTGTGATCACTGTTTCACACTGTGCAGCTTACCTAGTTCAATATGACTCTTTTTTCTTTCTGGATTCAGGGATTAAGGTTTTCTTTGGCTGCGGCTGCTTTATATGAACTCAAAGAACACTGCACTTACAACGATGAGCACACTTCACCAAATACTTATTTCCTTTCAAGGGTACAGACTTGTCTTTCAGTTATCCAACTGCTTATTCCAAGTGAGGATTGCTTGATTTGTCCTTGATTTGTCCTGTCATATTAAAAAAAAGTCTAGTATATTTATATTATTTTTGGTGAAGTCCTTTAGCATTGTGTGTGTGTGTGTGTGTGTGTGTGTGTGTGTGTGTGTGTGTGTGTTTTATGTTGAAAAGGGAACTGTTGAGTCTTCTGTGCTGTGGTCCTATGTGTCCGAGTACAATTTCAAAATATACTCCTGGATCGCTAAGGCATATTAGCTCAAGTATTTTATCGAAAAATGAGGCATGCATGTAGTTACATGCTGTTGTTATACTTTTGTCTTCATTCCGTTCATTCTTTCTCCTAAGCATTTATTATGATATCTCACAAATACCATCGTCCTTCATCTTTCAAAAGCACTTATAGTGGTAGTCAGCTCTCAAAATTATTTTACCATATGGTTTACTCAAATTTGATCTCTCTTACCTTTCATGATTAAAATAAGCCTTTTAGAGTCGATTAGAGGGACACATAATATGAGAGGTAATAGGCCTTTGTTTCCTTGGATTTTATCGATAAGATAGCCTTTTTCATTCTAAGGTTTTACATGGAACCACTCTATTTCATACAGAAGTTTTGTGTTTCCCGCTACCAATTGGACAAGTACTTCTACTGCAATCCATGCATTGAACATTATTTTATTATTAACTTCCGAATATAAATTGTTCACGTTCGGACATTATCCTTAAGCCAAATTTGAACTGCTTGTGTTGTCCGGACATCAACAAATAAAATATGGAGGGAATAGTTTCATTGAACGCTCCTTACTAAATTACTCTAATTTTTCCCTTCTTTATAAATTTTCTGAAAATCTGAGCTGAACTTTGACATCCGAATGGAAATAAAATATTTTTTATTAATAATAATGCAACATGTTGATTTCTAATATGTTCCAAATCTGCAGTGTCTTCTGCTGACTGGCTGCTTCAATTATAATCTGTCCTTTTTGATACTTCAATTCTAACTCAACCTTGTCCCTTTTTTATTTTTGAGATGTCCCGTTTTTCTTGCCAGTACTACATTATGTTAGTGTTTATACGAGTGTTTGTACCTGCTATCAATTGGAGTTCATGAATCTTAAACCCTACATTCGTTCACTCTCAGCTCGAAGAGGCTAAATTGCTGAGAGCTCAAGGGCAGCATGATATGGCTATTAGTCTCGGGAAATATTTGCTTCAGAAGCATTCTGATAAGAAAGACTTATCAGATGTGTACCGGTTAGTTGGCAAGTGGTTGGCTGAAACAAGATCGAGCAAGTAACCTTTCTTTCTGTGCCTTGCATTTGGTCGTTGTTTTGAGGACTGTTTTAAATTATGTGATACATGATGTTTTGAATATTCTTGAAAATTACTCTGTAGCTCAAGAACTATCATTGAGGAATACCTAAGACCATCTGTAGACCTTGCTGAATTTGACAAGAGTGCGGACAAAAGGTACATGTCCAGGCAGTGTCGAACACTGTTCCATCTAGCACATTACACCTATAGCTTATTCAAAAGCTATGAGGAAAGACTTTCATCGAGTGAGTGGCAAGCAGCGCTGCGACTGAGGAAGTACAAGGTTGCCACTTGAATATGACTTTCACTTTTTTTTTTTCGAACTGGATTTTTCTTTTAATATATGGATTCTTCGGTTGCAGACTAGGGAGTTGGAGACACTGATGAAAAGATTGAAAAGTTCATCTAAGGCGAGTCGATCACTGTAATTCGAGGTCTTTTAATGTCCAATCCTTTTGCTGGTATCTGACATGTTAATCCTTCAAATAATCAGGGTGTAAAGACTGATTACTCAATAAAAATCCAAGAGTTGCAGAAACAGCTGGAGCTGGACAGAGAAGAAGCAGAGAAGATTCAGGTTTACAAATTTCAGCATTTATATCAGAACTTCACTTTCATGGCCTCTAAATAAATATAATCACTGCATTTCCTCCATTTTTTCCCCATTATGTTCACCTGGTTGCTAGGTGCACACAAAGTTTCATCCCCAAACACAGTACCATTTGGGACATACAAAAATAACAAATCTGGTTTTTAGATGCACTAGAGGACAAAAATAGTTTGTTTAGTCTTTTAGTGCATCTAAAAAACAGATTTGTTATTTTTTCATATCTCTGGTATTGAGTTTGGGGATGCAACTTTGTGTGCACCCATGATATTAGTGCAACTACGGATGGCGAGTATTTCAAAAAAATTGGGAACCTCCAAGTATGATTATTGGAGGAATTTTCGCATTTCCAACTTTTAGCCTATTTGCACCTGATATGCACTCAAATAAATATGGGCAATCCGTGAGAATAGCAAACCCTATCTCTTATAAAGACTTGGACGCATGAAACAGGGATGTAGGGGAACTATGAAACAAGATGATAGTTGTTGCAGATGATTAAAGTCACACTCCTCTTTTCATGATTGAAGCTGCTTCGACCATCAGAAGAAGAATTAGGCCAAAAATTAGGATACATTCTAGGAAAATGAAACTTCCACTGATGCAGCTACACGCACAAAATTCTCACTCTTTTATGTTGTTCGATGACAACTAATTTTAACACTCAATATATAAGAAGAAATGAGTATAGTTCCGTCCATGATGTTATGTTTTAAATGATGTATGACATCTCAGTTAAAACAAATCTTATATCATTATTGTTTCATCAAGTTTCATTGTCATTATTCGCTAAACTTGAACTCTGCCAGGACGATCGGGACAATTTCTTAAGTCTAGCACTTCAAGGGTACCAACGTTCTCTCGTTGTAGGTGGCAAGTATGACTTACAAGTGGTATGTTATTTATATTTGGATATCCATATCTCCATCTAATCATTGCAGTTGTTCATTCTGTTAAGGCTACTATATTTTTGCTCAGCATTAATTTTAGCTTTCAATTATGTGAGCATATTCTGTTCAGGTTTTCCGGTTGGTCTCGCTCTGGTTTAGTCTTTTCTCAAGGGAGCAAGTCGTGAAATCAATGATTAAAACCACAAAAGAGGTTACCATTTTAATTTCATATCTGGACTTCATTACTAATTATGTCAGTTTCATGGAAAACGATATTTCATTTTATCGTACAGGTCCAAACCTACAAGTTCTTACCGTTGGTTTATCAAATTGCATCGAGGCTTGGAAGCTCCAAAGATGCTCAGGGGTCAACAAACTTCCAGGTACGTGTATTATTTGTTTTCGGTGGATTATAGGAATCTATCAAGTGACTTTTTGTTTTCATTAACAGATGGCATTAACTTCTCTTCTAAAGAAAATGGCTATTGATCATCCGTATCATACAACATTTCAGGTATTATAGTTGAAGATCTTCCTTGTATATGAAAAGAATTATAATGAAATTCTACTACACGCATTACACATTGTAGTAAGAATAAGATGCAAGTTGTGTGCAAGTTAGGGTGTGTTTGGTCGTAGGACTTGCATGGGATCCACCCTATTTATATTTGTGATGGGACTATGAAGTTGTTTTCTTGGTTTATTGGATCGGATGAGCCAATTTCTTGTTTGTTTGGAGGGATGAGGAAAGTTGGGCGGAAGTAATTAACTATATTGGCAATCTTAATTTCAAGTAATAATACACTAATTTACGCACTTTACTAATTACTAGTTATCAATGCTAATCTTGCTGTAGCAATTGTTAATTAACACGAAAATATGCTAATTGACATTAATCAACACACCGATGTGTATTAATCATAACCTCACAATCTGCGAACAAACTGAATAACGAACTCCCACTACTCCTGATTCTAACTTGTGATACGAGTAGCAAGCAATCTGGCAAGGCTAACTAACAACTCGGAACTGCTGTGGTACTTCGTCCCAAAGGAGTCCACAACAGAGTTGTTTGTGCAGACGACAACCTGTGAGTTGACATATCATGCAAAAAACTTCTAAATGTGTATCAAGCACACATCCACACATTATTTTTGAATTTTTGGTGTTCCCAAACCGTATCGACGTGGGCCCACGCCTACGGCCCTCGGTCCACGTCACCGCGGTGGTGCGACCTGCTCCCTCGCTAACCCACCATGGAGAGTAGGCTGGCTCGAGTAGGAGGAGGGGAATCACTTGGGGAGGGAGAGCAGGAGGATGGCAGCCGTCTTGCTGTACGAGGGGGGTCGCGACTCGCCGGCTAGGCACGTACGAGGGCGGTGGATGGGCAGCGCGGTGGGGAGCAGTTGAAAAGATGATAGAAGATGAAGAGATAATATCATATAGTAATGATATGAGTCCAGGTCTGAGAGGATTGTTGGAGTGTGTAGTGTACTAGGGGCTGAAATATGGATGAGGCCTCTTATTTGAAGGAATAGGGGGTAAAAATGGGAGCTTCATTGGAGATGCCCTTAAGAACTAGCTCATTTGTTGTGTCCCTGTCTTGTACTCTCTCCGTTATTTAGTTGTCCTAGCAAGTCTCACGGGAAACAAGAAGCTGTGGCAAATTACATTGCTACGCTCATTGATTAGAGGTGAGAGGGAGAGGGGATAAGGGTTCCACGAGACGTGTCTGCATTGACGAGGGGTAGGGAGGGTTAATGCACCTCTAAAAGTTCATTGGAGTATGAGGAAAAAAATTGAATGCTAGAATGGCAAGTAATTGTTTCTTTTTCAGCTTCTGGCTCTTGCAAATGGTGATCGTGTCAAAGACAAGCAAAGAAGTAGAAGTTCTTTCGTTGTAGATATGGAGAAGAAGCTTGCTGCTGAAAATCTGTTAAAGGAGCTATCTTCCTATCATGGAGCTATGATTTGTCAGGTTTCACCTCTAGTTACAATTAGTCTAAAGAAATGTTCTTATCTCTGAAGTGGATGGTATCCATTTTCTTTATAATGATCATTTATACATCTTATAGATGAAACAAATGGTTGAGATCTACATTAAGTTAGCTGAACTGGAGACCAAGAAGGAGGTCAGTCTTTTCAACGAGTAACTTGGGACTTCTATCTGTATTCTACATGCTTATGTATTCTTTTCATTCAACTATTGTCAGGATACAAACAAAAAGATTCCGCTACCCAGGGAGATCCGGAGCATTCGTCAGCTTGAACTTGTAAGAGATCATCTTACAAAATTTACTTAACGAACTTTTGCCATTCATGGTTTAAAGTAGGTATACGTTAAGTTATCCATGCAATTTTTTGCTGAACCCACCCTCCTTGTATTTTCACCCCACCTTAGGAATCCTGATGCACTTATGCCACTGGATGCCCCTATCGGATATGTTAGGACAATCTCAAGCTATTTTTTACAGGTTGAATTTCAGTATGGAAATATTGTATTATCTTTAGTTGGGACAAAATAAGAAGACAATTTTCTTGACCTGAAATACCTAGCAATTAGCTGTTAAATGTATAGATATATATAGCTATTAGGCCCATATATAGCATATATATACTGGTTTAGCTATTAGGCCCATATAGCATACATGGCCCATATAAGGCCCATATCTTTTGTATATCTATGTAACCCTAACTCTGATGAAGGAAGTGGCATTCGTGTTCTCTCTCTCTCTCCATTTCTGTCATGGTAACAGAGCGCGTCTTCCTCTTCGATTTCGGCGAGGTGAGATGCAAGCTGCTCTTTTGTTTCAAGGAGATGGAGGCTGTGGGTTGGTCGAAGTTTGGGGGTTGGGTCCTGCTCGGGGTTCCGCGGTGGCTTTCGTCGTCGTCGGCGAGCGGATCCAAGCTGGGAGGTGTTCGGGGCGCGTCCCCGGCCGGAAGCGCGGTCGGCTTTTGCTCATCCCGTTATGCGGGTGTCCTTCCCGGCTCTTTCAAAAGCCTTTGGGCGATGGAACCCTCTCCGGCGGCGGGTTCGTGGTGGCGGCGAGATCTGCTCGCGCTGGTGGTGGCCGGCGATGGTGGATTTTGCCGTCGATGCCGTGCTGGTGGTCCAGGGACCTAAGTGTAATTTCTGTTTTTTCTAAGGGCCTCCTTGCACTATGGTGGGACAGCTGTCCGTATCCTTGTATGGCATACCTGTTATGTATGTATGTTGTATTTCCTTAATATGAATATATAGGTATGTTTGATCAAAAAAAAAAAAAAAAAAAAAAAAAAAAAACAGAGCAGGTTGCAGCCGCCAGCTCCCTTGGACCTCGCCGCCGGTGAGCTTGCCGGTGAGTTGAAGGGCTGGCTGGCAGATCCACTAGTTCTTCATCTTCCACTGCAGCTTCCTTGCCCTATTGCCCTTCAGTTTCTCCCCATCCCCTGCACCAGCCCCACCTGCCGCCCAGCACAGTCCAGCCACCATCCCCATCCTCTACACCTCAAATGATCTGGTTCCCTGCTGTTTTTGGTGGTCTGCATCAGGTGCTACTTGCCTAGGAGCTCTGTTTGGCGTGTGCTTGTTCTTCCATTGCTTGCCGAGAAGTGAACCAGCCCCAATCTTGCTCCTACCATGGGTTCCACTGCTGCGTCTTCTACTTCTACTTTTGCCCCTGCTTTAGCACCGATTTCTTTTGGTGCACCTGTGATGGACATCAAGCTACATGGTCAGAACTACAGAGAGTGGGCATTTTCCCTCAAAATGTTGCTTCAGGCTCTTGGTCTTGAGTCACACTTAACTGATGATCCACCCGATGCTGCTGATAAAGAAGCAAAAGCTTGGAAGCTTAATGATGGCCGTGTCATGGCTACCATATGTATGAGCATTGATCAGGAGATTCGTACTTGTCTTGAGGAACACAACACAGCCAAGGAAATGTGGGATTATCTGAAAGGAAGGTATCAACAGAGTAGCTCAGCACTTCGCTATTCCATTCGGCAGCGTCTTCATCATCTTCAGCAGCAGGACATGTCTGTGGATGAGTATCATACGGCCTTCACTAAATTACATGGTCAGCTTGACTCTATGGTGCCAAAGCCCTCCTCTTTATGCCAAACTTGTGCTACATCGTGGGCAGCTAGGGATAAGTATGATCAACAGAACATTATGTTTGATTTTGTGATGGGTCTTCGGTCAGAGTTTGAGCCACTTCGTGTTCAACTTCTTGGGCGACCCACCTTACCCACATTGTCGGAGGCTGTGTCAGCTTTGATTGCAGAAGAGACACGCCTTCGCACTCTTGCTGCACCTCCTATAGTGCCTCAGCACTCAGTTCTAGCAGCACCTCCAGCGCCTGGTGATTCTCTTGCTTCCAGAGAGGCGCCTCCCTGCCGGCATTGTGGTAGGAAGACCCACCCCGATGAGCGATGTTTTAAGAAGTACCCACATCTATTGGCTGAGTACAGGGCCAAGCGTGCTTCATCTCGGCGAGGCACAGCTGCAGCTACTCCTCCGACCATTGGTTCAGCTGTACCTCCTAGCATTGCTCCGATGGCACCTCAGTCTTCCACACCGGTCACCTCCTCAGCTCCTGTCAGTGCTTTTATGTCTAGTAGCTCCGTTGCCTCTACTCCTGCCTCAGGTAATTCTGCTCCTTGGGTTTTGGACTCGGGGGCTTCTTTTCATATGACTTCCAACGGGTCTCTCTTAAATTTGTGTCGACCTGTTAGTGATAGTCGATGTGTTCAAACAGCAGATGGCAGTTTTTGCACAGTCACACATCAAGGCAATCTTGCCTCTGCACAATTCACTATTTCTGATGTTTCACTTGTCCCAAAACTTTCTATGAACCTTATTTCCGTTGGCCAGCTTGCTGATATGAATTGTATTATTGGGTTTGATGCTACCTCCTGTTTTGTCCAGGACCGTCAAACACGAGCCCTTCTTGGTATTGGCCGTCGCCATAAGGGTTCGTCAGGTCTCTACATCCTTGATCGCCTGCATCTACCGTCTGCTACATCGGCAATACCTTCAGCTTCAGCAGTGGCTACCTTTCCTCAATGGCATCATCGTCTTGGTCATTTGTGTGGTTCACGATTGTCCACTTTAGTCAAGCAGGGTGTCCTTGGTCATGTGTCTGTTGACTCCTCTTTTGACTGTACTGGTTGTAAGCTTGGCAAGCAAATACAATTGCCATACCCATCTAGTACCTCTAGAACTAGTCATCCTTTTGATCTTATTCACTCTGATGTATGGGGCCCTGCTCCTTTTGCTTCTAAAGGTGGTCACAAATACTATGTTATTTTTATTGATGATTATTCTAGATACACATGGATTTACTTTATGAAAAATCGTTCCCAATTATTATCTATTTATCGGTCTTTTGTTCAAATGATTCATACTCAATTTTCTGCTGCTATTCGTATTTTCCGCTCTGACTCAGGGGGGGAATATCTTTCCACTGCTTTTCGTCAGCTTCTTGCTTCTGAGGGCACCTTGGCTCAGCTTTCCTGCCCAGGTGCCCATGCTCAGAATGGAGTTGCTGAGCGCAAACATCGCCACATCATTGAGACTGCACGTACCCTTCTCATTTCATCTTTTGTGCCAGCTCATTTTTGGGCTGAGGCTGTTTCCACTGCTGTATACCTCATTAATCTTCAACCTTCGTCTCGCCTTCAGGGCAAGTGTCCTGGAGAGGTCCTGCATGGCTCTCCCCCTGGTTATGATCATCTTCGAGTATTTGGATGCACATGTTATGTTCTTCTTCCTCCTCATGAGCGCACCAAGTTGAGTGCTCAGTCGGTTGAGTGTGTTTTTCTTGGTTATAGTCTTGAGCACAAGGGTTATCGTTGCTATGACCCCTCTGCTCGACGTATTCGTATCTCTCGAGATGTTACATTTGTCGAATCTCGCCCTTATTTTACTCATCCAACCCTACATCATCGTCATCCGTTGAGTCTCTTTCCTTTCTTTCTCTACCACCAATCTCCATTGATCAACCCTCTCCACCATCAGATTTGTCCATAGAGCCCAGTGTGTCTGTTCCTATACTTATGGATTTGGCTGATACTCCCTCTCCATCATCTGCATCTCCACCAGCACCACCATCTCATTCCATTACTCCCTTTCCTTATCACTATACTCGTCGCTCTCGCATTCCACCTCACACTCCATCCTCTCACACTCCACCACCTATTCCTGCTAGTACATCAGATGGTACACCATGCTCTCCCACTCCACCACCACATTATCATCTCAGAGATCGATCTACTATTCCTATTCCTGACCGGCTTGGTTTTCCGACTGTTGGTGCTGTTTGTGAGCCATCTACCTATAGTGAGGCAGCTGGTATTCAAGTTTGGGAGGATGCTATGTCTGAGGAGCTTGCAGCCTTACAACGTACTGGCACTGGGAGATTGTTCCTTTGCCTTCTCATGCTGTTCCCATAACGTGCAAATGGGTCTTCAAAATTAAGACAAAAGCTGATGGTTCTATACAAAGGTACAAGGCTCGCCTTGTTGCTCGCGGTTTTCAGCAGGCCTACGGTCGTGATTATGAGGAGACTTTTGCTCCTGTTGCTCATATGACTACAGTCCGTACTCTCATTGCAGTGGCTGCCATTCGTTCCTGGACTATATCTCAGATGGATGTGAAGAATGCTTTCTTCATGGTGATTTACATGAAGAAGTTTACATGCAGCCACCACCAGGTGTTGAGGTACCTCCAGGCCATGTTTGCCGTCTGCGTCGTGCTCTATATGGTCTGAAACAAGCACCTCGAGCTTGGTTTGAGCGTTTCAGTTCAGTTATTGTAGCTGCTGGTTTTACTCCTAGTGATCATGATCCTGCTTTGTTTGTCCACAATTCTGAACGTGGCCGCACATTACTTTTGCTCTATGTAGATGACATGTTAATCACTGGAGATGATCAGGAATACATAGCCTTTGTTAAGAGAAATCTAAGCGAGCAGTTTATGATGTCAGATTTGGGCCCCTTGAGCTATTTCTGGGTATTCAGATCACTTCTACAGCTGATGGCTTTTATATTTCTCAACATAAATATGTTCAGGAATTGCTTACTCGCTCTGGCCTTACTGATACTCGGACAGCAGCTACTCCCATGGAATTAAACCTCCAACTGAGACCAACTGATGGCACTCCTCTGAAGATCCATCTCGGTATCGTCATCTTGTAGGTAGCCTTGTCTACCTCACTGCCACCAGACCCGACATTGCTCATGCTGTTCATATTCTTAGTCGATTTGTTAGTGCACTACCTCAGTTCACTATGCACACTTACTCCGTGTTTTGAGGGGTACCTGCGGGGACAGCATCACGAAGCTTGTTTTATGCCAAATCAAGTCAGCTGCAGCTTCATGCCTACTCTGATGCTACTTGGCAAGTGATCGTGTTGATCGTAGCTCTATAACTGGCTACTGCATTTTTCTTGGTACTTCTCCAATTGCATGGAAGTCCAAGCGGCAAGCTGCAATTTCACGCTCTAGTGCAGAAGCAGAAACTTAGAGCGCTTGCAACAACAACTGCAGAGATTATTTGGCTTCGTTGGTTGTTGGCTGATTTTGGAGTTACATGCACTGATCCCACACCTCTTCGATGTGACAACACCAGTGCTATTCAGATTGCCAATAACCCAGTAAAGCATGAGCTCACAAAGCATATTGGTGTTGATGTATCTTTTACAAGATATCATTGTCAGCACTCAAACAATTGATCTTCAGTATGTACCTTCTGAACTTCGGTGGCAGATTTCTTCACCAAGGCCCAGACACAAGATCAACATCGTTTTCATCTCCTCAAACTCAATGTGTCAGATTCAGAATATTTTCACTCACCTTGAGTTTGAAGGGGGGTGTTAAATGTATAGATATATATAGCTATTAGGCCATATTAGCATATATATACTGGTTTAGCTATTAGGCCCATATAGCATACATGGCCCAATAAGGCCCATATCTTTTGTATATCTATGTAACCCTAGCTATCCTAACTGCATACAGTATGACATAATTTGCAATATTTAGAAGCGTAAAGTCTTCGAAATAACTATACGGTTTGGTTTCCAATGTTTCTTTTTGCTTTCATCAGGTTCCCATTGTGACTGCTACAGTTCCAGTTGACCCTAGTTGTCGATATGAAGAAGGTTCCTTTCCTCATTTCAGTGGGTTGGCAGACTCTATTACGTAAGTTGTGTTTATTTTTTATGCTTTTTTGCTGTTAAAGATTGACTTTCTGATGCTTATTCTGATTATTACTGCAGGATAATGAATGGAATTAATGCTCCCAAAGTTATTGAATGTTTTGGCTCAGATGGTAATAAATACCGCCAACTTGCGAAATCTGGAAATGATGACCTGCGACAAGATGCTGTATGTTCTTCCCTTTCATTTTAAGAATATGTTTTTAAATTATGTACTCGGCGTATAGGTTTCAACGTCTAGGACTACCAACAATGAAGAATGTTCTTGCTTCACATTTTATCTTTTACTCAAATACGGAACCATGTATCTTCTTGTTCAACCTTTTAATCTCAGGCGGGTTTGTAAAAATACTTGCCCTTTCTCGTTTTGGTTGGTTTTGCCTCTCTTGTTGGTTCCTGCAGGTTTCATCTCTAGCCTACCCCAACTTGCTTGGGATAAAAAGGCTTTGTTGTTGTTATTGTGTTGTTGTTGGGTTTGTAAAAATACTCTGTACCTGTCATTATGTCTCTTTATGTGGCATACTCCCACAAATTAATGGTGTCTTTATTAGCAAAGACAAGTGCATACATTGGCATAGGGGTAACAAGTATATACCCAATTGCTAGTAGCGACCACTACAAAGTATCCGTCGTTGTGTCTCTTTATGTGATTCTACTGCCACAATACTGTTGTCTTATTAGCAAAGACAAGTGCATACATTGGCATAGGGGTAACGGGTATATACCCAATTGCTAGTAGCAACCACTAAAAAGTGACATAATGCTGTCAGATCATATTCCTGTAAAACAGTTCTATCTGATAATATCGATTGAGCTGAATTGAGAGAACATTGAGTTGCCAGAAGATAATCTATTCATCTTTCGCGGAAATGGGTAACCTCTCATGTGAAATTGCAGGTGATGGAGCAATTTTTCAGTTTGGTAAATACGTTCCTGCAAAATCATAGAGATACTTCTGAAAGGAGACTGAGAATCCGTACATATAAGGTAGCATGGAAGAATACCTTTGACTTCATTATTTTGACCCTGAACATTTATCTACATGTCAAAATTTAAACAAAAACTGTTACTTAAATGTAGTGTAAATTATCTAAGAATTTTATTCAACTATAAGGACTTCATCTTTACACCTTAGGTCATGTACATCTCTCATATGGCGATCTTATTGGAGCCGTATAGATGCATATATTTATTAGATGTTCTGTGTTGCTAAACATACATGGTTTGGATTTATCTATGTTTTTACAAAGTTGCCTGAATTTGTTTCAGCTACATGAGCATTTTATTTACTTCCTCAAACTGTCATACTTAAAATGTCTCATTGTTTCCTCCACTATTTCACTATTTCATTCTATGAGTTTTGTTTCTGTCTCTTCTACAATCATATAAGTTATAATTTGACTTCAATTTAATTTAATTCTTAGGCATGTTGCCTATCCTGGTATACGTTTATTACAGTATCTTGGTGATCACTGATTGTGAACCTGTAGCCCGTTTCGGGCAGTCACAGTATAAATACTAACACTGTTGCTGAAACACCAGGAATCATGCCAAATCCAACAATGTAGCCATTCTCAATATCTAATTACTTGCTCCTCCAACCTAGGTTGTTCCTTTCACCCCGAGCGCTGGTGTTGTTGAATGGGTTAATGGCACAGTTCCACTCGGTGAATATCTACTGGGGAGGTCTCTGCCATGATTTCAGTCATTATATGTAAAATCGTGTTCTGGATTATTTGTATTTATTCGCCTTTTTATTTGTTCATACAGTACTAGAAGCGGTGGAGCTCATGGGCGATATGGGACTGGGGATTGGACATTTCTTCAGTGCAGAGAGTACATGACGAGTGTATGTTCGCATGTTGTGGAGTTTTCATTTTATATTTTGAATTTGCTAGCAGACCGCAATGAATTGATAGCCACTTCAAGGGAATTATATTTTGTAGGAAAAGGACAAGAGAAAGGCATTCCTTAAAGTCTGTAACAACTTCAGGTTTCCTTTTCCATCTTTATTTCCATTTTTCCAGTGTATCAGCATGTAAATCTTGTATTTCACTTGCACTTCTTTTTCCCATAATAACTAGGCCTGTCCTGCATCACTTCTTTCTCGAGAGATTCTTGCTGCCAGCAGATTGGTTCCAAAGCAGACTTGCTTACACAAGAAGTGTGGCAGCAAGCTCAATGGTGATATATTTAGGCCATTGAATTGGGTTCAAACTCATTGAGCATGCTGTGTTGAGCATTGTTTTTCTGGGTTCAGGTAGGATATATCGTGGGACTTGGGGATCGCCATACCATGAATATTCTCATTGATCAAGACACAGCGGAGGTTGTACACATTGATCTTGGTGTTGCATTTGAACAGGGTCTCATGCTTAAAACACCTGAACGGGTATGTAATAAAGCATCATATTTTCCTGAACTTTTGTGAGCAGTGATTGCCAGTATTTACTTTTGTTAAACCCTTTTTTCTTTTTGGATTTTGTGGGCAGAGTGTTGCATGCAGGCTCTTTTGCCTTTTTCTTCCCAACAGCCTGACTTTAGTTTGTGCCTCTGTATGCAGGTTCCATTTCGGCTAACTAGGGACATTATAGATGGCATGGGTATTACTGGTGTTGAAGGTGTGTTTAGAAGATGTTGTGAGAAAACTCTGTCTGTCATGAGAGCAAATAAAGAAGCATTGCTCACTATTATTGAAGTACGTATATTGTCAAAGGGTTTTTGTGCTTTGTAGATTGTTCAGTACTTTATTTCTGACGAGAAGGGATCTAATTTGTCAGGTTTTCATCCATGATCCTCTATATAAATGGGCTCTGTCACCACTAAAAGCTTTACAGCGTCAAAAGGTAAACAAATTTCCATAAATTTACAGAATTTTGTTGGACTTGCTTTGAAGTACTCCAGTTGATTACTCAGCTCAACTGAGAAGTTAGTGATGTATCAGTTAGGACACGTTATCTGTATAATCTGTAGCAGCCAGTACAAGGGAGATGTATCTCTGTTTTAACCAAATATAAACACCATAGGTGAGGCGTCTAGTAACTATTTCCAATGTTGGTCTTTGTCCGTGCTGTTTAATTATCAGCTACAGCCTCATCTCTAAAATTGCACTATCTTATTTTTGGCTTCAAAACACATGGAATTCTCCTGCAGCACTACCCATTAAGAAAATATGTCTTTTGCAGGAACTGGATGATATTGACTCATGTTTGGATGACTCCCAAGAGGCTTACGAGGGTAACAAGGATGCAGCTCGTGCTGTACTCCGTATTAAACAGAAGTTGGACGGATATGAAGACGGTGAGATGAGAAGTGTGCAGGGCCAGGTAACTCATGTTGTGATGCTAGGCTTTAAGATATTCATACCTTTGTCAAAGTCAAATAATGTTTTTTTTTCATTTTTTGCCTTTCAGGTCCAACAACTCATACAGGATGCAGTAGATGTTGACCGCTTGTGCCAGATGTTTCCGGGGTGGGGACCTTGGTGCTAAGCACCATGGGAGTGGATATAAATTGTGAATATAGGAAAGAGAAATTTTGTGACTGCTCATTAAGGTTTAGTTTTGTGGCGTGTTCTTTTTTCTTTTTCCTCATCACATTCTTACGGTATGGTTGGCAGTCATAATGCTTATAGATTGGTGGGATGGAGGCATGGCCTTTGGATGCAGATGTACCAACTGTACAGATGTACTACTCTAGATAGATGTTTAGTGCCCTGTTGCCAAGAGACTGGTGGTGATTCAACACGAAATGTGGTCCACAAAACAGAACCTTGTATAGCTTATTGCTTCCAAATGAAGCCGCACCTCTCATCCTCTCACGTTAGCCCAAGATGAAGTAAGTTCGACACGCACCGCATACCGCAGTCACAATGATGCTTCATTTTTGTTTTGTTAGCTTTGTAAGCACTTAGATTGTAACCGTTTAGGAGAACTCCCTGTGTATGTTAGTGTGTAACTGTTCTCTTATAGAAAGGTTTTATTTTTGCTGTAGACATGCAATTGTAAATTGCTCGTGAATGGCTGAAGCTTTAATAAAAAAAGATTGATGGCATTATTGGCTGTTCATAATATTACGTTTCCCCTCGATTGTAATTCAGTACCTGCAAATATGCTTATGACACGCTTCTTTTACAATGATTGATGTGCCTTCATACTATCTATCTGCAGATGGTGCCCCTTTATCAAGTACAGTTATGAACGATTAAAGTATGAGGAATCGAGAGTGATGCTTCATGTAGCCCTAACAAATTGTGGATCTCGTATGTATTGTTTTAAATTATTTGTGTGACTCCTCGGTGATTTTGTTTTTAAAAGTAACACAATATAGATGCAGACTCAATGATATTAATATATTATGTTTGTGCTTTCATGTCGTGTAAAACAGTGTGCTTTCATGTTGTGTAAAACAAAACGTGATGTAACCAATTGTAGCTGTGAAGTACTCCCTTCGTTCCAAAATAAGTGTCATTTTGAGAGGCGTACAGTTTTTTCAAAATAATCAGTGTCATAGTTTTCTCTCTACATCTCTATTCTTTCGTTGCTCATCGTTTTCAGCGTGCTCTCTTATTTTTCCTTTTTTAATTTTTATGTTTGAAGATAGAATAACACTTGTTTCTGAACATAAGGAGTACTAAATACGCAAGAAAAAAAAACAATCTCAAAAGGTTGAAAAAATGATGAAAATAAATTGCATTTGCATTTACTCCCTTCGTTCTAAATTATAAGTTGTTTTAGTCTTAACTTTTCTCAAATTATAAACCATTCTTATTTCCCGATACACTTTTCTCTTTTCTCTACACAACTTTTTTATCTCTCTCTCCTTTTTCTTGTGCATCCATTTTTTCACTTCTTTTTAATTTATGTGCCCAGAGACAAAATGACTTATTAATTTAAACAGATAGAGTATTTAGCAACAAAACTAGAAGTACTAGGAAAGGGTTCAGACAGTTGAGTTCAGAGGCATTCTTAGACTGACTCCAACAAGGAGAGTCAGTTTTCAGAGGCAAAAAGATCGATGCATCGCGAATACAGTAGCTTGCATAGCCTTCGCTGGGCACCATCTCCAACAGAGCCATTGCATTTCCCTCTGCTCCGCCTCTCCTCTCTGTCCAGCGCACCGCGCCGCGGCAGCTGGCCTCGTGAGCCGAGCGCCGCTGCTCGCCCCAAACGCCGCGCCGCGCGCAGCCGCACCGCAGCTGGCCCCGCGCGCTGACGCTGCTACTCGTCCCGCGCCGCGGCTGGCCCCACTCCACCCCGCACTCGCCTGACTCGCTCTTCACGCAGAAACGCCGACGAGCCCGCCGGAAATCGCTTCTTCCCCGCCGCCGTCCGCCGGAACCGAGCCGCCGCACCGACGAAGTCCACTTTCCGGCCATCTTCCACGTCCATACGTCCCACGGTGAGCTTCGCCTTGGTTTGTAGAAGCTCGGACTCGCGCAAGTTTAGGTCGCCGGCAACCCTAGCCGCCGGGACCATGGTCGTCGCGCTGTCGCTCGTCGTCGCCCCGTTCAGCCGGAACAGTGGAGGACAACCGCCCGCCGTCCCCTCCGCCACGCCCACCTCCGCCGAGCTCGCCGGGGAGCCGCGCCTTGCCAGCTGACGAGGCCTGTTCGGCGTGGGCGCGCGGGTTGCGGAAGTGGGGCGTGCGAGGCCTGTTCGCGCCTGTGCGCCGTCGCGCCGTGCTGCGTTGCCGCGCCTCCGCGCCCGCGCCCGCCGACGAGGCCGCCCCCCGCCTCCGCGCCTGTGCCCTCTCCAGGTCTGCTGGCAGCGGCCCGCTTGCCAGACGCGCCTGTGCACCTGCCTCCCGAGCAGCGCGTCTTCGCCTGCTCCTGTTCAAATTGCCTCCAGCGCCGCCCCGCTCCTCCGTGCTCTCCTGCAGCGCCGCCCCGCCTCGCCAGAGGTCGTGCTCCTCCCCGCCCCGCGCACCACCCCGTCCGGTGTGTCGGGGTCGTCCGAGGTGGAGGCGACCTCGACGGCGAGCAAATCTTTGCCAAATCGGACGGGAAAACCTTGGGGACGGGACGAAGGGGCTCTCCGGCAACGATTTTGACCACTTCTGGGTTGCCAGCGGCGAATTGGTGGCGGCGCGGCGACGAGAACCGGCGGGTGGTGGGCGAGCGGCAGCAAATGCATGTGAGGAGAGAGGGTGTCCAAATTTAGATCGCCTCTCTCCTCATATGCAAAAATGGCTACTCGTTTGGCTTCTCTGTTGGAGAAGAAATCTATGGCGTATAGTAGCTTTGGATTGGCAAAAATGAGTTTGCATATCCTTGTTGAAGTCAGACTTACATTTTAAGACAGGTTCTCGCAAGCCAGCGTACAGAACTGAAAGTCGTGCCAAAGTTCAAACCCATCTTGCTTGCAGCTTGCAGTTTTATTAATACGGTTAGAAAACAAATACTTAATTTTAGCATATTGTTAAACCCCGTTAATGAAACAATACATGCCAAGGTAAAAATGCGAGCGCTCGGCTGAAGTAGAAATTTTGGTCCACACAATGACGACATACTCCATCTCCGTGTCTCTCAAGACCGGGAAAAAATGCGATGACGACATAGAATCCGACACGTCAGCCGGCAGGGCACTCTATTTTAGCATAAAACCCTGGGCTTGCAGAGAAATTCGAGATTTAAAATCCGACCCCATCCTTCTCCTTCCTTCGACCCGTCCCCAATCGACCGCTCCAGAAACCTAGCGAGCGACCACGATGTCCGCCATGGAGACTGACATCAACGCGCCGCCCCCGCCCGCCCCCGCCGGCGAGGGCTCCTCCGCCGCAGGCCCGTCCTCCTCCCGGAAGCCCAATAAGCGCTTCGAGATCAAGAAGTGGAACGCCGTCGCGCTCTGGGCATGGGGTATGATGCATCCCACCCTATATATTGCGATTCTTTCCTTCTTGTAGATCGGAGTTAAATTGGATGCCATCTGATCTGTGATTAACCTCCTTTACGCCCGTGCAGATATCGTCGTCGACAACTGCGCAATCTGCCGCAACCACATCATGGATCTTTGTAAGTTCGGGCCTCGATTTGGTATTGGTTAGGGCTTGGAATCTGAGGTTAGGAGTTGATCTTGTTTGTGTGTTGCTAATGCAGGCATCGAGTGCCAGGCGAACCAGGCCAGCGCCACCAGTGAGGAGTGCACTGTCGCTTGGGGTACGAACCCAGTCTCCTAAAGCCTTGTCTAATGCCCTATCGTTGTGTACCACTCGTTTCATTGCATCTGTTTGTATTATTGTTCAAGGATTCCTTGTGAATTACTCTACATTACACACCTTGTTGTTCATCGCTATGTTTTAGTTTCATTGGAACTCTGTGTTTTGATACTATATAATTGTTACACAGCTCTTTGGGGAATGTCTTGTCTTCGTAGCCAATAGACACTAAGATTGCACTTGCACCCCAGTAGGCCTTCCTGTTACTTTAGGAATTGGAATCGCTGCATGGTCGGTTGCAGTGTCACTTGATGCATATAACTGGATTACACAAAATAGCATAGAAGCCACCTACTGGTCCAAACTTACTGGTATCAGTTATGTACTTCACCTGTTGATAAACTAACATGAACTTGTTCTATCTTATGTTACTCTGTTTACTTCAAAGTTGCATACATTGGGGAATAACTTCATTGTATAATGTTCTGAAGCTCAGATCCTGTGTGCTGTGTGCATATATATAAAATTAGACAACTGTAAATTCCATTCACTGAGAATAAATTTCCGTTTAGTAGTAAACTCACTAGTTTAACCATGTTATTGGTATTTGATAAAATGATACATGTTGCCTGAGGTGTGATTGCATTAACTCCCACGATGAGGGCCTGTATCCGTAAATTGTTGTTTGATACTATAGGTGATACCTGTATCATTATTTTACTGATTGTAAAAGAAGATGCCAAGGTGCCTGTATGGCTCATTTGAATTATTTTTATAGTTTTCCACAACAAACAATTGGAACATCTTGGATCATGTGTTACCGCGGGTTTGCGTGTTACCGTGTTACCAATCGTTGTACCACCTTCAAATGCATATCTTAAATTCCAACAAAAATATGAATGGATAGAGCATGCATATCATCATGCAAAATTTGATATACAACCGAAACTTGTGGAAAGAGAAACAAAAAAGAGAAATGAGCCTGTGAATAGTAACGGCCTAACGGGGTTGCAAGTTCGAGATGAACAGTTGAACACGCACTATTCACAGCCTGATTTCTCTTTTTCTGTTGCATCTCGTACAAGTTTCCATTGCACCTCATTTTTTGCATGTTGGTAGAAGATGGCATGAACAATCCGTCCATGTTTTTGTTGCTACTTTTTGAGCATTTATAAGAAGTTATTTTAGTTGGTAACATGGTAACACCTAAAGAGGTGGTAACACATGATATGTTGTCGTGTTCCGCATGGTGCTTCCTTTTATTCCAGTCACAAATCAAGGAATTACTTGTGCTTTTTAAATATATATATCTGCTTATCTGAATCTAACATGATGTGCCACAGGTGTCTGTAATCATGCTTTTCACTTCCACTGCATCAGCAGGTGGCTTAAGACGCGCCAAGTGTGCCCACTAGGTAACCAAAGTTCCCGTGTATAATCTGATCTTGTACCACTTTTGGCATTGGGTACTGACCAATAGAACTTTATCTTGCAGATAACAGTGAATGGGAGTTTCAGAAATATGGCCACTAAAACCCCCCCTTTGCTGTTGGAGCTTGTTCTGGCTACTGTTGCGATCCAAAGTCTTACTGTCTGCCAACAGCTCCCTCTTTTGCTACTTTCGACTCTTGCATCTAGTAACGTCCATCCAGGGAGTGTATTGGATGATTCGTAGAGTTCTCATATTATAGTAGTTCCTTATCAACGTTCTGTGGATCTTTTATAAGAGAGCTTTAAATTGTGTTTTGCTACCATTTGTAAAGTTTGGTGCTTTCTATGCTTCAAACTTCTTCTATTGTCTTAATTGAGCTTGATCTGGAAGATGTGGATCGGCAGTTTTTAACATGAGCAATCAATGTTATGTTTGTTTTAAGGGAAGGTATCAGATTCTGGTGGAATAGTGGAGCATGTAGGTTATATAAGTATATAACGTTGCGGACGATGTTAATTTGATCATAGTTCGCAAGGGCATCAGGACCGTAAGTTGCTGCTATCGATGATTGAAGAGCAATCCTCGAGAGCAGCAACTTATGGCAAAGAGGATGTTCTCAGTTGAAAAGAGATGTTCTCAGTTGATTCATTTGCTGGAATCTCTCGTCGTTAATGTTGGCTGTTGATATATTCAGTAACACCGTAAGGTTGAGGGTTAATCTCGATGCTAAAGTTAATGTTGGCTGTTAATATATTCAGTAACACCGTAAGGTTGCAAGGGTTAATCTCTGTTGGTTGGGTTGCGTTAATTTCGATGCTAAAGTTAATGTTGGCTGTTGATATACCGTAAGGTTATAGGGGTTAATCTCGGTGCAAGTGAATGTTGGCTGTTTATATATTCAGTAATAACACCGTAAGGTTGATCTCGATGCTAAACGTAAGTTGCAGAATAGATCGAGCGCGGATCACACAGAGTCCAAAGGTGACTTAGATTAGCTCGAGCAGGGATAACGATGTTCAGTACAACATGTTATGCATCTAACCCAGATTCTGCCTGAAATTTTCACAAACTCGTTAATCAAAATTTATATGGAGCACATGCAAGTTGTTCATGTGAGAGCATGATTTACATTCAGAAAAGCGACCTACAGATGGCCCCTAATTCATCTAAGCTCCAAAATGACCAATTGGCCATGGGAATCGGAAGTTGTTGGCACATCATGTACCCGCATTTCTTGAGCTCCCGCTGTACACCATGTCGATTGCAGGCAAGCAAAGCTCAAGGCGTATATACGCATATAGTACTCCCTCCGTTCTGATTTGTTGACATTGGTTAGCTCAAATCTGATCTAACCAACGTCAACAGAAATAAAAAAGACGGAGTATGTCTATCTACTTATGCAGGAACAGGACTCCGGCCAGCTGAAGGTTGCAGGCTGGCCGCGTACTCCCGCGCCCACAGATCATAATGGATGATTTCCTCAAGCGATGGCCTTGTTACTAGCTCCTTCCGATGCGCATCACAAGTAAGCTCCACCACCTTGAAGATGTCCAGGTAGCTAATCCTGCAACAACATAAGGAAAATAATTTCTTCGTATGTCTACATAACAATCCGTAATAAATTATATGCATGACATAGTTATCCTATATAGCTAACTTTCAACCAAAAAAAGGTGCTCAAAATCAAGCTCAATTTTTTTACTGGTGACTCCGAAGCATTGTGTCGGATTGCATCTCCTGATTTGGTTTACGAATATATTCTGCAATTTTTAGGATTTCTCTAACGGGTATTGTTAGAATTGAATATCTTCCCAGAAACAGAAAACCCATTTTTTCTGACTATCGCTTGTGAATTTACATCGGTATTCAATCCATCTTATGATGGCTACAGCAGGCGGACTATTGTGAAGCTAAAATATTTAGACCAAGAGGCTTTAGATGTCCTAATACATAATGTAAGTTAGGCTCAAAAGCTGCTCGACCATAATAGCTTAAAGGACATACATTCTTCTTATTTAATTCACACTTTCTAAAGTGCAACAGATACCCACGGACTTTCTCCAAAGCATGTTAGTTGCATTGCTGCACTCGCATAACATAATTCTTCCTAAAAATTACAGAATATATTCCTAAACCAAATCAGGAGATGAGATCCAACACAAAATGCTTATCCAGAAGAAAAACAGAACAAGAATGATATTTCAAGGAAAGAATCATACTTTTCATCAATGAACAATTCCACAGCCTTCTCATTAGCAGCGCTTAGAACTCCTGTCATAGTGCCCCCAGCTCGACCAGCTGCATAGGCGAGATCCATTGACGGGTATTTCACGTTATCAGGAGCTTTGAACGTTAGTGAACCCAGCCTGCATTATCCAATTGCATTGAGTGTGCTGATAGTTTAATCTTCCACAGTGCTTATAGTTTGACAAGTTTGATTGGGTGTAGTTCCATTAGGTTATTAGCCCTTTCTTATTACAAAATCCTGAGTGTGTTCATGTTTTCACAAGTAACTACCTGACCATGGTTAACCAGCAGTAACTAGTTGGTTATTATCAGTAACCATACAAATGGATGAGACCACCAGTTCAACTCATATAATCATACAGCAGGACATAACTATTGGGTTGTGCAGGATTTTCTATGGAAATTTTGGTAAACACAGTCAGATATATTCTTAACTCACACAAATGCACATACTGAACAGAATTAGCTACCCCATAGTTATAAATCTTAATAAAAAACGCAACATGTCACAATGGAATTTGTCAATTTCATAGTGTAACAAGAAAATTATGTCTGGGATTATTGGCAGTCATTCTCAAAGCAAAGAAAAAAAATTCGGATACATTGCAAAAGTCGCACAGAAACTCTGATGAAGAGACGTACTTGCAAAGATCTAGTCGGGGCCAGGTGACCTCAGAGCAATATATTCTATCTGGCCAAGATAAGGTGTATAATATTGGTATCCGCATATCAGGCCAGCCTAATTGAGCCAAGACAGATGAATCCTGAGAAAAAAGAATTTCATGAATGCTAAGTATGTAAAGTCATTAGTCAAAACATTTCTGCATGTATGATAACGGACCTGAAAGTACTATTAACCTGATATTCTGCTCAGATGCTTCACATGCACTAATAAATATAGAACAAAAGAAAATAAAAGCATGCACCATGACAGGATTAAGCATGCACCTATTCCAGAGTAGGGATCACTACATGTCGACATCTGAGCAGAATACTTAAACATTTTTTCTTAGTAATTCCCTCCGGTTTTTAATTGATGGTGTTATGACAGCTTAATTAACACAGGAATGAACCAGAAATGTGGTCCTAATTTCAACAATTTAAAAACAGAGGGAGTAAAGATGTCATCAGGCTGTAGGGCTCACCTGGGTTTCAACCATAGAATGTATGATAGATTGTGGATGAATCACAATCTCAATGTCATCATATTCGGCACCAAATAAATAATGTGCTTCAATAACTTCCAAGCCCTATAAGTTGTCATTTCAGTGCTTAACACAATCAACAAAGATTTGCGTAAATTTTGAAACATTTAAGTCCAAACTACCTTGTTGAATAAAGTAGCAGAATCTACTGTGATTTTCTTCCCCATATTCCAGTTAGGATGCTTCAAAGCATCAGCCACTTTTACTTCTTTTAGTTTGTCAACTGGCCAATCCCTGTCATGATCAACTGGTATTAGATGGATCCATAGCTTCCATATGTACATATAACATATATGTGAATAGACTTGCCTGAAAGCACCACCTGATGCAGTCAAAATAATGCGACGAAGTGCCCCTTCAGACAAACCTTGTATACACTGGCATAGGAGAAACAGACACAAAATTTGCATATTACAATAAGCAATGAAAGCCACAGAAAGATGGATCACAACACTTCATAGTTACAAGTTCTACAGATAATCGACCAGAATGGCAGTTTGTTTCAAAATGCACATCCAGGCATACCTAGCTTTCATGGCCATCAGACCAAACATGTATTCATAAACGGTATAACTGCAGTAACAAGTTATTATTTTATGAGATACCTGAAATATTGCAGAGTGCTCAGAATCAGCAGGAAGAATTTTCACATTATGTTTCTGTGCAAGGGGAAGCACAAAAGGACCACCTGCAATAAGTGTCTCTTTATTTGCCAGTGCTATGTCTTTCCCAGCTTCAATCGCTGCAACTGTAGGCTGATAGAACAAGCAACGGAGAGTTATGGAGTCAGTGAGTAGTGTGAGGCTTACTGATAATTTTGTTTGCTATCTTTAACTTGGACACAATGCCCTCGCTTACATCCACCCAAACCAACGAAAAAAATGTCAGACTCCCTCCGTTTTTAAATATATGACACCGTTGACTTTCTCTTGAACTTTGACCGTAAATATATATTTGAGTATTTAGTTACGTAAAGTGAAATGAGCATCATTAGATCTATCACCAAAAGCACTTTAAATTAACTTATATATTTATCTATATTTGTAGAAAGACGAATAGTCACACTAGTGAAAAAAGAAAAGAGAAATGTGCGAAATAGAAGGGAAATTACCTTCAGTCCTGCACAACCAACTATTCCGGTGACAACTGTAACTGCATCTGGGTGGCGAGCAACCTATTATCCAAGAATTCAATATTTACGGAATTTAGACTGAACGAATAGTTATTAACATTTGTAGTGTCACAAGAAATGCCTACCTCAATGACACCTTGCTCTCCAGGAATAATCTCTGGCTTGTCATCACAATCAGCTAAGGCTTCCTTTAGCTCATCAACTAAAGACTCATTTCTTACAGCGACCAGCTTGGGTTTGAATGTTTTGACCTGTAAATAGTAATTCACATACATTTAACTCTCAAATGAGTCCATAGTTGTCTCTTACAATATTGAAATGAAAAAAAAAATGAAAAGGGAACAAGACCTGATCGGCTAGAAGAGTCACATTTGAGCCAGCAGCGAGAGCAACAACTTGGAACTTATCAGGATTCTCCGCAACGATGTCCAATGTCTGTCAATCATGCAAAAGAAACAAAAAAAAAAGGCACAAGAATGCTAGAATAGTTAGTACTGCAAAAGATCATCTGTTAAGGACATGCACAGATTAGCAAAACTGCTTCTAACCATTCACAGATTTAATCAGTTCAAGATTAGCAAACTGTGTCATTCACAGATTAGCAAAACTGCTTCTAACCATTCACAAATATCCCTCTCGACTGATTTCAGAATCAACTCTAATGAACACATTCACAGATTAGCAAAACTAAATATGAATTGTACAGAAGTATAAGTAGATAACATCGAACTGCTTCTAACCATGTTTGCTGAATCTAAAAATAACATGCAAACTATGCACTAACTTAACAGTTTCAGACAGATGCACCGATTCGCCAAAATATGGCTGTCTTCTCAACAAACATCTTTGCTTGGTCTCTTTACCTGTGTTCCTATGGAACCAGTTGAACCAACAATCGAGATAGGCTTTGGGCCATCCCATGACTTCCGGCCAGGCTCAGCGACAGCTCGCCCAGGCCATGCTGGTGGTGGAGCTTGTTGCATAGAACAGCATGTCCTTCTCAGTGAAACTGCTCTTTTGCCCTTCCTCTGAAATGAAAATCCCACTGCAGCGAGACAGACACAGATCACATTAGGATTATAAAAAATAACACTAAGAACCAGAGCTCACTTTAAATTAAGTTATTACAGCCAAGAAAGAACACTGCAATGTTCAAGTAACCCAGCAAGCACCAAAAAAACATGGGTTATGTACTGCATAATGACTGGATGATCTTCTGGATGGACATAATACTTTGTTCTGTTCATTCATGTAAAAATCGATTCTGTTACCAATAACCTATGGGCCTATAAAAGCGTCGCATGACAGAAGTGCTACCACCTCTGAATAATTTCATATTATCACTAGAAAGTTGAAACAGAGTTGGAATCTATGCAGAATATGTTCCGAGACAATTCGATATTCCATTTGTTGATGTAGCAAACGGCAAGACGGGGCTCACGTATTTCAGAATTTGACGCACCAAGTTGATCACCAAAGAAGCGATTCCAGGCACGTAAGAAACGATTCTCGACCAAGACACAAAATTCTGGAAAATTCAGTCTTTTTATCCCAAAGTAAGGAATTATAACTTTTTTTCAGAGAACCTGAAAATTCTGCCTTTTAGGATGTCAAAATCAAAACAGTTAGAATCGGAGTGTGCAACTTTACAATGACTACAGCCTCCAAAGTCCGCAGTTCCCATGCACAAAAATAGAGATGGCCCTGGAAAACATTAAATACTTCCAGGAAAAAAATTACAATATCGATCAATCCGTTCAAAACTTAAACAGGAAACCTTCGAAGCTAACAGTATTCGTTTCTCAATCGCTGAAGCCGCATGGACGTTAAGAGGAGGAATTGAATAAACTCAACAGGACGGCATAAGCGCTTCATTTTGGCAGAAATTGTCCACTCTATCATTGCCATTCCATACGAACGTATCACGCATGATTGCGTAATTATCGATTAAGCTAGCCAGAAGTAAAGAGTAAAGCACGAAAATGGCAGGAAACAGCAAACTCGAGAAAAGCAGACACAGAAGTTCATGCACCGATCGGGGAAAGGAGACACTGAAAGAAGAAAGACCCAACCTTTGAGCTGGCCGAAAGGTCCCCTGCTTGAGTCCAGGAAGGAGACGGCGCTCAGCTCCCCCGGGAACGACGCCTGCAGAGGTGCTGCCATCTTGGATTCTTGGATCACTTGAAGTAATGGCGAGGAGTGAGCAGGGAAGTGGGGGAGAGAAGCGACGAGGAGGAGGTAGTAGTCGCAGAGGCGGAGGCGCCGGTGGTGGTGGTAGTGCGTGGGGGATTGCGATGAGTTATATAAACAGGGCACAAATGTGTGGAGATAAGACGAGATGGGAATCTGAGAGCCCTATGACTTCAGTGCAGGCAGCTGATGCCTCGCTCCGCCTGCTCCCACGCCCTCGAGATGGGTTTTTGTATTGCGAGTGCAGACAAATAGTGGGGACTCATGGTAGTGGCCAGGGCGGCTGGCTCATGGAGTGTTGTAGTACTTTCTACTACTAATCTTCTAATGTAGTTAATTCCCATAAAAAATATACTAGTGTAGTTAATTGGTTAACGTGTCTACTAATTCTTCAATGTAGTGTAAAGGTTCTACTGGCTACAATCAAGTGCAAACTCTCAATTTTACTAAAAGAAGCTTTTGTCGTGATTGTTTGGATGGTGGTTTTTCATTGATGGGATTTCAAGGGTTGGACATAGAATGTTATAGGATCATAAACTAAATTGGTGTTCATGACAGGTCCAAGTAGAGAAGATGATGCCAGTTGGGTGAGAACCGAGAAGTCAATAAGATGGGTACAAGCAGGCAGTAGGCAGTAGTGTCACCGCTAGTCACCACTACCTCGGGTTGGGAAGAAGTAAATCATATCAATTTTGGAAATCAAATGAACTGGTTTTTGTCGAATTTTATCGACCGACAACAATTGACTGAATTTTAGTTGAACCCAATACATTTGAACTACTACATGTAAATCATCACACGCTTGAAACTAGTTTCTTGTTACTCATTGACTGGATTCTATCTATTATATACAATTTCTGATTAGTAAATACGTCAAAAATTTCCCCACCATTTCCTGTGTTGAAAGTAAATTTGTGGCGCGCGCATCATGTCATTGAGGAATCAAAACTGGACACACAAGAAAACAGGGGGACAAAAATATCATGAGGTTACAGGGAACGTCAACTGGGTCGGGTACTAGCTAAAAAAAAAAGTGGGAGCAGCACTAGACACATGGATGAATATTATTTAGGAGTAACCGTTCTAAGCAGGCAAAGGCGTGCTTTGGTCGGCGCTCATTTGATCGGAACCACTGCCTCTAAAGCTCCGTGGACACGTGTTGACGCGGTTGCAATTATATCAGACTTGATCGGTTATTATGATAGCAGTATTACATGATCATTAAATACCAAAATAGATGGATAGTGGGATGGTGATCTAGTGCGTAAGTAATTGAGCATGAACCGAAAGCGATGGATGGATATGGTCCCCTTTTGACTTCTTCAATGCTACGGATCGAGAGCACTGAAGATCCCAATCACGGATAGGAGGGACCAGGTGTGCTTCCAGTTCTGGGAATGAACTTGTTATGACCCGGTTTGCCAGAAGCTTCACCGTGTCCTCCACAGATTGGTTATTGAAGACAAAAGAACAGCAATATCTGTACATCAACGCAACACACGGACGGTCAGGCGAGTCAGGCAGCCAAAGTAGCGCAGCCCCCCAGCGTGAGTTGATTCTCGTCCACGTGGTTTGACTTCTATTGGGTAGTTTGACGAGCAGCGAATGAAATTCACATGCTTCGATTTCGCACCCACGAGTTTGAACTCGGTAACATTTGCCTTGTGATTTCCAACACATGTTCAACCTGCTTGGACCGCATGACACGCATGAGCCAACATGTTTAGAAAATCGGTCGCATCCCGGGTCCCAATTGTAGATTATTATTAGTTACAGACAATTAATTTGCAAAAAAAAGAAAAGACAATTAAATAATTCCACTTAGAGCACCTCACGGACAAGTACGCACACGCGAAACAGCATGTGTTTTGAAGTTTGAACGTGTAGAGCTGACGTGCTTCCTAGTGGACCGCCCCCTTGAATTGGACGAGACCAGTGCAACTGATCGCTGAGGGAGGGTGATCGAGTTTGGAAAAACAGGCAACAGAGAGAGAGAAGGAAATGAGAAGGCACTCCGAGACAGGCATGTCACGAACTCACGACCCAGCTGTGATGTGACGAAATTCAAAGCGAAATTGGCAAGCAAAAGGTAAGAACAGGGGCAAATCACCGAGGAATTCCACTGATTCGATAGATTCACAGCAGGGATCACTGATACATAGGGATACGGAAGTTATTTCTACTGCTAGCTAGCCTAACAACTGCTCCCGCATTCAGGTTACAAACGGTAAAGTGAAAACGGATTGGAAAGTAACAGTAGACTCTGACGACTCTTCTCAGCCGTCCATCATCATGAAAATGTATCTTCAGGCTTGGACCTTCGGATCTTCGTGACTCGGCCTCTTCTCCTCCGCTTGCACAGGCAGTTCTTCATGCTCTTCACAAGTCTATTCAGGGTTGGCGATTCTACCTCTTGTACCTGACAAGGCAACTAAACGTGGCCCATCACAAGTCTCTGCTGCCCTCTTCTTCCTCCCCGTGATGTGACCGGGACCGGCTGACGGCAGGTTTCGAACATCTCCCCTCTCCGTGCCACGTGTTACTTGTGACGACTGATACTCAAGGGAATGCTGGTTCGCACACGAATCCGCATGGAAAACAAGATAGCGAGTTCGCCGCTCCCAACATTTTCCCATTTTTCGCGTGGATGAGATCGGCCAACAAATCTCAAGGCTTTCATTTATTAAGACGACGGCGACTTCTAGATCGAGCCAAAGAGACGAGAGCGTGTTTGAGGCCTACCAACATCTGATAAGATAGTGCTTCCAAAATCCTGCACCATTTTATTCCATTGATTGCCGAGTTCTGGCCGGGCATGTCTACATACAGTCGATCAGTGGCTATGGTACATACAGCTTAGGTTCACACGAGACGGGTCAATTGTATGTGTGTACGCCAAAGACGTACAGGTGCAGCAAAAATAATACGCATGGAAGAAAATCTAGCCCAAAACTTCACTCAAGCGTCTTCCTGCTGCTGTTCTTCATTCCCGCTGCTGCCAACGTTGGCCACCATGGTACTGGCGTCCCTTGGCGACTCTCCACCGGGTGCGCCGGCATTCACCTGCTCCCTCGCCACGGCGGGCTCTGATGGTCTCGGAGCATCAGTACTCGGGCGTCCATCACTCGGCTGTGACTGCTGCCTTGGGAGGGGGGACCTTGGCTGCCGGATGGCGGCCGCAGCCTCTGGCATGATGACGCCAGGCGGCTGCGGGGGAACCCAGCGACGCTGGAATGGACTTTCCGGGGCAACTGCTGCCGGCGAACCGATGGCATTGCCGGCCTGCGGTTGATACGATGAGCCACCTTGATAGCTGCCTTGTGCACCCAGGTTCGATCTGTCATTGCTCGTCTGGGGCTGGAATCCGTAACCAGGCCTCTGCAACCGCTGCTGGAAGCACAAAATTTCAATTTCAACGAGGGAAGTTGCATAAAAACAGAAAATTCCGGCTATGAAAATAACGACATCTGCTGTC
The DNA here is from genome assembly GCA_012490785.1 of Eragrostis nindensis. Classification (NCBI taxonomy): domain Eukaryota; kingdom Viridiplantae; phylum Streptophyta; class Magnoliopsida; order Poales; family Poaceae; genus Eragrostis; species Eragrostis nindensis. The sequence goes on along the minus strand of JAAXCT010000069.1, from coordinate 207,850 downwards.
AGTTGCCTGGTACCTCAGTGTAGGATCCTGAAAATGATCCATAAGTTGGTTCTGCAGGTGGTGGCAGGAATGAATGCCTCCCTATTCGAAGGAAAACCAGGAGTGAGGATGGTAAAGTTATGAGGAAAACATGAACTGGGAGTTGGAAAATATATTTAGCAGGATTGCGGTGAGCTGATGGCTCAACATAGTCCTTTACCTGAGTCAAAAACACTGTTTGGTGATGCTGAGTACATATTAGTCTGCTACAAGCATAACATTCAGTGAGATATAAGAAAATGATGTTAAAGTTTTGTGGATAGTTGCAGAAAGTATCAATAACACAAGTCATACCTGAGAAGCTCTCCAGTGACTGTCAATAGGCCCTTCACAGAGAAAACAAAAGCAATGCGGTGAGGGTCGCATTAAAGCAAACAGTTGGTGAAAACCTCAATGTTAAACATGAAGTTCAATACTAGATATGTAGTTGGTTCAGAACAACATGGATTGAGATGAGAATAGCTAAATCAAAATTTAAATTACAGAATGATGTGTCCTAAAGGGCTAACATAAGGAAACAACATCTGCAGTTCAGTATAATGCATAATAAAGTTAATTAATGCTGACCATTCCATGGTGCAGGCTGAACATGTTCTTCCAACATATTGTATTGTGAGAACCGATTCTCTCTGATATGATTTAAGGTCTCGCTCAAGGATTTAAAAACATTTGCTTGTGCATCCAGTGCCTCTGATAACTTCATGAGTATCTTCCTGTCTGTGAGAAAAGAGGGGGAGGGGGGTGAATCAGTAAGATAAAAAACAATAATGATGCTATTGTACCGACAAGAGCCCAAATATGACGAATTTCAAGGAGCATTCTGAACCTTCGTCTTTTGAAGCAAGCACTTCTTCGTTCGTTCTAGCGATATCAGAAAAGGCTGACGCTGAAACTTTTACAGCTTCTTTAACCTCTTCATAAATCTTGGAATTGAGTTCATCATTCACGTTTTCATCTCCTTCAGCAACGACTCTACGGGTCCAGGATTTTAACTGAGGAACGAACAAGTTCTGCGAGAAGTATGCACATAAATAAATTTAGTATCTGAAATAGTCCTCTAGAATATTTGGACCTTCACAGAATCACCATTTATACCTTGACGGTTATGACAGAGCTAGCCCCAATACCAAGAAAAAGGCCTGCACCAAGGAGTGCGTGAACCCAGCTAAATTGTGCCTTTGTGTGTGGGACAATCGGTCCAGCAGCGATAGAGCCAGCTGCTGCCTGTGGTGATTGAACTGCCGTATAAGGTTGCATCGCAGAAGATGAATTTGGGCTGTTTGCTGGACATATCGAAGAAAACAGGCAGTTTTTAGTATTCAGACTAACAACTGATTCCATTTCCAGTATATAGTAAGATACTTAGCAAAAACTATGAAGCATACACATCAACAATCATTCTAAGGGAAAAAATGTGGTCTGTTCAATCTAAAGACCATTAGCATGGTATCATTGAAATAAGCTGTATAGAGGAATAAGAGCTGTTCCAACAGAGGGAAAGAACGACAGTGGAGGTCTTCACTCCAAATGCAAGTCACTTAGAATTTTCACTCATGATACTTGTGACCTATCCAGCCAAAGTTCTAGAAAAAAAAAACAAATCCCAAAGCTTCCTTGTGTAGATGACAAAATGGATGTGCAAGATCAATCGAACAAAACAAATACTGTATGCTGTGTTCTAAGTAATCATGATAGAACAAATAATTCGCTCGATCCAAGTGTTCACCGTGAGAATCAAACTACCTTGTTGTGAACCAACGGCTGCAGCATCAGAACTGTTTGGTTGTGGGTCCTAGAAGAGATGAAGCAACTGCAGTTCAGAATCAATTGATCCTCTTTTCATCAGGAATAAACAGCGGTGCACATCAGGGAAATAAAATCTTACAGGGACTCGACGAAAGGCCTCATCAAGTTCTTCCTTTGTGAGACCTTTCTTTTCCAGGAAAGAGCGCCTCTGGAATACTGGAGCACCCTTCACTTTTGGATTTGAGAGAAACTTAACAGCATTCTGTATATAATCCTCCCGCATCGGCTGTGGAGACTGAAGTACCAGATTGTCCAAGGATTTGAAGCTAGAACCATCTGCAGCGTTACAAAAGAATTTGAGGCTAATGGAAGCATAATTAGAACGATACATATTAACCAGAGAACACAAGTTCTCAGAACTGCAATTTTTCCACAGTAGTTCCACTTTAAAAAGTTGCTCACAAACTTGAAAAGGGAACCAAGTTGCGCCCCTACACCTTCACACTTAATATTTTCTTTTGTTTATGAGAGCAGGCAGGACCTCTGCCATTTATTAGCCAACGAAGAGGGAGTTGTGATACAAGCAAGAGCCAAATAATGAAGGGAGAGACTTCTTGTCACAGCTTATTTTCTGTTGCAAAAAAGGAATTGGTTTAGGTTTCATTTGATGTCTCCATGAACAGTTTTTTTGATACAATCGGAAGGCCGCTACCCACATAACAGCACACTTTTGTGTTGCATCAACCCTGTTGCAAAAGCTAGAGTATCTAGTCATAGTTCTATCGCAAAATTGGACTCAATACTGTCCCTTTTGCTAACAGCAGAGAGAAGACACAAATTTACCCGTCGAATGTGTGGCAACATAACTCATGAACAAAGTAATCTGCCCTGTTAACCACAAATTTTGCAGAGAGACAGATACACTAGGAACGACACCCTCACTGGTTCAGAGAACCTATGGGCACCCTGGAAACATGCCATCAGGACTCGGAAACCCACTTCTGCGGGCAACAATTTGACGAATTTGTTGAATCCCTAACCCCTTGCTCTCCCTAGCAAGCAATCGCGGTATCAAACAGCTGGGTTCGATTAACGCCGCAGTTACCACCTACCAAATTCTCACCACCTCTAATCCTCAACTGGAATCGGGTTGGCACCAAACTTTTCAACGGGTTAAGAGAGATAAGGGTGTGACAGCCAACAAGGATGGAGAGGATCTGACCTTGCGGCGGCGAGCTGGGACTGGGAGACTGCTCCGCCATCGGAGAACTTCACGGCGCGGGTGATGAGCGAAGGGAACTCTCGAGACTCAAGACGACGCCGGGAGTCTAAACGGTGCGTATGTCTGGTCGGTCTTGTATTTTTTTTATTTTATTTTTTTTAGTCGGTCTTGTGTATTCACATGTACTACTTCAGGTGCGATTTTTTTTTTAGATGTCCATTTGAAGAATTCGTATAATATTAAATTCGTTACTCTCCTGCTCTTGAAAAAAAACGGTATAGCGTCGACACAGTGTTAGTTCAGTCATCTGAATCCAACTCAAAAAAAAAAGTTCAGTTATCTGAATCAAGTTATGCGAAAGGGTCTGTAGCCTAGTGGTTACAAGAGCCTCAGTAGCACCTGATGTTTTGGGTTTGACTCCCTGTGGGAGCGAATTTTCTAGGATTTAAACGGCTTGTGCTTTCAGCAGGAGGCGACGTGGCCATCGACAGCGAGGCGTCAGTGGTGACTTTGTCAATCTCGAGGATTTGCTGGCTCAGTCTTTGAAGATGCTCATAGCGATAGGATTTGCGCATGTACGTTCATAGGGATGAGGGTGCGTGCGTTGTGAGTGTCTGAGTTGTACTGTGTAATTCGAAAAAAAAAATATGAATCGAGTTATAATCCAACAATTTTGATGTAAAGACTGGTGAAGTTATTGTTACTCTAATGATCATATATTACAGTAAGTTTTTCGCCCTAGAAGAATGAAACATTTTTTGTTTTTTAGATAAGAAAAAGAAGGCTACGTATTACAGTAAGTATAGACATCTGCGGTGTAAATTTGCCAAATGGAATTGGGGACCGAATTTATCTGTGACGTTATTTAGTAGCCGGCCGGCTGTAACACCTCGAAAGCCCATACGACCTACCACGCGCGTACCCAAATGAAAATCAGAACGCACGGCCCAATACTAAGGATTTTTTTTTTCGTTCAATTTGGTTCCTGACACTTCTTTTTTTTTAGCTCAAAAAAAAAAGACACTTCTTTTTTCAGTGGAATGTTTAAGACATATTTTACATACTCCTTAGTATTTGAAACTGTGGAGGAATTTCTGTCGTAGTGCACAAGGTCAGACAGATTTATAGCTGCTACACGCAGTGTTTTCGATTCAGGTACCTTTTTTTTTCCTTTGTACTTAAGAACAAACTCTGTCTCTATTCTCACGCTACTGCCTGCATATGCAAATTTATATCTGCATGGCACTAGCCCGAAAGATACATTGCAATGAATTGTATGACTGAAAGCGAGAAGCACAAACTTGATTCAAAAGAGCTCAATTATATTACAGTTACTGAGGCTCTTTCTTGCTTCCATCATCCAAAGCAAATGGCATCCATAGATAATAAATGGAAGCTGCCTGACTATCATCTCTACATACTCAAGGCATCAATGACGGAAATAATTTACCAACCAGAAAAAAAAAGAAGATAAAACTAAATCATAGCATATGCTAATGCCGCATAATAGAGGGCCGGCGCATAGATAGAAAAGAAAAAGGATCTAAAAGAGGTGCATATTGTACACGTCACCGATAAGCAAAAGGTCATCCCGGGCTCATACATTCAGAGATGCAGACCGTCGCATGGTTATGCAGCGAGGGAAGCACCGGAGAAGGCTTTGCTGATGATGATGATGATGGTGGTGGTGATGCGTTGGAGGTGGTATGTACGACAAGAAGAACGATGGGTCCTCATCAAGAGCTTCTTTGTAGCTCTCGAGGATCGCAACGATGTCGTCAAACTGAGGTCTTCTGTCTGGGTTGGTCGCCCAGCACTGCGTTATCAGATGGCTTATTGCCATAGGGCACGAAGCAGGCAGTGGTGGCCTAGCATTCTGCATAAAAGGGTTTTTAGTTAGAGGTTGACAGATGAATGTATGCATTCTTTGGGGGGGGGGGGGGGGGGGGGGGTTGGACCTCCTCCGTGCATACATAGACACATGCACATAACCAGCCTGTTCGGTTGGAGGTTTTGCAGCCGGCTGCAGCTGCAGCTACAGTGTTCGCAGTTATTTCTCCAGCAGCAGCTACAGTGTTCGCAGTTATTTCTCCAACAGCAGCAGCAGCCTCCAACCGAACAGGCTGAACATCAGAAATCATACATACCTTCAGGGCAACAGCAACAGCAGCCTGCTCTGGAGTCATGTCGCTAAATGGAACCAAAGATGTCAATATCTCCCACATGACAATTCCGAAGCTGTACACATCGACTTTCCTAGTATGATGTTTCTCTTTGATCATTTCTGGAGCCATCCACCTGTAGGTTCCAGTAAATCCCTTACCACTTCCACACTGCGACTCTAAGCATGAAATCCCAAAATCTGCCACTTTGACTGACATATCTGCACCCAGAAGTATATTCTCTGATTTAAGGTCTCTATGAAGTATACCCTGTGAGTGTAGATAGCTCATCCCACGAGCAATATCCAGAGCTAATTTTAGCACTAATTCAATGGGAACTGAATGAGGCTCCTGCTGATGTAGGTATTTCCTAAGGGAACCACCTGCCATGAACTCCGTGATGATACAAAACACTGGTGGTTTCTTACATGCTGCAACAAACTGCAAAAAGGAAAAATATGTTAGAACATGCCAGACAGAGAGTCAAGCAAATGAGTTCGCATGATTAAATAGCTAGGAATGCAATATGGCACATAGTATGGCACTAATATATCCATATGGTCATATGCAGGCACGTCACTAAAATTCATATAAACTACTGAATGTCCACGGTGGACTCACTGAGAGGTCCCTCCAGAGCTTTGCAAGCTGCGCACTGCAACTAAGCATAAAAAGCGCCTGAATTACTAAGCTTACTTAGTTCTTGTTGGTTCTGTAAAGCAACCTTTTCCTATGTGACTTATGGGGTCAAATGAGCATAGTAAGCACTTTGTAAAGTGAAAAGTCAAGTTGATGCTTATTTGTACATGAACTATCACTATCTGTGTCAATGCTCCCATATCTAATGTTAAGATGAACTTTCTTCCACAAACAAAAAAACAAAGCTTGGATGTTTACATGGTCCATCACTATTTAATGAAAAACGTCATCTACTCCACAACTTCTCAACTAAGTACACAATGTCATCACCTATGGTGCGCTAGATGGCATGGCCAATCAAGTATAAGATAACAATCAAATTATAACCCTTGGCCCATGGATCACTTTACCCCCAACATCAACACAGTGACACTACCTTCCAGTGAAGAAGTGCTCTACGCAGTGATTTAACTAATCCAATAGTTCAAATATTAACAAGCTTTTTGACAACTGTGCCAAATATTCAGATTAAGATCATCAACTCTATCAAAAAAGAAGAGAGAGAGAGAGAGATTAAATCTTGCATCAAGTACTTTCAATGAATAGCTGAATTGATTATTTTTTTCTGCAAGTAACACCTATAATTGAAGAGAATCTACTACTAGCAGCATATTAATGCAAGGTTCCACCAAGTATTAGACAGATGGTGCAGAAAAAGCATTCAGGAACAAACTGACATCAGTAGACGAGTAAAAAGTGATGTTACCAACTAACAGCACAACTTATGGATAGAAAGGAGTTGATTATAAAAATAGGAAAAGGATACAGAACAGATGATAAGTTTTCCTAATCATTTGTACAGTCAGAGGTTATAAACTTGCCAGTCATTTCACTATCCCAAATATCGATTTCATACTGTTCCACAGAGAAAGCTATTTACCCCTCTTCTCTCCCAGTCTCCCTATTCGTCAGGTTACCGTGTAGGTAACCACAAATCTGCTCATACCATGCTACCTTATCTTTGCCTCATCCTTCAACCAATCCGATCAGAGCATAAAGGTTCCAACTTTAATGTGAAGACCAGTTACCTAACAACTCCTACAGCCTACCGCACGGATTGGACAAAAAAGAAACAATGACATGAAAAGGGAAACTTAGACTGAAAACTTTTTTTCAAAACCAATAATTATTCAGCATCTTTTTCAGGAAATTATAATTCTTCTTGATGGTGCCGTCAGATGGACTACTTGATCTGGGTGGCTCCACAAAAATCGAATGGGGGCTTTGGCCATAGCCCCTCTCTGCTTTGTTCCCACTCTATGCTTCGACCATACATCGTCAGTGCTCACTGCGCTTCAGATTGTGGAGCAGTACAACCTTCCGGGTCATCGAATGAAATGGAACCACTGCCTTGCTTGAGCAGGATCTTATTCAAGTAGAACCTAAAAGTATTTATCCATAAATACTAAAAGATCCCCTTTTTCTGTTGCATAATTCAGTCTCTAAAGCAAGGTTCATATAAACAGAGACCGTGGAGTATCACACAGTGGTTGGGAGGCAGATCCTCCACTGTCGGCTGGAGAAGTGAACAGCCGGGACCAGGATTTATCACAGAGAAGAGATATATTTCAGCTGGAAGATCTGACGAATTGCACAAGCAACTGCTCCAGTGCCTCAGAATTCCACGTTAACCAGAACAGAGTTTCAATTACACTTGCAGCGAAGAGACGTGACCCGGAAATGCTAAGATGGCCATCATCTCACATAGCACTATTTGCACAAAGCAGCAAACTGGGACTGGAGTAGAAACCATCCATCTAAATCCGTGACAAGAACAAATGCGCGGTAAAAGTAAAAGAAATTTGTAAAAAAAAAAAGGAACAGAAAAAGAAATTTGCTCATACCGAGATGATGTTGGGGTGGCGGAGGCGGAGGAGGAGTGCGACCTCGGAGGCGAACTGGCGCTCGAGCTCGGCGGCGAGGGCGGCGTCCTCCTCAGGCTGGCTGACCATCTTGATGGCCACCTCGCGGCCGGCGTACCGGCCGGAGTAGACGCGGCTGTGGCGGCCCGTGGCGAACTTGCCCCGGATCTCCAGCTTGGACAGGTCGGCGCTCCACAGCTCCTCGCTGCCGCCCCGGATCCTGGCGCCGGGCGGCGCCACCAGGTACTTGGACCACGACACCGCCTTCTTGTACTCGCCCAGCGACAGCCGCCGCTCCAGCCGCTTCCCCTGCCCCCCGCCATTGCCGCCGCCGCTCTGCTTGAAGCACTGCAGGCTCTTCATCTCCCAGTAACGCCTGCAGTCAGTCGTAGGACGGATCTTTCAAGCAATGCAAACGAACCGAACCGTTTGCACGAACCAAACGGCTCGGAGATTAATAACAGAAATCTCCCGCGCCGGAAAAGGCTCCAAAATCAAAACTTTATGGCAGGGAAAGGCGGGTTTGGAGTTCAAAAGGATTGAAATTCTTGATACAGCACGGATGTTGGTGTTGATTTGTGCTGCCCTACATTTCGAGTTTCTCAGAGGCAGGGCACCATGAGATCGAAAGATTCACGGCCGAAAACAGGTTAGGTGTGAACTCGAAATGGAAGAGGAAGGCGAAAAGCAGATCGTTGCAATCCGGCAGGGGACAGAGGGAGGGATGGAGAGTGATGGGTTTGGAGTTTGCGGAGAGAGGAGAGAGAGTGAGAGAGTAACACGCGATGCAACTCGGGGGGTCTGGAAAGGGAGAGAGAGACCGTCACTTGGGGCTGGAATTGCCACGGCCAGCTCGGGGAGGAAGCAAGGAGAGGGATTATCCACTCAACATCCTGTGACGCTTTCTACTTTTGGGGCAGCGAGGTAGAAGAACGAGGTGAGGTACACATTTCCGTACGGATACAGAGCACTCTCTCTGTGATGGCGGTGCAAGCTGGCTGCCGCGACTGGGAAATCTGGGAAGATCATTTTCCATCAGATTTGCTTACGAGCTGAGATTGGTGTGTTTTTGCTTCAGAGTTCACATGTCCTAAATTCATCTACGTGAGGAATAATCTATGGATTTAATTTGCCTAGGGTGTGCGACGCCGTCTACAAATTTCTGTGGAAGTATTATGTAAGGGTGAATTTTTTTGCTTCAGCTCTATTTCATCACCTTCTACGGCGCTGCTTCAATCAAGAAAGAGAAATGTGACACAAAAGTAACAAAGCTTTCCACGTCGTTCAAATCAGAGTCATCAAGCACCGAGCAGGGAACATGGTAGGCCCACCGAAACGGTTGTTTGATTCCTTAAACTAGTGCAATGATGGCTCATATTTTTCTTATTAAATTCTCAAAGTCTTTTAATCAACCCAGCAAATACTCCCTTCGTCTCATATTACTTGTCATCTTAGACTCATTCAGTTTTCTCAATTTACTTTTCATCCTCGCATCTCAATACACATTTCTCTATTTTCAATACACGTCTACCTCTATATCTCTCCTCATCATTTCCTGCGCACTTTTTTCACTCCAAAGCTAAAACGACAAGTAATTTAAAACGGAAGGAGCGGTATATTTCATCGAGCCACATGTTAGACGACATTGGTCTCAATCTGGCTGCTCTACTCTAATGTAGGGCTGTAGGAGTCCTTAAACTGGGAGTAGTTTTCATCGTCCACAGCAGTTTTGATTTAAAAAGAGTAGGAGGAACCTTTTCCGAATAAACTTTTAAATAAGCGGTGTGGAATATACGGTAGAAATTATGTTTCGAAATTCCTCTTTTGCCCCTGCCATTTCTTACTGGCAGCAGGTATAGGGTTGCAGCTGTCCGGTAGTGCTCCTAAAACCGAGTGCCACACGCTGGCATTGGCATGGCATGGCACGGCATAGCCGCGCATAGATGATGAAGACGACGACGGCGGGCGGTGGCGACGCCCACAGGTACATATATGCCTGCGGTGAGGGTACATATTATTGGACAAACAAAAATTGCGGGCACACTTGGATAAGCATACTTAATTGCTCTCTTCGGTTTGGTTAATTAGTGACATTAGGAGCTAAGAAGATTATCGTAAGGTCATCAATTTTAAAAAATAGAGACTGTCTACCTTTAATCGCAATCGTATCGGATCGATTCTGATCGACCAAACAGCTAGGTAGTTCATGGGATTGATATATATATAAAATCCAAATTCCAAATCTAGGTTAGTTAGACCATATCACATGCATGGAGCACGTAGATCATGTCACACTGAGCCGTTTGGTGCGATCGAGCTGGGGGCAGTTGGCATGCAGCGGGACACCGACGGGTCGATGCGCATGCACAAGCAAGTTGGCCGGGCACACGGCACATGATGATCAGGGGCCGGAGCATGGTGGTCCAGTGTTTTGTCTTGTCTTCTGTCGGGACCGTCCGTGATTCCGTAGCATACGGATTGAACGGAACGATTACTCTGCTCGCACAGATGCAGAGATCCCCTACCTAATAATTAATTAACTGATGACCACATCGATCACTCGTAATAGGCAAATCAGAAGCCCAATCCCGTTGACAGATGATTAACCATTAATGCATCTTCAGACTACGAGAATGTTTTACAAGATTTTGCGTTTCTTCTTTATAAAAATTAATTATTTTTGTAAAATTCCCATATAGTTCATGTGCCATTACTGCATTCAAATTGGCCCTAACTAATTCTCTGTCACAAACGAACAGAGGAGCTACTACTATTTCTTTCTCTTCTGGTTCCTTGAGCCGAATGTCGTTAGATCGCGTCTACTGATTGATGCACACGTCGCCATCTATCATGTGCATGCCCCTTGGAAACCTCCAACCAATCACATGCAGTACCATCATGCAATTCCTTTTTCACAATAGAAAAGAATGTCCGGAATAAACAAGATTATTTCAAAGGGATTCGCCTAAACTTGAGTAGGAGCAAGCTAGGTTTCGTATCTTTCCAAAGAAAAAACAAAAGGTTTCATATCTTTTCCAAAGAAAAAACAAAACGTTGTGTTATTATACGTGTCGATTCTGCATGCAAATTCGTCTTGAGGGACAACGGCAAACCCATGCCAGGTAATGAAATCCCCTGGCGATCGCGTAACTTTGATCCCCTTTCAAGTGAAGGAAAAGTAAATAAATTTTTAAATCTAAATTATACATGAAAGTCTTCCGTGAGCCGTTTTGAAACATATTATTGAATCGTACACAATCGTTCAAAATTCCTATATACTAGTTTTAACATATAATGACTGACCATTTGGGATGTTTTGATCCATTTTTTTATTAGTAACTAGTATGGCTACCCGCGCAATTGCGCGGCTAGACATACTATACTATTTAAAATATTTTTATATTATTGTAGAAGTTTAGCATAATTTATTATCATTATAACCTATTTTATAATATATATTTATAAAAGGGTAGAAAATAGATTGTAAAATTTCTCACCGTCCCTCAATTTGAGTGTGAGATAATTCATCATTTATCTAACAATATATTTGATTTTTTAGAAGTGAGGTTGGTACAAACACAGCATGCTAAACAACTAACATATCTCATGGTATGAAAAAAAGAATTTGTCGTGCTACAAATATATCTGTCAAAGGAAATGTGTCATGCTAAAAATAAAATAATGTGCCATTCTAGCTAGACATATATCATGGTTTATTTTTATAACGGTGTATTTCGAAATCAGGATTAAGTGTTTATGGGATATTATTATTATTCCAAAATTTAGCTATTTTCTCATAATAGTATGTTGGTAAACTAAAAAATAAGAATTAAGGATATTTTTAGCTACTTTTTAAATCCAAATTTAGTTTTTTTTACTTGTAACGGCATGGAGGGTAATTTAGAAATAAGTGTGAAGGATATTTTTTGTTATTTTTTATTATTCCGAATTTAGCTATTTTTTGACTCATAATGGCATGGTGGGTAATTTAGAAATAGGTGTGAGGGGTATTTTTGGCTATTTTTATTATTTCGAATTTAGCTATTTTATAAATATTTTTAGGGGGTTTTCTGACTAATTGTTTCATAATGGCAGTGGTGGGTAATTTTCTCTTCTTATTTTCTCGAATTAACGTGAGAATTTCTAGCATTTTAGAATTAACGTGGTAATTTCTAGACCTTAAGAGCGAACGTGGAGGCTTCTTTTCTTGGTCAATTATATATATAATAGATAGATAGATTTGCTCTCATTCACTATTAGAAATGCCTAAATTAGACTAGAATATATTTGAAAACATGAAATATTAGAGATAGTAAAAATTGTCAGCCACATACGAATTACACTCGGGAATTTCTGAACGTGATGCAGGCATATTCCCATTCACAGTTGCCGATTAGCTTGGCGGCCATATAAAACATAGACACATGGAAAGCAGCAGAACACACGGGTGGCTTTGCTCATCGACCCGAGCGTGAGCTTCGTTCTTTCCAGAACGAAAGATCAGGCGATGAATCGCTTTCGGATGCACAGAAAAGTTCGAGCAAAAGTGCACGGCACCGGCCGGCTGCTTGATCTTTTTCAAAAATGCTGTTGCTATTGCCAGCTCATGGTGTTGGGATCCATGATGCTCTTGCTCACGAGAAGACTGGCAATGCTTTGAATGGATGGACGGATGTGATGGCGATCGATGCATGAGAAGGCGAATGAACTAATTGCAAAGCAGTCATCCTAGCTAGTTCGTTTCAGTAGGGGCGGTTGATGATGTAAACGTGTTTCAAAGGAGAATGAATCAAAGAGGGTGCTTGGGAATGGACTGTCCTGTAAACTTTCGAGGTGTAGCTTAACTTAAGGAATCCTGAGTCCTGACAAGGATTTGAATCCAAGTACATACATTTATACATGCAGACATGTTCTAAGCAATCGTGCGCTGTGCCAAGCAACTCTCAATATCTAATTCAAATTTAAAGTAGATCCATGAACCTTTAGCATATTCACTTTTAAATAATTAGGATTTGAATCCAGGTACTACGCAAACATGCCCCTATAGGATAACACTATTTGTGAAAGAAAGAAAACACGCATGTTAAGATACTATGTTTGTTGGAAACAATAGGGAATGACGATGCCCTTTTCCCTTGCTTCATCTGCTTTCCTTGCAGAGCACTGGAGAAGGGCTCACGGATCTCGTAACGGCTCATTCACGCGCCACACCTTACGTTTCTTCTAGAAGGCAAACAAATCCTACAGCACTTCGTAGCTGAAAATAGTAAGGTGTCGAAATTTTGAGATGTTGGAGGATACACTAGTTTTGATGCCATAGAAATACTCCAAAGGCTGCGCTCAAAAGAAATACTCCAAAGGCTTGGTAATAACTAATAAGAGCTACCCCAACCATCAGACGAATAACATTTTTTTGACAAAAAAATTCAATACAAGGAAAATGAGAACTTAGTGTGGAAGCATTCATCCGGTGGTTCAGCAAGTAATAAAGGTACGTGTAATCATCCATCAGAATACATATCTCTTCTCCAGTATATTAAACAAAATTTCTCTCACTGCACATGATCGAGGTAACTCCAACTCAATCTATTTTCCCGTGTTTTTCCATTCAAGCCTCTGCCAGAGCATGGTCCACTACTATGCTAGGTTGGCTGATGCGACGAGCGATTTGCATTGATTTGATTAATTCAGGTGGTGCAGGGAGACACATCTATAAATTAATGGATGATGGATTTGAAGTTGGGCACTGGTCGAACAACCCCTTTGAAGTGCATGTGTTGGATGACAAGACCCTCTGCAATCTTTTTGTATCTTCAGTTAATGAAACCATCAAGTAGGCAGGTTGTTGAAGATAAGGAGGAAATAAATAAAACAGGCTGGCCTCTCTCCATAGTGTTTGAGATTTTTCGGTATATAAAAAAAAGGCTCAATGAACAAGTGTTAAAACTGGCTTCTATATATCTATATCCATGCAGCCCTATCTCAAGAACAGGCTACTGCTACTCCTTCCAGATTGTTTTATAGGACAGTTGGATTTTTTTTAACTTCGAGCTGAATCAGCCTGCCTAATGTCATAAAAATAAATTAGAGGGATTACTCGTCGAACAAGCAGCAGCTAGCAGCACTTGGTTTCGCGTCACCTGTGAACCGTGAGGGCGACACGGGACGGCACGGCGCTGCACCGCAAGAGGGGACGGTGTGCCAGCTCGACAGGTTGAGCTAGAGATTCACGGACTGTTTTATTAGCTTAGTAGATTAAGTTTTTTTTTTAGGAACTGACTACTGAGACTTAGTTAATTAATGCACTTAAAGCAGAGCGAGCCACAAGTTTGTGCCTGATAATGCCTGCCGATGCCTAAGCAGGCTGGACTGACACGAGGCATCCCGGATCATCTTTCACTCGCTTCAAAGTATTCTCAAAAAAAAAAAGGAAAAAAAAAACTCGCTTCAAAGTGGGCTAAACTCCCGTCCGGTGCAACGGCCCCCCAATTCATCTTTCAACTAAAAAAAAAGATCATTCATCTTTCACAAAGAAGGCCTGGCATCTGTTAGTGTTTGTTCTTTCCTTTCGACAGGCCTAATAGCCCATTCGCTCGTATCCTCTCCGATCCAAAAACCCTAAAGCGCCGCCGCCGCCGCCGCCGTCGCAGCACGGGCAGCAGCCATGTATTCCGTGCTACGTGGCGCGGCGCCTCTCCGGCGGCGCGCCATATCCGCCTTCGAGGCCACATTCCAGCAGCAGCAGCAGCTGGCGGCGTTGGGGGAGGTGGTCCCGCGGTCGTCCCATTTTCCGACGGCGGCGATGTGGTTCCACTCGTCGCCGGCGTGGCTGGGGTTCCGTGAAACGGGCGCGTCCGGGGCAGAAGCACGCCTGGATCTCCTGTCTGAGGTTGGGAGTTCCGGGAAGGGCATTACCAAGCTGATCCCCATTCGGGTACGAGAAGTGCATTGTTCATGTTCTTCGATCGATGAATATAATCGCATGCCCGTAGGATCACGTCATCGCTGCGAGATTCGATTAATATTTACAATCTGCGCGATTAGATTGTCGCAATCACGTCATTATGTTTGTAATTTTATCTATAGATATTCTTCGTGTAGATGAAATGGTTTTTTTTTTCTTTGAACAATAAATGAAATGTATGTGCTACTACTGGTTAGGGATTATTTAGAGCAACTTTCTAATGACGATAAAGTGGCTTTATATCAAACTTTTTTTAAGGGAACAAGTGTAGCCCTGATGCCGCAAACTCACTGTCCAGTCTCACCTTTTTATTCATCACATTTCTGTTTGTCTGACTACTCAGCCTGATCTAATGAAATAATCACTGATGTTCATATTAGATTTTATGAGCTAGAGTTCTAGATATATAATGATAAGAGTAATTTCAATTTCCATGCCTCCAGGATGCTATATTAGAGCAGCTGATCCGCTATGCTGTATTGTGCTTTGCTCATGTTTCTATGTTTTGGTATGCCTGAAGGGAAACCCCCACTGAAGGGTCTGTCCATTACTCCACAACTAAACGAATTGCGATCATAATTTTAATTGGGACATTCAGTAGCTTCTGTTTGGTACTGACAGAAATGCATACATTTGTATTGGGTGGGGGGATGTTTTTTATGGATGAATTGCATGGTGGGTGTCATTTTGGTGTCTTGGTCGCATTGTTTGAATGTCTTGGCATATTTTGTTTGTTCTATGTTTGGGGATTAGCATTGTTGTGCTACACGACAATTCTAGAGTAATTATTTACTATATCATTGATACATTTCATTGTAGGGAATATCAACTACAAGGTTGCTTGCTGCAGATGATGCTATGGTTCCTATTTCTTCTCCTTTGACGCCTCCGTCAGGTGATGCTGAAGAAACTGACAAAAGTGGGACTGTGGTAAAAAAACTGAAGGTCCAAGCCATAAAGAAGGATATCAAACAGGTAAACACTACCGCAGAACTAGTTATATTCCTCAGTGCGACTTGATACGGATATGCTGCTGATGACATAACTTTCAGTGTGCAAGGTATTATAAAATAGGTGTGTTCTGCTGTTTTTGCCATGTGTGTTCTGTACAAAGAGTTTAATGTGCCTTCATGAGGTTTCATGATTACATAGAAACACAAAAATTTAAGTCAATATTTCTGAGTGCCTGTTTTTAGAAGCCTGTCGCCTAACTTTAGTTTAATTTGAGTTCCTATTACACTTGGCTAGAGTATTCAAATGTATGCCTTAGCAAAAATAAAGGTTGCTCAAACACATTTTAGGGCAAGTACGGTTGTACAAACTTCATTACTATTATAGTGCATGTAGATTTTGCTAATATATCATTAAGAGACTTTTATAGTTCTAATCGTTTTTATGCTTCTTGGCATTTATTAGAGCCCCAAGAAGGTGAATCTAGTAGCCAAGCTGGTTCGAGGTATGCGTGTGGAAGATGCCTTGTTGCAGCTGCAGGTGACAGTTAAAAGGGCTGCCAAAACTGTTTACCAGGTTCGTTAATTAGCGGACTTTTGACTACCAAAATGTTTCCTGTGATAGATAGGATCAAAGGGACCATATTCATGAGCATTTCTTCTTACTAATTGCCGCAGGTGATCCATTCTGCTCGTGCCAACGCATCTCACAACCACGGGCTGGATCCTGATAAACTTATTGTGGGTAAGTTTGTGATGACGCATGCGCTACCCTCCATTTATCCTTTTCTTTTGGGCTAAGTTATTTGGCCTTACCTTTGAAAATTGCAGAGGAGGCCTTTGTAGGAAAGGGGCTTTATCTGAAGAGGTTGTCATATCATGCAAAAGGGAGGTGTGGTGTCATGGTACGACCAAGGTGCAGATTGACAGTGGTGGTTAGAGAAGCTACAGCTGAGGAAGAGGCAAAGATTGCTAAACTCAGGGTGAGCAACTATAAGAAGCTGACCAGAAAGGAGAGGCAGCTTATGCCACACCGTCTTATCGAGGTTAGCCCTCGATGGGCACGCAAAAGGAAAGAGGCTGGTGCCACGGCTTAGTAGCGTTTCCGAAAGCAGAGCCAGTAAAAATTCATTGTTCAGGTCTCGAAGAGCAGTTGCACCTGTAGCCTTATAAGTTCATTCATCTGCTGAGAGTTTACTGAAGAACAATGGTGACCTCCACATGAGAGGTCTCATTTGCTGGCTTTGTCTCTGTTCTGTTTGTTTTGTTTCATCTGTATGAAATGTTGCCTTGACTGTAGGACAATCTGGCTTGCCAACAACGCCACTTATAGTTAATAATTTACATCTAATGATGGTTCGACCTCTATGTTCTTTTGCACGCCCTGGTCATGTCCTAGGCGTGTATGAAATGTTCGCCATTGAGCAGGGAGTTATTTTTACATGTACTAGTGATTTTTACAGTTGTTTGTATAATCTGAATGCGCGAACTATTTCTACAGTTCTTTGTATAATATGAATGTGCCAAACTACCTTGTAAAATGTGCTAACGATAGTATATGATGATAGGTATGTGTCGAAGTCCCTTTGCAATGTTTTTGTGTAGGCACAGAAAATGCTGAGGAAAGAAGGTAGAAAGTAGGAAAGAAAAAGGGTAGGCCTGTCTTCGATCCAGCAGCAGCAACATCACTTGTGAATTCAGGTGCACACGCCGTGCATTTCAAGAGCATAAATAAGCAGAACAGTCATGCAGGGCGTTGTCCAGCTCTCGCATGCATCATTCCGCAATCCTCCGACAGCTTTTTGACACCGGAAAGCTCGTTTCCTTTAAGCGTTGGAAATCGCCCGACTAGCTCATGAACAGTCAGCTACTTTGCTACATGTTCTCGGACACCTCAGACTCAGAACTCATTCTCTTAACAATCCTCCGAAACTTCTCTTCTCGTCCGTCAACCACACGGCTCATGTTATAAAAGTCCAATGTAATGGGCTTCCAACTCAATTAAAGCCTGAGCGAAAGATGCTTCACAGCCCGAAGTGCATCAGCTTACAACCAGCGTGCATCTCACAGATCAAAAGCTCACGTGCATGATCAAGGAATTTCCAGTCTATTGCAAACAGGATCTGGAAATACAGCATATGCCAAACATAGGGTACATTATACCAATCCAGACATAAATCACCTGATATATCTCAAGATAAATAAGACAGAAAGATAGCTTCTTAAGAGTAATTTCTAGCAGAAAACTTTTTAGTAGCAGGACAGCAGGACTATCATCAGATTAGAAGAGAGAGGTTCCCTTGCCCTTCTTGTCTCCACCGATTTCAAAGTGCTTGCACCTCTGAAAATTCCAACGAATGTGTTAGATGCCTCAGAGCACCCGATACAGAACACACAAAATGGAGGAAACAAGAAGCAAAAGTACCTTGATGGCGTGCTGAGAGTAGTGCTTGCAGCTTTGGCACTGCAGCTTCAGCACAATCTTCTTTGTTGTCTTGGCCTGAAATCCAAGTAACCAGAGGCAATGAAAAGCCCAAAGTGTAACATTATGGATGCTGCTTGCAGCTATCACATGGCAATGTGCAAGCAAGAATATAGAGAGAAATCACAATCAAACCTTCTTGTGGAAAACAGGCTTTGTCTGCCCTCCATATCCTGACTGCTTGCGGTCATAACGACGCTTTCCCTGAGCAGAGAGGCTATCCTTTCCCTTCTTGTACTGGGTCACCTTGTGAAGGGTGTGCTTCTTGCATTCCTTGTTCTTGCAGTAGGTCTTCTTGGTTTTCGGGACGTTCACCTAATAAAATTTATACGAATAATTAAACCAACATGAAGAATTAAACCAACATGAGCAACGAAATAACAACTGTCCATTAAAACCTTATTCCTAATAGAGACTAGCTAGTTTCAAATGTAAGATCACAATGGAGAAGCAAATGAAAAAATGTTTCACTCGTGAACTGTACAAGACAGCTCATATCGAGGGAAAAAAAACAAGGGCCAAAGCTATTTACCGACGCAGGTAAAGGATAGATGATTATAAATATTAATACCATAAAATATTTGTCGTGCCGTTTAAATGTTGGGTAAATTGAGAAAAATCAAACAAGACAGTTTGTAAGTACTAATTCCAGTGACTATCATGATTAACTTCATTCAGTGTAATCAAAATCTTGTTCTTTCCTTACAAGATAAATCAAGTAACCACCTGAAGCGAGTTTAATCAGTAAAATGAAACAAATAGTAGCATAAAAGATCCTCCGATGGTATATCTACAATATGTTAGGTGTTATTACTCTATTTGCACTTTCAATCATTCGGTTTAGTTGGAAGTTCTGGAATGCTTAATATTTTTAGCCTGGAGCTTAAATCTAACGAAGAACACTAGTCCTTCTGAATTTGTTTATGACGCAACAGCAGTTCAACAGGGGAAAAAACTGAAGGTCGCGCTTAATATATGTAAACAACTACAAAAACAGAGTGCCCAGCATAGAGCAGTTTTGTTTTGATGGTGCTGTTTGCACCTTATCCTTGCACTAAATCACACTACAAGGACTCAGTAATCAACTAAATGCACCATCATTCAAGTTTTGATATAGTTCAAGAGTTCAGGGTAACAAGATATCATTGTTCAACGCATGACATGTAAGTACTAATTCCTGCTGGCCTAAAAATATGGTGGGCGAGCATTCATCAGAATTAGCTCAGTGGTCAAGATTACTTGTGCATAAACTTCTATAACTGGTAACCAGCTCCCTACGCAAACATCAGTGCATCACTCATAGGCTGCAACCGCGCGAGATACGAAATCCACAACCCAAATCTAGAACAGCTTAAGCGTGAACCACTACTTTAAACCAGTCCTAACTTCTACCCATCAATCATATAAGAACTACCTTCCGAAACACAAAATCTAAGTATAGAGCAGCTCGTTGTCCCGGATCGACATCAGAGGGGATTCAAGAACCGAAGGCTACCGAAGGGCAAGACGCTACAGGATCCAGAGATGGATAACTCAAGGGGGACTGGAGTCGCTGACCATGGCTGCCGGGCTGTGGCTTCCTCCTTCCTCGGTGCGTCCTGTGGCGGCGGCGACCCTCGATGCGGAAAACCCTATCGGGGAGGTCGCGGCTGGGAGATAAAGGTACGGGCCGAGGTTATTGGGCTTCAGGAGGCTATAACCAGACGAGCGAATGTTATCGCAGGCCATCATCGGCCAGCTTTGAAACAGTCGGCCTAGCTCGGCCCACTAGATCAGGTTTATTTTAAAATTGTCTCTATTGCCTAGGTTTGAGATTATGTTTCCCTAAAAAAAAGGCATCATGTGGTTTAGGTTTATAATTTTTGTCCTTTTATGTGCACTAAAAATTTGAAACAAATGGTCCATAAATATTCAATATTTAACTAAAATATGTCAAATTTCGTGTTTAACTTTTTTTAAAGACATGGTTAAGTAGCCACCGGCGAGACCTCAATTTGTTTTTCCGTTGAAAAGACATTATACGTCTCCATATTTGCTCATCTATATTTTTGCACACATTATATTTGAAATTTTAAAATATCCATCAGAACTGAAACCTTACTAGTTCGACTCTTCGTGAGAGCGAATTTTCTACGATTTATCGGTGTTGTGTTTTCAGCAGTACGCGCTGTAACCGTCGACAGCGATGCGCCAGTGGTGACTTCGTCAATTTCAAAAATTTACCGGCTCAGTCTTCGAAGATGCTTATAAAGGTATGGTTTACGTATGTGCGTTCATAAGGATGAGTGTGCGTGCGTTGTGAGTGTCTGTTATAATGTGTAATCGTTAAAAAAAAACCTTACAAAACTTCCACATTCGTTTGCAATAGGAAGCGCCGCGGCTGCGTCATGTTGCAATCCCATCGAAGAAGCAATATCTCTGCTGC
Organism: Eragrostis nindensis; assembly: GCA_012490785.1. Taxonomy (NCBI): domain Eukaryota; kingdom Viridiplantae; phylum Streptophyta; class Magnoliopsida; order Poales; family Poaceae; genus Eragrostis; species Eragrostis nindensis. The sequence continues at coordinate 187,299 of JAAXCT010000069.1, read as the reverse complement.
TTTCCCGAATTGATTCCACACAGAGCGATCGATCGAAGCAAAGCAAGAGCTGAGAGCACCACCACGTACTCACTCCCATTCTCCTTCGCGATCGCGAGGCCGCGGCCGCGGCCACCGTCTACCTAGACACTTCGCAGCAGGATATATGCCGCGTTCCCATCTCGATGCATCCGCCACTGTCGCGGGCTTCGGCGACCACGATGCCGCCAAAGCGCGGCGGGGTATGTTCACGGCATATCCCCGCGTGGATCGGCCTCCTCGGCGCCAAAAGACGGGCCACATTCCATCGAGCAAATGATCTGCCAAGGCACGGAAAAGGAGACGTTTCGTATGGGGATCGCATCTGAATCTTCGAACCTTACGGCCGATCGGTCGCTGTTCGCGCCTTTTTCAAACCGTGCTTTTGACCGCGGCATCTTATCTCTTTTTCTTTCTAAAGCTGGTGATATTTGATTCCTGCATTCACATCTCAGATTGTATCACACCTTCCGGACAGTATGGTTTCAGTGTTTTGAGTGTTCTAACATCAGCAGAAGATATCACTAGTTAGCTGTGCCCAATTCACTGAAGAACTTTGCAATTTACGATCTAATGATGCAAAAGATCTTAGCTCGGCTAAATGAACCGTCGTTGTCGATCGGTAAATATTCTTAAGTGTTCAACTTAATAAGGTGACAGTGTGAAGGTGTTGTGAAAGATTTGATTACTTGCAAGAGGCAATCGGGGTTATGTTGCCAATACTTATTCAGACAAAGGAGTACGGATGAGGGTTGCACGCCTGTACACGAACTTCTATGTCTATGTACACAGAGCATATTTTCATCCTCGCAAGGCTACCATCAGCCATAACTTTGTAGAAAGCAGCGAAAGAGAAAAGAACCATAGAAATGACTGATAACTGACAAAATGCTGTGGAGCATTTCAGTTCAGAGACATTTAAAAGAAAGAAATTAAGTTTACGCTTAGTGGTATTAAGGTATCTAGACTTTTGCAGATGAATCAAAGGTTGCGGTGCTGTATGTCTGTATGTGTTCAGACCTTCGCATGATGGTGGATTTCAGTCATCACTACGCTGCAGACAGCAACTAATGTTCCTACATATCATGAAAAACAGGGTATCATGAAGGATGTGATGCTTGCTAATGTTACTACATCTCATGAAAAATAAAGAACTGCGCTGATGCTTGCTGATACTACCTTCATATTTTTTTCTTATCATTTAGGACAAGAGTTTTGGCGCTAATTTGAACTAAGGCTCATGTACGGAGGCGGTAGTAGGATACATTCATTCAGAATTTTATCCGTAAAACCAGGAACAAATGTTACTACTACATGATACATCCCACCAAAAGCAGTCGTAGATGGCAGCGTGACGATATCAGAACAATGTTTATTTGCCACACACTGCAACAACACAAAGTAAAGAAAGCCGTCGTGTTGTCACTAGCAGCAGAGGAGCATCGATGCGTTTGTCAAGTAGCAGCACTTTGCGAGAGAGAGAGAGAGAGAGAGAGAGTCGAGTGGCATCAGGTAGCTGCACGCGTATAAATAGGCACCCGTGTGCGGTCTTCAGTGACAGCTCCATCGATCAGTTGCTTGAGAGGTTCAGTTAGCAGGGTTGGTGACGAACTGACGATGGATAGCTATAGCTCTTCAGATGCTCAAGGGTGAGTTGCGACTGCTCTTCCTTCTCTCACCCTCCACAGTCCACACCCAACAGTACTGACCTGAACGCCACGCTTTGAATCTGTGCTGTCAATACGAAAAGAAAAAGAAATTATATATGCTCTATTCATGCCACTCCAGTTGAATTGTTTCAAGTTGACGCGCCGCATTACATCACTCATTGACACATGACATGCATACACGAGGCTCATTTCTTGAACCATTGTAAACGTGGTTGTTTTTTGGCAGGCGCCACAGGTGCGCGGCGTGCTTCCGTCAGTTCAACAGGATGGAGCACCTGGTGGAGCACATGCGGACGGCGCGGCACTCGGCGCACGAGCCCCGCTGCGGCCTCTGCCGCAAGCACTGCCGCTCCTTCGAGGCGCTCCGGGACCACCTCGGCGTCGGCGGCTCGACGCTGCCAAAAGCCACCCGCTGCGCCGACAACTTCGCCGAGCGCGGCTGCACGCTCTGCCTCGCCGTGTTCCCCACCGCCGCCAAGCTCAGGGAGCACCAATCCGAGTGCCAGCTCCACCGCACTCCGGCGATCACCATGTCCAGGCTGCAGATCAGCGGGCAGCCGCCGCGGGGAGGCGGCGGCGCGCTGGCGCTGGGGTGCAAGATGGTCGGCGCCGGCAGCGACGGCACGCTGGACGTGTGCGCGCGGGTGTGCGTGGTGGACGAGCGCGAGGATGTCGTTTTCGAGGCCTTCGTGAAGCCGCTCGTCCCGGTCACGCAGTACCGGTACGAGCGGACGGGCATCCGGCCGGAGCACCTCCGCAGCGGCACGAGTGTGACAGTGAAGCAGGCGCAGCAGCGCGTGCAGGATCTGCTTCTCAACGGCGAACAGCCGTGGAAGGTGCGGACCAGCCGCGGGCGTGCCAGCCTGCTGGTGGGCCACGGCCTGGACCACGACCTCGAGGCGCTGGGCATGGACTACCCGGCGTACCTCAAGCGCGACACGGCCACGTACCCGCCGCTGATGAAGACGAGCAAGCTCAGCAACTCGCTCCGGTTCCTCACGCGGACGTACCTCGGCTACGACATCCAGACGGGGCACCAGCACCCGTACGAGGACTGCGTCGCCGCCATGCGCCTCTACCACCGGATGCGCGCGCAGCCGCACCCCAGGGGTGACGGCGACGGCGACGCGTCTCCGGCGAGCGCGGACCAGGCGTTCCCGGCGTGGAGGCAGCGGGAGATGGAACGCATGACGCCGGAGGAGCTCCTCCAGCTCTCCGTGCCGGATTACTACTGCTGGTGCCTCGACGGATAGCTAGCTCCTGCACAGCCAGAGCGCGTCACGTCGACGTGTCTGCCGTCGGCGTCGCATGATCACAGATTGGACTCTGCCCCGGGCCGTTCAGCTGTCATGCGTACGTCATCTCGGGCTAGGGACTACGTACTATACTCGATGCGGTAACTTCAACCTTTGCATGAATCCAAGACAGTGGCAGAGAGTATGGATTTGGATCCATGAGAGTATACTTACGAGGCCATCCGAGAGCACGCTCACTCGATCTCACGCCGACATCAGTAAATCGTAGTATGAGTGTCACTACTGTTGTACCCAAAATCAGTATATGAAAGTGAGTCCATATAACTAATACTAGATCAGTACGAAATACAAAATGTGAATGCGTGTGGAGCTGGAGTAGAATGCACGTGAAACGAAAACAAGTTTTTAATTGTGTCTACTATCAAGGGAAAGTTAACAATGGGAAGAGCATCAGAGGATAAACAGAAGTATTGTGATAACAAGACAAAGATGATACACACGTGGTGTGAATTTTCTAGCAACGCAAAAAATGCATGTGTACAGGAATCGACCTAGCCCTTCCCCTTGCAGGCAGCCTTGCTGGACTCCTTGACCTTGGGGGGCTTTTCCTCTAGGCGTTGGCCTTTGCTGCGCACTGCTGTGCCCACCACCGCCGTTCTCGAGATCAACCGGCACACTGTCGCCGGAGTTGGGGCTTGGGAGCCTCCATCTCTCCATGATTGATCGGCCGGTGACGCATTGACGCGGGACGTGTCCCAGGGCCAGGTCCCGAGTTGTCTTGTCCAGAAGCAACAATATATGCAAGTCCATCATCGTCAATTATCCAGGCCCCATGTCTTAAATGAGAAGCAGCGGCTGCCGGCATCCTCGAGCAAAGCTTGGTCGCCGTCGAGCTCCACTGCTGCCTCCGCCGTGCTCGCGCGCTCCACCATTAAAGGATGCGGTGCAGGGCGAACGGAGAAGATAAAGGACGACGAGCTCGCCAGCGACCACGGATGCTAGAGCCATATGACTCCTTGACTCAACGGATGACCAGCTAACTCTCACCAGATCCTAGCCGCACAAACCCGGTCGAACGACTCGCAGGACCCAAGGGGAATAGCGACCACCCCCGACCTCGTAATTAAGGACGCCGCCTTAGCTGCACGCCACGGCTCGCCAGAGCGCCGCCAAGCCCTGAGGCCCCTGAGTCCCTGACCGGCCTGGCGATGCCCCTGGACGGCGCGTCGAGATTGCCGCGCCGCGGACGTCGTACGTGTCGCCGCCGATAGATGCTTCGTGCCGTCGATCCAAGTGCTCCTGCGCCGGCCATGCTCGAACCACCCCGGTGGCCTACGCTACGCCCGTCAAGAGGAAATCAGAGAGCTGAGGTGCTGCTGACCGCCGCCGCGCATCCCGCGCTTGTCTCCTTCGCGTTTGGAGCGCGGTGGCTGGACACGGTCCACTGATACCCCGACCATTGTGTTCCATTTCCATACTCTGCTTTCTCCCGAATGCCTTTCCACTCATGCATCCTCCGGTTGCAAGGCCAAGGACCAATCAATCATCAAATTCAAACGGATGTCATGCTGATGTTGCGTTTTTTTTTCCTTGTTGGGCAACTTGTTGTACCTGTACTCCTAGGTGCTTGAAAATTGCAATCTTCACAATCCATGCGGAGCTCTTAAAGAAGTTAGTAATGGGTCTTTCATTTTGCATTTGATGTTTTTCACCCACCATGGTGATACTCCTTCCGTCCAGGAATATAAGAATTCGTTGATTGGGAGAAATCAAGTTTGACTATTCGTCTTATTCAAACTTATTTAAAAATTTACTAATATTTTGAATAAGATAAATGGTCAAACTTGATGCTTGTCAGTTAACGAATTTATCACGCAGTGCAGAATGCTCATACGCAACACATGTGCCTAGAACTAGTTAAGCCATGTGCTCATTTAATGAAAGAAATGAGAACCATGAGAGCATTTTGGGGCCATATGAAGCTCTCTCTATATATGATACGTGAATTAGAATACAAATCTTCCCAAGTATGGATTGCTTGCTAGCTTATTCGGTCTCCAACGGTGGGTGCGAGAGGTATCAGGAATAGCTTGTTCTCCTATTCAAAATCATGATGCTCTGCTTGTGCCTTTGTTTGGAGGAATTTTGAAGCCTCTTTAGCCACGAGATGCCTCCAGTCTGCGACTTGCGTTGGCTCTAGCTCTGCTGTTGTACTTCTAATAGAAGTAACTTTTGCAAAATGTTCAATCTACCTCGAAGGAGAACGGTCTAGCTTGATGATGTCCGTATACATGCTTAATTACGATGACATATGCGTGTGCAATTCCTCGATGATATGTTGTGAACCATTGTTGTATGCATCGGATCATGCAAAAAAGCTGGAACATCATCTATTTTCTGACAAAATGGACGAATGATGGGTAAATACTAACCAGTTTCCTTGCACTTGACACATTTACCCTGAAAATAAAAAGATTCCAAGTCAGTGAGAAATGATCAATTACAACGCCAACAGTCAAGGAACCGAAAGAACACCAATTAACTTTACTTTTCTGGGTACAGGAAACTGCAACCAACCTTGATTACTACTTCCCAGACTTGATAAATGGCTAATCTGAGTTCTTGTCTACACATTAATCCAAACAAAGGAGAACAACGCATCCGGCACAATGTCCAAGATTCGTTCTGAGAACTAATGCCGCATTAGACGTCATCACAACAGCCTCAGGCAGATCAAACTCACATATCGCCAGAAAATTTAACAAGCAGCTAATAGAGATAGTATTATCATCATCCTTACCTCGTCGTTTGTGGATTAAACCTGTGTATTTTTCTCTTACCTTAAACTGCAATCAGTTCACTAATCAATACGTTACCATTGCAGACCATGTGAATCGATCGCTAGCAATAGGTCATTTCAAATGTAGATGGATATTCGAGGGTAAAAAATTATATGAAAAATGTTTTTTTGTGAACAATACTAAAAAAACATTTCACTGTTCAATCCATAATACTACTACTGTAGGGAGAGCGATGCACTTGACATAATGTCATAACTAAAAAATTTTGTCAGCTGAGCTTTCAACTACTTGATCAGGTTCTTACCTTGAAAGAAAATTTTTGCACTCGTGGCAGTGGCAGAGTCTTATGTTGACATTCAATTCTTGGTCCCGGGCAGCTTCACATTCAGTTCTTTCTCTGTCCTTTTGAATAAAGATCCATCCAACAATACTAAGCAGAGTTTCATGGCGACCACTAAGTATAGTAAGTTTTCCAACACTCTCTATGGACAAGTGGTAGATCGATTATTCGGGAAGGGAAGAAAAAAAAGCAGCGGTACATCAGTTGCAGCGCATCGTATTGCTATGCTCAACCTGAACCAGGAAAAGACTATCTAATCACTGCCATCGTGCTCCATGAGACAGCCTGCGCCGGCAACGACGACGAGAGCGCGCAGTAAAGTACGAGGAGCCAAAGAAGTAGAACTCGCCGCACACCTCCGGATTGATTTACTATAGAAGCTCCCCGGCCATCTCCCCAGCCTGCCGGCAGGACACATGGTCAGTTCGCCATTATCTGCTGCCGCGACCGCGAACAAGCCGGACAGTCGCCCACGCCATGCAGCTCGGGAGCCTTCTGAGTTCTGACTAGTTGACTACAACAGACGACACCGGATCCGAGCCGCACGAGCCCGATCGAATGACTGCGAGGACCCGGGGGCGGTCGCTATTCCAAACAGCGACCACCCCTGGCTCTCGCAAGGACGCCGCCTCCGTAGCGCCACGGCTCGCCGCAGTTCTGAATGACTTAGCCGGGCTGCCGCTGCGCCTGGACGACCACGGAAGACGTGTCGCCAGTGTTCCTCGTGGTCGATTCGAGTCCTCCGCCGCGGTCGAATAGAGAGCTGAGCTGCCGCCGCGGCGCATTCCGCGCTTGCGTCCTTGCTCGTCAGATGGTCCTACGGCTGCAGGCCCGCAGCACCGGCGCATCGGGAGCGCTGTGGCCGGTGCCGACGCGTTCAATGCTCTGTTTTCTCCTCGTCTTTAAATGACCCACCGGCCATGGCCTGTCATCGATCTCATGTCGAGTTGTTGATGCTGCGCATCAGACGCTAGCAGATGTTCTGCAATGGATCAAGCACTGAAAAGCCGCAACCCTGAGATTAGTTACTGAAGGCATAGAAGCTTGAAATTCGATCTGTGCTTTTGCTAAATGAACTATCGTTGCGTCTAAATATTCTGCAGTTTGCAGCTTAAAATTACAACACATTACCACTGCAGACCATTCGAATCGACCGCCAGCAATAGCTCATTTCAAAGGTGGATGTATATGCCATGGTAAAAAAAAAAAAATTATACTAAAACAATTTTTTTTCGGCGAAGAATACTTTTCATTGTAGGAGAGGGCGTACCCCTACTGGTTTTAATATATTAAAAAGAAAATAATACTTGCCATCTTCACCGCTCATGTGGAGCTCATAAAGAAGTTAGTGACGGGTGTTTTGTTTTGCATTTGATATTTTTCATCCACTACAATGATAAGTACTTTATGGCACAATAAGAACAAGAGATCACATGTGTGTTACAAGCAACACATGTACCTGGAACTAGTTAAGCCATGTGCTCATTTAACAAAAGAAAATGAGAAAAATTATCGAATTCTGATCCCACCAGCTAGCTATATATGAATAGGGACGCCACCGATACACAGGCTAACGAAACATGAGAGCATTTGGAGCCTCCATAAAGCTCTGCATATATGATATGTGAGTTAGAATACCTACTTCTCCAAGTATGGATTGCTTGCTAGAGGTTATTTGGTCTCTATATTGGTGGGTGTGAGAGGTATCGGGAATAGCTTATTCTCCTGTACAAAACCTAGATGTTCCGCACGTGATCCTGAGTGGAGAAATTGGACGGAATGTAGCTCTGCAGTAATATTTCTAGCAGTCGAAACTCCCGCAAAATGTACAACCTTTCTTGTACTAGATGCTTAATTACGATGACATATGCGGGTGTCAATTGAACCTGTCTTTTTCTCTTACTTTAAACTGCAATCAATTCAATAATCAACACGTTACCACTGCAGACCATCGAATCGACCGCCAGTAATATGTCATTTCAAAGGTAGATGGACATTCCAGGGTAAAAAGTTAAACTAAACACATTTTTTGTGAACGGTACTAAAATACATTTCACTGTTCTTGCCTGAACATTAATCCATAATATAACTGTAGGGAGAACGCTGCATTTGACATAATGTCATAGCTATAGAACTTTATTAGGGCTAATGTGCCGTGGTAGACGGCATCTCAAGATTCAGTCATCAGCTGAGCATTCAGCTACTTGATCAGGTTCTTAACTTGAAAGAAAAGCACTGCATTTGTGGCTGTGGCAGAGGCTTATGTTGCAATTCAATTCTTGGTCCGGGACTCCGGGCCGGGCAGCTTCACATAATCACATTGATCAGTTCTGGCACTATCCTTTTCATTCAACCGACAACACTAAGCAGAGCTTTATGGTGACCACTAACCAGTAAGTTTTCCAACACTCGATTGATGGAAGTAGTAGATCAATCATTCGGAAGCAAAGAAAAAAAGTAGCGGCACATCAGTTGCAGGCTTGCAGCGCATCGGATGGCTATGCTCAACCTGAACCAGGAAAATAGTACTATCTCAATGCCATCGTGCTCCATGAGACAGGCTCAGACAGCCAACGCCAGCGACGACGAGGAGCGCGCGCAGTAAAGCAGGAGGAGCCAAAGAACTCGGTCGCCGCAGAGCTCCGGATAGGCCATGGAAGCTCCCTGGCCCGGCCACCTCAGCAGCCTACCCGCATGAAGCATGGTTAGTTGGCCAGACCATGGCCAGTCGTTGGAGAAAGGAAGCGACAAAGAACTCGCCTGCGTCCTCAACGCTCGGCTCGCCGTCGAGCTCCGCCCCGCCATGCTTTGCTGTCGCTGCAGACTCGTCGACTCAACCAAATGACCGGTCAACTCACCGGATCCGAGCCGAACGAGCCCGATCGAACGGCTGCCAGGACCCAGGGGCGGTCGCTATCCAAATAGCGACCACCCAGGGTCCTCGCAACGACGCCGCTTCCGCTGCACGCCACGGCTCGCTAGAGCGCCGCCAAGTTCCGAATGATATATCCGGCCTGCCGCTGCGCCTGGACGGCGCGTCAAGATTGCAGCGCCGCAGACGTCGTGTGGCAGGTAATCCTCGCAGTCCATCCGAGTGCTCGTGCGATGGCCATGCTTGAACCGCCACGGTGGCAGAGAGCGAGCTGTGGTGCCGCCGACCGCTACCGCTGCGCATCCCGCGCTTGTCTTCTTAATCTTCGGGAGGCCCTACGGCGTGCACCGTCGCATTTGGAGCGCGGTGGCTGGACTCGGTCCACTAACCGCCTGACGCGTTCCAGTTCAAGGCTCTGCTTTCTCCCGGAGGCCTTTCCACTCATGAATTCTCCGGTTGCAACGACCAATCAATCATCAAATTCAAAGGGATCTCATGCTGATGTTGCGTGTGTGTGTGTGTGTGTGTGTTTTTTTTTTTGGGCAACTTGCTGTACTAGCCAGGTGCTTGAAAATTGCAATCTTCACGGTCCATGTGGAGCTCATAAAGAAGTTAGTAATAGGCCTTTCATTTTTTTCGTCCACCATAGTGATACGAATTTTATCGCACAGCACAGATATCACATGTTCTATTATAAGCAACACATGTACCTGTCTACCTGAAACTAGTGAATCATGTGCTCATTTAACGAAAGAAAGTAAGAAAAATTGTGGAATTTTGATTCCACAAGTATATATGAATAGGTATATATGCCACTGATACGCATTGAGCTTGAGAAACACTAGGGCATTTTGGAGCCGCCATGAAGCTCTGTAGATATGATACGTGAATTAGAATACATACTTCCCTAAGTATGGATTGCTTGCTAGGTTATTCGGTCTCTATTGGTGGGTGTGAGAGGTATCGGGAGTAGCATGTTTTCCTGTTCAAAACTATGTTGTTCTACATAGGCCTTTGCTTGGAGGAACTTCGAAGCCTTTAGCCACGAGTTGCGGAACATCGACTCTGGCGCATATACGAACGAAAAAAAGAGATTGGCGTGAGATCACCTACATGCATGTTTCCATGGAAAGGCTCACGTATGCATCTGGCCAAATAAAGAAGACTTTATTGTGTTTAGGAAGTAAACAAACCGATCGACATAGTTTAGATTAGCATAATATTTTTTGTTCGTAGCCGGCTCTCCTACTTCAAACTTGATAAGGCCGAAGACCAGGACGCCCTAAACAGGGTCAAGGCCGGTTGTAATAATCTCTCGTAATTCTTGACGCATTGCCAACCTTTCTCGATAGGTTTTTGTCTCGCGGACTGCATCGGCTTCTATCTAGTGTGACTGTGTGAGATAAGGATTTCGACACCCTGAAGATCACGGGGATTGAGGTTAGAACCTCCACCGCGCACGCATTCCGTGCTTGACTCCTTGACGGCATGACGGAGTGATACAGGGCTAATAGCCTAATAGCAGTGTTGCATCCCAACGAGAAAGACGTAAAGAAAACAAGAAAGATTGGTGAATTTTGATCCCACCAGATATACATTAGTAGCCATGCCACCGATACACAGGCATGAGAAACACGAGAGTATTTTGAAGCCCCATGAAGCTCTGTATATAGGATATGTGAATTATAATACCTACTTCCCCAGATATGGATTGCTTGCTAGGTTATCCGGTCTCCATTGGTGAGTGTGAGAGGTATCGGGAATAGCTTGTTCCCCTGTTCAAAAGCGTGCTGTTCTACATGTGCTTCTTTAGGCAGGAGCGGCGTCCGGTGTGCGACTTGCATTGGCTTTAGCGCTGTGTTCTTCTGATAGTCGAGACTCCTGCAAAATGTTCAATCTTTCTCGAAGGAGAACGGTCTAGCTTGATGATGTTCATATGATAAGCTCAATTACGATGACATATGCGTGTGTGTTTCCTCGGTGATATGAAGCTATCATAATTGTGAACAATTGTTGTATGCATCTGATTATGCAAAAATTAATTAACTTTACTTTACTAGGAACAGGAAACTGTAACCAACCTTGATTACTAGTTCTCAGCCTTGATAAGAAGGCTAATCTGATCACTTGCCTAAACACCAATCCAAATAATGTGTAGGGAGAACAATGCATCTAGCACAATGTCCAAAATTTAATTTTGAGAGCTAACGTGCCGTGGTAGACTTCATCGCGAGATTCAGGCGTAGCCTGAGCATTCAGCTACTTGATCAGGTTCTTAACTTGAAAAAAAAAATACTGCATTTGTGGCAGTGGCAGAGTCTTATGTTGCCATTCAATTCTTGGTCCTGGGCAGCTTAATTCACTTTCAGTTCCGGTTCTGTCCTTCGATTCAAGATCGTTCCAACAATACTAAGCAGAGCTTTATATATGGTGACAACTAAGTAGTAAGTTTTCCAACACAGTATCAACAATTAGTAGATACCTTATCCAGGCTATTCTCAATCTGAACTAGGAAAATACTGTCTAATCACTGCCATCGTGCTCCATGAGACAGCCTACGCCGGCGACGACGAGGAACAAGCTGCACGCACAGTAAAGTAGGAGGAGCCAAAGAACTCGCCGCACACTTCCTGATTGACGATGGAAGCTCGATCCATCCCCGGCCACCTCCGCAGCCTGGCCGCAGGACGCTTGGCCACTTGGCCAGACCATGGCAAGCCGTTCGAGAAGGAAGCCACGAAGACCTCTGTCGTACCCAATTTCTGAAGTACTTAGTGTTTCCCGTATCAGTCCCTGGATCAGTAGCTGATACGACACTTTCACAGAATGCTTCACAGCAAACACTTTATTTATATTACCGAGAGTCAATACAAGCCTTTTAATACATCAAGGTCTTTGTACAAAAGAGGCGAGCAGCCTCAACACCCACAAGCATCACGCTCAAAGGCTGTCGCAGCAGCCAGAGCTAACACTAATTCTAGCGGAAGACGAAACGGCTCCACTCCTACAGGCACCGCTTGAGCGTAGGCCGAACTCTACTCTTCATCACCATCAGCTTGAAAGTCATACTCAGGCTCATCTTCTGAATGATTGAAGCAAGAGTGAGTACTTAAGGTACTCAGCAAGCCTAACACGAGGGTTATGATTTATGCAAGGGTTTATTAAAGGATAGGCTGGGTCTTATTGACAAGGCGAGAAAGTCAAGTTTATGCAGGGTTGTTTTGAAAACAAAGCATTTCGCAATTCTAATCAAATATTTGTAGATAAAAGTGGGGTTGGGCGGCCCTGGGGGAGATGCAATCCATCCCGCCAGTTCCTCAATTTTATCACTGGCCGACAACCAGCACACGGCTCCAAACCGGCGTTTTTCCAAAAACACACCAAGGGAACTCACGCGGAAAATCTAATCATAGTGTGGCCGATGCTTTCGCGTTGTCCAATACCGTGGAACACGGCTTTCCAGAAAGATTTTTAACCTTGGCCAAGGGTGCACAAATTTCCCCACAAGGTGGTCCAGTCCTCCCTATCGTCATAGTTTGGACTGTCCCACTAAAGGTTCCATACCTACTTGGTACCACCACGGCATCCCCCACGGACATCACCAGGGGCTTCACAATCAAAATAATATGGCCAGTCATAAATGCCGGATCTCGAACACCCACCAACGAACGAGTCTTCTCCTGGGACTCCGTTGCAATCTCCTGCCTCCGGGGGGGTACCGGGTGAGTACTAGTAGGGTGTGGTTCCAATTCCGTGCCCATTCACGGCTTGTGGCTGCGCGAGGGGTGCTAGGCAAAGGCGGCACAAGAACCGGTCCTTATACGACCGAACCAGGCATCTTCAATAGCCAATCCACAAGTGGAAGGGCGTCCCAGAGATAGCCTCCCCACTGAGGACTACCTCGCCTGATCCCGCCAAAATATCCCTCACTAGGGTTGCACTTATTATTAACCACCCAATTCCACATTTACACACACCACCAAGACACACGCATTTACACGAAAATCATGTGACCAAAATTAATTAAACACATGTGAAAGTCCTAAGCAGCGAGCATATCAACAATTCATTAATTAAATTAATGATGTTGATTCCTAGGGTTAACAAGGATACAGGATATAATCAAGTCAAGGCAGGCAATCAAATATTGCATAGGACCATTCTAGCATTTAAATCCATTTAAATACCATGCTATTTATTTATAAACAGCTCTATTTAGGATATTTGCAAACATAGGATCAATATGATCAATGGAAGTTAGACTTGCCTTCACCAAGCTCTTCTTCCTCTAAATCCTCGTAATCAGGATCTTCAGTATCTTCGTCTTGATTATCTATCGAGTTAAAAAGAATAAATCTACCGCTTGCAATCAAATTAACAGAGCAATAAATCCGAATAAAATCCAAATAAAACCAGATGGGAGTTGATTTTGGTGGCACTGGATAGATCATGATTTTAGATGAATTTTGGCGCAAGTTTCGTCAAAATCGGAGTTGGAATGAAAAAGATATTGATTTTTGATGTAAAAGAAAGGAAATTGATTAGGATGTGATTATCATAATTAAATATAACCATCATCCTAATTTTCCAGTGTGTAGCAAAGGTTGGAAAATGGCTAGGAGTGATTATTGGATTTTTGAGGAATTTTGGGAATTTTTCTGATATTGGAAATGTGGTCGAAATGATTTTCTGTGTACGAATCTGGGTGCGCATAGCAATTTCCAGCGCGTTATCTCGCTGACCGGTGGGCCAAAGGGCCCAGCGGGGTCCGCGCTTTACTGTTTCGTGAGCCGGGTCCATGGAATGGTGGACCGGGCAGTATATCACGGCGGGTCCACGGTGCACCGAGTCTGCCACATCGGCGGCGACTCGGTCTCCATCGGGCCCACCGATCCGACGTGGCCGCCACGTCGGACGGCGGCGCGGTCCAAAGGGCGCACGGCGGCGCGCGGCGGCGCGGCGCCGGAGATCTCGCCGGCGACGAGCACGAAGGTCCAAAGGTGACGAGAACTAGTCGAACAGGGCCTACGTGCGAAGGCGAACCGTCCGGTGGGTGATGTTGTCGTCGGAGATGACGGACGCGGCGGCGCGACGTCGCCGGAGATGGCGAGGCGCCGGCGAGCGAAAGGGAAACAACGGAGAAGTGTGCCGCGGTCGAGTGTGAGTGGTCGTGCGGGTTCGCGGAAGTGCGGGGAGTCGCGCAGGTAGCTCAGCCGGGCCGGAGGAAGCCCACGGCGGCCGGCGGCGAGAGGGAAGGGCGGCGGCGGAACCGGCGCTCGATGCGCGGATGCCGCGGGAGCGCGAGAGAGAAAAAGGGAGGGCACAAGGGAGAGAGAGGGTCACGGCGAACCTAATGGTGCTACGCGTTGACGTGGAGAAGGGCCGGAGCGGCGGCACGAGCTCGCCGGAGCTCGGCGGCGCGCCGGGGTGCGCGGGGAAGAGCAGGAATGCGCACGCGCAAGAGCATGCTAGAGTGGGTGCGAACGTGCGCGTGAGTGCGAGGAAGTGACTGGTGGCCTTGGCGGGCTCGCGGGCGGCCGGGAGTGTGGCCGGCGGCGAGATGGGGCACGGCGGCGCTACCTCGGAGCTCGCCGGAAAGGGCTACGCGCTAGCATACAGTCGACGAGATCACGCGCACGAGCGAGGGATGAGCTTGAGGGTGCTTACCGTGCTCTCAGAAAAGTGAGAGAGAGAACGGAAGAGTGCCCGCGACGAAGACGGCAGACGGCGGGCTAGGGTTCAGTCGATTTCTTCCTGCAAGTCACGGCTGCGCCAAGGAAGGGCATCAGCGTGTCAAGCGCGGAATGGAGGTGCTAGGAGTGAAAGAAGTTGTCGTGGGGACTCACCGTCGACAGAGAGAGAGCTCACCGGAGAGTTCACCGGACTTGAGCGAGAAAGGGGAAAAGAACTGTGGAGAGCTCGGGAGTGAGTGAGGGAGTGAAATGAAATGAGAGAGGAGAAGAGAGGGTCTGCCCCTTGGTTTATAGCCGTCAATGGCGGTTCGAGGGGGCTGCTAGGTCGGTTTTGCCGGCGAGAAATATCTCGCCGGACTGGAGCTCGACGCGACGCGCAGAGGCGGTTCGCGAGCTTCGAGAACGGCGGTGACGCGCGACGAGCATGGCTGCAGTTCATCGGACGGAACGGAGCGAGAGAGGAAGCCGCTGTGGCTGACGAGAGCGGCATGGAGCTCGCCGGATTTATAGGGGACTTGGCGCGCGCGTTAAGTAGAGGAAGGGAGTGACGGGACGGGGCAGTGGAGGCGGTTGAGCTGCGCGAGCTTCACGTGCGTTTACTGGCGCTTGGAGATGACGGTGGCGGTTCGCCGGCATGGAGGGATGGGCGGCGGCGCAAATCGCGCCGGCGACGCGAGATAGGCGACGGGGGTGCGGGGCCCACACGTCAGCGGGAGAGGGAGAGAGGCAGGCTGGGCCGGAATGCTGGGCCGCGCGGTCTGGGCCGGAACGGGCTGGCGCGGGAGAGAAAAGAAAGAGGGAGAGAATGGGCCGGCGGGAGAGAAAAGAAAAGGGGCGGCCCGAGAAGAGAGAATTGATTTGATCTTTTTGCTGGGATTAAATTTGAATGAATTTTGAATTCATTCAAAAGGAAGGATTTGAAACCAACACTCAAACAAATCAAGAAAACACAAAAATGCATATGGTGACTTTTATGCATCGTTTAGAATTCAAAATCTTTTGGTTTTGCTACTAACTAAAGCTAACAAATCGATTTTAATTGGAAAATTTTAAAAAGTTCAAATTTTTAGTGATTTTTGACGACGGGCAAAAACGCGGGTCGCTACAACCTACCCCACTTAAAGAGAATCTCGTCCCCGAGATTCCGGCTCTTCCTCGAAAAGGTAAGGAAACTCTCGCTTGAGATCATCTTCTCTTTCCCATGTTGCTTCTGCCTCGGTGTGATTACTCCACTGAACCCGACAAAACCTTATAGCATTTCTCCTTGTTAGTCGAGTTGCCACATCCAAAATTTTGATTGGTCTTTCCTGATATCTGAGGTCAGGCTGTAAGTCCATCACTTCTGATGGGACTATTTCCTCTGGCTTTCTCAGGCATTTCTTTAATTGTGACACGTGAAAAACATCATGTACATCGGACATTTCCTCGGGAAGCTCGAGGCGATATGCCACGGCTCCTATCTTCTTAAGTACCTTGAAAGGTCCAATATACCTCGGTGCCAATTTTCCTTTTATCTGGAATCTCCTGGTGCCTCGAATCGGTGACACTTTGAGATACACATAATCTCCAACTTCGAAGCTCAAATCTCTGCGTCGGGTATCAGCATAACTTTTCTGTCTGCTTTGAGCTGCTTTTAAATTTTCCCTGACCAGAGCTACTTTCTCTTCTGCATCCCTGATAACTGCAGGTCCGAAGAAAGAACGTTCTCCAACTTCTGACCACATCAGCGGGGTTCTGCATTTTCTGCCATACAGTGCCTCAAACGGTGACATCTGTAAACTGGCCTGATAACTGTTGTTATATGAGAACTCTGCAAAGGATAAGCTTTTCTCCCAATCTTTTCCATAGGTTAGTACACATGCTCTTAACATGTCTTCCAGGATTTGATTCACCCTTTCTGTCTGACCATCGGTTTGTGGATGGTATGCTGAACTGTAATCTAGTCTTGTTCCGAGCAAATTATGCAAACTTTTCCAGAATATCGAAGTAAACTGTGTGCCTCGATCTGACACTATTCTGCGAGGAACTCCATGCAATTTGAGCACATTGTCTATGTACAGTTGAGCATAATGATTTCCTCTGTACACTGTCTTCACAGGAATAAAGTGTGCCACTTTTGTTAGTCTATCCACAATAACCCATATGGAATCATATCCTTTTTGGGTACGGGGTAACCCTATGATGAAATCCATACTGATCTCATCCCATTTCCACTCTGGAACATGGAGGGGTTGCAACAATCCTGCAGGTCTTTTATACTCCGCCTTTACTCTGCTACAGATGTCGCAACGAGCAACAAATTCTGCTATGTCTCTTTTCATTCCTGACCACCAATATTTCTGTTTTATATCCATATACATTTTGGTGCTTCCAGGATGAATAGAATATGCTGAATTATGGGCTTCATCCATAATCAGCTTCTGATATCCACCAGTTTTCGGTACACAAATTCTATCCTTGTACCATAAGGTGCCCTGATTATCTACTCGAAATCCAGGGGCTTTATCCAACCCTGTCATTTTCTTTAATTCGTTTATTTCCTCATCTGACTCTTGTGCTGTTCTGATTTGCTTTTCCAGAGTTGGTTCCACACATAAAGTATTCAGGCGGCCTGACTTAGCAAAGTGAAGATTTAATTGTTTGAATTCTTCCACAAGCTCAGGGCTTCGTCTCCGCATTTTAATCACATTATTCTGAGATTTGCGGCTTAAGGCATCTGCAACCACATTTGCCTTTCCAGGATGGTAGTGGATTTCTAGGTCATAATCCTTTATTAATTCCAACCATCTTCTTTGTCGGAGGTTTAAATCCGGTTGTGTGAAAATATATTTCAGGCTCTTGTGATCCGTATATATTTCACATTTGTTGCCAATCAGATAATGCCTCCAAATTTTGAGAGCATGCACAACTGCTGCTAGCTCCAAATCATGAGTGGGATAATTTTGCTCATGTGTTTTCAACTGCCTTGATGCGTATGCAATCACTCTGTCGTCCTGCATAAGCACACATCCCAATCCTTGTCGAGATGCGTCGCAATATACGACAAAATCTCGGTGTATGTCTGGTAAGGCCAACACTGGGGCTGTGGTCAACTTTTTCTTTAATTCCTGAAAACTTCTCTCGCAAGCTTCTGTCCATTTGAATTCTTTTCCCTTCTGTGTCAAAGCTGTCATTGGTCTTGCGATTTTTGAGAAGCCTTCAATAAATTTGCGGTAATAACCAGCTAGACCAAGGAAACTCCGAACTTCTGTCACGGTGGTTGGTTGCTTCCAATTAAGGACTGCCTCAACCTTGGCTGGATCCACTGATATTCCTTCTTCTGTCAGTATGTGACCAAGAAATGCCACTTTATTTAACCAAAATTCACATTTACTGAACTTGGCATATAATTCATGAGCTCTCAATTTTCTAACACAATCCTCAAATGCTGCTCATGCTCTTCTGCACTTTTGGAGTAGATAAGTATGTCGTCAATGAAGACAACGACAAACCGATCTAACTCCTCCATGAACACTTTATTCATCAAATTCATGAAGTATGCAGGTGCATTTGTTAATCCAAATGGCATCACTGTGAACTCATATTGACCATATCTGGTGACAAATGCGGTCTTGAGAATGTCACTTTCTCTGATCTTTAGCTGATAATACCCAGATCTTAAATCAATTTTGGAGAAGTATTTGGCTCCTTTCAATTGATCAAATAAATCATCGATCCTGGGCAGTGGATATTTATTTTTGATGGTGACTTCATTCAAAGAGCGGTAGTCTATGCACATTCTGAGACTGCCATCTTTCTTTTTAACAAAAAGAACAGGTGATCCCCACGGTGATGAGCTTGGTCTGATAAATCCTTTTTCCTGTAACTCTGCTATTTGTGCCTTTAATTCTGCTAGCTCAGTTGCTGCCATTCTATACGGTCTCTTTGCTATTGGTGCTGTGCCGGGAATAAGGTCAATGATGAACTCTATGTCTCTGTCAGGTGGCATGCCTGGCAACTCTTCTGGAAACACATCAGGATATTCACAGACCACTGGCACTTCCTCCAACGGTCTTGCTTCCATACTATGAACCATTGGTGCAACTTTTGACCTTTTTGGTTCACATACTACTTTAATTCCTTTGTGGTTTACCAGGGTAACTTTCCTGGTGTCACAGGCTATATTGCCGTGGTGCTTACTCAACCAGTCCATCCCGAGGATAACATCTATCCCCTGGGATTCTAGGACTACTAAGTTCGCTAGGAACTCTACCCCATTTAAAAGGATCTTAACCCGTGGGCATCCCAAATAACTTTTGGCCTCGGCCCCGGGAGTCCGGATTATCAGGGGTTGTTTTAGCATGACAGTTGGCAAATCATTTGCGGCAACAAACTTTGAAGAAACAAACGAATGCGAAGCTCCAGAATCAAACAAAACGGTTGCAAGGATGGAGTTGACAAGGTACTCACCAAGAACAACATCAGGAGTGTCCTCAACTTCATCTGCATTAATATGATTGACTTTTCCTCGACCGAAGGATTGATTATTCCTCCGCTGCTGTCCAGAGGGCTGCTGTCCACCACGACCATTTCCAGAAGCTGCAGTTCTGGCACTGTTTGGTTGATGCTGCTGAGTAGGAGCATTATTCTGGCTCAAATAAGGGCATCTAGCAATCATATGACCAGGTTCACGGCAGTGAAAACAAGTCCTTTTATCATTGTTGTTAGGTTGCACAACACTGGAACTGCTCCTCTGCTGACTACCAGAATTTTGATTGCGATATGATGGTGCTGAGCTGGGTTGATTGGACGCTGAGGTCCTATACTGCATGGTTGACTGATATTTTGACTTCTGAAAATTATTGTTAAATCTTGGCTTCTGATTTCTCTCCTGCTGCTTAAACTTCTGCGCATTGAATTTGCGCTTCCTATCATGATCAATGTGAGAGCGGGCATCTTCCAACAGAAGTGCACGGTTCATGAGAGTGTTGAAATCAGGATAAATATGAGTAACCAACTGCACTTTCAATCCAGGATTAAGTCCCTTTCTGAAGCGATCCTGCTTCTTCTTGTCAGTATTAACATCATCAGGGGCATATCTGGCCAATTTCATGAATTTCCTGATATATTGATTTACTGTCATCGCCCCCTGTTTCAGAGAGCGGAATTCATCAGCTTTCATCTCAATCACACCTTCTGGGATGTGATACCTCCTGAACTCCTCCTGGAATTCCTCCCAGGTAATAGCATCTGCATTCTCTGCACCCTCACGGTAATTATCCCACCATTCTCCTGCTGCTCCCTTGAGCTGGTGAGATGCCAGAAGGACTTTTTCTCTGTCATCAGCATTCACCAAGTGCAATTTCTTGGTGATATCACGCAGCCAATCATCAGCTGCCAGAGGATCCTCCTCAGTACCCTCGAAGGTCGGGGGCCTGAGTCTCATAAATTCTGACATTTTGCTCTGCTGGCCAGGAGTTCTGTCCATGAGTCCCTGTGCAATAATCTCCATCAGGCGGGTCTGATTATCCATCACCGCCACTAAGTTGGTGACTGGTGCTGCGGGTATTCTTCCACCTCTACCACCACCTCTTCCACCACCTCTTCTACCACCTCTACCACGGTTCTGTTGTCCTTCACTCCTATTCTGGTCATTGTTTTCTCCAACCTCAGCCTGCACTTCTTGCTCATTTTGACTTACTTCGTCCTCTTGGTGATCTTGCTCAATGTCATGTCTGCCTCCACCTCTACCTCCTCCTCTACCTCTGCCACGCTGATTATTATTTCTTCCTCTACCACGTCCACGTCCTGCACTGTGGACATCATCCTGATCATTATCTTGAGCGTTACGCTCTCGGCGTTGACGCTGCTGAATTCTGGCAGATCTTTTGGGAGGCATCTGATGGCGAGATTAGCAAGGAGGTGAGATAAGACACTCAGACGATTAACTAACTATGAGGCGAAACTATAATCTACGAGGCAAAACAAACAAGATAAATGGAAAAGAAATTCCAAAGATCTTGCAAGCACACATACAAGTTAAAACCAGCACCATTACATCATTACAGCAAGGCTATTCATAATAACAAGGTTCGATCATACATACCCAAGTCCTTTTATTTATATACAAGGACTCGACGATCTACAACTCGACACAAGACTCAACCACAGGGCAACTCCGACTCGCAACTACTGAGACACACTACTGACACACCTGACACTACTAGACACCACGACTCTAGGCAACAGCAGCCACTACTAGCGAGCAAGGCTACTCCACGGCTCCAACTCTGCTGCTCAGGCGTCGAAGCCACGGTCCTGGCGCCACTCAGCGTAGAGGTCGAACGGGTCCTGGGTGAGGTCGACGGTGCCAGTGCTGATCAGCCTGTAGTACTCGTCGAGGTCCACGTCTCCAACAAGGCGAGGTCCCGCTGGTGCCTCCTGTGCGGGCGAGTCGATCACCACAAACTCGTCCATATCCATCTCATCGTCAGTACCAGTGAGATCGATGACGTTATCCGCCACCGACTCACTCCCTGACGACACGTCCACGACTGGCTCGTCCTCCATCGGCTCCTCCTCAGAGTCTCCGACGGTCTCAAGGGCGGCCTCAAGCTCTGCTGCCCAACGGGCAAGCTCCTCAGAGTCGTCTGCCGGCTCAACCTCAGGGGAGTCCACAGTAGTGTCTGAACCTGTACGTGTAGTGGAGTCCTCCTCCGTGTCGGTCGGACAGGCGTAGTGGTAGTGTCCGTGCGGTCCTCCTGTCCTCACTGTGAAGTGGCGGCGGGGTCCTCCGTGCTCCTCGCGACAGTATCCGTAGTGGCTGTTGAGCTTACGGATCAGGTACATCGCGTCCTCCTCCCAGAAACGACGGCTGTAGTCCAGGGTCCACTGCAGGCGGTCTCTCTCAGCCTGACAAGCAGCAAGCTGGGCCTGTGCCTGCTCAAGCTGAGCTCGGGTCTCCGCAAGGCGACGCTGGTCCTCACCCCACCTCTCGGCGGTCTGCTCTAGAACACGGGCGGTCTGGGCGCGCTGCGCCTCCAGCTGGTCAAGCTCCTGACGAAGGGCCTCCATCTGTTCAACAAAATGTTGAAAAGACGGGTAAGTACCGGTGAATATAATTTTATAAATAGAAACAAGGTAAGGGAGATTTTATAAAATAAATCTTTACAAAATATCGCACTCTTCTCACTCGATTTCAACCTATGGTTTGGCCTACGGACAAGCATCGCTCTGATACCACTCTGTCGTACCCCATTTCTGAAGTACTTAGTGTTTCCCGTATCAGTCCCTGGATCAGTAGCTGATACGACACTTTCACAGAATGCTTCACAGCAAACACTTTATTTATATTACCGAGAGTCAATACAAGCCTTTTAATACATCAAGGTCTTTGTACAAAAGAGGCGAGCAGCCTCAACACCCACAAGCATCACGCTCAAAGGCTGTCGCAGCAGCCAGAGCTAACACTAATTCTAGCGGAAGACGAAACGGCTCCACTCCTACAGGCACCGCTTGAGCGTAGGCCGAACTCTACTCTTCATCACCATCAGCTTGAAAGTCATACTCAGGCTCATCTTCTGAATGATTGAAGCAAGAGTGAGTACTTAAGGTACTCAGCAAGCCTAACACGAGGGTTATGATTTATGCAAGGGTTTATCAAAGGATAGGCTGGGTCTTATTGACAAGGCGAGAAAGCCAAGTTTATGCAGGGTTGTTTTGAAAACAAAGCATTTCGCAATTCTAATCAAATATTTGTAGATAAAAGTGGGGTTGGGCGGCCCTGGGGGAGATGCAATCCATCCCGCCAGTTCCTCAATTTTATCACTGGCCGACAACCAGCACACGGCTCCAAACCGGCGTTTTTCCAAAAACACACCAAGGGAACTCACGCGGAAAATCTAATCATAGTGTGGCCGATGCTTTCGCGTTGTCCAATACCGTGGAACACGGCTTTCCGGAAAGATTTTTAACCTTGGCCAAGGGTGCACAAATTTCCCCACAAGGTGGTCCAGTCCTCCCTATCGTCATAGTTTGGACTGTCCCACTAAAGGTTCCATACCTACTTGGTACCACCACGGCATCCCCCACGGACATCACCAGGGGCTTCACAATCAAAATAATATGGCCAGTCATAAATGCCGGATCTCGAACACCCACCAACGAACGAGTCTTCTCCTGGGACTCCGTTGCAATCTCCTGCCTCCGGGGGTACCGGGTGAGTACTAGTAGGGTGTGGTTCCAATTCCGTGCCCATTCACGGCTTGTGGCTGCGCGAGGGGTGCTAGGCAAAGGCGGCACAAGAACCGGTCCTTATACGACCGAACCAGGCATCTTCAATAGCCAATCCACAAGTGGAAGGGCGTCCCAGAGATAGCCTCCCCACTGAGGACTACCTCGCCTGATCCCGCCAAAATATCCCTCACTAGGGTTGCACTTATTATTAACCACCCAATTCCACATTTACACACACCACCAAGACACACGCATTTACACGAAAATCATGTGAGCAAAATTAATTAAACACATGTGAAAGTCCTAAGCAGCGAGCATATCAACAATTCATTAATTAAATTAATGATGTTGATTCCTAGGGTTAACAAGGATACAGGATATAATCAAGTCAAGGCAGGCAATCAAATATTGCATAGGACCATTCTAGCATTTAAATCCATTTAAATACCATGCTATTTATTTATAAACAGCTCTATTTAGGATATTTGCAAACATAGGATCAATATGATCAATGGAAGTTAGACTTGCCTTCACCAAGCTCTTCTTCCTCTAAATCCTCGTAATCAGGATCTTCAGTATCTTCGTCTTGATTATCTATCGAGTTAAAAAGAATAAATCTACCGCTTGCAATCAAATTAACAGAGCAATAAATCCGAATAAAATCCAAATAAAACCAGATGGGAGTTGATTTTGGTGGCACTGGATAGATCATGATTTTAGATGAATTTTGGCGCAAGTTTCGCCAAAATCGGAGTTGGAATGAAAAAGATATTGATTTTTGATGTAAAAGAAAGGAAATTGATTAGGATGTGATTATCATAATTAAATATAACCATCATCCTAATTTTCCAGTGTGTAGCAAAGGTTGGAAAATGGCTAGGAGTGATTATTGGATTTTTGAGGAATTTTGGGAATTTTTCTGATATTGGAAATGTGGTCGAAATGATTTTCTGTGTACGAATCTGGGTGCGCATAGCAATTTCCAGCGCGTTATCTCGCTGACCGGTGGGCCAAAGGGCCCAGCGGGGTCCGCGCTTTACTGTTTCGTGAGCCGGGTCCATGGAATGGTGGACCGGGCAGTATATCACGGCGGGTCCACGGTGCACCGAGTCTGCCACATCGGCGGCGACTCGGTCTCCACCGGGCCCACCGATCCGACGTGGCCGCCACGTCGGACGGCGGCGCGGTCCAAAGGGCGCACGGCGGCGCGCGGCGGCGCGGCGCCGGAGATCTCGCCGGCGACGAGCACGAAGGTCCAAAGGTGACGAGAACTAGTCGAACAGGGCCTACGTGCGAAGGCGAACCGTCCGGTGGGTGATGTTGTCGTCGGAGATGACAGACGCGGCGGCGCGACGTCGCCGGAGATGGCGAGGCGCCGGCGAGCGAAAGGGAAACAACGGAGAAGTGTGCCGCGGTCGAGTGTGAGTGGTCGTGCGGGTTCGCGGAAGTGCGGGGAGTCGCGCAGGTAGCTCAGCCGGGCCGGAGGAAGCCCACGGCGGCCGGCGGCGAGAGGGAAGGGCGGTGGCGGAACCGGCGCTCGATGCGCGGATGCCGCGGAGCGCGAGAGAGAAAAAGGGAGGGCACAAGGGAGAGAGGGTCACGGCGAACCTAATGGTGCTACGCGTTGACGTGGAGAAGGGCCGGAGCGGCGGCACGAGCTCGCCGGAGCTCGGCGGCGCGCCGGGGTGCGCGGGGAAGAGCAGGAATGCGCACGCGCAAGAGCATGCTAGAGTGGGTGCGAACGTGCGCGTGAGTGCGAGGAAGTGACTGGTGGCCTTGGCGGGCTCGCGGGCGGCCGGGAGTGTGGCCGGCGGCGAGATGGGGCACGGCGGCGCTACCTCGGAGCTCGCCGGAAAGGGCTACGCGCTAGCATACAGTCGACGAGATCACGCGCACGAGCGAGGGATGAGCTTGAGGGTGCTTACCGTGCTCTCAGAAAAGTGAGAGAGAGAACGGAAGAGTGCCCGCGACGAAGACGGCGGACGGCGGGCTAGGGTTCAGTCGATTTCTTCCTGCAAGTCACGGCTGCGCCAAGGAAGGGCATCAGCGTGTCAAGCGCGGAATGGAGGTGCTAGGAGTGAAAGAAGTTGTCGTGGGGACTCACCGTCGACAGAGAGAGAGCTCACCGGAGAGTTCACCGGACTTGAGCGAGAAAGGGGAAAAGAACTGTGGAGAGCTCGGGAGTGAGTGAGGGAGTGAAATGAAATGAGAGAGGAGAAGAGAGGGTCTGCCCCTTGGTTTATAGCCGTCAATGGCGGTTCGAGGGGGCTGCTAGGTCGGTTTTGCCGGCGAGAAATATCTCGCCGGACTGGAGCTCGACGCGACGCGCAGAGGCGGTTCGCGAGCTTCGAGAACGGCGGTGACGCGCGACGAGCATGGCTGCAGTTCATCGGACGGAACGGAGCGAGAGAGGAAGCCGCTGTGGCTGACGAGAGCGGCATGGAGCTCGCCGGATTTATAGGGGACTTGGCGCGCGCGTTAAGTAGAGGAAGGGAGTGACGGGACGGGGCAGTGGAGGCGGTTGAGCTGCGCGCGAGCTTCACGTGCGTTTACTGGCGCTTGGAGATGACGGTGGCGGTTCGCCGGCATGGAGGGATGGGCGGCGGCGCAAATCGCGCCGGCGACGCGAGGTAGGCGACGGGGGTGCGGGGCCCACACGTCAGCGGGAGAGGGAGAGAGGCAGGCTGGGCCGGAATGCTGGGCCGCGCGGTCTGGGCCGGAACGGGCTGGCGCGGGAGAGAAAAGAAAGAGGGAGAGAATGGGCCGGCGGGAGAGAAAAGAAAAGGGGCGGCCCGAGAAGAGAGAATTGATTTGATCTTTTTGCTGGGATTAAATTTGAATGAATTTTGAATTCATTCAAAAGGAAGGATTTGAAACCAACACTCAAACAAATCAAGAAAACACAAAAATGCATATGGTGACTTTTATGCATCGTTTAGAATTCAAAATCTTTTGGTTTTGCTACTAACTAAAGCTAACAAATCGATTTTAATTGGAAAATTTTAAAAAGTTCAAATTTTTAGTGATTTTTGACGACGGGCAAAAACGCGGGTCGCTACAACCTCGCCTGCGTCCTCGACGCCCGGCTAGCCGTCGAGCTCCGCAGCGCCATGATCTGCTGCCGCGAATAAGCCGGCCAGGCGCCCACGCCATGCAGCGCCGGAGGCTTTGACTTACAACAGACGACCGGTCAACTCACCGGATCCGAGCCGCACGAGCCCGATCAGACGGTTGCTAGGCCCTAGGGGCGGTCGCCGTTCCAAATAGCGACCACCCCTGGCCGGCCCTCGCGACGCCGCCACGGGCCCACGGCTCGCCACAGTTCCGAATGACTTAGCCGGGCTGCCGCTCCGCCTGGACGGCCGCGGACGACGTCCTCGCGGTCGATTCGTGCTCATGCACCGCTTCTGCTTGAACCGCCCCGGTGGCCCACGTCCTTCTCGAGAAAATAGAGCGGCCGACCTCCGCCGCGGCGCATTCCGCGCTTGCGTCCTTGCTCGCCAGGTGGTCCTACGGCATGCAGCACCAGCGCATCGGGAGCACTGTGGCCGGCCGGCCGACGCGTTCAGGGCTATGTTATCTTCTCGTCTTTAAACGACCCACGCCGCCCATGACCTAACATCGATCTCATGTTGATGCTGCGCATCATACGCTAGCAGATGTTCTGCAATGTATCAAGCACTGAAAAGGCGCAACCCGAGAGATTAGGTATTCAAGGCATGGAAGCTTGAAATTCGATCTTAGCTTTTGCTCTTTTTTTTTTTTTGCGAGTGATCTTAGCTTTTGCTAAATGAACTATCGTTGCGTCTAAATATTCTGCATCTTTGCAGCTTAAGATTAACACATTACCACTGCAGATCATGCGAATCGACAGCCAGCAATATGTCATTTCAAAGTTAGATGCACATTCCATGCATGGTTAAAAAAAAGTTTTGTGAACAATACCAAACCACATTTCATTGTAGGAGACGGTGTACCCCTACTTGTTATAACTTATTAAATTTTTTTTTTTGACGAAAACATAGCAGGTGCTCTGCCTTTGCATTAAGATTATTAAAAAGAAAGAATACTTACCATCTTCGCAGTCCATGTGAAGCTCATAAAGAAGTTAGTGATGGGTCTTCTGTTTTGCGTTTGATGTTTTCCGCCCACCAAAGTAATATGTACTTTATAATTATGGCGCAATAAGTACTAGAGATCAAATGCTCCATTTATAAGCAACACAGAAAATGAGGAAAATTATCGAATTATGATCCCACCAGCTATATATGAATAGGGATGCCACCGATACACAGCTTTAAGAAACATGAGAGAATTTTTGGAGCCCCATGAAGCTCTATATATATGATGTACTCCAAGTATGGATTGCTTGCTAAGTTATTCGGTCTCCATATTAGTGGGTGTGATAGGTATCGGGAATAGCTTTTTCTCCCTTTAAAAACTTTGATGTTCTTACATGTGCCCCTGACTGGAGGAATTGCATTGGCTGTAGCTCAGCAGTTTTCTTTCTAACAGATGAAACTCCCGCAAAATGTTTAGCCTTTCTCGAAGGAGAACAGACTCCCGCAAAATGTTCAACTATTGATTAGGATCTTGGAAAAAAAAAATACTGCATTTGTGGCAGTCTTATGTTGACATTCAATTCTTGCTCCTGGGCAGCTTCACATTCAGTTCCGACTCTGTCCTTTTGATTCAATATGCAACAATACTAAGAAGAGCTTTATGGTGACTGACCACTAAGTAGTAAGTTTTCCAACGCACTATTGGTCGACAAGTAGTAGATCAATCATCCGGAAGGAAAGCAAAAAGTAGCGGCACATCAGTTGCAGCGCCTCGGATGGCTAGCTATGCTCAACCCGAACCGGCAAAAGAAGTACCTTTAAATCACTGTCATGGTGCTCGATGACTCGATGAGGCAGCCTGCGCCGGCGACGACGCAGTGAAGTAGTAGGAGCCAAAGAACTCGCCGCACACCTCCGAATTGGCGATATAAAGCTCCCCGGCCCGGCCACCTCCGCAGCCTGCGCACAGGACGCTTGGCCAGTTGGCCAGAGCATGGAGAGCCGTTGGAGAAGGAAGCGACGAACACCTCGAGGCCCGGCTCGCCGTCGACCTCCGCCGCGCCATGCTCTGCTGTTGCAAATAAGGGCGTGTTTGGCTGGGCTTATATGCCCAGCTTCACCGGCGGCTTTTTGCCTTTTCGACACTGTAGCTACAGTATTTCCACTGTTCACCGCCAGAATAAGCCGCTACAAGCAGCATTTGAGGTGCTTCTTTCGGCTTTTTCCACTGTAGCTACAGTGCTTTTACTGTAGCAGCACGAATAAGCCACTCCGAAAAGCCGGGCCAAACACGCCCTAAACCGGCCATGCGCCGCTGCTCCCGAGGCTTCTGACTCGTTGACTCGACGAAATGTCAACTCACCGGATCTTAGCCGAACGAGCCCGATCGAACGACTGGCAGGACCCAGGGGCGGTCGCTATTTCAAATAGCGACCACCCCGGTCCTCGCAGGGACGCCGCCTCCGCTGCACGATTGCCTATGCCTGAGCTAGCTAGCTATCCGTCGAGGCACCAGCAGTAGTAATCCGGCACGGATAGCTGGAGGAGATCCTCCGGCGTCATGCGTTCCATCTCCCGTTGCCTCCACGCCGGGAACGCCTGGTCCGCGCTCGCCAGAGACGCGGCGGCGTCGCCGTCGCCCCTGGGGTGCGGCTGCGCGCGCATCCGGTGGTAGAGTCGCATGGCGGCGACGCAGTCCTCGTACGGGTGCTGGTGCCCGGTCTGGATGTCGTAGCCGAGGTACGTCCGCGTGAGGTACCGGAGCGAGTTGCTGAGCTTGCTCGTCTTCATCAGCGGCGGGTACGTGGCCGTGTCCCGCTTCAGGTACGCCGGGTAGTCCATGCCCAGCGACTCGAGGTCGTGGTCCAGGCCGTGGCCGACCAGCAGGCTGGCACGCCCGCGGCCTGTCCGCACCTTCCACGGCTGCTCGCCGTTGAGCAGCAGCTCCTGCACCCGCTGCTGCGCCTGCTTCACCGTCACGCCGTCGTGGAGGTGCTCCGGCCGGATCCCCGTCCGCTCGTACCGGTAGTGCGTCACGGGCACGAGCGGCTTCACGAAGGTCTTGAACACCACGTTCTCGCGCTCGTCCACCACGCACACCCGCGCGCACACGTCCAGGGTGCCGTCGCTGCCGGCGCCGACCATCTTGCACCCCAGCGCCAGCGCGCCGCCGCCTCCCTGCGGCGGCGGATGCCCGCTGATCTGCAGCCTGGACATGGTGATCGCCGGAGTGCGGTGGAGCTGGCACTCGGATTGGTGCTCCCTGAGCTTGGCGGCGGTGGGGAACACGGCGAGGCAGAGCGTGCAGCCGCGCTCGGCGAAGTTGTCGGCGCAGCGGGCGGCCTTGGGCAGCGTCGAAACGCCGACGCCGAGGTGGTCCCTGAGCGCCTCGAAGGAGCGGCAGTGCTTGAAGCAGACGCCGCAGCGCGGCTCGTGCGCCGAGTGCCGCGCCGTCCGCATGTGATCGACCAGGTGCTCCATCCTGTTGAACTGCCGGAAGCACGCCGCGCACGTGTGGCGCCTGCCAAAGACAATCACAATTACAAATGGTTCAATTGATTAGACTTGAGCCTCGTGTATGCATGTCATGTGTCAACTTGAAATAATTCAACTGGAGTGTCTTCGTTTGCTTGGCACAAACAGATCGAGCATAAAGAGTTTATTTTTTCTTTTATTGACAGCATAGATTCGAAGCGTTGCATTCAGTGTTGGGTGTGGATGCTGGTAGATGGAAGAGCAGTTGCAACTCACCCTTGAGTATCTGAAGAGCTATAGCTATCCATCGTCAGTTCGTCACCACCACTGCTAAGCTAACTGAACCTCTGAATCAACTAACTGATCGATCGAGCTGTCACTGAAAGCCGCACACGGGCGCCTATTTATCAAAGTTTCAAATCTCCAGCTATAGCTGCCGCTATAGCCGGAGATAGCTGCTGGGCAAAGTAGCAGCTAGGCGATGCACCATTTGCCGCTAAGCTTTGCTGTCCGCTAATAGCCGGAGATAGCTGGAGATAGCCGCTAAACGGGTCAAAATGTAGCCGGCTAAACGGTGCTTCACGGAGTAATTAGCATGCTCGGCCCGGTACCAGTGGCCCGTTCCCAACCTTAGTTAGTCCTATGACCCTCTCGCTCTCGTTCACGCCTCTCTGCTCCTCTCCTTCACTTGATCGAAAGCGGCGGCAGTGGCGCGTGTACAAGTCAGCGCGCGGCGGCGTTTGTGCCAGGTGCCCATGAGCCTGTATCAGACGAGTGTTCTTCTCTTCTCACCAATTTTAGAGATTTTATAGTAAAACCCACCCTAAAATTCTATACTATAAAGCTTTTGTTGAAGTGTATTGAGAAATAGGTGTTAAAGCATTAGAAATACAGCATGCTGACACAAAAACAGCTAAATGGCTTAGCTGTAGCTTTAGCCAGCTATAACTGATATTTAGCTAATAAAAAGACAGCCGCTAAGGAGCTTAGCCGGAGATTTAGAACATTGCTATTTATACGCGTGCGGCTACCAGATGGCACTCGAGTCGATTCTCTGTCCACGGCAATGTGTTGCTATAGTACTTGACAAAAGCATCGATGCTCCTCCGCCGCTAGTGACAACACGGTTGCTGTCTTTATTGTGTCTTTTCATGAGATGTAACAACATTTATTCCAGGCATTATCGATAAAATTCTGATGTTACAACATTTGTTCCAGGCATTGTTGTTAAAATTCTGAATGCACCATATCGTATCGGCAACTATCACTACAGTTCTTTGTGTGTAGTTGCAGTCTGCAAAGTAGTGATTACGGAAACCCATCATTCTGCGAAGGTTGCAGGATTTCACATACAACACCACAACCTTTGTTTCACACAACACCACAACCTTTATTTCAGTTCAGAGACATAACGACTGATAACTGACAAAAGGTTGCAGTAGTATGCAAAGGCAGGATACTAATACTTGAAAGCGTAAGTTCTTTCGTTATGTCTCTGAACTGAAATACAGTTATATGAAATCTCCAACAACATTTTGTCAGTTATCAGTCGTTTGTATGATACTTTTCTCCGTCTCTTCTTTCTACAAAGTTGTGGATGACAGTAGCCTTGCAAAGATGACAATATTCTCTCTGTACATACATATAGAAGTTTCATGTACAGGTGCGCAGCCCTTAGCTGATCCGTACTCCTCTTTTCGATGGAACTCCCTTGTCTGAAACTCTGAAGCGCTATCAATATAACACCCACTGTCAGTAATTCAGTATTTCACAATACCTGCTCCACTGTAATCGTATTAAACTGCTACCTTCAAAAAATTTACCGACAATGACGGTTTATTTAGCAGAACTAAGATCTTTAATATCACTAGATCGTAAATTGTAAAGTTCTTCTATAAACAGATCGAATACATAGCTAACTACTACTACAGTCTGGGTATTAGAACACTCAGCACTTTCCAGAAAGAAAAAAAAAAGAAAAGAAAGCATTAGAACACTGAAACCATTTGTCCGGAAGATGCTATACAGTCTGGGATGTGAATGCAGTAATCAAATATCACCTGCTTTACAAAGAAAAAGAGATAGATTCCGCGGTCAAAAGATGGGTTTGAAAAAGGCGCGAACAGGGGCCGATCGGGCGTAAGGTTCGAAGATTCAGATGCGATCCCCATCCGAAACCTCTCCTTTACTGCTATGGCAAATCATTTGCTCGAATGCTCCGTCTTTTGTCGCCTAGGAGGCCGATTCGCGCGGGATGTGCCGTGAACGTACCCCACTGCGCTTTGGCGGCGTCGTGATCGCCGAAGCCGGCAGCAGTGCCGGATGCATCGAGATGGGAATGCGGCATATATCCTGCTGCGGTGCGGTGCATGTAGATGTAGGTAGCCCAAACCGGTGGCCGCGGCCGCGCACGCATGCTGATGGGAAAGGAGAATGAGTGCTCTCGGCTCCTGCTTTGCTTTGATCGATCGCGCTGTGTGGAATCGATTCGGGAAAGCGCAGAGATATTGCTTCGATCGGATTGCAGCATGACGCAGCAGGCGCTTCCGATTGCAAATGCATGAGAAACCGAGGTCTCGTTTGGTAGGTCTTCAGTCCGATCGATATTTTCAAAAACCGCACCAACTGTCCCTAAATTCGAATTTGACGTGCGCACTATGTGGATCCTTCACGCCCATTACAACTAAAAGCCATGTTTAAATCCTTTAGACCTAAAGTTCATATAAATTTAAACTTTAGTCCCCTTTAGACAACACTCTAAAGCTTACTTGTGCCTTTTGACCATTCTAAACTTAGAACATGAAGCCAAATAGGAGCACAATCGTTACTCCAATTACCACTATGTTGGGCCTTTTAAATGGCATCGACGAGCATAATAATTTATAAAGGTACTAGTTTGGATTATTCAAAAAAGAGTGGTAATTATTATTAATTTTTATGTTAATTTATTCACAATGACAATGATGCTTTATCTATAAAAATGCAAATGCTATTTAGGTTAACTAGATGAATACTCCGTGCGTTGCTGCGGGAATTGTTAGACAATGCTATAAGGACAATTCTATAAGGAAATTTCACAAAGGAGCAAAGAAACAGTCTGTGCACAATACATGATGTAAGCAAATTGTATTCAAACCTGAAAGGAAGATGAAAAATTCCATACCGCAGCCATGTGAACTTGGCATGGAGATTGTATGAAGGTTTCCTTAATACTCTCCTGCACTTTGCTTGTTGAGACGACAGAGCACCTTACCCAAGGGGAAAAAACTGAGTGGAAAAAATCTGAAAGCATCCTGAAAGTATGAACCCTTTATCTATGTGCAGCAATCAAATTTTCTGGCTTTAGTCTCACTTAGAATGAAGAAAAAAAATACAGCTGGACAGTGATTATACATTATGTTCCTTTTGCGAAACATTTCTTATTGTTTTCGGTTCAGGAAAACATGTGAGCATCGAACTGATTGGTGGCGCCCAAAAATGTCTGCAATGTGGGCTGCATCGGACATTCCACACATATAATTACTGAATCTGAGAAAATATTCTTCAAACAACATTGATAATCTCCTGCAATCATGATTTCAAAAATGAGCTATGCGGACAAACATGTTTTTTTAAGTATCCTCCAAGTCAGGGGTGTAGAACGGAACTCTTAAGCATTCCAAAACACAAACCAAGTATGTTAGCTTCGGAACAATCTGATTCCCGTATGACTCATACGTGCAACAGGTTGCAGCTGCAAGGTAAATCTAATTTATATTTTGCTGGACACCACAGTACAGATTAGTTTACTGGAGAAAGATCACAAAATCAATAAAGATTAGGGATCACTTTACGAAGCACAAAATCAATAAATCTCAGAAAACAGGCAAATTAGCAATGTGCCAAAAAGGGCAATGCCGTAATTTTCTCAGTCGCCGCTGTCTCCGCGTGTCCTCGAGACCTCGACACACGCAAATGACAGAGAAACCCCCGTCGCCGTCCCATCCGCTCAAACTCGTCCCCCTTCTCCGCCGCCCGTACCTCGCCACCGGCGGCCGCTGTCCCCCGAAATGCCGCACCTCCCCGCCTCCATACAGCCTCCTCTTCCGCGCAAGCTCCTTTCCTGGCACCGCGTGGTCCTCGCCTGTGCGGCCGTCGCGGCGCTCGCGCTTCTCCTCGCCGCCCAGACCACGGAGGACCCCGGCCGGCGGCGCGCCTACCTCGTGGGCTCCATCCTCGGCAATACCCGCGAGTATAAGGAGGTGAACGCGTCGGCGCGCTTCGCGGACTCCGCCTCGCCGTCGCCCGCCGAGGCGTCGCTTCCTTCCCTCCTTGAGGTGCGCTGAGTTTCCTTGTACCGATTTGAGATTCCTGTGTTCGTAACATGGGTGCTTGGAATTTGGAAAGCGATTTGGTAGAATTTAATGTATAAATGAGGGTTGTTTCTCTTAGCTTAATTCGAAGTCCTGCCGATTTTGATTTGTTTGGTGAAATTTAGCCAGCCGTTGGGAAAAATACTGTAAATGTGGCACCATCTCTACTTTGTCACGAAATAGTCCCGACTGAATTAGATGTGAACCCTGACCTGATAGTGATGATTTTAACAAAATTTGGGCAATACAGATTAATTTTAGCTCAGTTCGATATCTGTAAAATATCTTCTGTCCTCGAGTGCATGTAAGAGAGGAGAATGGGCTGAAGCTGTATATGAGGGCATAAAATAAACCATTTGTTTTGCAGACTGATGTGTCACTTAGGACTGCACCAGCCTCCTCCGTGTTTCTAGCCCCTTCCCCTTCGCCTGCTGAGAATTTTGATGACGGTTCAATGGAGGAACCTGAACATCACGAGATAAAGGTATCGGGTTTCTACAATGTTCAGTATTTGTTCGGGAGTCGCATTGCATTAAGTAGTCCAGTCATGCATGAGTTTCTTATTTGCGTATGAGCATATCGACGTGGTGATTTTCTCTTTTCATGCAAAGAGGAACCAATATGTGCTCTAATGGATTCTAATCAATGGCTACTGATACTAGGGAAATGCACTGAAAGAACCGGACTCTTCTCTACCAGAGGTATATATCTAGTGTTGGGTCGAAATTTCTGTTGCGACCAAGATTTGTTTTCTTTTTATTTAACCTCCTTACTTGTGAAGCCCATTTCTAGTGGTTTGCTTGCGAGGAGCTCTGACATCAGTGGAGGAAATGACACGAATGGCAAATCAATTCTGACTGGAAGGCCAGAGGTTTGATGCTTTTCCTTTCTCAGGACATGATTTCAATTAGTAGTGTTTGGCATGAGAACCACTAAATATTGGCATGCTAATTTAGCAGGCACCACTTTGGTCAACAGCAGCTGATGAAGAGCTTATATATGCAAAGAAACAGATTGCTGATGCACCATTGGTGACTGATGATCCTGATCTGTACGCACCCCTGTTTCTGAATGTGTCCATCTTTAAAAGGTAATGGATTGGTTTGACTTCATATTCTTTGGATTGCTGTCAGTGTGTTCCATAGTTCCTAGCAGATAATGGAATGCCCAATTATATACTCCCTCCG
This sequence comes from Eragrostis nindensis, assembly GCA_012490785.1. Taxonomy (NCBI): domain Eukaryota; kingdom Viridiplantae; phylum Streptophyta; class Magnoliopsida; order Poales; family Poaceae; genus Eragrostis; species Eragrostis nindensis. The sequence continues at coordinate 152,360 of JAAXCT010000069.1, read as the reverse complement.
TCTCAAAATAATTATCGTTTTAGCTCTCGGCACGGAGATTAAGAAAAGTTGGTAAAGGTAGGTGCGCAGAAAACGAGAAGGAGAGAGATAGAGATAGAGGTGTATTGGGAAGAGAGAAAGGTGCATCGGGAAGTGAGAATGACAATTATTTTGGGAAAACTGGATGGGGCTAGGATGCCAAGTAAACTGGGACGGAGGGAGTAGTAAACAATGTTTTTTTGTCTTTTCTGTCAACAAAAGAATTGACTTATAATTTTCCCAGTACAATTATATGTAATGGAATCATGTATTCTTGTTATGAAGATATGCTTTCTGCGCTGTCCGACTGGCATACACTCCTTAGTCCTTATTGTTTAAATACCTTCAGTTAATTTTGCACTCTTTTTGGTGTATCTTATTGGAACACTTCATCATTTGGCCTTGTGACGTGCAATTTTTCATGCAAATTTGCCACCTACCATTCCTTGTTTGCATTACGTGACCAGAGATTCTAAGTAAAGGAAACTGCACCTTCCTTTTCCAATTAATCATGTCACTGTTTCTATGTGGGACTAATAGCTGTTTCAGTTCAGAAGATGACTCATTAAATGCTTTTCAATCGTGCCTCCAGGAGTTATGAAATGATGGAGAGACTTCTTAAGGTTTTCATATATCATGATGGAGCGAAACCTATTTTCCATTCTCCGGAGTTGAAAGGAATTTATGCTTCCGAGGGCTGGTTTATGAAATTGATGGAGGGGAACCAAAATTTTGTTGTGAGAGATCCGAAGAGAGCCCATTTATTCTATCTCCCGTATAGCTCTCGTCAGCTGGAACATAATCTTTATGTTCCTGGTTCAAATACAATTGAGCCGTTGTCTATCTTCCTGAAAAATTATATAGATATGATCTCTGCCAAGTACCCTTATTGGAATAGAACAAAAGGAGCTGATCATTTTTTTGTTGCTTGCCATGACTGGGTATGTTTCCTTCTCTGTTTCCATTTTTGAATGATAATGTAGAATAAGAATCAGTTGACTAGTACTATCCTTTACTTGCATCTTTATTAATAATCTAAGGAGAACAGATAGCACTTGATTTTTGACTTTCGATCTTCCATTGCAGGGGCCTTATACAACCAAATTGCACAATGAATTGCGAAAAATTCCATCAAAGCTCTATGTAATGCAGATCTCTCGGAAGGAATTTTCATTCACGGAAAAGATGTTTCTCTTCCAGAAACATTTCTTAGATCACCAAGAAGACCTCTACGAAATATTGGTGGAAAACCAGCTGCACAGAGAACTATCCTTGCCTTCTTTGCAGGACAGATGCATGGTCGAGTTCGGCCGGTACTTCTTCGAAATTGGGGAGGAAAGGATGAAGATATGAGAATTTATAGTAGGCTTCCACACCGAATCACTAGGAGGAGAAATTATGTCCAGCATATGAAGTCGAGCAAGTACTGTATCTGTCCCATGGGATACGAAGTAAACAGCCCAAGAATAGTTGAGGCAATATACTATGAGTGTGTTCCAGTAATAATTGCGGACAACTTTGTGCTTCCATTCGACGATGCACTCAACTGGAGCACATTCTCTGTGGTCGTAGCGGAAAGAGATATTCCTAAACTGAAGGAGATCCTGTTGGCAATACCTGAGAGTCAATATATAACCATGCAGTCAAATGTGAAAAGAGTTCAGAAGCATTTTCTATGGCATGCAAGTCCCGAGAAGTATGATATTTTCCACATGATACTACACTCAGTTTGGTTTAGTAGGGTAAATCAGATGCAAATAGAGTAGCACCTGTTATCCACACGCCTGAAACATGTGATGGTTATTGGTTGTACCATTTCTGGTATGGCCTTGGTCTGAATGAGAGCTCGCGTGGTCTGATTTGGACTGTAATCTGGTTGTTGCAGCCTTGTTTCTCGGAGGAGCTCAATGAGACATCGATCTGACAAGAGAGCCTGACTTTTGATTCTAAAAATGAGGGTCTGACATAATCTGTGAATAGTAGACAGTTGCTGTTAGGAAAAGTGTGAAGAGAAGATACGTCTCGTTGTAGTAGCATTTTAAGAATGGCCCTTCTCTGTAAGATCGATGTTAGATCTGGAAGCGTTGTAACCGGCCAGAAACAGGAGGGAAGTCTATTCTTTTGGCAAGCAGAATGTAAATGTTTCACCTTTCCAGGGCAACTGCTGATTTGTTATGCAATGTACATATCCCGTGATCTTTATTGCTGTTCGGTTCGTGTGCTTTCGTTGTTCTGCAGGATTATAATTGTTTTTCCTTTTTAGTTTTCATTCACAGCATCTAGTCCGTTGTAGTCTAGCTGGTTAGGATACTCGGCTCTCACCCGAGAGACCCGGGTTCGAGTCCCGGCAACGGAATTTTTCTTTTGGCCCTCTTTTGCTGTCTTTGTTTCCACCCTGTTTCCTGTTCAACACCCATAAGGGTGACCATCTCCTCAACACCATTAGTAAGGAGACCTCCTCAATACCATCCATGAGTGATTCTCTCCATCCAAAACACCAAAAGTCTCCAAATCCCACATTTTTCTCTGTTTTTGCCCATGGCCACAGTAGCTTCTTGACTTCTATCCATGACGGCGGCGGTAGGGACGGGCGCACGCAGCCGGGGCGTCCTGCCTGGCGCACGGCGGGCACGCGCAGCTCCGGCGACCTGCCTGGCGCGCGGCCCGGCGGCGAGGCGGGCGCGGCAAGGGGCAGCCTGCCCTGCACACGACAGAGCAGAGCAGAGCGGCGACGCAGCAGGGGAGGGGCGCGATGCAGTAGGCCGTTTCGGCGGCGGCGCAGCAGCAGGGGAGGGGCGCGCTGCGGCTGGCGCGGCGCGGCAGAGGAGGAGCGCTTCGGCGGACGCGACGGCGCAGCAGGGCAGCGAAGGCGGGAGAGCACGGCGGAGAGCTCCCGCGGGCATGGCGGCCGGCATGCAGAAAGGCATCAGGGGCAAAACAGATAGAGAAAAGATGAATTCCATGAATTTTTGTATTGTGAAAAGAAGGAATCACTCATGGATGGTATTGAGGAGAAGGTCTCGTTACTAATGGTGTTGAGGAGATGGTCACCCTTACGGGTGGTGCCAGGGCAATTATCCCGCAAATATAGCGGGCTGAGGCATACATACATCAAATTATAAGATTGGGAAAACATCAAGCTTCATGTGTTCATCAACTCATCATATAACTGAGTTTATTTATCTGTGACATCGCAAAATACCAGAACGGTTTTGTTTGATTTATTAGTTTCCGCCCTGGCTTATTGAAAGCAACAATGAGGATAAACTAGCAAAACTGTCACGCTCACACCAATACATCTATACTGTGTCTTCCGGGAGCATAACATGGTACTACATCATATCAAAACTCTGATCAGTTAATTTGGACCAACGAGGTCAGCTGCCAACAGATTGGCTCCTGTCGAGTAGGGGCAGAGAAAAGATTCAGATATCTCAGGAAGCTTGGAGGAGGGCGGCCAAAAAAGCCGCAGGTGAACTATTCCAATCACTTGAAACTGGGGTCAGGCTCTGTCTTCACGCAATTTGCATGTCAGAATAAGCTCATTTCGGCATATTCTCATCACTCAGGAAGATTAAGGCGGTCAAAAAGAACCAGGAAACTCTGCTCAGGTACGCTGTACAGGAAACCGAGCTCTGCACCTCCAAGGTGTGGGATTGTACTCTGCAAAATATACATTGCATGTTATGAACAACCTTGAACTAGATCAAATTCATTGGGGGGCACAACTAAACTGGCAAGCTGCGTGAACAGTTCAAAAGGCAAGTCAACTCCATCGAAAGATTTGCTTCATACAATTTTAATTTGCACAAAAGTCACAAGACACCAGCTTGTGGTACCAGGAGCACTGATTCCGGCCAGAGGCCACTTTAAGACGTTCTAGCCTGAGCATGGATTGGTAAATTGGAGCCATTTGTTCTATAAAATGATCTCGTGAGACAAACTGTTGCTACATGAATTAGAATTGAGCTATCTAAACACACGTTCTAGATTTGACATTATCTCCACACTCGCTACTCAGTTATACATACATAACTGCATCTGCAGATGAAAAACAACACTATTGGATATTTTATATATTACCTTGCCATTGAGCACTAATAGTTCACCATCCACCCATCGGGGATTTTTGAATCCAGGTTGTGCTATTCTACCCTGACCTTTATAACTGGCAATCTGCAGGGAAAAAAATGGAAAATTTAGGACAAAAAAGTTGCATAGGACATTCAGTTCAGGACTTCAGGTGCACCAATATGTGCCTGGACATTCAGTTCAGGACATTCAGTTCAGGATTTCAGGTGCTTTGAAACTAACTAGAGCACGTGACTTTCACTTTCAGAATATAACTGAATCATTACATGAGATATATTACATAAATTAGCAACTGAACAAAAACATTATTTTAACACTTAGATGCGCAGATATATTTACCACACCAAATTCGTCCGGGTATGCACCGCGATTCTCCAGGCGTTTGCCTTTCCCGATCTTAGCACGGAATGTTATCTGTAACAAACTTTGGTCAGTCAAAATAATATGGCAGTCTGATTATGAAAACGTAACAATGAAAAAGAGCTGCCAACCTGGCCAGCAGGGACACTCAGATCACCAGTCAACTTTACTGCTTCAACGTACTCGAAAAACTCCACGTCGTCCGTGCTGTTCCAGTGGCCGAACTTCCGCCGAAGCTGCACGATTTCTGGTCCATATGGACTAAATGCTCCCACATAGAGACCTACAGGTAGCCCAGGGATCTATCTATCAGACTATTAAAAAACAGGTCAACTTGACAGAGAAAACTTTACCGTTAAATGGGTCGGTGCTGTTAGTGTCCGTAATGATCCGATTGAAAATGGTATTCTCAGTCAGCTTGACTCGGGCCTTGCTTAATGTTAGCCTTAAAAGCTCCTGAACTTCTTTATTTATCTGCAGTTATTATTCCATTTGTCAATTAACTTGTTTGCAGGAATGGAAACATGGTTTAGAAAACTGGTAGCTAAGGAATGTTACCATAACAGATATATTGTACTATCTAAATTTGGATGAGATGGAACAGGTGATTGGAAGGTGCTCTCAGAGAAAATTACTGGTAAGTAGCATATATCAGCACCCTCAAACTGAGGAAAGAAGGTGTTGAACTCTTTGGTGCTAACAGCAAATACTAATTCATTTTGGTTCCCGATCTTGGCACAGAATCCAGACACCATTGGTTACTGGAACCAGTGTTGAGCCAGTTCCTGGAGCTTCTAAGCTTTTCTAACCTTTTTATACAACGCAAAGCGCTCATATTTGCTTATCCTGGGAGGCATATGATGTAGCAGTACATCGTATAAATATTTAGAAAGTTCCTAAGCTAGAACATCTAGTAACTAGGGCTAAAAATTGCTCTTATGCTAGAGACTTACAGGATTTTTGTAACTGATGATAAAATTCACCCAACTGCCAAGAAATAGTTGTATTTGGGTATGTCTCATATTCCACAAAAATTTTAAAATTGCGGGCTTAAATAGTCACAATTGTCAATCCTACCTTTTGAGAGCTCTTTGTTGTGCCCCATAGTGCCTTGGCGACATCAGATGGCATAAGCTCTGATGCTAATTTAGCAGCCATATCTGCAACTTTCTGTTTTGCGACCTTTGTTTCAGCAAGATCTCGATCAGAACCTTTTCCAGGAATGTACAGTTCAAAGAAATCTTTCTCCAAGTTATTTATTTCAGCTGGAACTCGAACATATGATTTTGCTCCAGCATCTTCTTTGTTATGAACCACTCCACTGATAAAAAGCTTCACCTCTGTACTTTTACTTTCTTCATCCACATCTTCTTCTGGAACATCTTCCTCCTGGAGTTCCTCGGTGCTTGGCTCTTCCAATGAGTTTTCTGATGTGCTCTTAACATCATCTTGTACCAACTCGTCTGACGAATTTTCAGCAAGTTCAGTTTCCTCAGACACATCTACGTTTATAACTTGAACCTTGAATTCCGGAATCCGAGACTTGAAAAAATTCAAAACACTTTTCAATCCTTCAACGCTACTTTCCTTGGTATTACCAACATCCTGTTCTTTCTCCTCAACATCCTCATTTTCTTTTAAAGCAGTATCTGTATTTGCTTCGTCTGTTACGCTGTCCGATATAGCACTGCTTTCTAATGAACTTTCACTCTCTACCTTAGCTGGACCTTCTGTAGCTGTAGATGATATGGACGATGCACTCGAAGTTCCTTTTGTTGGTCGTAAGTGTACCACCTGTCCAATTTTTTTCGTAAATACAAATTCAAATCTGTGCAATAACATACATTCTATTTTCTTAACTGCATAAAGATTATAATTCAGAGGAATATCACTCTAATCAGCGCACCTTCATTGTATATGTCTCATCATCGTCTCTGACAAGGAAAATTTCGAATAATGGAGTCCCCGAAGATGCAGTGACTAATTGCCTAAAAGAGGAATATGTGGTAAGTTGCAATAGTTGAACATCACGAAACTAGGTTACAGACTCAGAGAAACTCACCTTGGGCTGTAGCTCTTAGCCACATATCTCCCAACCCCAGGGCTTATTCGTACTATTCTCCCAATGGAATCATCAGTGTCCTTGGCATATCCCACCCACCAACCTACCTGAAAAAGGAAACGGTTAGAGTCCATCCCATGAAAAATTCCTGCAGGATCCCACAAAAAATGTCTTTCTTAATGATGTTTGATGGATTTGGCTAATCTTGGTTCAGACATGGTATAAAAATGTGTTTAGAATAACTAAAGGACACTATCATCATCAGGCATGCTTTGCTATTAAGTCCATTATCGTGTTAATATGAAACTTGAGATTTGTGCCATACAAATAGTTTGTAGAGTTTGAGCATGACAAGTGCTTGAATTAACTAAAGTGAGCTTATGATGCTGCCGCTGAATGCATTACGCAGATGAGAGATTTAGCATTTACCAAACTGGTTCCAGCAAGCCTTGTCAACCTCGACGCATCCTGATAACGCTGTTCCTCAATGGCGGTCTGTAAGAATCAAGCAGAGGGAAGGAAATCAGAGAAAGCAATAGCAAGTCCTACAGTTACACAACCTAATCCTAATCGGTGGCAAAACAAATAACTAGAGCATCGAAGCTGATGCATCTCAGCCGGAATGGCGAAATCAGCGATAAAATAGTTGGGCAAGCAGCGCAATCAGGAACGGACCTTGAGCTCGGACATGACGTGGGCGACAGCGTCGTTACCGGTGGCCTCGAGGATGGCCTTCTTGAGCTTGGCCGCCTCGGCGAAGTCCTCGTTCTCCACCGCCTCCTCCAGCTGGAACTGCGGCGTCGGAGCAGGAGCGATCATTCGATCGGCTCGATTCGCCGCAGAAAGACAAGGATGAATCGGCGATTACCTTGAGCAGCGACGCGTAGCTCTCGGCCTGATCGACCTCGTCGAAGTGGCGGCTCCATCGGGTCCAGTCCCAGGTGGAGGGCGACGCGGAGGCGGCCGTGCAGAAGCAGCAGCCGGCGGCGCGGCGGGCGGGAGCCGGCGGGCGCGCGGCGGAGGGCGGCAAGCAGCGGCTCGGGACGGAGAGGGGCGGGCGCGCCGCAGCCGGCGTGGCGCACGCGGTGGCCGCCGGGGACATGGTGGATGATGGGTGGGGCACGGCGGGGCAGAGGCTGGCCAGCACGCGATTCAGATAAGGAAGGATGGCCGGGCTTGATTGAGAAAGTGGCGATCGGGTGAGCCGCTGGCCGAGGTGGCGAGGCCGGTCTGCGCTGTTGCGTTGCGAATGCGTGTCCCACTTGCCAACTCGCTGATCAGTGGGGCCCGTTACGGCTAGGCCCTCCTTCCCTCGAGGGAAAAGCTTTCTTTCTTTTTTTGCGAAACGGGCACATTCAAATTCTGTCAAATGAATAAAATTACCAAAGGTGAAGAGTATACAGAAAAGCCGCATGATGGCACCTTCAAAATAAACTGCGATGGTGCTTTCAAAGCAGACACAAGACTGAAGGTTGGGGATTTGTCATGAGAGACCATGAAGAGACGTGATTTGTGTAGAAAAAGGAAAGCTGCTGAATGTTATTGATCTAGATGAAAGCGTCTACAATGGTAAAGCTAGTAGCCAGCTCTTGCAAAAGATGATAGAAGTGAGGTCTATATTTAAGTTTCTCATTGTCCTTAGAGAGTAGCTCTTTAGAAAGAGCTAACTGCCCTCTAGAGGTAGCCTTTAGAGACGCTCTGAGGCGATTGCACTGATTCAAGGTCTCACAAAAGCAGCACATCGGGGAATGGGTCATGTACAGGTGGAGACAGATTCACAATTGCTGGTTGTACATTCAACAAGTTATGATCTAGTTGTATAAGGGGATCGTCTTGGAGATGAAACAGATGCTGCAGAGTGAGTTCAATCAGGTTTTAGTTGTTTTTAAGCCACAAGAATGTAATAAAGTTGCTCATGTGATGACTGAGCTAGGGTCGATGTGTGATATAGATGCTATTTTAGTGATGCAGTTTCTTTTAAGCCACAAGAATAGCAAGAATGAAGTAGCTATTAAGCATTCCAGATTGTATTAGTGATTTGGTTGCTTGCAATTCTGCAGCACCTCAACTTTAATGGAATATCTTTCCATTTTAAAAAAACGACCGTGTATTTATTTGTGGCTGATTTTGTATAACAACAAATTTGAAATTTAATATTTCCTACTGGCCTACGTCGTCAGATGTGGAGCTAGAAATTTTACAAAGAGGGTGCTTACCTCATAAGTTGAATTGGCATGAGCTTGGATGAGGCCAGATAGAAGGTATTTAGACTAAAATTATTGACTAAAATGATTGAAGCGTAGCAGTAGAGATTATGATGTTGTTTTCTATAGGCTACAGAGCGTGTTGTAGCACACTCAACGATTTTATCGTTATAGTTTGTCAAATAAAATCTTGACTTTCTAATCTAAACATACATACTGCCATATCTCCCAACCACTGTACAACCCAGTCTAGCAACACCGAAAACCATCGCATCTACGTACCCCACGCACAACAAAACCACTCATCGGCAGCATTGGCATCAAACACCATTGATGTATTTTTCTTACATTCTTGATCAATGATTTGATAAATCCATTCCTTATGCCTTCAGTTTCACGTTTCCATGATAATCAAGGACTAAGGCTTAATCCAAAAAACTTTTAAAAGGGAAACCTTGATAAATGATAGTGAATAATAGAAAATGACCAACCATATATGTTTACATAGAGTGCATGGAACCTATCACTCCCTTTCGAGTTTTACACTCTAGTGATACTCGAACAAAACAACTTTTTTGGTCAAAAAAAAATAAAAGCATCAAACTTATGTATAGATGACGATATATTCTAGTCTCATGAGGGTTTTTTTTTGGTGATCATATTGAGAAATGAAGAATACTTTGATGTCATTGAAGCATCAATCTTATATCCATTTGATGTCGTTGAGTTAAAATTTAACCTGACGACATTGGAGGTATATAAGGTCTTTTTTTCCCTGTCGTGAGAAAGAGGTATATCAAGTTTAACAAAGCCATACTAATTGACATATAAAAAATATTCAAAAAACAATTTGTGTAGTGTGACCTTTTTTCTCTTACACCTCATTTGTGTTAAAGAAGAAAATAATCCGCCCATTACAATGCCGTTCCTGTTGCTTACCTTTTTTTTTCTCTGCATCCCCATTTGTTTAGTGTGGCCCCTTTTCTCTTACACCTTTTTTCTCTTTACACCTCTTTTGCTTAGTTTTTCATTTGTTTAGCATGGCATAACAACACAATACTTGAAACTTTGTTTAACATGGTGATATAATAATAAAAATACGCAAGAAGTACCTGTTTGGGGCAATAGCTCAACCCGGCAACTTCTACCCCGGGACCTCGCTATTTTCCATTTTTATAGATTATTCGAAAACAAGGCAATGGTGTCCATGGCCGGAGATCCGGAGTGCGGGGAAAGGCCGCGGGGCGTGAGTGAGGAAGAAGGCAGCGAGACGGCCAAAGCGCGAGTGACCAACCAAACCAGCGATCATTCCTTCTCTCGTCCCCACACGGCCACGGGCGCATCGAGTGAAAGCGATTCCATTCAATTCGTCATCACCATGGGTTTCACGGTGGTCACGTCTCGTCACCCTCCTCGCCGCGCCTACCTACTGAACCCGCCCGCCCGCCCGCGTCTCCCCGTCCTTTTCACCGATTCCACCAGCCCGCGCGGCACCCGTGACTCTCCCCGCGTCTCCGCCCCGTCCTCGGCGGCGGCCGCGGCTGACCGTTTCCACGATTCCCCCGACATTTCGAACCAATTCCCTCCTCCTCATCACACCGCACCCGGGTCGCGTCGAGTCCACTCCAACACCCAGTCGCGGGCTGGTTCCGTCCAGGCAATTCACCACCGGCAGAGAGCAGAGGCGCTCTCCTCTTGAGTGCGGAGTGCCGAGTACACCGAGTAGAGCAGAAGCCTTGGCCGCGCCGCCCCGAACCGGACCCTACGCCGCCGCTGCCGCGCGCCCATGGACCGCCTTACCGCGGGCCTCGCCGCGGCGTCCCTCTCCGACGCGGCGGACCAGGGCGCCACCCCCGTCGCCCCCGGAGGAGCTGGAGCGGGACCCAGCGCCGATTACCTTCTCCACGTCATGCGCGCTGTCGAGGGCGCCGACGCCACCATCCGCAGCCAGGTTAGTACAAACCAACTCGCGCGACCCCCTCCTCCCCTGGCCCGCCCCATGGTCTGAATTGCGAATTCCGTCACTTCACTAGTGGCCCAACGCATTTTCAGTTCCTCCACCATGACTCGTTTTGGTTGATACTGTACGGTGAGGGATTTGGGAGTCGGGGTGTGATACTCATTTGTGTAGTTTCAGTTGGAGGAGAACAACCGTCTCAAGGAGGAGCTGATGCAGAAAACGCTACAGCTGCAGAGGATGGTAAGTGCCAATTTGCTGTTGCGGTAACGTAATTATCCTTTTGATTATACTAGGAATACCGTACTTCATGCAGTAACCGGCTACCGATTTCCACCTTGTTAAATAAAATTCAGCCTGTCACACGCCCGTCGTGCACTCATGCTATCTCCGTGTTTAAGTTAGGATCTATTCTCCGTTGAAAATATTACTGCCAATGCTTAGAACCAATTTTGTCAACTTCCGGGGGAGCACAAGTTCATCTGGATCTGTGATCCATCATGCAGCTTAAAAATATTAACGGCATCCTTTTTCTGGTCAGTGTTACCATAACGGCAAACCATAGCGCACGATGGCATGCGATTTCGGTTTTACTCAATTCCAGAAATGGGTTAGCAAAACGGAGATACCTTTGTCGGTTACAGTATTCACACGGACTAGAGGTTTCTGTATGATTTATATTTCTTTTATAAATACCTCCAACAGTGTATGTATTTTAAAGCAATGGCTTGGTACCGAGTAGCTTTGTCACATTGTCTAGTTATGCAAACATGCATATTTTTTGCAAGAAATAATGCAAAGTGCGTCTGTCATTCGACATGTAACATTTAGACCTATGCTTCTATGCCAATATTACGAGCAACAAGCTATTGTTTTGGGATGTGCTCACTCTTCATATGGTTTCAGAGGGAAGGTGCTACATCTCAGAGTTCTTTTGCCGGAGCAGGTCAAGATAGCAATTCTGTTTCTAATAAGATGGATGGATCAAAGTTACTTGACAACGGCTCTTCAGCAAATCTCCAAAGTAACTCTATCCATCATCAAAATGGAGGTTCTGTAAGTGCAGAGCCTGTGATTCAGGAAAACATGAAACAGAAGTACCTTGACAGTGCGCAGGCCAATGGGGCATTTAAAAGATCATCACGAGAACGCGTTGCTTTGGAGAATGGTGGTCCATCACAGTTCTCCTCTCCATCTTCTCGTCCATTTCTCCAACTAGGTAACTCAGCACACTTGATGTCGCTTACATTTCTGTCCTGAAATGGTCTTTTGGTTGCAATATAGCGATAAAAAAGTTCTTGCTTACAGGCACATAAAAGATGGAGATTATGATTCTAGGTTATTGCGGGTTTCAGATGTGAACTCACATGTGTCCTGGAAGCAGGTTAGTAAGTTCTCTTACAGCGTCAGATGCACCAATGATGCTGTCCCTGACGAACATAGTTCCATGCAGGAACTTACTGTTAAGGTCAAAGAAAATGAAGAAGAGATTGCACAATTGAAAAAGCATCTCGCTGATTACTCAATGAAGGTAACTATTGTGGCACAGAATGGTGATTTACGTGCTCCTGTTTTACTTTCTATCTATTGACCACATATGCCCCTGACAGGAAGCAAAAATACTCGATGATAAATATATGCTGGAGAAACGGATTGCTTATATGCGCATGGTAAGTGTTTGCTTTTGTGGGAATGCATGATTTAATTTTCATTGTGGCACAAGTTGTTAACCTGTTTGAGCAAGTGTACCATCGTATCCTAATAAAACTGTTTCAGGCATTTGATCAACAGCAGCGAGATTTGATTGACGCAGCATCAAAAGCTTTATCATACAGACAAGATATTATTGAAGAAAACATCCGTTTAACTTATGCATTGCAGGTAGATTCCTGTTGCTTTTTGGTTGATGACTTTAGGATACTTATTTAGTTAAAAAAATGAAATAAATATAATCCTAACATAGCCAATAAAAAAGCAGTAGTAACTCATATGTTGATATCAGTTCGAATCACTTACTGTATCGTATTGAAATTGAATTAATTTATTATTTTCTTGTAAGCCTGAAGTTTTTTGTGCAGTCTGCCATCCATAATACTATATGTTGCTTTGAATATCCTAATGTGTCTAAACAAGTTATCGTAACATGACTTTTGTGTGCTGAAGAGAATAGTTTGACGGTCAAAAGTTTATGAATGTTTGTTTTTTAGTGCTTGACCTTATGCCATAAAAACTGGCTTACAATCACCTGGGAGTACTTTTTTTCTATAATCAAAAGAAATCCCATAGAATACTGATACGGATCTTTATTACTATAGTGCGAGGTAGTTAAATGCAATATTAAAAAGAGCTCCTTGATCCAGTGCTTGATTGAGGGATTTTTCTTTGTCTGTCCTAATTACTGAAGGTAAACAAGGTTCGAAATGACTCTTTTTTGAATTATTGTGTCGATATGTGTATGGTTATACATCTTAAACATCTGCTTCGTTGTCATGATCACACATCCATTATAGACATCTCAAAATACCACGATAATACGTTGTCGTATCTGGGGACCTGATAGGATAGTTATGCGAGGTTGCCAGCTGATCCTTGGCCGTTTTTCTGCCTGTGGTGAAGATGACGTCGGCTAGGCATCGATGGTTTTCAGCAAAGAAATGAGATGTAGAGAACAGAGATAAGAATTAGATTGTATTATTGCTAGCCAACAGAAACTTCCGGTGCTCTTGATTGTGTAGAGCCAGCCCCAACAATAACCTAGACGAACTCTTATGCAAAAGCTAACTCAAACTCAGATTCTTGTCTCATACCAAATTTGGACTTCAAGCTTTCATGAAATTTAAACTGAATCCGAATGCTTAGCTGGCTATCCTGACTCTGAACTGAAGTAATTATTGCAACATAGTCTCGTTATGCCCTCTGCTACACTTGATGCTGCGCATAACGATAAGATGTACTAGGTTTTGTTTGTACGTTAATGCTATATAGTTCAGTCATTTCTTTGTGATGCCTAAGATTCTAATATAAGTTTGCCTCATTGTTTGTTCTCTTTTACAAAGAATTGAAATGATACTCAGTTTTGCTTATTCTACTGTCCAGGCAGCTCAACAAGAAAGATCAACTTTCATATCTTCTTTGCTGCCTCTTCTGTCTGAATATGATAACCTCCAGCCTTCTGTTCTCGATGCCCAATCTATTGTTAGTAATTTAAAGGTATGCTCCGTTTTCTGGTGTGCGCTTGGCAACGGTGTTGTGGCAAGTACAGCTATTTTTTTTCTTCGGATTCTTAGGTGGAATGAGATAAAAGATGTAATGGTATTAAGTTCTACACACTTTATTTTCCTTATATGCCATTTTGATCATGGATAAAGCAACCTGAATCAATTAGATCTCCATATTCTGCGGTACCTAATTTAGTTTAAACAGGTAATTATAGTTAATCATTTTCTAATGGTATGCTCCTTTTCCTGCAGGTTTTGTTTAAGCATTTACAGGAGCAACTTTTTCTCACCGAGGTGAGTCACAATAAGGCACCAAGCTACCAATAAAATGCGTTTACCTTATCCACAACATTTTGTACTGTAGTCAGTAGTGAGCTTGTCATAGTTGCACAGCTTACTGCCGATATTTTCTTACAGAACTTTGAAGTTGTAAGCAAACTTGGATGGTGCAGGAGAAATTAAGGGAGTCACGATACCAGATTACTCCATGGCATACCGGATTGTCCGATAATACTAGTCCGTCTGTACCTCCCGATCCTCCAGCTGGAAAAGCAGTGGTCACTGCAGTATGACTCTACAATTTTATACTCCTTTGTCAATTATTCTCACAACTCATGGTTGCACACGCCCTATAACTTCTTTAATTTCTCAGAGCAAAAGCAGCCTTGATATTGTACCCCAGACAGCATATCCACATGTGCAGTCTCCAATGTCTTCCCCAGTTCAAGCTAGGGGAGAGTGGGGTGTATTACGTAACCAAAACCATCAAGTTATTCCTAGTGAAGTTTCTACAAGAAGTGCTGAACACGATGACATGGGAGGAGCATCTGTTTCAATCAGGTGCCGGCTTTCAAGAGATTTTAATAGTTCATCTTACTCTTGCTCTCTATTGGTGTTGTGGTTTCTTGGGCATGCTAGAACACATTGAATGAATGGAACTTTTATTAGTGTCTTTTGTTTTGTGTCGATATATTGTTGTTTCACTAGTTTGTTACCTATACTCTTAGTATGAAGATTTTTTGTAACCATTGGCGAAGTAGTAAGTGTTATGTTATATTGAGACGTGACTAGATTACTAAGTGCAGTTGTTTATGTGATTTTCAGAAACCAATTTAGGATGGATGTTCCTGCTCAAGTATCTCAACATGATTCTCATGCTGTCCAGTTTGACTTGGAGACCCAGAGTCATAACCAACCATTCAAGGGTCTTAGTAGAAATGATGTATTGGATGGTTCTGAGAGTGCTGAAGCCCAAAACGCACAAGAATCTTCTGTTATGTGGGGTCCTGGGGACTCAACTAACTTAGCATCTGGCCTCGAGGACGCAAACCCTTCATATCCATATCTTCCTACAGTTCTTGAGGAGCCTGGTTCTTCTTTCTCTGAAGGTAATTAGTGTTGAATGAAGTTCATATTGTTAACAAAGCATTCATCTGATCGTAGTTGCCTGTGTTATAATATGCAGCTGCAGAGGATGATCCATTGCCAGGAATAGATGGGCTACGAATCACAGGTGAACCTTTTCCTGGACGAGAACTTCAAGCAAGCGGGTACCCCACCAATGGAACAACGACTTGTAATTTTGAGGTCTGCTTCATTGTTTTGGTTGATCTGCATTCTGAACAGTGAATTAAGTTTTCCAACTCGTCACATATTCTCACTTTCAAACGTTCAACATGGTTCCACTGCAGTGGGTTCGCCATTTAGAAGATGGCTCTGTAACTTTCATAGAAGGTGCTATTTCTCTTTCTCTATCTGTTTTGTGTGGTATACAGTAGATGATGACCTTAAGTTACATTATGATATAATTTGTCTCAAGAAAGCGATGATTTTTTTATTTATCTAGGAGCAAGGCAGCCTAGCTATGTGGTTACTGCAGATGATGTGGACACTTTACTAGCCATTGAAGTCCAGCCCCTAGATGATAGAAAAAGAAGGTACATGTCATCTGATTATCATTATGCTACCAGTATTAAAGGATTTCTTCTGAAACATTATATTTCCTATTTCAGGGGGACTTTTTTTTTTTTTTTTTTTTTTCTCGACACGCAGTGCGTATCTTTCATTAATAGGAGTAAAGAGATCAAAACACAGAACAACACCACAACACTCCACGCCAAGTTGCTGATTACATACGCGCGCCGATTACCAAGTACATACAACCGACCTGATGACCATCTGATAAGCTACTCCTGCCCTCGACCGGTTTGGAGGGATATGCCCTTAGCCCCACCATACTCCAAAGATCACCTCGTCTCCTGCCATTGTGAGGATGGACGAGAGACGCGTGTAGCAGCCGTTGAAGACACAATCATTTCTATGCGCCACAGCGACCAAGCCCCCAGATGATGAGTGAGTTTAGGCCTTTCTTGATAGTGTTGCTGACCGAATTTGATGCCCATCCTAAAGTTGTTGTCCGAAGGCTGCGGTGCAAGAAAACCCATCCCAACGCTGAAGGAAGGTTAACCAGATTGCCTAGCAAGGACGCACGAGGCGAGGATATGGTCTATGGTTTCATCCTCCTGGTCACACAACGGGCAAATGGCTATTCCTTTTGGCCAACCTGTCCGCTGTCCATTTGTGTGCAGCGAGCCAGGAATAAACGGCATTCCCCGGTGCCTGATTTCCAAATTCTCAGGGTCGAAGGATTGAGCCTTGAAAATTGCTTCATATGCTGATTCAGGGGACTTCATCAAGTCTATGCTAATGATCAAAGAAAAATTACATGTGGTGAGCTTTCGAAACCATGAACTGTGATTATGTCCTTCATTCAGACTTTAGTTTATCTCACCTTTACAAAAGTCTGAATTTGACCAAAGGTGCCATATGAGCTGGTTCCCACATTTACAAAAGAATGTTACTTATCGTCTTGTATCCTTGGCCTAGTTATTTGACCTCGACCTCTACTTGACTCTGTCTAATCATTTTTTTTACCTCCAAATAGAGGGCATGGCCCATGGCCTCTACCTTCCTCAAGTCTGATGGCTTGTCTACTGTGTTTCTTCTTCAGCTCCAACTAGTATCTCACCAATCTCGCTTGCACCCTCAGTCTCAACTCGTCACCAGTTCATATGGCAAATTTCGTACCACATTTACATTTGGAGAGAGAGAGGGTAGGGCTCCAAGCCAAGGTGCTCTAGCTTCTCCACAAACGGCTCCTATGAGCCATTAGAACCAACCCCCCCCCCCCCCCCCCCCCCCCCCCCCAACACACACACACACAAAAAAAAAGAGTTTCTTAACAGGAGAGAAAAACGGCTCCCTGCCTACAGTATTACGTGAATAGCGATATGGGCAGTAGCCATACCAAAGGCATCCTAAGCCGTACAGTGCATGAATAGTGATATAAACAGTGGCCCTACCAAACACACCCTAAGCTGTATAGTAGAGTAGAATTTTGAATTTTATGATGGATTCTGTCCTCGGAAAGAGAATAATCTAGAACTTTATGGTAGGTAGGGTTCGCACTCTAAACTTCAAAGATCCTTTTTCCTCCTTGGACGCAGATCCTTATAATTTGTGATGTAGCATAAACATTGTATAATTTGTTTTTGGAGTTTGAGGAACCATCTTTGATGCAGATCCTGAAACAAAGGAGCTTATTAAGAGAACTCTTGAAATTGGGCACGTGACCTACGAAGTCCAAGTTCAATTGCCTGTATGTTCACTATCCTTTGCAATTGCACATAAATATTTTATTACCTCCTCCTAACGCCTCACAACTATTGAAACACTGAATTCTCTAACAGCAGGTCAGATTTTTAGACATGTGGGAACCAGCTGTTTTGGCAATAAAGAGAGAAGGTTATAGCATTAAATGTAATGGGCAGCGTGGTGTTCTTGTCACAGAGAAATTTCAGCAAGTAACTCTTGTATGTCCCTACTCTTTAGCTATATTTAATTTTGAGAAATGAAGTACTTGAGTAGTGCATTGATTTCACCAAGAGGGACGAAGTAATACCTGTGGTTTTGTTGATTAGTTGGATCCCAGCCGGAGGTTCAATTGTCAATCGAAGATGTTTTAAGATGTTCAATTGTCTATTACACTGCAACTAACTAAACTCGCTGTTCTTTGAATAATAGTTATCATTTGTAATTCACGTAGAAAAAATAGTTATCATTCGTAGCACATTAGGAAATAAATTGGCTGCTGGACCATAAACAGACTGCTTTCAGGGTTTCTCTAATAGTGAATTCTGTGCTAGCATTCAGTTGGCTTCTGAGATATTCTTCTTCAAGTTTCACTGTGTATTATGTGGTATGGGTTTTGTAGAGATGAGTTACCGTCAGAAATCTGCTTGGTAGTGAGAAGCTTGGAAAACCTGACAGCATGCTTTTTGACTGTTACGTGGACTGCTTCCTCGTTGAACCGTCACTTTTACTTTTAGAGATTGATAAACTCCCGAGAGAAAATGTTGACAGAGTTGAAAAGGCTTGTGCACATAAGAGCAATTATATAATTGATATGCTGAATTGTTCTTATAAACATACTATGCTTGGGCACATAATATTGGATGTCACACAAAAAGACATCCAGGTGAACACTGAAATCTTTTTGTTGATTATCCTGTTTACCTTCTAAATCTGTCTTAGCAAATGCTTTCCTTACACGTTTGCTTTTACCTGTGTTTATGTATTGCTTGTTCATATAAAGTGCAACTTACACAAATTTATGATATCTTATCCAGATAACTATTCCATATGGGTGTTTAACAGAGTTTTCGATCACATCTGCTGATGGTGTTGATTATAATCTAAAGCCAGCAGAAAATGCATTGTGAGTACCAAATCAGGCTTTCATTTTCTTCAATATATAGTTCTACAGTCTTTGTACACTGATAAATATATTAGCATTTTACAGCCTGATAACAATTGGAGTCTAGGAAACAACTATACACCATCACTTTTTTAAATGTCAATGCTGAAAATATTCTGCCCTTGTACAGTAGTTTAGGACCCAACAATTTTTAGAATAAGAAGCACCAGTCATCTCATTTTATTGAAAATGGGACAAATTTAACATTTTACTGCCAAGGACGTATACAATCCTTGTAAGCTCTAACTTGATATATGGAAAGTACCTTCAACACTGAACCTGAGTGCCCTATCCTTCTCTATCTGAATACTCTACCAGATAACCCCTTCATGCTTTATATGGCTGTATTGCTATGGTATTTATTTTAAAGAAATGGCTATATATACAACAATATCTGCTGAACATAATTATTCACTGCTTATCTTGTTTACTTTTCCGTCTTTTCAGGTTACGGGATACAATTGTTCTAGTGTTAAGATTGTTCAAAAATATGGTATGAACTATCTCATGCACAAACCATTGCATATAACCTCCGTTTGTTTTCAATACTGAATTTGAAACAGTCCGCTTTATAACCTTGAGTTCACGAGTCTATCTATAACACACCACCCTCTTCCCGTGCTGCAATTCTTTTACGACATATGGTATACTGTCAGCCCGAAACCACACCCATTCGGAGTGACACATCGGCGGCATATGAGATAAAAACGTTTTGGGTGGGTAGAGTAACCGTGCATTTAGGCGACACGTGAGCACTGTGTCTGACAAAAGTCCAAAACAATCCCCATTTTGGTTGGAAAGGCTGGTTGAAATGTGGACTTGCAGTCATATATGGTCTATAATAAACTGTCCCGGTATGAAATTTTTTTCGTTTTCTTTAACAATCATGTCTATAATAAACTGTCCATATATTCTTTAACAATCATGTTTTCATAGGATTGCTAGTCTCTGCAATGCTGTTTGCGGTTGCCACATGAATGGTAACTGCAATCAAATTTCCATATATTAGAGAATATATGGAAATTTGATTGCAGGCGTTAAACCATGAGATCTGAACTGTATTGTGCTACGTGTGCATGCACGTGCCTGTTGTTTCGATCTTATCCTAAAACATCCACCTTTTGCAGGCTGTTGAGAGAAGAAGAGGACGAAAGAAAGGCCTTTTCTTCAAATAGATTCAGTTCCCATAGATGTATTCATGGTTCATTATTTTGGGCTATATGAGTGGCATATATGTTGTGTTTTGTAAAAAATCTATACATGATTTTGTTGTAAATTAATCAGACAACCCAATTTGATAAAGTTTCGCTCTACCTCATATGAAGGACGATAAAGTTCATCGTTGCCAGTGCAGCTTCCATTTTTTTTGCTTTCCAGGCCTCACTGGTACTCCTTCCATTTCAATTTCAAATTACTCGACGTTTTTGACTTGTGGAAACTACGTTTGACCGCTCATCTTATTCGAAAAATTCGTGCAAATATCATTTATCTTGTTATGGTTTGTTTTATCATTAGAGATACTTCAAACATGATTTATTTGTTTTTATATTTGCACAAATTTTTTGAATAAGACGAGCGGTCAAACATGATGTTCAAAAGTACTCCCTCCGTTTTTTTTAATATATGACGTCGTTGACTTTTTTCGTTACATTGATCATTCGTCTTATCTATAAATATTTGTGTAAATAGCTAAGTGTATAAGTTAACCTTAAAATGCTTTTGATGATGAATCCAATGATATTCATTTCACATTCGAAAAGTAATTATTTAAATCTATATTATTGATCAAAGTTCAACAAAAAAGTCGACAGTGTCATATAATTAAAAATGAAGGGAGTAAAAAACGTCAAGTAATTTGAAATGAAGGTCTTCAATAAATTAATGGACCAATAGACAAGGATAGACAAGGACGGCTCATGAAGATGCTCTGCAGAATTGGCCGCGTGGAGGTGATTAGGTGAAGTTCCCAGGTTCAAGCCTCAGTCTAACGTGAAACTGATGTAATTGGTTGAGATGGGCATGCTTTGCGCAATTTGGGATGGTCCAGGTCTGCGAATAGGCCCCTAACGTGATAGACTGGGATATAGACTGTTTCGAATATTTTGGTGCATGCTGTCCCGTTCGCGTCTCTTATTTGTGTGTTATTACTTATTACAGCCAAACAAGTCACATCTATCCCAGTTACTATCCTAGTAGTAGGAGGACTACCTTTTTGTATGTGTCCCTCTCCCTGATGGAAACTCAAGACGGTTCAGTCCCGTCCACACACATGCACGGTATTTCAATGACTACGGAGCGCTGAATGTGAAGTCCTTTGACAAAAGGCTTAACTCGACAGGCAGGTGCTCTGTGTTCTCATTTACAAACATGATAGATGCTGTGCCTGATATTTACATCTATCTACAGTGTATAGACTCATGGAGCGGCATGGAGAGTTGTACTAATGCAAAGTCTACTCTGCACCTGAAAGACGACAGGGGTAACAAAAGGTGGGTGACGGTTCACATGGATTTTCAGACCTCAGTCTGCCTATCGAGCATCCTGCTGTAGCATTACTGACGTCTTCCCACGCGTGCTTATACTTTCAACATGACGGGGAGGTTGAAGATTTCGTAATCAGGGTGGCTGAGCAGCAGTGATCTGATTAATTACGCTCAAGGACAAGAATGATAGTGATTATAATTTGTTGGCATGCCCAACTATATATCTCTTCCGCCGGCCGGATTAGACCGTCGGAAAGAAACGGGAAGCATCTCCGAGAATACATGCAAACTGCGTGACATGCTGAAGATCTACTAGTGTATCAGTTTGTTCAGTATTCAAGTGATGTGTATCCTTCTATGGAAAAAAAATAGGTGAAGCCCAGTTAGGCCAAGGGTGAGTCATTTTTTTACCCCTCTTGATTACGGTTTATATGAATTTACAGCTTTATCTCGCGCTGGTGATTTAAATATACTGTGGTGGTTAGGATATGCTTATAAAACCTAGGGTCATATGACCACTAGCTTACTGTTAATGCTTCCTCGGATTTTCCATTTATAAGCAGCAAGGAGGTAGGTCCATTAAATTCTGTGGTGTGCCCTATTTGTCGACACTACTAGTTGACATGCCAGCCAATGAAATGGTGACCCTGCTGCTCCCCCGGCATCCTGACGTGGTATCTCCTCTATGCACTTTAGTTTTTATTATAATTACGATTTTCCTTTGAAATAATATGTGAGCACTAAGTAAAGTATGGTCTTCATTAAGTAACTTTGAATATTACATTACAACAGTAATGCATCAGGAAAGAAAAGGTATTCTGAATGTGTTTTCCTTAATGAATCTAAATGTATTCATCATCGACTGACCTAATCACCGCCATCTCACGTAAACTAAAACTTTCATTGCCACAACCGGTTACTCCCTCTGTTCATTTAATCATGACATTGGGATAAGAAATTTGAACTACATGTAGTTTCATTTTGTCATCGAAACATTGAGAAATTGTGCATACAGAAAACTCTAAAGAAAGAAAGAAAAAAAGGTGTCCTAACGTCATGATTAAAAGAACATAGGAAATATGCATATGTGATTGCGATAGGACAATGGAAGCACCGAAAATTATTGATTTGGCATGCAAGTTTCTGCATGTTCATTACACGCACGCTGTCTACCGGCGAGAAGATACATAGTATATGCTAGTGGTACTGGATCACACTATGCACAGCTGCACACATGTCATGGTCCTCACTATATCTATGAAAGAAGATTGATGTGTACCGCTGGCGATAAAGTTTGATCGGGCAATCAAGTCGTGGATCTATCTGTATGTAGCACCTGATACAAAATGCCCTAGAGATTAGAGAACACAATCACCTACATATGGCTCCTGAGAGAAAGTCTTGGAGAACACATGGATCAGAGTCATAACCAAAGTGGATCTGATACCAAAATATTCATATTTTCCTTTTTGTGACGACCGGATGTTTTCATTGGCGACTTATGCCATAGTCTGAGCGTTCTTTTTTTTTTTCCGTCCACCCTCTTCAGAAATTTGGACCAACCTACGAGAAACAGAGGGCGATGCAAACTTGGGTAATCTAGCTAGGTGAACAATCACAACCTGAACCAAGTAAGCTCAGTTCCTTCTATTTACCCTCTCTGGTCTCTACATGCGCGCAGTACTTTCCATTTGTTTTGATATACCAATTGTGTTGTGTGGGTAACATGGCTTGTCGCGTGCATACAAACTTATCTGGTGTGTGTTTTCCAGCTGGAAACTTTGCCTACAGTGTTTTCCTGGAAAAAATTGCAGCCGCGTTCTAGCTTTAGTCTTTAAGTCATTTCGAGCTAGCTACCACACGAGTTTCACAAGTACAGTAGCTAATTAAGCTAACAGCTGGACTACCAAAATGTCTAAAGAGGGGTTCCGGAAAAAGTGGCGTGCGGCAGCTAGAGAGATATCGATCGCTGATCTGCTCTTTTCTTCCTCGCCACATGTGTTAAAAGTACGTCTATCTTCTAGGCCGTGTTACGTTGATGCTACCAACAAAAGGCTGACGCGTTACGTGCCTGAGCCGTCGAAATCAAGTGCCCCGCGCGGTGGTCGCCGGAGCCAGCGACGTGGGCCGGCGCGCGCGCGTGGCTGCATCGCATCGCATCTCTGCAACGAGAGCGGGATGGACGGAACCGGAGGTTATTATCCCTGTCGCTCCGGCGAAAGTGAGCGAGCCATCAGCGGCGGCCGATCCCGTACGTCACTCCGGCTTGCGTCACCGGCGCTACGCAAGCCAAGAGCGGCGTCGCGTACGGGCACACAGTGCTAGACCGTTGAAGAGAAGCCACGCGCGCACGCATTCAGAACGATTACAGCTGCTCCGGACCAGGTGTTATTGTCGTCGCACTTAATTCGGTGTCGTGCTGTTGCCACGAGAGAGGGTGCATGCAGTACTATCTCCACGTTAGCAAGGACTAAGGAGTATGAGCTGACCCGGCCGTCATGAATTTGACAGACTGGCACTATTATGTGATCGATACAGAGGTGACATGTGTGAGCAATTAGTTCACGGAAAGTGCGATTGTAAGTTCACACCGCCAGCAGCATTTTTTTCTCCCTCTCTCGAACAACAAGTACTAAATCTGGTTACAATCTTTTTTACTAGATTATTATGACACATTTGCGATTATAAGTTTGTTTGTTTGTTTGGGTTTGGAGCTTTTGAAAAACCTGCTTTTTAGAGCTGATTGTAGAAGCTTGCTTTCTGAAAAGCTGTCAACGTAGATTATGTTTTGACTAAATAAAATGGATATTACATATGACAGCATTCATAACAGCACCTCACAAAAGCTAGTAAAAGCTCCGCAGAGCTGCTTCTGGCTTCTAATACAAATATAGTTTTTGATAGCTTTTGGCACATCAAAAGCCACGGTGTTTCAGTTTTCGCTTTTGCAGAAACAGAACTTTCAAAAGGTAAAACAAATTAAACATGACTAGCCATGAGCGAAAGCAAACAAACAAACAACCCTAAACTTTTGGATCATCGTCTTTAACAATCTCAAATTCTACGGTTCACAATTTAAAAGCTAGAGTGTGAAATCTAAATCTAAGACAAAGAGTGTGGATTCACATATTCTTTTCTGGCTCTACAGTAGCGTTTAGTGACGCTTCCCATCCTGCTTCACATATAAATAGCATGTGTGGAGTACTGTGTACTTTGCCGCTCCGATCCACTTGTGTAAATGTCGCCAAGCAAATGTCGCAGTATATAGCTTGCCCTTGTATTCCTGCTTGGCCATCTGGCTCCTTATCTCCGTACGCATCTCCTTTAGCCAAACTACCTCGCTCGGCCACACTTGTTCTTCTCCCATCTTCTCCAATTCTTTCTGCTGCTTTCTAGCTACCTCCGTCTGTTCCCACATACAGATACATGTATGTTTACATATATGCATCTAAGATCATGTGTCATACATTCCTGCAGCATTTTGAAGCTTCTTGTTGCATGTACCTTTAGTTGACCTGCTTGCCTTTTCAGATCTCAGCTGTGTTGGCCAAGAATTAGACACAGCTAGGGAGGGAGATATGGAGATGAAGGCGAAGAAGGGCAGCAGAAGCGATACTGCAGCAGCTGGGACTGGGAGGAGAAGCGGCACGAGCAACAACAGCGGCAGCAGCGGCACAACGGCAGCAGTGGAGAGGAAAGAGATCGAGAGGAAGAGGAGGCAGCAGATGAAGAATCTCTGCGCCAAGCTCGCCTCCCTCATCCCCAAAGAACACTATTCCTCCAAGGTACTTACTCCAATTCATCTTCTCCTGTACAATCGTGTTACTCACCTAAGTCCTAACTACCACCATGAATAATTAATTAATGTGATTCATCTTAAGTATTATACTCTTTTACTTTTCTTTGAATGATAATTAAGTATAAACCACTTAATTACATCAACGACTCAGAAAGATAAATAAAATACAAAGAAAATGCATGTAAGTTCCTTGACTTCAATACAACTTCTTCGATTGATGTCGCCGAGAGCAAAAATAAAATCGAAGCAAAGTCCTCTTCAACCAATAATGAGAGACAATAAAATTTGTTGGAAAGCAGCGCAAGATCCACTCTCTTATAGCTCACAATCAAGACGAATCCAATCCCTGAGCCAAATCCCCATCAGAAGAGAAAAAAAAGAGGGAAAAGATTCCATCTGACTAGCCGTTAATTAGTATTGTTATCTCTCTTTTTGTGGATCGTATTCAATTCTATTATCATCTAAAGTGCAAATTCATTTTTTTAAGTAATGGCCCGATGCTTACTGCAAGCAGATCTTATCATTTTTTCCCTCTTGTTCATCTCTTAATTATTTTAAGCTAGATATAGTTGTGTGTTTAAATTAGTCTTCTCGTCACATGAAATATTGTTGATGAAAGCAATTGTCTTCTATGTGGACGTTTGATAGTTTTCCTGGAAAATGTTGCTTTCAGCAACGGCACTTTATTGTTGCTGGAATCCATATATTATTTTTCCCTTTCGGCGTACGGGAGAATTTTTGCTCCCTAGCACTATTTTCTCATTGATAGGGCGTTTTCTTGAGATTTGATGGGCCACAGCTTTTTTTTTGACGGAAAAGCCATACAGCTATATCTGGACTAAATTAAGGATGCCCAAAAGAAATAGATCCTTATACATCTATCTATTTTTAGGACACGGTAACCCAGCTAGGTAGTCTGGACGAAGCGGCTGCGTACATCAAGAAGCTCAAGGAAAGGGTGGACGACCTGCAGCAAAAGAAGAGCTCAGCGCAACTCTTGGCAAGCACGAGAGGCAGTGTAGGAGTTGGCGCCTCAACTTCAGCGGCGGCGGCGGCGGCGGCGGCGACGAGCGGTGATGTAGGGTCCTCTGAAGAAGCCGGTGCTGAAGACGAGGCTGTGGCGCCAGTGGTGGAGGTGCGGCACCACCTGGACGGGTCGAGCCTGGACGTGGTGATGATCAGCAGCGTGGAGAGGCCGTTCAAGATGCACGAGGTGGTCACCGTGCTGGAGGAAGAAGGCGCCGAGATCATCAACGCCAACTTCTCCGTCGCTGGCCGAAAAATTTTCTACACCATCCACTGCCGGGTACATATATAGTCTTTCATACATTTTCTCTCATTTGAATTTAGTACCTGCTATATGACAGTGACTCTAGCGAAAGCAATCGCTGCTCATGTTATATATGTACCTTAGTGTTGGCATTCATCTGTAATATATACCGTCGTCAATCATAGTGTAGTAATATGCACATAAAGTACTGTCACTGTGTCACACCTACGCGTGGCGTTAGCATGTATAATAAGCTAGTGAGGTGTCCAACTTAAAAATCAACAGTTGGCACCTTTGGGTAACAAAAATAGGTAGTGTGGGATAGAAATTTTTCTTGAGTTTTTATTAATTAAGTTCAAAAAATCTGTCAGCTACATGGGCCATGTCGCTCCACCATTTGAATCCACTCTAAATTCTGCTAATCTTATGGGTTTTAGAAAATAAGTGAATGGTTTCTTCAGAGAAGGATTGAAAACTAGAGCTCATGGTTGAGGATTGTAAAATGGACTTAGCTCCATTGAACTATAACTGGTTCGCGCCATATATACAGTTAAATTAAGCATCCACGTGTTTTCTTCAATAATTTGATTGGTACTTCTTGCCGGTAACTAAGCCTCTGAAACAATAATGTTGTAATTAACCTGTGAACAACGCCATTTCTTTCCCTTTTTATCGCAGGCATTTAGCTCAAGAATTGGCATAGAGGTTTCGAGAGTTTCTGAAAGGCTACGGGCGTTGATATGACAACTCTACATCGATACATATAGACACATATACTGCAACTAGCAAAAATGCCCGTGCGTTGCCACGGGCAGACCGAAAAAAAATCCCTTGACATTGTTTTAATATATTTAATATTACTCATACAACTATATTATATATGTTTAAACTTTATGATTGACTATACATATGCAGTTGTGCTTTTAAATAAAAACAAAGTTACGCAAATTATCAATGCAAAGTTATGAAGAAACTATACAAATTAGGGCAAACATAAATATAGATGGCTTCCCTTGTCGAACTACATCCGATGGTGCATAAATCAATAAGAAAAATGTAAAACATATGATTCTTTTTTGAGGTTTAAGAAAGCTGGTTCACTTCACCTATATACAAGGACGGTAACTCATCAAATGCAAAAGTTCGATCAAGTTTAAACAATGGTTTATGCTTCAAAGATTTATGAGTTGAAAACAAACACCTTGTTTATTTACAACAATGACTATAAACCAAAAAGTAACAACTAATATACAAAATTCTGTTTTAAATTGCACCAGGCATCACTCCTGACGCGACATTGCATTCAAGAACACCAAAACTCCAGCCACCCTCCATACAGCTTCGGCTGCATGCTCCTCCCATGCCCACGCCTCGGTCATGTTGGTGTCATGCATCACTACCAGATCGTCTTGGTCTAATAGCTTCTTATACATTCCGAACTTGAAGCCACGACAAAAATCCTGGTGATTTTTCACAGGACAGCAACTCCCATCTTTTGAGCATGCATGTTGTTTGTCACCACAAACTCACCGAGCTCTCCAGACACCATTCCGAAACCAATGTTTGCTTCATGAAACAACAGAATTTGCAGAGTATTATGATCCGTGCTTAATGGTACATGAACAATTTTAGTCTGGAGATTCTTTGTCAAACTACCATAATTAGGTATCATGTAATGTCATGGATGCCACTTATATCTTCGTATATTTTATACTGGTAAAGCAACTATAAGAGACTGCACTTTAACAAAGAATTTAAACAAAAAGGTTACTTCTGTATCTCCAGACTACTTCCCACAATAGTACCAGCAGCAGGAAACTATTTTAGTGATGAACTGAAACTTGTGTTGTCAAAAACAAAAACAATTTAAACAGGATGCTATAAGCCTGTGTAGAACCAAATATTTCACTTCAACATTATCCTACATCTAAGCATTTCTGACTATAAAAATCAATAAAGGCACATGAATCATTGTCAGACGGACACGAAATAACTGCTTGTTTAGATTGAAAAAAAAAAGACTGCATCTGTGAATTGGTCACTCGCTAGTGCTAAAGAATATTCAGTCCCGGAGCTGGATGTGCTTGTACGTGGCCTGTCATGAATGTACTTTGGATTGTATCAATCACGAAAAATAAAATAAGGTTTTCTTTGAAATTCTTTAGGTCTTTCTGTTTTGAGTTGTAATTATCTTTCAGCAGACCCTATATGGTATTTAAGGTCTAATAAATCCAGTCTCAGTAAAAATCATTAATGTCAGTGTGAGCTTATGACAACCAATATGATCTAATATAACTGAAATTTTTGATAATCTACCAGATTCAGATGAAAAATCTTTGTTCGCAATACAGAACAAGGGAGCAAAGGATACTTCTCTAGCAGTATCAACAAGGGACAACACATTGTAATCCACATCCGACTCATTAAGATACACAGGTTTACCAAACAATTATGCAGAGACTGAAAAAGAATAAAGTAACGCAATAAGAAGCTATTCAAACAACATAGTTAAAGTTTCAAATATCACAGAATTCCTTTCTGATTCATACTCCTCGACCAACTTTTCGACAGCATGGCTTATCAGTCTGCCATTATGTTTTATGATAGCTGCATGTTGAAACATAGCTAGAACTAAGAAAGTTCTCCAAAGATGAAATACGATATATTTTCATAATAATAAGAAATTAACTTGCGCATGTTAGCATAAGAATGATTAAATCGGTAGACAGCAGTCTCCAGTGCAGTTCAAGGGTGTTCTTACGTGTTACATTCAAGCAGCTTGCAGTAAATTTCCAATATTACCAAGAGTAGAAGCGCATGTATGGAATCTAATCCTACAAACATGCTACAAAGTACAAACAACAATATGAGCTAAAAGTTTCATTGTAAATGACAGGGCACAAGTCAATCGTCTTTTCAACTGACAAATAGTGTGGCCTAGCAAATGGCCCTCCTCGGTCTGAAAAATTTCTCTAACAAGGTATCACAAGCAACCAGAGTTCAACAAACTAAACTGAACTAACCATAGGACAGGCAGAGGAAACACCAATTGCCCAATTCACAGTGCTGCGAGGCAAGAAACAAAAGGATAAAGGCCAGACTGGATCACGGCAGCAGGACGGCTAGTCCTCCTAAACCCAGAAGCCAAGATGAACCCTTCGTAGCAGGTTCCCAACCATGGAAGCACGCACAATTCAGCAGCATGTACATATTACGCTAATCATTCTGCCATCAACGATCCACAGGCAAAAGAACAAATAATATTACACTAACCACTCTGCAATCAATCAGCATGTAGTAACAACAGAAGACGTTAAGAACTGCAACCCAGAGGCAAAGGCAGGCACAAAGCAATATAACACTAAGTGAGAAATGTTGCTATAGAGCGTTCGTTGCCGTAGTAGGACCAAAGTGAGCATTGTGGAACACTAAGGCTATGTATCTGTAATTGAATCATATCTTGAGTTTGAGACCAAACTTTACTGATGCAACCAAATGTAACTTGCAGGCTTCTCGCTTGGACTTAAAAGAAAAAATGGATCCAGTTTGTGGCATATTACTTGAACCACTGGCTCTAAAATGCACAATGAAGAAAAAAATTTGCATTCATACGTCTTTCAGTTTCGTTGTTAGGCATGTACAGGGTTGTTATCAATGATTTTGGAGGTGAATCTTAAAAACTAATCCCCAAAAGGTAATCAGAAATTGTCTTAATCCCATCGAACGCAACAAGTCTTGGGAACCAGCGATTACGGAGGAGTACCTGGATTGGAGCTCAAGGTCCGAACTGGGCATCAGCTCGTCAGCGACGCCGAACTCGCCCAGCCTGCCCGCCTACTAATTGCCATCCACGGCGAGCCCGCCTGGTTGCTCACCCCGCCACCCGCCTAAGCTTGACCCCAACCATCTGGAACTCCGCCGCCGCCGGTTCCCATCCTCCCCCACCCCGGATCTGGCTGGGATGCAGCGGGAGGAGGAGGTAACGCCCAAGGCAAGCTCCATCTTCCCCTCCACGGCTAATCTCGGCTGCCCAGGTCGTCCGCGCGCTTCCGCTTGAGGCCTCGCGCTCGAGGGCGGGGAGGGGAGGGCGCGCGGTGGGAGGAGCGCCGGCGGGGAGGGGGATGGTGAAAGAACGGCGCGTGAAAGAACGGGGCCCTCCACGGCTATCTCGGCTGCCCAGGTCGTCCGCGCGCTTCCGCTTGAGGCCTCGCGCTCGAGGGCGGGGAGGGGAGGGCGCGGTGGGAGGAGCGCCGGCGGGGAGGGGGATGGTGAAAGAACGGCGCGTGAAAGAACGGGGCGAACGGGGCCCACCTGTCGGCGCCGAATTTCGGGAGGAGGCGCGCGACGCACGCAGAGTCAGAAGGAAAATAAAGAAGAGTAAAGAAAGAAGATGTATGACTTACTAATAAAAAAAAACTTACGATCTGAGTATTGCTACTCCCTCCGTTTTTAATTATATGACGTCGTTGACTTTTTGGTTGAACTTTGACCAACAATATAGATTTAAATAATTACTTTTTTGAATGTGAAGTGAATATAATTAAATTCATTATCAAAAGCACTTTAAAGTCAACTTGTACACTTAGCTATTTACACAAATATTTTGAATAAGACGAACGGTCAAACGTAACGAAAAAAGTCAACGGCGTCATATATTAAAAAACGGAGGGAGTATGTGCTAGTGATACTGAAACATATAAGCCAAAAAAAATCATTAGCTCTCTATTGACCCCATTTTTCAATCTTTATTTCCCTCGACATGGGATGTAAGAAGAAATTAATGTCTCTGTGGTTGGCAATTTGAAAAATATAGCGGATGTTATTGGACGTGCATTATACTTCTAGGCTCCAGCTGACTATTTGAAAAAGTCGTGCTGAATTGTACCTACTGTAGAATGCCAGGGTGGCTGCTAGCTCCTTTGAAATGTACTCATCACATCCTCCACTATTATATAACATTTCATAAAAATAAAATGGATTTAATACTTCCTTGCACTACAACATGTTTTGTTCTAGAAATGGGAATATATATTCCACATTTTAGCTTCTACATCGATCGATCCATACAGTTGTTCGAAGTTACAATCAAATCAAACCCAAAAAAAAACATCAATGGATCCTTATAATCGTTTGGAGTTACAATCAATAAACAAACGAGCCAAAGGTTCAAGCCATCAGGAGCAAACAAGCAATCCAAATTAATACGAACGGATTCTGTAACTAAAACTGCACTCATGCTTGGCAAACAATTCAGTCACCGCTGTTTCAAGCACAAGGAGCTAGCCCACACTTCATCATCTTTCTTCTTCCTTCTGTAGAAGGGCTCAAAATGGATCCATTGTGTGTTCCTCTGAATCTACTTGTATAAAAGAGAAAGAGAGAAAACTTGCCCATTGTTAAAAATCATGTCATTGCGGCTCAGCTAAATTACGCAGCATACCCTCATTGATATTTCTGAACACTAAGGAAGTGAAAAAAACAGGAGTAACAACCTTGATTATAAGAGAAGCTCCTGCAATATGTAACGCTAAAATTGATTTCTTGGCGGTTTGTTTACACGTCGTTAGCTTCCAGAACCCTCAAAAGCAGGTTGACCCAGTTCAAGTGCGCGCCCACGGTGTTTTCTCTATTGGTACAATTTTGGACACACGAAACACGCATGGAAATTTTCGTTCAGAAATAATCTTCACTAGACCGGGCTACCCGAAGACGAAGATATATGATAGAGGCCGGTGACACTGACAGTTCACATAGTTTTTTTAGGGCACGGTTCACATGAGCTTTTCAGACTCTGATCGCACTCTGCATGCATACGGGCTATACTGCTGTGTTGGCGGCTGCCACGTGGTTCACACAGTAAATATCTGACCGTTACTATTTTCGAAGGGGAGAAAAAAACACTTGTTAGCCCCGCTGGTCAGGAGGTGTGTACACAACAGTAGTATTGTTCGAAAGATCATTAAGACACGTTATACATACGTGGTGATAGGTGTTTGTTGCGTATCAGTGTATGTCAGACTGGCAAATAATTTAGTGCAGTTTATCACCTCAGGAAAAATAAGTGACCTTTTTTCTTGATGTATACTTATCCATTGTTAGTACTGTGATTTTCCCTTTCTAAGAGCAACTCCAGCAAGGCCCCTAGTTGGGCCCCTACTCTATTATTTAGGAGCTTGAGCAAAAAAACCGACTCCAGCAAAGACCTTACTTGGGCTCTCATTTTGCATGCCCTCTCAAACTCCATCTCCAAGCCCCCAATCCTGAGGTCCTCTCATCCTCCCCTCATTCGTAGGTCCCACCATTTTTCTTTTCTTTTTCTTTTTCTTTTTCTCTCTTCTCCCTCCTCCCGCACGCCATTCGCCATTCGGATCTCGCCGCCGCCGGGCCTCCACGCTGCCGGGCCTCCACGCCGCCGGGCCTCCACGCGCCGCCCCTCCACGCGCCTCCTCGCCGCCGGGCGCCGGTGCTGGTGGAGCTGCCACGGCCGCGCGGGGGAGGAGGAGCAGAGCAGCAGCCGCCGGCGGCAGCGTCCCCACGCGCGAGGCCGCGGCGCTTCAGCAGCTCGCGCTCGCCGCGCTCACCCGGCCACGCCTCGCCGCCCTCGCCCTCGGCTCCGACGTCCACGCGCCTCCACGCGGCGGCCGGGCCACACGCCGCCCGCCTTCTCCTTCCGCGCCAGGGCCACAAGAACCGAGGCCTCCCATGCTGGATTCGATCGCGCCGCCTCCGTCCGCCGACTCCTCACAGAAGTACTCCATACATTAGAGTACTTGCAATTCCAGTGAGATAGTAGTGCCACCCATTGGTGCTTTTCACTGAATTGTTCAGTGATCGACCTGTTTGTTAAGAGTTTATCGGTGTACTGTTTGTTCAGTGAAGTATGTGGCCTGGACCTGTGAGGATGAAAGGGGCTTTCCCTCGCTCTGCCGAAAAACAGAATAGTGTTGTCGATTTTGCTTTATGTTGAAGAGCAATTTAGCAGCAGAAGAAGTATGTGCCCATGTATTTAGATGCTCAAGAGAACATCATGTAATTCAGTTTTTGATTTACAAAATTGAATGCAGCCCTTGGGTGATCTGGTATTCTGATTCATGTAATGCAGCTCTCCTTTTCGCTAACTGATATATCTTCTACTCATTGTTGATTACAGAGCTGTTCTCTGAATATTAACAGAAGATACAATCATTTGAATGATAAAATTACTTGTTCTCTCAAAATTCTGTTCTACTCAGATTTCAAATAATTACAGATTCTTGGAATGCTTGTTTAGTAAAATCATTGAATGAGTTACAATCATTTGAATGAAATTTCTCTGTTCTGCCCCCTGCCCCCTGCCTTGCTGTTATTTGAGCATGTTGCCTGAGCACTAATTGCCACATGAAAGGAGCAGGAAAGAACAAGTATAGCATACATGAAATTGTTGCACAGTCCAAGATAACATTGAACTGTGCAGCTTGCTGCAAATTGCCTTTCAGCTGCAAGACAATTCAGGAAGATAACATTTATAGCAAAGTCAGGAAGCAGGATGCTATACTTGTTCAGCTAACAAGCTATGCACGATTTTGCAAATTTCCACCATAACATTGAACTAACTTTGTAGAAGATACCAAGTAATACAATTCAGGAAGCAGGAAAGGAGCAGGAGCAAACTTCCCTGTGATTTTAGGGCTATGCTAGTATGCTCAAGAGAACATCATGTAATTCCCTGTGAGAACAAAATTGCTGATGCTCGAGCAGGAAGTGATGCTCTGAAGCTTTCTATCACCTGATCTGTAGTTTCATTAAAAGGAACTTGTATTCTGTAGATTCAGAGTTTGAACCAAGTGAATATATGAACAGTCATGTACACACAAGCATTATATGAACATGTTAACGAGAGTTTCTGGAGAATCAAATTTTGTAGTGTTTCAGACAACACTGCAGTTTGTCTTGTGGGCAAAAGGTCCTGATACTACGGCCTTGTGTGTTCACATGTGCTTAATTGCAGGATGAATATGGAATTTCAAAATTGTAATTAGGGCTACTGTTATCTAACAGCTAGTTTAGTTCTCAGACATGAATAGTAATTAGGTGTAGTTCTAGAATTATTCTTGATGATTACAAAAATTATATCGCGAGGACAGGCTTTAAACAAAATTGTGTCCATCACACTAATAGTTTACAGAATAGGCATGC
The DNA here is from genome assembly GCA_012490785.1 of Eragrostis nindensis. Taxonomy (NCBI): domain Eukaryota; kingdom Viridiplantae; phylum Streptophyta; class Magnoliopsida; order Poales; family Poaceae; genus Eragrostis; species Eragrostis nindensis. The sequence continues at coordinate 117,906 of JAAXCT010000069.1, read as the reverse complement.
TTATGCGTCATGCTGAAATATGGAGTTGTGCATTTAGACAAGACTGAAAACATGTGCAGGCCCAGTGATTATGCAACACTAGGTGTGTGATCACCTCACAATGATATTGCTCTATTTTTCGTTGAACCATGAAGCTAGTAGTGGAACTAGCATATGGAGGTTTCTTGTTGGAGAGCTTCTGCTAAGTGCTTCACTGATGGTTAGCTTAACCATGACAAAATGCACACATGTGCTCGAATGGCAGTATAGCATACACAGCAGTGCCATGTTATTTTCATGCCATGAGAACAGAACAGGCAAAAGGAAGACCTGAACAACCTTGGGTTCAGAGTTCCCCATTGCTGTAAACTCGCAAATCGGCATCTCTGAACACACAAGGCCCTGCCGTGCCCAACACAACGCAGCATGGATCAAGAACCGCATCAGGGAAACAGAAATTGGACAAACAAAATAATCCATCATCTTTCAACTATAACTGAATGAGGGCATCAGAAGCTACAAGATCAAGAATTACAGAAATTATATGAGGAAAAAATTATCTGTCACTTATGGGCAACAATGAGTTGATTACACAGACTAGCTAACTACTCATGGCTTTACCACATTATGCCATTGCACGATGCAGACAGTCCAGAAAATTATCTGAAACCACTGCCACTTCAACCAGATTTAAACAACAGAAGAGGCACATTCCCATTCATACTCTATTTTATCGTAGCACAGCTAGCTTTAAATCGAGCATTTCCATCTCATGATATTTGATCTAAGAGCATAAACAGATAGGAATTGGATGAGCATTTCCATCTCATTTCCGAGCATAAACAGATAGCATAAATCGAGCATTTCCATCTCATTTCCATCAAGAGCATTCAGTACTTCTGAAGCTACTCGTCGCAAAAGAGGAATTGGATGAGGAAAAAATTAAACCTTGGGGATGACCGGCTTCTGCTTCTGCCCGCTTCTGCTTCGGCCCTTGAGGATCACCGGCTTGATGGGCGGGCGACGGCGCGGGCGGTGGTCGGCGGGCAGGCGAGCGGCGCGGTGGTCGGGGCGGGGGCGACGGGCAGGGGCCGCAGGGCGGCGTCGCGGCGGGCTGGTGGCGTCGCGGCGGGCAGCTTCGCCGCGGCCAGCGGACGCGGGCGGCGTCGCGGCGGTGGGCGGGCGCGTCGCGTCGGGAGAGGGAAGGAGATTGAGAATTTCTCACTGACTGATGGGTCCCACACGAAATAGGGTCTTAGGCCAGTTTAATTGCTGGAGTTGAAGCAAGTTTTTGAGCCCTTATTTTTCCAAGCCGGCCTGTAAAATGGAAGTAGGGGCCTTGATTTAAGGGCCCTTGCTGGAGATGCTCTAAGGAGGGAGGAATAAAGAGACAAATATATGTGCACAAAATGTCAGGTCCCTTATTGTGGTGCACATTATACTGTCTCCTTCGGGATGAGGCATTGCTACTACTTGACAAGCCAATGAACTTGTGACCCCTGTTCGCACGGCATCCCTTTATTTTTTTTTTCTCCCTCTAATATTTGGTACTACCATTTCTTAGATTACACACCTCCGTGCCAGATGAATATACGACCTTTAATTTGACATTTGAATCCTGAGAGATCAGTACATGCATGTATGAATCTAGTCCAACAAGGAACCAAATCATCGAGGATGCGCATGCTGTGAATCTCTCCGGCCCAACGTGCTGTATGCATGCTAGCTAGTGTTGCTTTCTTTGTTCTCAAAAAGTAGCGGTGCTTGACACTGTGCATGACACTTTTTTACAAAATCAAAGTACACCATTTTTGCTCGGTCGAGTAGGACAGTAGGTTAAAACGGGATTGATCTGCGGATACGGCAAGATCCTGTGCTTCCTGGTCCCCAAGAACCCGGCCAGTGAGGACAAGACACGCACATTGTCGATATCCTGTGGCATGGAGATAGAGAGAAACAGAATATGTGCGGTGGACCACACTAGATACTTTACACATTGCCGGAATGGTCCTTAAAATGGCAGTAAGCAGGTTGATGGGGATGCGCAGGGGCAGCTGGATAACGTTTTGGGAGCCTACCTGCCTCAGAACTCCGAAGCATGTCATGTGCAATAGTAGTGTATCTAGCTACCCGGTCATGTGTTTCTTGAAGATAAAGGAGCGAGAATGCATATATGCAGACCAAAGTCACGACTCACGAGTGAAGCCCGTACGTATACAACAAAGAGAGTTCTGTTCGGTTGGTAAAAAAGATAACTGTTTATTAGCTGTTTTTACTGTAGCATTGAGTGGAGAAAAGGCAACAGCCAGCAGCCGCAGCTGGCTGTTTACACCAGCCGAACAGGGCCTTAGAATGTCTGACAGAGCTACCACTACCAGAAATTTGATCTTTAGTGAGGGCTTGAAATTTTGATGACAGTTTCTTGCATTACCCACAGTAAATTTTAAATTTAATGAGTGTGTCTAGCAACTCACAAAAAAGCGCGCTCCTTCCGTTTCGCTATACTTGTTACCGGTGTAAGCTTGCTCGCATCAAATATTCAGCGCGCGTGTCCATCCCGCCATGCGCTGTAAGCTCGACTGCCACACGTGGGCAAATTAAAGGAATCATTTGTGCCAACATATATCTGGTGGGCGGGCTTGCACTTGGCATGCATGCTCGATCGCGCCCGGACGGCTGATGCTCGAGCGCTTGCACTTTGCTACATCACACTCGCACTGTGCTTTATGTTATGAGGTGTGCAAATATCCAACCACAAGCTGACAGAATACATACGCACGAACAGATAGAACGACATGCATGCTGGCCATTAGCATATCTATCGCATATTCGTTGGCACGTTGATTTACCTGTTGCTCTCGCAGGGACCGATCGAGCAGAGATGACCCTGAAGACGCGGGGCCCCATGGCTAAAAATGGTCACTCATATTTTCTTTTCTGATCTTTTCTTGGCCTGGCGGTTCCCCAAATTAGCCCCAAGTCGATCTTGCCCAAGAATCACCCATGGTCTAGGGAACTCTCTACCGCCACCTGTACGGGTTTGTGCTGCAACGTGTACTAGCTTAATTAGTTAATTAATTAGCAGCTGTCATTCGCAAAAAATAATTTAGCAGCTGTGTCGTTGGCTCGTTGCTGCTCGATCGCGACGAGTGTGCCGGATGAGTGAGACGTCGGTGCACGACGATATCGATCCAAGCGGTGAGCCCGACGTACGCGTGGGGCGGCAGCTCTGCTCTGAAGCCGGCCATGCAAGCGTTATCATTACTGCTGTGCTCGGTGTAAATTGCTCTTGTCGCTGGCGCGCACGGTCGCAATTACTCGCCGAAAGCGAGCGCGCGGCAGCCATGGCGCTCGTACGTACGTCACGCTGCCTTGCGTCAGCGCTGCAACGCAAACCGCGCCCCCGGCGTGGCTAATTAACCGTTGTGTCGTCGGCGATCACATCTCGATCGATGACACGCCGTATTGGACGCGCATGTTGCATGCATGGTCCTGCTGGATTCCTGTGTTGCTAACGCATCTGCACCTATCTGCTCTTCTCTGTGTAAAGCCAGCAATTGCTCAATGAGCTAGTACTCCACTAGAGGACCGCTTGAAGCCTTGACCAGGCAGGTTCTGTCGTAGGTACCACAAACTAGATGGAGGTGAGCGGAAGAGAAGATGAGACGACAGTCTATGTACTGTATGTACCACTAGCAAAGTGGTCATCAACAGATATTTTCAGGATCAAAGGGCCATCCAGCGATATATTCTACAGTCTACCATTGAATAGAGACCAGTTATGTATATAATCTGAAGCCATTTTTACAACGAGACATTCACTCTGCATAATATTTATGGCAGCAGGTAAACAGTATAAGTAAATGGGGGAATGTCTACGTCTATAAAAATAAGACCACACTTACCTATGGATCGGATGCAAGAAAGCCAAAGCAACAAAGGATATATATCAAAGAGGACTAACCAGAAACTTGTAGGAAAAGAACAAGGAGATAGAGGCTTATTAGTCTTGCAAATCAATAATGGGCAATTTGCATAGCGTATTTTGGTTCTGAAATGTCCTGAATAGGAGGTGGATGAAAGATGGAAGTGGAAAGAAGAGAAGAAAAGGGGCGTGGACGGATGATGTTTAGCATGATTCAGTAGAAATAGCTAGAAATGTTATAAAATTCATATATGCCTACCCATTTTGTTGACAAGTTTTTTCATTACCAACATACTAATACAATGGCACTTACCTGCAGTGCACGTGTGTCCCGCCACACACCCACTGATAACAAGAAAATTATGTTGATACAGATACAATATCCTAAAATACGAAATACGTGTTGGAATGAGAGACGACCATTAGAGAATCAAATAATGGTGGCAATTTAGTTAAAGCTTATAGGTTGTTTAGGCAAGTGCTCGCTCTATAATGATCTGATAAGCTTCACGGCATAGGACCTTCCTAAAATCGTTGTGGCTTCAATAGAGCTCATTCATACATGTAGGTTCAAGACATGAATGATTTGTATATCTTTTTTTTTTGCGAAAAGGGAATTCTATTGATATTAAAGCATATTACATCCCCAGATTACAAGAACACCCGAAACAATTCCAACTCCACTGATGGGAGACAAGAAACTTTGAAAGAGCCATAAATTCCACCATCTAGGATCACTCCAGACGGATATGCCACGGAAGAGAACTCCGATCTGAACGAACACGGCCATCTCACCATCCGCCACCGCCATCCTCATCTCCGATGGGGGAAAACTGAAATCCATCCCTTTCGCAAAAAAAAGATAGACTACTAACCTTCCACACGTAAATACAATGAACTTGTCATCATCGAGCCCCTCGTTGAACTCATCGTCGCCTTGTTCATCAGATTCGCCGTGGGAAAACACAAATCCAAGAAACATCCAGATAGATGTCACCGGAAACCAAAATCTCACTAGCCCACAACCATGGTCAAAACGAATCAAGGCAAAACAAAGGAGGGGCCGGAGTACCTTATTCTCCATCGATGATGACGCCTTCGCCTCGCCACCACTGTTGAGACATCTCATCCTCCGTTGCTCCATGCCGATGAATTTGCCGACGTCGCATGCCGCCGCCTCCCTCGACCGGACCATTGGAGGAACCCTAACCTAACAACCATCACGGCCGCCGCCAAAAGCAACCACCGTGAGAAAACCTAACTATCTAACACTTGGAGGAGACATGACACTTCGATGCCGGGCCTCCCTCCTCCGCCGACGGCAAGGCCGCCGGAGACGAGGGGGCCGGCCAGTAAGCCTCTGCGAGGAGTTGTCCCACCGCCCTTTCTTTCTTGCGTGAGGGGCCGGCCGTGGTGTCGTCGTTACGCCCACGTAAAAAATTTTTACGTGGGTGTAACGACGTAAAACACTAGTTTATTTCCCAAAATAAAACACTAGTTTGGCTAACTAATGATCTTCTATCTGGTGAACAATATAAAAGTTGATATTAATAGTATAATCGAATCCTCCTAATTTAACAAATAATAGTTTTTAAATAAATATAGTGTCAGGGTCAGCACGTGTGGATTCCTATTCATACAAATATCAAGGCTGGAGGAGGGGCAAGTCGTAGTGCACATAATTCAGCGAACCCTTTATGTATTTTTATATTGTGTAGTAGCTTGCTATAGGCATCTGCCATCTGGCATTCCTCCTTATCCGTACGCACCACCATATAGCTGAGCCAGCTAGCTCGGCCACATATTCTTCTCCCATCTCCTCTTTTTCCAATTATTTCTGCTGCTGTCTACGTCTGTTCTTTCATTTCCCACTTGTACATATTTACATGTATGCATATATATATTTGGACCTCTCTCAACTCATGTACTACATATGCCTTCTGCATTTGGAAGCAACAGCACGCATGTACCTTTAATTTGCTTTGCGTCTTTTTAAGGCAGCTGGTCACTCTTTATTTCTGATATCTGCCGTGCCTCTTGGCCCAGAGATCTAGAAGAGAGATTGAGACAGGGATTTAGACGTGGTCGGGAGAGAGATCCATGGAGGTGATCAAGGCGAAGAGGAGCAGGAGTAACAGCACAGTATGCAGGAGCGACAACAACAGCGGCAGCGGCACGGCGACGGTGGGAGTAGAGAGGAAGGAAATCGAGAGGAGGAGGAGGCAGGAAATGAGCAGGCTCTGCGTCAAGCTCGCCTCTCTCCTCCCAAAAGAACAATACACCTCCAAGGTACTTAATTAATACATCCGATTCAGATCAATCAAAGTGGGTGGTAGCAAGTGTAGCATCAACAAATTCAGTATTACCAATACTAGAGCTAATGACTTTATTCTGAAGTACTCCCGCTTTTCTTAAATACATGGCATTTAATTAGGATAATAAATCTAGTGCAATTTGAATCAGATTACCTGTCATAAACGCCATATATATTTAAGAATAGAGGTATTATGTATGATTTCTCCTATTCTGACACATCCTGTGCTCATCAGCATGCACCACAATTTATTGATAAAATGTAAATTTAATTTACTTCAAATTAATGGGAGCATTGTTTAACTTGATGTTTAGCCATTTTGTCTAGTCACCGATCAGTCTTCCTCTCACAACATGAAATGTTATAAATAGAATGCTTGGCACCAATGTGCATATGTCAAATGTAACATTTTTTTAAAAAAAACCTTATTTTCAAATAATAAATTCCTGGAATCTGCCGATGCCGCATAACGTTACTTTTCTGCATAGCACTATTTTTGTTCCGTGTGAGGTTTGACTTACTTTTGGCCTTCCACAAATGGGAAACATAACAAAGATGCTCAAATGCATGTGCAGGATTCGATGAGTCAGCTGGGTAGCCTGGACGAAGCAGCGGCATACATCAAGAAGCTCAAGGAAAGGGTGAACGAGCTGCAGCAAAGGAGGAGTTCTGCCCAGCAGCTTGTCGCTGCCACAACCGGAGGAGGAGGCGCCTCGACGTCGGCAGCAACGTCGACGAGCGGAAACTCGGGGTCAGAAGAAGCCGCCGATGAGGAGGCCATGCCGGCGCCGGTGGTGGTGGTGCAGCACCACAACGACGGCCTGAGCCTGGATTTGGTGCTCATCAGCAGCGTGGAGCGGCCGTTCAAGCTTCACGAAGTGGTCACCGTGCTGGAGGAAGAAGGTGCCGAGATCATCAATGCCAACTTCTCCGTCACCGGGCAACAGATCTTCTACACCATCCACTGCCGGGTATACCATTCATTTTTCCTTCCATTTGGTATCTTTTTTTGTAGATAAACGTTTCATTTGGTCTGCAACGAGCGCCCTTAATAGATTAAATCAGGCTCGATTTGTTTATCTATGATAGTAGTAATGTATTATGCACATCAATTATTGTGACACACGCGCAGCGAACGTCGGTGTACATGTGAACACTGAGCTGTCAAACCTACAAATAAACTTTCTGGAATAGGTACAGTAGTGTGACGAAATTTGAAGACTGAGAACCACCTATATAGGTGCGCCAAAAATTTATCGTTCCTAAACTTTAGAAGAAACCACTACGAACATTATTCCTAGCCTCTTGGAGGTGATGGCAGTGCTTTTGATCAATCGAATTGTCATCAGAAAATTTTAAACCCAACTATATTTTCTTGTCATGTTTACTCTCTTTCCAAGTGTGCGCGCGTCGAGTACATATGGATTAGGTACACGACGATGGACTGATGCAGATTGGATAGATTAATTGAACCGCTAATTAATCGATCTGGACACATTGTAGAGGCGTCGTCATTATAGACATCATATATATGCATGAGCTGATCACATTCACATGCATGACAGGGCAGTAACTAAAAACCCTGCTCCCTGCTTAGATATTTGATATATTGATCTTTATTTTTTGGTTCACAAATATTACTCTGACTTGCACGCGAATTCAATTTGTAACTGCAGGCCTTTTGCTCGAGAATCGGCATAGAGGTTTCGAGAATTTCTGAAAGGCTAAAGGCATTGGTATGATATCAAACTGTTTATTCCAAAAGGAAAATGAGATCAGATTGTTATAGACAAATATGTATTATAGCACATTCATTATGTGGGGTTTAGTTAAGTAGTGCGTAGTATTTTCGCATGTTGTGCCGTGGACACGTCGAACTAAATCTAGCGAGTTCCATCCTATTTTTGGCATCTCCATATGGATTTGACGTGAACTACATCTCCATAGGTTCAGATTTGGTTTTAATTAATATATCAAGCTACTGGCGAACTACATCATCTGATCCTCTCACACAATGAACTACATCTTTGTACAAGTAATAATAGTCACACATCATCTCATCCAGAAAACACAAGTGAACTACTGTTTACATACCCCATAAACACAGTGATATGGATCCTTTGCTCATGTATTCTGCTAGCTTCTGCAAGTGGCAAAAAAGATAGAATTAGCTAAAGGTTTCCATGAACAACAGCCTCATATTTAGAAGTGCTAGCGACATGTACATTGATCAGACAAGTGAAAACAATGTAAACAGAGAGAAATTCAGTATTTTTTCAAGCCATCAAGTTACTTACGTACCACTCTACCGGAAATCGAAAATCCCTGGGGGCCAAAATTAGTATTATGTTGGATCATTTTTGCTCATAACTTGCTTGTGTTTCTCTGCAACATAAGGAAATTTAGAGAAAGGTTCAGTTTAACAAACAATAAAGGTTCAGAGGTTCTCCAAGATTTGGCTCTAAGAATCATATTAATACATCTAATCAGAGGTTCAATTACCAGTAGCACACATTTAGTATTTAACATGAGCAATTCATGTATACCACTGACAATGTTAACATGAACATCAGCTCCAACATGCCTAATCTATTGGTTGAAGATTAGTTGTTAAATTTCAGGGGGAGAACTAATTTGAGTTACAACTATGGCTATACAAGGAGCAATAGTACACTAAAGACCGCGCACTAGCACTAGCAAGCAGACAAGCCAACAACAGCCATGAATGTATTATACAGATTACAGGAAAAACACCTATTGCCAACAACAGCCATAAAAATATGTCAATCGAATGAAACTACTGTACTATGTAAATTACTAAATAAATTTTTATGTACTGACAATGTGGCACAAGGGGATGTTTACATACCTGAACATACATCTTCCACTCTTGCCCCATCTCTACGGTTTCCCAATTTCTCCTGTCCCAATTTTTATGTACTGACCGCGCACTAGCACTAGCAAATCAGATACCAGATCAGCAAGCACTCTATGCAATTTCACAATGTCACAAGTAGCTGGCAAAAAAAAAAATTCAGTTCACAATGTTACACTAGCACTATGGCAGGCAGTAACACGCACCAGCTCTAGCCTCTAGCAGAACCAAAGGCACAGGCGAACAGGACAGCAGGATCTTGAAGAGATGAAATCGAATACAAGTACTGACTAAAACAAGAAAGGAAGGATCTGGGGAGCGATACCTGTAGGCTGTACCTTGCCAGCTTGCTAGCGGTCGCTGCGCTGCTGAATGCCAGCCGGAGAAAAGGACTAACAGGCGGAGGCCGACGGGAGATCCTGCCCAGATCTGAACGAAACAGCAAGGAGGAGCCGTGGTGCTCAAGATCCATAGGGAGCATCTCCAAGAGTTCCCAAAAATTTAGCTCCCAATAAACTAGTTTTGGGAGCTTGTCAAAAACTATTGGGAGCAAAAAAAGATCTCCCCTCTAACAGTTCCCGACATTTGGTTCCAAAAAAGATGAAATAACTGCCACATCAGCTATTAGTGGGTGCCGGAGTTGCAGAATCCAAAATCCTACGGCGGGTGGCATCCTGGCAGCCGCAGCTGGGCGGCATCGTCGGAGACACCATCCGCGGGGGTGCTTCTTGCCGCAAAGCAAAGAAGAGACCAATTCTTGCTTTGCATCCAACAAGACAACCATGAGCTGGCTCAGCTCAAACGAACAACTGGTTCTGCTAGCATGGAGGAGCGAGGAGCTTTGCTCATGGCGAGCGACAGATTGAGGCTGTTGTGGCCGCACCGCGCGTCCCAACGGAGGGGGGTGCAAGCGACGGCCAAGCTGCAGACGCCGGTAGGTGAGAGAATCGAGTTTCGGACGCAGCGACGACAACACAACACACGTAAAAGAAGTCGCGTGCGACGGATTTTATCCGGGAAAGGCGCCAAATAGTGGATTGGGAGCGCAGAGGGAGGGCGGAAATCTGGTCACCAGAGGCCGGCGTTTCGGGAGTGCGGAAAGATTGGGAGTAGATTTTAGGTACTGTTGGAGGCCTGATTTTGTTGATCACGTCCAAAATCAAGTTTTTGGGACTGGGTTTAGAGAGCTCTTGGAGATGCTCACCCAAATTCAACATCAAAACACACGAAAGGGTGGTGAGGAGTCTGGAAGGGAGCCACCAAAAAATGTCCATCTCCAACGGATGGACCAAAACGACGACCTTCTTCCTCACCTTCTTCCTCCTCGGCTACTCCGGCCGCGGTGGCAGCTTCCAGGACGGCGACGGCGTGGCGCGCCTTGCCTTCCTCCGCGCCCGCGCTGCCGCGAGCCCACGAAGCAGCAGCTCCTCCCCCGATTCTTGCGGTGGCCTCGCGGCTTGGCGGCTCGGCCTCCTCCTCCTTCAATGGCCGCGCGAGTACCGAGCAGGCGCTCCTCGACAGCTCCTTGCATGGAAGGCTCGCCGTGCCCACTCGCCGCCCCTGCCGCGACCCCGCCGTGACTTCAGAGGCACCTGCGCGAGATCCGGCCAACCCGCCACCCTCAGAGGCGCCGCCGTCGCCATGCCCGCCGCCTCTTCCTCCGCCTCCGTCAACCACCTTCGGGGCCTCGGCTCCGCCTCCTCCTCCGCCGGCGTGAGCAGGACGCAGCAGCTCCATGGCCTCCATGGCCCGGCGCTTGGCCACACGGGAGGGGGGGGGGGGGGGGGAGATGCGGCGCGAGGCGATGGGTGAGACGGCAAAAGATGATCCATTTGTGGGGTGCGAGGTCGTCGTCGACTAAAAAAGGGTTGTAGTTTAGGTGATGGATTGGAGAGGTGTTTTTACTCTTTTTCTACCCATTTTGGGTATAGGTCATCCAAAGGGTAACGGGTTGGAGTCAGTCTTATGTGGGCCGGACTGGATAAACCTGTGGGCTGCCCGTCAAAGAAATAGCTGAACCGACAGAGTAATGTTCAATTTTCCTGTGTGTTTTACAAAACACACAAGACTATTCCGGTTTCCAGTGATAGATATTTTATGAAAATTTAGTTAAATCACAACATTTCCTAGTGAATTTTGTCCTTCCCCTCATACTTCCAAGCCCAATCATTTCTCTCGTCGGCTGAATCTATGTGTCCGACCATCTCTCCCCTCACTCCGACCATCTCCCCTCACATGGACCGTTCCGCGATATTACATGGGTTCAGATGCAATAATATTCAGAAATTCACATTCGTTGGAATCAACATGTGTCAGATCATCAGTTGTTAGTGCAGCTGCTACCATTCATAGATACGCTTTACATTAAGATAAGATGGGGAGAAATCGACTTAAAACCACACTGAATAGGGAATGTATAGACTTTAAAGATGCAGTATAGTGGAGAAAAAGAATTAATCTCCAAAGTTCTCCGTGGTATCAACTATCAAATTAATCTTTATCATCAGCGGCAGGTATTACTGAGTATGTAAACGTGCAAGATAAACTTGTTGGGCCCGTTGGGTTTCCTGTGTCCTATCAAAAGGAGCCTGCATTGTACGTGGGCCGAGAAGCCCTGAGGAATCCTATCCATTAGGTAAAGAAGCATTTATGTATTAAAATAAATGTAATGTGGCAGATAGCGATGGGTTAATCAATCATTATCACCATCGCTATCTGCCACATCTTTACATTTATTTTAATACATAAATGCTTCTTTACCTAATTTTAAGATAAATATAATGCTATTGCAAACTGTAACAATCAGCTAGCTGGCCGCCGCTCTCCTGCTGCACCTACCATTTCATGTATCTTGTGTCCCTTTCACCATGTCACATGCATTGCCTTACGCGTACGATGATTGACATGATAAGATATACTTTACTACTAATATAATCCTACAGGCTGACGGATGGCCAACTAGCATATTAAGTTACTGAATAATAATGCATAGAAAAAGTATGGACTGCATGCCATGAGAATCATATAAATATTTTATGCCACGTGCACGGTCTCAATGCACAGGAAAAACTCTGAAATGTTGGCCTTCAATGCACCCTAAGCCTTTAAACTACATGTCCCCTTTCAGTAAACAATTGCACGAAGATATAGGAGTAGTAGTATATATTCAACAACTGGCCGCGGTGTCCAAGCAGAGCAGTGTGAACGGTCTCTGAGCAGTATCTATCTGCGGTCTCTGACTTTCGAATCTTGACACGTTCTGAACATGGCAAATTGTTACTTTCAGTGGTGAAAGGATATTTTACGGCATGTGCAGACATATACGATCAAAACTTGATTTTGAGAAATGAAATCCGAGGAACAAGTCTAGGAGGAAAGTGTATTTTGCATATACGCTTGCATACATGGAATTTTTTTAGATAATGGGAAAACTGCATACTACATGGGATTAAGATTATTAATTGCACATATGTTTATAATAACACTTTGGCACTGCTCATCTTGTTAATGGGAAACTGTTACAACCCTGCCATAATCCATATCAAAAGAATCCAAGGTGTGAATACACAAGAGGAACGCGTATTTGAGCTTCTCCAGAATATATATGTTACTCGTCAACAGCATACATATATGGTCGATCAGCCCCCACAGCACAAAAGTCTTGGATTTTAATACAACGAGTGACATTCATTACTTGACCCTGATGTAGTAGTCGCTGTTAGTTGGGCGTTACAAAACACGCCATGTACGTCGGATCGATCGATCCGACAGGGTAACAGAACCAAGCTATCACTTCTCTAACTCTAAGAAATTAAAATAGAGGATAATATGAGATAGGAGTTGTAGTAAACTGGGGAGGATCAAGATTTGATATCATGCACCCGCTTAAAGTAATGGCCAACCAGCCTGTACACGTGGCACGCCATCAACGAGCTAGTAACAATATAGAACTCATTGATCCTTCGATTGATTCCGACATGAGACCGAGCTAGCTAGAAGCATGTCAGCACGACGAGTTAGCCAGCAATCTTCTAGACGTACTTCTAGACGCAATGGGAACTAGTCTAATTAATTAGCATGCATGTAGGAGTATTTGATGATCGTCAGAACAAGACAATCAACAGCAATGTGAACATGATAGTATATTGGAAGAAATACACGCAGCTAATCTGCGGTTGAGTGTACGACATGGATCGAATTACAGAGCAACAGAACATGTGACTTGATTAATTAGGTCAACCGCACAAACCGGTCGCGAGATTTTATTTGAGTTCTTTGTTTGTTTGGTCGATGCATGGCAGCCTAGTTCGGAACAGTGAAAATATACTGAGAGGCTCCTTTGATTTATCTTTCACTATATTTTTTATTTGAATGGCCTACAATTTTAGTCCTTCTTTCGTCATTTTCGGTAAATATTGGTGATATGTTTAGTGGTCAACATTTTTCAGTGCAAGGTTGTGTCTTTTCCTACAACGTTAACAACTTAAAAACAACATACTACTCACAAACTTATTATCCACTAATTAACTGTAGATACTCAATTACACTGAACAATGTTGGCTACTTTGGAGGATACTATAGGGAGAAGAAGTTGTTAGTCTTGTAGTTGACACGAGAGTGTAACTGATCTAGGTGGAAGTTGGTTAATTTAGAAAAAAGCACTCGCTTGAAAGGTAGCTTATGATAAACACATGCTAAAACATATAGCCACTTGCTCTGTTAATTAAAAAATAAGTGAGGAATATATCCCCACAGGTGGAGTTCTCACTGTCATTTTGGATACCATGAACCATAAAACACCTAAAGTGATTTTAGGAACGGGCCACACTTGACGGTAGACACATAATAACTAGTTGATTCCCCGCGCGTTGCTGCGGGTATACTAAAGTTACGATGAAATATATAAGTGGATATGATTACCTATTAGAATCCAATATATAATTTATGAAAGCATAACCTGATCACTTAGTAAATAGTAGTCAAATATTTTGATGAGATTTCTTTATTCGTTAATACTCGAGTATTTTCAAGCTGGCGACGATGTAGTAACAACTTTTTGAAGATTAAAATGATTTTTAAGAACATGATTGATGACCAACAAATACATTATAAATCATGATATATACCAATTAAGCCTTAAAAAATTGACAGCGTGTAGCTCGGAAATGAAATAGACATACTTGTGTGTCAAACGTCTGTCAACGGGTACTATAGACATGCTGCTTCTCTGAGAAACCAACAAAAATCATATGAAAAAAATGCAACGGATGGAACAGTAGATAGTATATCTAATCGAGCCAATAAAAAAATGTAAGTATGCAAGAAACGTTATATTTTTAAGAAATCACAAAAGCGGTATACTGAAACGGTGGAACTCTGCTGGATACTAAATATGAAGCAATCGTTTTTTGTCCCTGCTTCAACCCATGCATATATCAAATTCAATTCCATGTCAAACATATTTACAGTAGCTTAGTGAATTACTGGGCAGCTCCTTCTCCGTAGAATTGCACAAATCTGAATTGTTGCTGACCAGGCCTTCGTCCTGACAGGACAGCCAGGGCGAAACGTTTGGCTGCCCGTCTCTAGTGGTGCTTGAACCGAAGTTGATGAAAAACGGCCCCGGGCTCGTCGTCGTCACGACCGCAGGTGTGCTTGCCGAGAAGTAGGTGATGAGGTTGACGAAAGGGTCAGCCTCATCTGGAATCGCTGCACCTGACGCTTGGTCAGCAGCTTAGTGCTTATGGAAAGAAAAAAAAATTTGATCAGTAGCTTGAATACATTTGCACTCTATACAAATCCAATACAGGCGATGGGCATAGGGAGACATACCCAAACGCAAAGGATAAGCTTGTGCGTGGCAAATCATCGGTGGCGCAAGCACCGCCCAGGCAGAAGGACATGATGACCTGACGATCCTTCCCTGTTGAATAAGCTTGGTTTGTGGCCGACTCGATCGAGTATATATCGGAGTTGGATGATCCCGACCCGACAGTGGCTGGAAGGGCAAGCAGCGTGTGTTTGGGACTGGATTGCTTGAGACCGCACGAAATGAATCAATGGCAGGTTCGACTGTTTTGGTGGGCGAGAAGATAACTGAAAGCAATAAAGCCATTAAAGAGGAACGATTAATTGCTGATTAGTGGTGGCAGAGGCTGAGTTGAACGTGCGTCTGAGCATATTGCAAGGGGAGAGTGCAGACGTGCAGGAGAGGTGGGGAGGAAACAACTATGAGCATTTTTTCTTATGGGTGGTCTCTTGATTGCATTTCCCAGTTGCTGACGCCGATTAAGAACTAAATAAAGATGGCAAAAAAATTATGATGATACGGCGTTACATCGATTTCTTAGCACCCATTATGATGATACGGCCTTCTCTTTCTCCTCTCTTACACTTGGCCTCATATTGATCCTCTCATTTTCAATACCAACGTGAAGCATCATAGTCTCTTTGCTTACTCTCTCTTGTGCACGGGATGATCAGATAACTATTCATTTATGTATCTTCTCAACAAAATCCTTGAGTTTCGTTCATTCTACATGATCAATAATTATTTTTTATTCTTGCCACATCATTGTCCTTCATGCCATGTCATTGTCCACATGTAATGTAATGTAAGCAAAACCACCTCTAATACCATCCTAAAGGGTTATATAGGCAGTTTCATGTCAAGGCCAGCAGAGTCTTCCATTTTCTGCTTGCCTTCGGCCATGCAAACGTCATCTTCTTCTCTTACTCTGGAAGATGAGAAGAGATGCAAATGACGACATTGGACAGACATACCTAGCATTGCAGCTCAAGTAAGGCAGTATGCAGATACAATGGGCTTCTCAAGCCTCATGTTTCCATAAAAACTTTAGATCGTCAGAGTGTATGCCATTTCAAAAAAAAAAAAATCAGAGTGTATGCTTAAATATAATTCGTTTATTTTTGTAGAGGAACCTGTTTCTTCTATCGAACCCGATGCCACATCATCCAAACACTGAAAACAGTTCAAAAACACACACTGAAAATTTGTGCATGAGTGTTTGGAGGAGTGAAGGGCCTCTAAAATTGCGATTGGTGAGCGCGTCAGCCGCCGGGCGGTCGTCCGTGAAACCGCGGTTTCTGCTCACCGTGGGTCCGTCCATATTCCGATTCCCACTCCGGCTGCGCTCGTGACAGAGCATGGGAGTATGGGACGATCTCTCTCTCTCTCTCTCGACAAAATAAAACGGGGAAAGGGACGCGCGCGCAACAAGCAACGTGCGCAGCGGCAACAGCGCTGGAAGCGGCGGGCCCCACACGCAACCGGGGACGCGACTCTCGCGGAGTTGACCGCCACGCGCGAAAAGCATCCGTCCGTCACGCGTGTCAACGGACGGTGCAGATCGTCCAGAAGGCATCACGACGGGGCCCCGAGATCCCTTTCTCCTTCCTCCGCGTCCGTCCACTACTCCCTGAGGCCTGAGCTCGCCATCCTCCACCGCCCGCCCCCTCTGTATAAATGAGCAGACATCCGAGCCCAGGTCTCCGGCAGAACACAGCCAGCCTCCACAGCTCGTACTCTCCTCCCTGATCTAGAAGCTCCCTGCTGCTCCTAGCGAGAAAACTGCGATCCGTGCGGAACAGAGATGAAGAGTAGGAGGCAGAGCAGCGGCGGCAGCGCCGGGGAAGGGAACACGCACAGTAGCGGTGGCGGCGGGTGCAAGATGGAGCGGAAGGACGTGGAGAAGAACCGGCGGCTGCACATGAAGGGCCTCTGCCTCAAGCTCTCCTCCCTCCTCCCGCCTGCCGCCAAGCGCGCGTCCCTCCTCCAGGCGGCCGCGCCAGCGTCCTGCTCCAATCCCAACAACAAGGTAAAGCTCTTCCCCATCCATGGAAGGATGTGTTCGTTCTAATAAGCTCCGCGCATCGATCGATATCCGCAAGTAAAGATTTGTTGTGCTGCGTCGCGCGACTCCAAATGCCCCCAGATTTAGGATTACTTTCATCTCGGAAAGCATCCATCCTGCTTTGCTTGCCAAGAAAAATGAAGAAGTTGACTGAAAGTACTGAACTTTCATTTTTCTTCGAAAAGCATCCGGCCGAAGCATACAGATATCTTAGAAATGGAAAGAAAAACAAAAGTGAATCTTAAGCGTCCATCGGTAGCTGATGGCGACTTACACTATTCTGGATAAATGTAACACAGGGTTACGGAACATAGCACAGTAAAACGTCCTTTTGTCTCGTCAAGTCCAGTTAATCCTCGCTATGCCTCGCATTCGCATCCCCACTCCCCAGAGACCTACTCCTAGTAAAGTCAACCACTGACTAAAAAATCCTCGCGAAAACAACGGCAGTTTCAGCTGCAAATTCAGTTACAGCCTGGAGTATATGTAAAACGCAAAAGGGGATGAACTGAATCAGTGCTCGATTAGAAGCAACAGGAATCCACGATCATTTCATCATTTGATTTGATCCGATTTGATGGAATCGGTGCAGCCATCTGCTGCTTTTTTTTGGCCTCCGGGACCGGGCATCCAGTTTCAGTCACGTTTCTGAAAACACAACATCATCACTCAGCAGACTCCAAACAACACTGAGCTTTCGTCCATAAATTCAGCCACGTGCCACAAGCAACCGCCATGGATTTCCTTCTCTCTGATTCCGCCATTGGTTGGCTTATTTGGTGCGTGTGACAGCGACGCGCTCGCTTCGCTTGGATTAGGCACGTGCCGGAATTGGTGGCAGCTCGTGCACGATAAAAAACTTTTGGCCTGAGCCCACCCCATCTATTTTTGTCTGTGCTCGCTCTTGGTTTCCAGCCAACTACCGTGCTACTGCTGCATTATCCACTGATTGACACCATCTGGTTTCTCTCACCACTCGTGGTGCTAAAGTGTTGCTAGTATAAAAGGAGAACTAGAGTCTCCATCATATGAGCTGTAGCCCTGACAATGACATGGTGTTTGTAGCTGATAATGTAGGATTACTTGTTTAGCGTGCACGCCGTATCGCATCTCTGATAAGCTTTGCTTAAACAACACAAAGATGGACAAGAATAAATATTATACTGCTGATCGGTTCATTGACAATTAGACCCATAATAATTCTTCATTTTGGCATCCTGCGTGATAGTGATATTCCCCCTTGTTAAAATTTTTTTTTGTTAAAACTCGTTCGGATGTTGTTGTTGCAGGACGCGGTGACACAGCTGGACCACCTGGACAACGCGGCGGCGTACATCAAGCAGCTCAAGGGGCGGATCGAGGAGCTGAAGCGTCGGAAGGGCGGCGGCGGCGGCGACGGCTCCTGCCACAAGCAGGGAGCGGCGGCGACGGCGACCGCCGGCGTGCGCATGCCGGTGATCGAGGTGCGGTGCCAGGACGGGACGTTGGACGTGGTGCTCATCAGCGAGGCCGGGCGGCCGTTCAAGCTGCACGAGGTGATCACGGTGCTGGAGCAGGAGGGCGCCGAGGTCGTCAGCGCCAGCTTCTCCGTCGTCGGGGACAAGATCTTCTACACCATCCACTCGCAGGCGCTCAGCTCCAGGATCGGGCTCGAGGCCACCAGGGTCTCCGAGAGGCTGCAAGACCTGCTCAACGACGACTGATCAAGAACAGTGCTGTAGCTGCAGATGATCGTTCAGCAGTGGCTTGTTTGCACCTTCAGCTTCACGAGGGCCTACACCATTCCAGCAAAGGGTGACAGGATGGACTAGAATAATCAAGCCATTGCTGCGTCATTTGTGGCTTAGTTATCTCAGTAGGGTACGCGAGTTTGAGATAGTAGCGTTAGAGAAGTAGAGATTGCGATGACCGGCTGATTCGCGGAAGGGAAGCTGGTTCATTTGCAGCTGTGCATATGTAGGAGCGAGCGAGAGCAAGCATAGTACTGCTTTTTTGTTTCCCTTTTTTCAGGAATAGATGCATCTTGCCATCTTGGGCTATGTTCTATGTGCTGTTTCAGCAGTGTTGCTTCGTAGCTTCCTCTACCTGTGTACTGCAGTGTTGCCTGGAATCTAATGTAACTGAAAGGTATTTACAGACTGATGCTTTACTCAATGTCAATCTATTGATGAAGAGGATTAACCAAACAGGCTTTCAGCTTTAGGGTTGGTTTTCTTAGCTAGGATCTTGAGCTAAAAACTCTTAAGAAATTAATCAGTTTAAACTAAGGTTTGTTTTCTTCAATACTATCTCTAGTAAGAATGCATAAGATGTTGATCGTGTTGCTGACCTGAAGGATCTCAGATGTCTGAAATCCATAGAAAAGGGCTTTGACTTTGCTCATCCATGTATCAGCGACCTGTGCATTTTGGGGGTAGATAGCCGTAGCTTTCTTTGGCCGGGACAAAAGACCTCTCATGATTGAGCTTGCGTTTATCCTTTTAGCCTTTGTGCCAAATTAAACGCGTCAAGTAGCTTCACACGCTCACTTTTTCTTTAAGAAAAACCACAATCTAACTTGCACTCACGTTTCTATATGGAAATAAGAAGTACTTACCACAACTACAATCAATGAAGGCAACCATTTCTTTTTCTCACGTGCTGGTTAATTCGTCTTGTTCATTGAGTGTTACTGTCAGGTAGCCGCCTTGCTTGTGGCCGTTTCAGTCACGTTTCTAAATGGGAATAAGAAATACTTACCACAAGTCCACAACCACAATCAAGTAGCCTCATGTACCGTACCTCCACTTATCTTTCGCTGCGACAGTAGAGTCCTCGATTAAACTTGGATTTGTTCTTGGTTTCAATACGTGATTTAAATTTCAAGGTAAATATCAGCACATATTACGCTTATAGTAGCTCCACTTCTGCCACTCGCACTCATCGTAAGACTATCTCCAACGATGAGGCTCACCCAAACCCAAACTTGGTGTCAATTTTTTTCAACATAAAGACGCAAAAAATCTTTGTCTCCAACGAAAGAAGCAAAATCTTCTTCCTTCTTCCTCCCGCGCCGCTGGCCCCACCCCCGCGCCGCTGGTTCCACCCCGCGCCGACCCGCGCCGACCCCGCGCCAACCCGCCGCGCGCCGCCGCCGCCTCCGTCTCCTCCTCCGCCTCGCACAGCCGCAGCCGTGCCTCCGCCTCGCGCTCGGTCAGACGGGAGGAGGGAGAAGCGGCGCGGCGTAGAGGTCCGCCCGCGCGAGCACCTCCGCGCCGGGGATTTGTGGAGGAGGGGGAGGGGCTGCGTCGGGGCGGCGCGGAGCAGGCGTGGGAGGTGCTCGCGTGGTAGGAACCACTGGATGGCGCGGGAGGCGGATCTCGACAAGGTCACCGCCGACAGCCACGGTCGCCGCGGCGTCGGCCAACATCTCCTCCACCCTTCGCGTCGGCCAACATCTCCAACCCGAACCAAAAATTTGTGTTGGACTGGACTGGAACACGTTGGGCGGACGAAGGAGCGGCAGCAAATTTGGCCCAATTATTCAGGCGATTCAGTTGAGCGCAACATACGTGCAGACGATTTGGGCTTAATGTTCACAACCAAGTCACGCTCACGCTTAGGCCCAATCCAAATCCTTCCCCTGACGGGAACGTGACTGGTCAGCTTGCCCTCTCGGGTCCACCAAAGCTCACTCACGCCAGTCCGCCGTGGCGTGGGCACTCTCGTCATTTCGAGAAAAAGCGGCATCAGGCGGCGGGGCGCCGCTCCTCCACCCAACCCCACTCGACTCGACCGTTGGGCTTTGTAACGTTCCAAATGTCACGTGATCTCCTCCCCCTCTTTCACGCCTCCCTCCTCTTCTTCTTCCCTCGCCTCACGCGCTCCTCCCCCTCTTCCTCCGTAGTTTACTGTTGGTGCGAGTGCACGGCAAAACCCAGCTGCTAAACCCGCGGATAAACAACTCATTGTTACCTCACCTTGACCTTGATCGCACTCGTACTGGCGCCAGGGAGGGATTTCCTTGGAGATCGATCGAGTGATCGCGATCCATCCGGCATCGGGAGCGATCCCTTCTCTTGCTCACGCCCAAGGTAACGTAGCTCGGATAATATCTCCTTCCTGCTTTCGAATTGCGTCCTTCCCTTGATTCTCGATTCGGGCGGCGCGATTCTTGGACTTGCCTTGCCTTCCATGGGTTCTCTGTTATGTTTCTTGATTCGGAAAATTGCTTCTATCACAGAACTCTAAAAATTCTCTGGTCTAGTTCTTTCCGCGTAACTGAATCCCGATCTGGTCGAATGATTCCGTCCGAAATCTTTTTTTTTTAGACTGGGTGACGTCACCCTACGCGCACGCCCGCAGACGCGCGCTGTTCGGCCGTCCGAAATCTTTTGGTTTCCTTAACGATTGAACAGCTGAACTTCTTGTTCCTGTTTGAGGCAAGAAATTTTCCCCTGTTTAATTTCACCAAGAACAACAAATTTTTCTTGGGACGGATTGTTCTCTAGAGTTTTGATCAGTTGATCTCTCAGCGCAGATTGCCAGCCGCGGATCGATCATGACGACGCTGTCGTCCGGCGTGCTCCTCAAGCTCCTCGACGGCATGAAGACCGGCGCCGCCAAGCCGGTGGGCGAGCACCGGACGGCGGTGCTGCAGGTGACGGACATCGTGCCGGCGGAGCTAGACGAGAAGGACCTGTTTCCCAAGCACGGGCAGTTCTACGTCAAGGTCTCCGACGCCTCGCACTCCATCTACGCCAAGCTACCGCTCGCCCAGGCCGACCTCGTCCTCTCCAACAAGCTCCACCTCGGCCAGTTCGTCCACGTCGACCGCCTCGACCCGGCCTCCCCCGTCCCGGTTATCGTCGGCGCCAAGCCGCTCCCGGGCCGCCACCCGCTCGTCGTCGGCACGCCCGACCTGGCCGCCAAGTCCAAGCCCGCCGCGCCGCGCAGGGGGTCCTGGGGCCCCGAGCAGAACACCAGTATCAAGCCCACCACGCTCAACTTCGATGCCGACAGGACGCCGGTCAAGGAGCGGCCGGCCATGTCGACGCCCATCAGGGACCGGGCGGGCGTGGCGACGCCTGTTAGGGAGCGGAGTTTCGCGGCGTCGCCGTCGCTGAGCACGGCGTCAGTGAGGAAGAGCAGCAGCGTGCTGCCCCGGCTGAGCAAGAGCAAGAGCTTCGTCGCAGACAGGGACAACCACCCCAGGATCCCCAGGAGCCCATTCCCCACCGTACGTCTTGTCAAATTTGGGGCAAATTGTGCCCCTTTTTTTCCTGTCAAATGTATGCAGTTCTTGATCATTTTCTGATGGTCGATAGCAGGAGAAGAGCTCAATGAGCTGCACAACGTCGCGAGCTACGAGGAGAATAGTGAAGGAGGAAGAGCCCTCCTCGCCTTCTTCCGATGATGAGCTGTGCAGCTCGGCGACGTCCTCCAAGAAGCGATCGTCCACGGCTGCTCGAATGCCGGTTCCAGGGAAGCTCAGTGTGCTTGGGAAGGTAAGATCAAATCGAGCAAGCAAAGCTCTGAATCGTGTTCTGTGTCTCCAGTGCTGATGCAAATACGAGAATTTCGTTTGTTCTGATGACATGATTGATGCGTTCTGTGGTGCAGGAAGCCATAGAGCAGAGGGAGCAGGCTCAGAAGGCGGCCCTCGAGGCACTGCGCAATGCCTCTGCCACGGACAACGTGGTCAGAATCTACAAGTATGTGTGAATTGTGATCTCTCATAGCAATTGATCAGCATTTGGACTGCGTGCGCTTGCAACAGTTTGTTCTGATGATATCCTCTGCTTTTGTTGAACGCGACAGGATCTTCTCTGAGCTGAGCAAGACGGCGAGACCAGACGCGCCGGCCAACTGTTTCGACAGTTTCCTCAGCTTCCACCAGGAGGCCGTGCAGGCCGTCACGGACATCGAGTCCATCCAAGCGGCCACGTCGATGGCCGCCGCCGTGGCGTGCGACGAGCAGCCTGAGGACGCGCCGCCAGTCCTGCAGGAGATAGCTCAGAACAGAGCGACCGTTAGGCGGAGAGGCCTGGGCAGCGGCGTGTCCAAATCGGTCTCGTTCGCGCCGGGCACTTTGGATCCTAGGCAGGACGACGGCGGCGGCAAGGGCCGTAGCTCGAGTGCGAGCAGGAAGTGTCTCGCCATGGACAAGATCAGCGAAGACGGCGGCAACGAGAAGAGATCATCTTCGTCAGCTCCGTCCTCTGCCCCAACAACTGGACACTCTGCTCTCGGCTCCTCGCTGAAGCTGGCGAAACAGATACAGGCCGAGGCGGGGAGCTGGTTCATGGAGTTCTTGGAGACAGCGCTGGAGACGGGGCTGAAGAAGAAGAGCAAGGCGTCGGCGATGGGGGACGGGCGTAAGCAGAGCAGCTGCGGCTGCCCGCAGTCGCTGATGCTGCGGGTGATCAACTGGGTGGAGATGGAGCAGAGCGGCGGCGACGGCAGCAGCAGCAGGAAGCCGGGCCACCCCAGGGCGGCTGCCATTGCAAGGAAGCTCAGAATCAAGGCCAAGAACCCTTGATTCCCTGCTAATCAAGTAACGCTCTGATTCTTCTAGGAAGACAGTTTGTTGTCTAGAATCCGTTGGAGGAGGAGAATGTCTCCACGTTATTTTTTACAGTATAGAAGATGGACATGATTCAAGTGTCCACGAAGTTGGAGCCCACTTGTGACATGATCATGATCGACACTTGTTGGTCGATCAGTGTCAATCAGGCACGGAACAAACCTACTTTGTTAGTTACAATATCGAATGCGTATTAATTCATTCATATCGTTGGATGTTGCAATTTGCTGAATGCTGTGCAATTGTGCTACAGTTTGACTTGAGTGGGATTTTTTTTTTGCCACAAAAAGTGGTATTGCGTAATTGTGCAATATTTTTTCTGCCGGCATGCAAATTCTTAGGTTATTGAAGCAGATTTTCAATTACTACTCTGCCAAAATAAGCGAGTACTACTTGAGTTGATAGTCAAAAATCCATATGTGAGATTTATATGATTGAGTTTATGTTAGGAAATGAAATGTCTGGACTTGGAATTATACGTGGCGGATGACAAGCATGAGAAGCGAAGCGATTGACGCCGGCACGCAAGCGGTCATACGAGTATGGAATGGAATATTCGTGCCACCGTGTTGCCCACCTCCTACCCGCGGGTGCTGTTTCCTTCCTTCCCTACGTACAGCACCGATCGAACCCCACGCTGTCACGGCGGTGCACGCCCCACTTGTGACTGACAGCTGGGCCTGGTGTTTTTTGGACCCACGTGGCATCGAACTGTCCGGCCCGCAAACAACAGGGCAGGCGACAGGCGACAAGCGAAGCAAAGGCAAAGCCAAGCCAACCCATGGCTGGAAAAGGCCCGGCCCCACACGCAGCCTCGTATCAAAAACGGAAGAAAATTTAAACGAAATCTAAATCCATTTCATAAAATCTTAGCAAAATCTAAACTTCTCGAATCCCGCCAAGGAAAAAAAAAGCGCTCCTCCTTCTTTGGCCATTACTCTGTTCCCTTCCGTTACACCCTCTCCTTAAGAGCATCTCCAGCAAGACCCCTACTTTATTATTTAGGAGTTTGAGCAAAAAAATCAACTCCAATAAGGACTCTACTTGAAATCTCATTTTGCATGCCCTCTCAAACTCCATCTCTTGAAATCTCATTTTGCATGCCCTCTCAAACTCCATCTCCAAGCCTCTATTCCTAGGGTCTTCCAATCCTCCCTCTCAATCATGGGTCCCACCATTTTTTTACTGAGTCTCACACAAAATAGGGTCTTGAGTCAGTTTACTGCTAGAGTTGAAACTAAATTTTAGACCCTCATTTTTGCATGCCGGCCTGAAAAATCGAAAGTAGGGGTCTTTTTTTGAAGTCCATTGCTGGAGATGCTCTAAGAGCGTCCCCAATGATAGAGTTAGTTACGAGTCAATAGCTAGCTCTTGCAGGAGAATAATATAAAATAGGCTCCATATTTAAGTCTCTCATTCTTCGTAGAGACTAGCTCTTGAGTAAGAGCTAGCTGTCTTCTTTCTCTTCGTTTTCTTCAATAAACAATTCATAAAAGTCAGTTTAGAGTCAGTCATTGGGAACGCTCTAATCCTTCGCTTTGCCGCTGCCGGTTGCCACAGGCTAGCGCGGCACCCCTCTCTCTTTTCTTGTCCGCCCCGCTTCCAGCCTTCCCATTTTAATTTGTAGATCTGTACTCCGTATCTTCGCAATAATTCAAAATTTTCATACAACATTAACTTAATCTGCAGTGTTCTCAGCTAATTCATCAGTTAGGAATCGGCTTAAAGGTAGTAGACGTGTGAAGCCTGGGTCTGCTGATGGCAAATTGGTAGCAGACATAGAGCTAGTTCCATTTCCCAGTTCATACTCATTGCATGCCTTGGTAATGGTGCTCGTCAACCTGAAAAATGAAAATTTCATACAAGACCGACAGATCTATGCCTGTAAGTTTCTTCACGGATGGCCTCTGAAAATTTGCTCCGCTGCGCGGCCAATGGTTGCTGAGCAGCTAAGAGAATAAGAGATGGTTGAACTCTAAGGGCTTCTTTGGATTGTAGGAAAAACAAAGGAAAAACATAGGATTTGTATTCCTTTGGATTTGGCTGCTGTAGCACTCTTTGGATTGTAGGAAAGCACCGTAGGAATTCCATAGGAAAAATTCCTGAGAAGTTGATTCCAAAGGAAAAACATAGGAAAATTTTCCATCAAGTCAGACCTCTTTTTTTTGCTTCCTTTGCGTAGGAACGAGGCAAAGCTTGCAGAGGAGTGAGATTAGTGAGTCCAGCATCCACTATGACGACACCCAAATTTATTGATGCACTGTTTAGTCAGTCCAAATGATGATTAAGAAATGAGATTTACTATTCACTTTCCGGTAAAAATCCTGCGCTTTCTTGTAGCTCATCCAAACAACAATCTTCACAAAATTCCTGTGTTTTCAAATCCCATGTTTCACACTTGCATTCCTATCCTATTCCTACATTTTTCCTATTCCTCTGTTTTTCCAATCCTGCGTTTCAAAGGAGCCCTAAAAAGAATAAGAGATGGCTTCAGGATTATGGGGCCGGTGGTGCAACACAAGCTGCGAGGCGAGGATGACAGTAAAAAAAGGGGATAAAACTATAAAAGGATTGAGGCCTCCACAACCTGCACATCACACGTCGCCAAATCATAGCCAGATGGGAGTGGGCATGTTGATCTGTAAAGTCAGCTATGGGCACATTATTTCCATCACTATACGCTGGTACCAAAGCATTGTTTCCAATCGTGTCATGCCTTTTTAATCCAATGTTTACTTAAATTTGGCAACGCCCAGCTAGTTGAAACTTGAAAGCAGTGCGTTGAACCGGCACTCCGGTCCTCTCGAACTCTCTCTTCCACAGTGCGGGGAGAGGCGACTGCGAGGCGACCGAGGGTGTCGGTGCTCTCGGCGGCAGGTCCGCTGGTCTTCCTCGACTCCGTCGGTCTTCTAGGCCGCGGAGGAGAGGGGGATCGCGGGCCTTGCCGTCGGTGAGGCGGTAGGTTCTCCCGGCGGCGCTGTTTGGTGGAGGAGGCGCTGCTATGGTGGAGTTTTGTCCCTCTGGTCTTCCTCTACCTCGTCGGTGTGCGTTTCCATGCCGGCGGTGGACCAGTGTGGGTGGAAGCCACTGGATCTGAAGCGGTGGCTTCGGATCTGCTGGTTTCCTGCTCCGGCGTGCTGGTCGAGGCGGTGGCGACGGCGACGCGGTTGGAGAATAAGTTTTTCAGGCCTTCCTCCGTCTCGTGTGCGCTTGACTCCGGCGTCTGCGAGAGGCCTGTGAAGGTGGTGGTGGCCGGCGAGTCCGGCTTCTGTTCAGGAGTCTTGTTTCCGGCGTGCGTTGCTGGCGAACGGCGCTGGATTGTGGAAGCTTCGCCAGGGTCTCGATGTTTCTGAGGTACCTCTCACGCGTGGAGACACAAAAGGAGTGCGACGTCCCTCGTCGCGCATCGGATCTTTATGATTCGATGATCTCTCGATGGACGCGATCTGTTTAGCTGGATATAGATGTAGGGAGTTCGTGTGCGTACGGGTGCGTCGAGGGTGGTGCAGTTGTATGTGCATGAACAGATACTACTTTTATACTAACCTCCATTTCATAATACTTGGCAATTTTGACTTTCACTGTTCATGCTTTGACTAGAAATATTTGTTAAACTTTTTGATTAACTAAATCAATAATGGTATCAATAGAGGGGTTGCCAAAAGTACTTTAAACATGTCAAATGTTTGTGAATGTTTAGGCAAATATTTACAAAAAAGACAAATAGTCAAACTATGAACAGTAAAGTCAAAGTTGTCAAGTATTTTGAAATGGAGGTTAGTATTCAGATTGAGAGGTTCAAAAAAAAAAAAAAAGAAACTTGAAAGGAACATTCCTGCCACGTGTTGCGCTCATCCTACCCGGGTGCTGTTTCATTCCAGATTCGTACAGCACCGGTCGTATTCGTACCCCACGCCGTCACGGTTGTGCACGCCCCGCGTTTGACCGACAGCTGGGCCTAGTGCATATTGGCCCCACATGGCATCAAGCTGCACCTGCACGAATGTACTGTCTGGTCCGGCAAGCAATAGGGAGGCGACAAGCGAAGCAAAGCAACCGATGGCTGGAACAGGTCCGGACCCACACGACCCACACTCAGCCGCGCGTCAAAAACGGAAGAAAATGTAAACGAAACCGAAATCTGTTTCAAGAAATCTTTAACCTCCATTCATTGGCCATTACTCCGTTCCGTTCCGTTACGTCTCTCCCCATTCCCCAATCCTTCGCTTCGCCGCTGCCGGTTGCCACAGCCAGCGCGGCGCGCGCCCCTCTCCTTTTTCTTTTTTCTTTTTTCTTGTCCGCCCCGCTTCCGCCAGTTCCAGCCTTCCACCCGTCAAGAAGGCGGTGGCCAAGCCACGGTACGGGAGGGAACTGCGACCGTGCGACATGAAGCAGGTCTTCGACAACCTCCCACGGGAACATCTCGCTCGACCGTGCCACTGAGGTTTCAGATATTTAGAGCCATCGTGCTACAAAATTTAAACCCAAATATATGCTTTCAGATATATGCTCTAAAGTCGTCAGTAAGCTGTCAACCACGGCGCCGATTATGTCCCGGCAATGATAAAGACGGGTGCAGCAAGATCCTCTTCCTCTCGAAAATCATGTTACTCCCTTCTGGGTTCGGAAAAGGACTCGCAGCAGGTGAAGTCGTTGCAGATGACTGTTCCGTGACAAGTACGCACTACGTTAAAAGTTAAAGGACGGTCACTCGACGCGCTGTTCGGATTTGTTCCGGCAGCAAGAGACGTGCTCAATGTGAAATGGTGCCCTTTCGAGTCTATGATCCAGATTCATCACTCATCACGAATCGCTGTTACTAGTACGATAAAACGAGAAAAAGGATACAACTCTTGGGTTAAATATGGCACAAGACACGAAAAATTTCGATGGCATTTTCTATTTCGCTCAAACTTTTTATAATTAGCCAATGAACGTTATAAATAGGTGGTTGTTTGCCATTGGGGATTGCTATAATCCACTCGGGCATTTTGGAGGAGGCTGCCACCCGAATTTTCTCTTCTCCTCCTTCTCCCCCTTCCACTACCAAATCCGGCTTCTTCCCTATCTCCGGCGAGCAGGAGCTCCTCCGGCGAGGTTAAGGCTAGGGGGTTAGGGTTCGGGGGCTCACCGGAGTATCGCCGGACTTAGAAGGGGGGCGGGGGAGGGAGGCCGGCCCGACGGTGGCGGCGGGCGAGACGGCGGAGGCGGAGGCGGCGGGGACGCCGCCGGAGCGGGCGGCGGGGGACGGCGGTCGGGCCAGGGTTGGGCGGGGGCGAGGAAGACGACGACGGAGGTGGGGGCGGCGGCGGGCGGCGGCGGAGGGCGGCTGCCTCGGCGGGCTAGGGCGTCGCCGGATGTCATATGGACACAATTTAGGTTGCACAAGCATTGTGTGAAACTGGTATGGTGCGGCGCGTGTTTAATTTCACAAGCCCAGTCTCAGTGTGCTCTTTAATTTCACAATTTCCTAGAGTGACATATCACAATTTCACAAGATGCATAGAGTTTTGTAGCCATCTATTTATATTTATCAAATACTAGCATACAAAAACATAGGTACATTGTCAAATAAACTTGATAAATAAAAATAGATCATTTCACTACAATATCAAAGTGACATGATTAGTGAAATAACATAGATATATTTTTAACAGCGTTTTTCAGTGTGTGTTTTTTCTATCACTCTTTCGAACGGAGCAGTTTCTTCCATAGATAACTCTGGTTCTTGGACAATTGTTGCACTTCATTCAAATCAAGATTCTCTTCAATGTCATCCGCTTTTTCATCTTGAACTTTCATATTATGAAGGATGATGCAAGCTTGGACAATTTTCACAAGCTGTCCACAGTCATATAAGCGAGCTGGTCGCTTCAAAATGCAAAACCGACGTCACAGGACGCCCTCTCAATGTGTTTTCTCTTCCTTTCTTGTGCTCTGCAAGCAACTTGTCTTTCTCGATGGCAAGGATATTGACTTCATTAATTACAACACACATTTCGGATATATTTTATTCGCAAAGAAGTAACATGTCTTGTCCTGATTCTCGTCCACCGTATATTGCACCCAATGTGCTTGCCTTCTCAGTGTTTCGATAAATAGAGTGGATTGTTGCAGGACATTGATATCATTGTTGGCACCTGCTACACCAAAGAATGCATGCCAATCCAAAAATCGTGAGATCGTGAGAAGCCATGGCTTCAAGAATCATGGTTGGGCCCTTCCATGCGGCGGATGGGCAACCTCAGCATACAATTTTACAGGGCATGCCTACATGGTGTAGGTGCTACAAAAATGTATAAGCGGTTTCAGATATTTTAGAGTCTGTGCATACGATCTAATGTCAACAAACTTAGCCATCAAGCGCGCCGACGTCTCAGGCCCGGCCAGGTCTCAGGCTCGAGCTCTCGGAATCACGTCTCCTCCCATTTGGGTAAGGAAAGGGACTCGCTGCAGGTGAATGGCCTGACTGCAGATAGTCCTAGTGCTCTTGACAAATACCAATACGTTAAAAGTTAAAGGAAATCAGTTACATTGCTTGTCCGGTCACTGGACGCTGCTGAACGCGGCTTTCCGAATTGCTCCGGCAGCACGAGACGTGTGTATTCCGAAATGTACACTTTCGGGTATACAGTATATGTGACGGTCCAGGTGCATTTCTCCGTCGCTCAACACTAAAAACGACCTAACAGGAAATAACCTTTATTTTACTGTCCACCGCGGTTCATCAGTCATCAACACGGCGATGCCCAGCCGCTGCCTCATCGGTCCTATAAATTCGGTTGGTTGT
The DNA here is from genome assembly GCA_012490785.1 of Eragrostis nindensis. Taxonomy (NCBI): domain Eukaryota; kingdom Viridiplantae; phylum Streptophyta; class Magnoliopsida; order Poales; family Poaceae; genus Eragrostis; species Eragrostis nindensis. Next base: position 87,584 of record JAAXCT010000069.1, on the reverse strand, counting down.
CCAGACATTTTCTTCACGAATCCACCGCACCAGCTCGAACCTCAGAAGGAACGGGAAAAAGAAAACACACCCCCACCCCCTCACCCGCGCGCCTACCCTTCCTTCCTCGATGGAAGCCCAGCCGTGGTCTCGCGAGGAGACTGCACAGCTCCTTCGCATTCGCATAGCCATGACCGTATCCTTTAACTCCACAAGTAACCACGATCGTCTCTGGGAAGAAGTTGCCAGAAGGTTGGCAGATTCGGACAACCGCTACTCGCGTCGCACTGGCCTGAGCTGCAAGCGTTGGGTTGAAGCGCTTCTCCGGTGCGTTCGCGAGCAGCGCTCCCAGGCGCAAGCCGTGGCGCCGCCGTCGCCGCAAGCGGGACCAACCGCCGCCGCCTCCGTCCTGGTCCCGCGGCCGACGCGTCCTCAAGTCACGGCACTCGCCATCGCGTTTACGCCACCGGGACTTCCTCTTGCCGCCACCGCCGCCTCCCACGGGTTCGCGCCGTCGGCATCTCCTCCTGCCGCCAGTCTGATCCAGCGCCGAGGACCACCAATGCTGGGGCCGGCGCCGAGCGCGTCGCGTCGCCGGCTGGCGCCGCCGTCGCCGCCGTCTGAACCCGCCGTCGCCGGCTCCGTCGTGGTCGTCCCGCCGCCGCGTCCTCGAGCCACCGCGTTTGCGCCGCCGGCACCTACTCCTTTCGCCACCGCGGCGGCGGCGGCCTCTGTCGGTTTCGCGGCGCCAGCACCTCCTCCTGCAGCGGCAGCCGCCTCCATCGGGTTAGCGCCAGCGGCCCCTGTTCCAGCAGCCGACGGCGGCGCCTCAGACCTGATATCTAGTGACAATCCACCAGCGTCGAAGGTATGGAGTGACTATGATGCGATTTTAATGATTGCAATCAGGATTGCTGTCAAAAAGCTTGGGATGCGAGGCCAACAGAAATGGGAGTTAGTGTCAAACAAGTTCTCTTGTTTGAGCGTTCTCCCTCGAAGCGCAGTGGAATGCCGAAGCCAATGGGTTTCCTTGCGCTTTGTTTACCAAGCATTAAAAAGGACGGCCGGTAAGGAGAAGCCCAACTGGTTCTTGCCACTTCACATGTACTACGAGATAAAAAGTCTCGACCGTAAAGATCTTCACCGTAAGTTCGATCTCAACAACATGGCTTAGACAGTAGTGTTGTTGATTTGGTGATACTATAAATATGAGCTAGTATGGCGGCCCGCACACTTGCGCGGCTAGCCTAGATTTCTCTATAGAAATGGCAAACATTTTACTTTTATCATGACTGATGATGTGGAAATTAAGTATGGCAGTTTACATATTTGTTTTATACTACTAGTACCAATGCACGTGCGCCACGCACGTGTCTAAATAATGACATCCCTTGGCTGCACCATGAGCATTACGATGTACTTGATGGTAGTTCTCTTCATATCATAGATTACTAAACAATATCTAAGTTGCAATATATTATTATGCAACATTTTCTTTCCAAAAATCTTTCCGAAAGTATAAAATATCCCAATTCTGCATCTAAACAAATTGGAATGTATAAACTACATATAAATCTGCCATATACATTCAAGGGTACAATTGCAACTAACCGGAAAATCAAAAAAAAATTCCAGTTAAGGCAACATTTTATTTCCAATGCACGTGCGCCACGCACGTGTCAAAAAAAATGACACCACTTGACAAAAAAATGACACCACTTGACAGAACCATTAATTAAAAGAAACTTTGCATGAAGAATCAGACCAACACAACGTTTAAATATCGGGGATAACACATTCATGGCGTTGATTTGATCACCAGACAACATGTATCTTAATTTAATCACAAAATTGGTATTCCCTCTGTTTCAAAATATAGGTAGTTCTAGCATTCAAATTTTTTGTCAAAATATAAGTAGTCCGGATTCCCAATGCATCTTTCTCACTTCCCATTGCATTGTTTCTTGTGCCTATCTCTATCTCTCTCCTCCTTCACTCCTCATTGTTTTATGTGCCCATCACCTTTTTCACCTCTTCTTAGTTACCGTGCCCAAACCTAAAACTGCATATATTATGAAACGGAGGGAGTATTCATGACAGTTCACATCAGCATGATATACATAACGAAAATATCTAAAATATTTGTATAGTACCCAGTCAGGTATAAATAAAAAGCAAAGAAAGGAGGTAGAGATTTAATTAAGAGGCCCTAGCCAGATAAAGAGACGTCTTGAGTTCTCTTTGAATTTGTATGACTAAAAGGCCTGCTTGAATTTTTTTTTTCTTCAATTGCTGAGAGTTGGCTGCTGTCCTTCGAAGATGTATCTATTTTGTTGTTTCTAGATATGCCATGTTACAGCCATAGAAGTTTCCATGAAGAAAGGCAGCCGATATTTGTAAGTCACCACAAAATTACATGCATAAAGCACAGTGCGCCACGCACGTGATCAAAAGACTGCATCACTTGGCATGACCTTTATAACATAAATTGAAAAATTATTTTTGTACATGGAGTTAAATTAAAATTCCATTTCACGTAATCACAACCATACAATCAGGAAATTAAAAATAGTACAGCCAAGCAGCAAAGCTGCACAGCTACATAAGACCGTTCTAAAATTTGGGTTATGGAGCTTCCCAAAATCCTAGAAAAATAAATGCATGTCACCAATTCTTATTTTGTTCTCTTTTCCGCCTTTTCAACATTTCCACAAAGATGTATCTAGCTAGGAGAGAATCCATCTTTTCTGCACCCAAATGTAGCTGTAAGTAAATTCTCTTGAGCCTCTTACCAAGCTTAAACAGGACCCTCTTAGGAAGATAAAACACCCTAGTGCAAAATTGGGTTTAATATGAAAAATTAGGGTACCCCCGTACATGCATATGAAATAAATGCTCGTCAACAGAATAGGCAACTCTTTTCAATGGACGTGCTCAACATGTTAATATAATTGAAAGAATTGACCAGAACAATACACTGTTTACAACTCATGGAAATTGTGGCGTGCCTGATCCATTTTCTTTCAGAGCTAATTCACAAACCGGAAGCCGTCAGTGAGCTAATCTACCAACCTTTCGTCACAAAGCCCAATCATAAAATTCAGAAGGTGCGAAATCAAATCGGCTAAAACATCGGCACACGACAGTAAACAAAAGAAGGCCTCCATGAATATACAAAACTTAAACTGGGAACAAATCGAAAGTCTGATGCACAGGATTTGTTGGTACAGCCAGTTTTCGAGGAGAATAGAACACATCAGAAGGGCAGAGAATTATGAGAACCTTGATGGCTGACAGTTTTCGCGGCTGCTTAGGTTGCAGCAAACCGTGGTTGAGGGGGCCATCTCATCCGAACTTCTTGTTGATGCATCCAACAAAGCTGTGTGAGAGATCAATTTACATCCAACCTGTATACGATTACCTGTTATCCAATCAAAGGTTATAGACATTCAGGCTGCAGCTGATTTATCCGTCATTTCGATATTGAAATATTATTGTAGCTTGTAGTGCAAATATTAAAACCTAAAGTGGAACAAAATATTTTGTAATTTATTAATAACCCAATGGAACCAACCCACAATTGGGTCTCCTATATCTTGATGACCTCATGATTCTGTTATCGCGCCCCCATCTGCCAATGGTTGCTAGATGTAGAAACCCTCACATAATGCAATACTTCATAACAAAACATACATGTTCGAACAATACAATCAGAAATCCATGTGTCACGTGATTAATAGCTTATAAACTGCAGCATGCCAACAATTGCAGTCTTGATTAATTAGTGTCTAAATAATCTGCTACTATATTCCATCTTGATTAATTAGTGACAAAATAATCTGGTCCTATATACCACAGAAGTTCCTCTAAGAAATGAAGTATTTGATCCTATCCAATGCGAACAAAAACGAAAAAGAAAAAAGAGCAGGAGTTTGTCAAAAACGGCCGCACCTTGTTGCCTTACTGGTCCTTGACTGTGGACTCCGTGCCACGAGGAAGCGGCGATATGCAGTGTCGCGCCGCCGTCGAGTCGTGAAAGTTGGCGTCGCCTTGACACGTCCATGGAGGCCCCGGCCACGACTTCAGCTTCGGCCTCCTGGCGGCGCTTGTGCTTGCCGCCGAGGCCCTCGTCGAGGGGTCGATTGGATCCATCGTGTGGATCCTCGCCGCTGAGCCCCGATCTCCACCCGCTCACCGAAGTCTCACGCCGCGCCTGGTGGCCGCGGGCTAGCCACGGATCCACCTAACGCGCCTCCCGGTGGCAGAACCGAGCCGCCGCCAAGCAAGAGACCTCGACATCATCGCCTGTGGCAGAGGAACAATTCGCGCGAGGATGGAAAGGCAATAAAGCACGGGCCCGCGGATTGATCAGAAATAACGTGTGGCTACGTGATCGATCAGAAAGAAGGAAAAAAAGGAAAATGAAAGAACGTCTGGCTACTTAAGGAAATAACTATGCTACACAAGGAAAGAACGTGTGGCTGTGTGTAGGGGTTTCCAAACGTTTGGTACGTGTGGGTGCACAAATTGGGTGAGAAAAAACTTTTTTTAGAGCGTTACTGTAATGAAAGTTTTAACGTAAAGGGGAGGGGAGGAGAGGGCAGCGTTACGGCCGGGGATGGATGGAGCAATTCGACGCGTTGGATTTTAGGCCCACAATATGGCAGGACGGTTTAGATGGCAGGGTACATAGGCTGGCAAGGTAAAACTGATTTTCCTCCAAACTGGTTCTTTATTGGTTTAGATTTATTTTAGAATTTTTCTTATGCTTTTATTGAAATCCAACATGGTTCTTTATCTTTCTACTATATTGAGATAATTTCTAATATTTTCTTCTTTTGCCTGTAATTCCATTGATTCAGGAACTCCACAACATTGATTTTATATAAAGATATAAGATCGATATGACAACGTAAAACAAATAGTATAGGTTAGCATATGTCGTTTATTGGTTTAAAACCTTTGTTCTAATAACTTTTTGATTTTTCAACATCCAAAGAAGCATGGACGTCATATAACAGTTATTATTTTCTAGCTCGAATGACTCTATAATCCTATTTCCTTTTCACAAATTTTAAACGTCTCTATAGCAAGGAATATTAATTGCACATATCTCGAAAGTATTTGTTAAATTCTATATGACCCTAATGTAGTACAATATTAGAGAAAACGTAAAACGATGATCACCCATACTTAGCTTGGCGTAGACGTTTTGTAGGCGCTTCATCAGATTGTTTTCCGCCTGAACTTCAAAGCTGAATTTCTCCATCTTCCTCTCTTCAACTAATGCATGACATCATGTATATTATTTACGGAAATTGTATTAAATAATGCAGAAGAGGATTGTTTGCTCCCATTAACTTGCCTCTTCATAACATAAGACAACTGCAGGCATGATCGATTTCCTGCAACGTCTCAAGATCTGCATGCATATATTGATTTTCTCGTCATGCACGCATTCTTCAATGTGGCAACCTCTCGTATCCAAAATCAATTGCAAACCTTTTCTCGTGCACATGGTCCGAATTCAGTATTAGGCGTACAGGCGCTGAACCTTTGGACAACAACAGCTTACGTAATCAGTCTGTTGGAGCCGTACAGACTTTGCCTACCCTGAGTGGCTGACGTCTTTGGCCTCATCTGTGTGTGCCTGATCAAGGCAGCCGCTAGAGTTTTTTCTGTCTCGCTCGGAGTCGCGAGGGTAGATCGAGATGGGGGTTCTTAAGTGATGTGGGTTAATCGGTATCAGTTTGGTTTACCTAATTAGGATTTCAGAAGGAGGGAGAGACACGGGAGGGCCGGATGGATAGTCGTCGTCGTCGTCTTCTTCTTCTTCTTTTTTACCTTAACCGGATCGATAGGACGCGGCGCCCCTCCACCGCGCGGCGACGGCTGCGCCCGCGCGGTGGCGGTGCTACCCGCGACAGAGGACTCCCAGGGGCCACCGGCCACCGCTGTATCTCGTTGACGAACTCTTGTGGCTGCAAATCGTCTAGTCACGCCGGCGCTACGTCTTTCCCCGGCGTCTGAGGCCGCGTGTCGTCTCCATTTCCCACGTAGATTACTCTCCCGGCCCAGGCCCCTCGCAGCATTATCTCCCGTATTTGCCTTAGGCGGGAAAGGCTCTTTTCAAATCCTGCACGCTGCCCCAAATAAAGCTCCCCTGTTCTAGCAGAGTATGCTTCCTGCCCACGTCAATCCTGATTGACAACCAAATAGCGTTATACTGCTCATCGAACCTTATCATTTCCAATCGCCTCCGCCAAGCTAGAGGCGATCGCCTTTCGCCGTCGATCCCCGCCAAAAGCAGCCCGTGCCCGCCGATCGTGCTGTAACTCATCTCCATGAGCGTCGATTCCCAGTTTCCGCCGCGATTGTTTTTCAGGTCTCCTTAAGCTTTTGTTTTTCAGTCGTCGCTCAAGGTTGGTTCGAGCTTTATCGCCGGGAGCAGGCACAACAACACAAACGCACTACAGCAGCGGACCGTAACGCACTATAGCGGCGGTTATGCTGGTCCGCCGCTACGCAAGTGCCGCTACAAATCATGTTTGTAGAGGCGGCTCAGAAGAACCGCCGCTAAAGATCATTCTTTAGCGGCGGCTTAAAACTGAGACCGCCACTAGAAATACAATCTATAGCGGCGGATTCATTAAAGTCCGCCGCTAAAGATGAATCTTTAGCGGCGGCTTAGAAAAAGTCCGTCGCTACTAAAAGATCTTTAGCGGCGGAGTGAAATCTAGTCCGCCGCTAAATATCATTCGTAGCGGCGGCTAGTAAAACGGCCCGCCGCAACAAAAGATTTTAACAGAAAAATAGAAAATCTGAATGTCGAATAACATGTACAGAATTCACAGATGACATGAAACATTGCACAATCTGATCAAATAACAATCTCAACAAGTTCAACATTTATGTCATACATCTGATCACATCACCATCACAACAAGTTGAACATCCAACACATAGACAACAACATCCACCAATTACATTGTCAAAGATACATTGTTTCAAATGAACTAGCCTAACAGTTGTTCCACCGGGGGTAGATCATCATCGAGTTCACGAAGAGGGACTTTATCGTTCTCATCGGGTGGGTCATATGGTTGCTTTGAGCCACACCAATAACAAAGTTGTAGGTGATTTTTGGCTAGCTCATCTGCACTATTGAAAAACTTACCTTCAGGCCAAATAACCTCTCTTAAAATGAACCGACTGATGTTAGCGACGATGGCATTGAGAGCATAGTCACTAAGAGGACCAGGTGGTGCTTGCTGCTTCTTCTGCTGCCTCTTCTGCCGCCTCTTTTGCTTCTGCAACACAAATGGAGTTGTGTAAGACAAGGGTAAGACAAGTGTATAATTCCAATTTAAAAACAAAGACATAGAGTGTTGTATTATTTGCACATAATCATATATAAAGTCTTTGGCATTTTCTATATGTTCTACTAGTACAATGCCCATGCTTTGCCACGGAACAACCATAAATTTAACATTGGCTAATAGCTGCAGTTAAACTCTAAATCAAGATAACATAAGCCACTAAATTTACTGCAAAGCGATGTGTTTTGCCACATAGTTTTGCTTTTTTCTTAAGCTTGTCAATTTTCTTAGGGCATCAGTCAGACGTGGTTCATGACAAATACCATGTGCTTCAAAGTTGAGGAAAAGCAGTAAATTCAACAAGATGAATTCAGTAGTTTAACTTGATAAGTGAACATGAATTGGCAATTTGTGACATGAATGGTGTGAAGAAAAATACACAAAATCTATATACATGTACAACCAGCATTGGAGCTCCAATTGTTAAGCAAAACAGGACCTAATTAGCTAATAGGTTCGGCGAAACTGAACTTCCTCGGAACCTACTAATCAGCTAATAGGTTCAATGAAATAATTGTAATTGTATTTGAATGAAGTAAGTCCAATTTGTCAGAACACAACCACGTCATTTCAAAACTATATTCTTTATTAGTATCCATATCAAGACTTCGGCATTGCATTATTTTATTTTATTTTTTGGTTCCTTCTTCATGCTACAAACAGAAATGATTTATTCTGAATCTCCATGAATGACTGCAACCAGGAGACATATCAATTGCAGATAATACATACATTTACGTAAAATCAATGTGGAAATCATAGACGTGGCTTCTCATCATAGCACCTAATATATCAATATTTTTCTTATATAAATTGTGAAGCAACATGAAATACTTACAATATCGTCCTTCTCCTTCTCAGATAGTTCGACGACGCGGTCCAAGTACTTTGAGGTACTTAGCAAGTGTAGTATCCGCAAAGGACACTACCAGGCGGTTGCTTGTTGCACTGCAAATAGGCAAATACACGTCAGATTTAATACACGTCAGATGGATAAATGTATATATATGATACAAAGAGATGCATGCAATTTAGACAATAAAAGATTTGTTACCCATGGCCAGTTGTTACGAAAGAACATCTTCGTCTTCCGATTGGTGAAGCACGTTCCTCCATCCTTCACATAGTGCTTGTAAGCGCTGTTGCCAAACAAGTGTCGTTAGTAAATATTAGCGCCGATTAATTGAAAATGTAATTTTATAGCTTCTTACCAGTTAAAGACGCTAACGATGTCCTTGTACCTATCTGGGTGGATGAAGGCACTATCCAGCACTATGGCCCAGCCAATTCTCGGGAATAGCAAGAAACAAATCCAATGGTCGCTACGACAAAGATTTGGCACGTTAGTACTTCATTTAGTATGGCCCCCTTGGGGAAAAGTATTGAAATAAACAATCAAGAGAAGAACTCACTTCAAGCTGTACGGGGCTATAATGGCCAACCTATCTTGCCACTTAACGAAACAATCAAGAATATACGACGCGACCTCACTCCTTTTTTCGTTTGTCAAATTCCGCTTGATCTGCTGTAGCTCTTGTGGAGTCTTATTCGCATTCGCCATATTGTTGTCAACTTGTGGGTTGATTGTGCTTTGAGAAACCAAGGATGGGTTTAGGTAACCCACCTTCCACGGCTTTCCAGGTTGGTGATAATATTCGCGCTTTTGCTCAGTACTATTCAATCTACACACATAGCGGTTGTCATCAATTTTGTTGGACAGGAATAACGAATTCAAAAAAATGGTACTGATGGAGCCACTTACATGCACCAAAGGGTTATGAAGGTGACGTCGACCTTGTTGTGCCAGAACATGTCATAAAAATCATGGAAGAATAACATAAGTTCGAAAGGGTCGCAGTTGAAGACGTCCCGGGAAACTTTCAAAGAGACGTACGAGATTCCTTCTTTGGATGCCGCCATGTACCAGTCATGCAACTTGTTCATCTCCCACGGCAGGTCTTTCAACCTCTTAAATGGTAAAAGAGGCTTCCCGAGTTCAGATAGAGGAAAGTCGTCGTTGTGCAGATCCTCGTAGGACACTAGAATGCGGGGCTCGTTCTGTGCATCCACTTGTTGACCCTCTGCACCCACTTCATTAATTGGTGTCTTTTGGAGCACGTGTTGAGCCGTGGAGGATTGTATTCTTTCAACTTGCATGGACTTGTTGGGAGGTTGCGCTTCGGGTTCTTGGTTACCGTCCGCGGTACTCACGGGCGCCTTATCAAATGCAACGTCATCCGCTTTGTCAGCTTCTGCGATACTAGGCAGCGGCTTACCACTTGCAACCTCGCCCCCTTTGTCAGATTTGGAGCGATCTTGAATGGTGGGCACTCCATCCTCTTTGAGAGGGCTCCAGTCATCATCCAGACCGATTGTTTTGGTTCCGAAACCTGCCCCTGAAATAGGAGATGGATGCCCGCCATCCTTGTCGTTGACCACAACAGTTTGGCTACCATGGTGTGAATCGTGGCCGGACGTCGGAGACATCCTTGGCATTGAGTGCTGCACACAACATATTCTCGGTTCCACAAGATGAAACTGCCGAGAGAACCCTGGAGAGTTTCTACCTCATTGGCAATTGGGAATTCGATATCGTAGTCCTCATGTCTAGGCACTATATCTGACACGCTTACCCTCACGCAGCCGTCGGGAATCGGGAATAGGTTCGGTGTGTATGTTGTTACCAGGAAGTGCCATCCCTTTGGCGACTAGCAATCTCTTCCCCTTATGGCCATATGGGATGTACAGCTCACATGGAGTGCTCTCAGTGATCTTTTGAGCTGTGTTCCCTTGACCTTGTGTCCCCTGAACTTGTGTCGATGGGGTATTTCTTGCTGGCATGAGGGCCATGTCTCTCTCTAGATTTACTTCATGTGGTAGAAGGTGTTGGGGTGGAACGGTCATTTCGGGATTTTGAATTGCGAAGTCAACATATTGTGAAGCAAACTCATTGGTAGCTGTGTCCGCAATGCCCTTCCTGTAGAAGTGATGCTTCTTGTACAAGCCACTAGAGGAGGCATCGGAAGCATCCGAAAAAACCATCTTTCCAGGTGCCCGATGACGTAAGACCTCGTATGCGGCCTCCGTGCTCGTCTTTTTGTAGAGCCTTGGTCAGCGTGTCCCTGTGATACCTTGGCTTAAAAAGACCTAGCTCCTTTGCCTTCTGGATGGGACCCTTTATGTTCTGCACGACCTCTCCCACTCCGGAGTTCTTACAAATAAGCTGCCCATCATCAGTTAGGTCCGAGCGAGCGTAACACCAGTACTTTGCACGGGGCTCTGTACCATCAGGAAATGGGGCAGGTATCCCCTGTTCTTCGAGCTTCTTTTCCTGTTCCTCCCATTTCGGTATCTTCGCCTGGTAACCGCCCGGTCCTAGGTGCACTGGGTACTTGTTCATCTTGTTCAGCTCTTGCATCTTGTGACTCAATTCAATAGCCTCTGGGGTGGTTTTCTGCTGAACAAAAAGAGTCCAGTCGTCTTGTGCGATTTTTCGCATGACCGAGGCAGGTGGGGTCAGTCCCTTCTTGACATAATCGCAGTTGAGCCTCGCCTTGTAATCGCGAAATATCTTGTTGAGCTCTTTCATTGTAGCCCATCTGGCTTTTGCCTCGAACTTAGCAGGGAATCGGATCCTCTTCTTCACCGATTTCCACATTTCCTCTTTACGGTCCTCGGGCGCTAAGCGCCAATCGAGCCAGGTGATTTTGCACAGATCCCTGCACACAACGCCACAACGGTTCCGCCATTTCGCGAATATACCCTCAGGGTGCGTTGGTCTACCATCAACAGGATTAATCTGCTGCACGTCAAACGTGCCCTCTGCCTTATTTGCAGATCGTTGACCACGCTTGCGCTTCAATGAGATCAGTTTGGCGGGCACTTCTTCCTGCTCCTGCGTTAGGGGAGCATGGCCCTCCGCATCTTCGGCGATCAACCGGCGAGCGCTTCGACGAGGATGCGTCTACATGGGAAAATGGATTTCGATCAAATTGAGATTTCAAATGATATCGAGAGGGCAATATAAACGAAGCTTTCACAGCATACCTCTGCATGAGGAACATAATCAATATCGAGGTCATCTTGAGTGGGTTTTGTTCGTGGCTGCCGAGGAGAAATCTCATTGTCTGCGTAGGGATCCTCAGAGGGGCCGCTATCGTTGTCTTCGACCTCGGGACCGGAGTCCTCATGTTCATCGCCATCCATGTTGTCTTCACTGTACTGGATGATCTTGCTCGCAGACACTCCTGAGTCGGCCCCATCTTCCGCGGCAGTCTTCTTCTCCATTTGCTTTAGTTAAAGGATTGAAATTTTAATGTTGGATTGAGGCTGAGAACTGCTATGGGCCATCAGAGTTCTTTTTGCAAGAAGAGGAGTGAATGTATTTCGAATTTAGGAGAGGAAGGGGTGCGGGTTCCGAAATAACAGCCATCGAACATTCTAAGGTTCAACACTCGGGTCGCATCAAAAATTGAATTACTAACTGCATGAACTGCCATCAGTGGTAACTAAACTTACTAGCTGAATTTTGTAACTTAATTTAGTGGCACAAACTTACTAACTAAACATACAAGCATATATGGACAGCAAGCATATAAAAACAATAATATCCTAGACAATTACCATACTAGCATATGTGGACAGCAAGTATATAAAAAATTAGCATAGTAGCATATATGGACAGCAAGCATATTAAAAAATAATATCCTACAAAATTACCATACTAGCTCAAGTTAGTAACTTAATTTAGTAGCACAAAGTACTGACTTTACACATAAGCATATATGGACAGGAAGCATATAAAAACAATATTATCCTAGACAATTACTCCCTCCGTTCATCATTATAAGACGTTGTAGCCTCACCCAAAATTCTCAATTTATAAGACGTTCTCGGATTTCAACACACGCAGTCTGCATGCCTCCTCTCTGCGTGTGCATGTTTCTGTCGGTCTGCAGCACAGGTGAATAAAGAAAGAAGAAAAAGCAACGATGGAACTCAAGCCACAACACTTTCTGCGGTGGGGCATAGGCCACATGGGCACCGATCAGTTCTGCAATGGAATAAAAAATTGAAGAAACAGCAGCAGCAGAGTAGGTGCTGCAGAGGAGCTGGACGCACCAGGGCAGAGTAGTACGGAGAGGTGTTTCTAGGCGTTCCCCGAAAAGCGTTGGGCCCACACATATATTAATACATAGTAATGTGCAGTATAGCCAATGGGTAGAGAGATTACACAGTTTATGCTAAGCAGCTATACTTTGCAGACCACACACAATTTTTTATTCGTCAACTGGCCTCACAAATAAGCTGACCATGTGCTTCGGTTTTTTTAAACAAAGCACAGCTGAGAATAGGACAGAGGCAAAGCACATGGCCAAGCTCAACATCAGACGAAACAACTAATAAAAAAAGACGGCCGTAAAAGCGGCGCTCAACATCTGGCTTTTGCCTCGAACTTAGAAGAGGAGTGAATGTAAAACGAATTTAGGAGAGGAAGGGGTGCGGATTCAGAAATAACAGCCATCGAACATTCTATGGTTCAACACTCGGGTCGCATCAAAAATTGAATTACTAACTGCATTAACTGCCATCAGTGGTAACTAAACTTACTAGCTGAGTTTAGTAACTTAATTTAGTGGCACAAACTTACTAACTAAACATACAAGCATATATGGACAGCAAGCATATAAAAACAATAATATCCTAGAAAATTACCATACTAGCATGTGTGGACAGCAAGTATATAAAAAATTACTCCCTCCGTTTCTATTTTTGTGTCGTTCTAGCAAAAACGCACAAACCAAGGCAGAGCATGGTTCTGAAACGGGAGCAGAGCTGAAAGGGACAGCTGCTGTGCAGCTCGGAGCCAGAACCCGAAATCCTTGCTCTATTAAAATAGTTTGAATATTGTGGCAGCGGTTCATTGGAGGAGCACTGAGTGGCCCACGGAGAGAAAGTGCGTGGCAGCAGCTGGCTGCTTATGCCATGTGCGTGGACAGAACGGGTCAGCTAGCATATTAAAAGCAGACAGCCCGTAAACATCAGACGCAAGCATATTAAGAATGGGTCAACATCAGACGAAACAACTAATAAGAAAAGACGCCCGTAAAAGCGGCGCTTTCCAATGCTTAAGCGGACAGCCGCTTAAACTCAACGCTTAGTGAAAAGCGACGCGGCCGGTGACTGCGCAGCGCCGAGGCGCCGCTTTTTTAAACACTGATACTAGCATATATGGACATCAACTAAGTCAACTAAATAGAAATAAAACAGTAGCATTTATAAAATCTTAGAACAACCATAGGTCAGGAAGAGGGAGGGGGCAAGGGGTGTACTTCAGTGGTCGAGGAGGCGGCGAGGTCGACGGCGAGGCGGCAACGTCGTCGGGGGAAGGGGGGGTAGAGGTCGTCGAGGACGGCGACGTGGACGGCGAGGCGGCGACGTCGACTGGGGAGGGGGGGGGGTATAGGTCGTCGAGGCCGGCAGGGTCGACGGGGACGCGGCCACGTCGCCAGGGGATGGGGGGCTAGCGGCCGTCGAGGATGCCGAGGTCGACGGGCGGGCGAGAAGGCGGCGGCGATGTCGTCGAGGACGGCGACGAGGTGGCTCCGACGGGACGGCCACGAGGATGCGGCGAGGTGGCTACGACGGGACGGCGACGAGGATGCGGCCTCGCGGCCGCGGATCTACAAGTTAGGTCCGAGGTCGCGGCGGCGAGGGCGTGGAGGTCCAAGAGGCCGGAGGGGATGCGGAGGGGACGCGACCTCGCGGCCGCGGATCTTGAAGGGCGGAGGCCTCCAGGACGGCAGTTGAGTGGCGGCGAAATCCGGCAGCCTGTCGGCGTGGTGAAGACGCGCCGGGGATTAGGGTTTAGGCTGTAGGCGCGGGTGGAATATGTCAAAAAAATAGTAGCGGCGGCTCGAAATGAGGTCACGAAACCGCCGCTACAAATTGCAAAACAATAGCGGCGGACGTGACGTCACAATCCAAGCCGCCGCTATTGATAGATGGCCTCCGTCCACTGCCATGTGGTCCCGCAGGTAGACACGGGCCCAGCTGATACACAGGCTCGCAGTTCCGGCTCGTACGGGGCCCACACATCAGTGACTGCGTCTGGAACAGCCTTGGTCGTTGGGAGCCGAGGGGTCGTCCCGAATCTTCGGCGGCGGGTGAAACCCTAGCCGCCGCTGCTATTTATAGCGGCGGATGGTAACTTCACCCGCCGTACAAATCCTCCCCGCCGCCAACCCTCTCGTCTCCTCTCCGGCCATCCATGCCGCGCCACCACCGCCACCGCAACCGCCGACGCCGCCGTCGCCGTCCGCCGTCCCCGTGGGCGCCATGGCAGCCGGCGGAGTCCGTCGGCTCGTGCATGTCCCCTTGGGCTGCTTGGCCGCCGGAGCCGGCACCTGAGGCGGTCCCGTGGCCGCCGGAGCAGGCCCCGTGGGCTCCTTGGCCGCCGGAGGCACCGGCGTCCCCGTGGGGTCCTTGGCCGCCGCAGCCGGAGCCACCAGCGTCCCCGTGGGCTCCTTGGCCGGCGGAGGCACCGGCGTCCCCGTGGGGTCCTTGGCCGCCGCAGCCGGAGCCACCAGCGTCCCCGTGGGCTCCTTGACCGGCGGAGGCACCGGCGTCCCCGTGGGGTCCTTGGCCGCCGGAGCCGGAGCCACCCGCGTCCCCGTGGGCTCCTTGGCCGCCGGAGCCACCCGCGTCTCCGTGGGGTCCTTGGCCGGCGGAGCCGGAGCCGGAGGCAGTGCCCCCGGCGTCCCCGTGGGCTCCTTGGCCGCCGGAGCCGGAGATGGTGGCGCCGGAGATGGAGGCGGTGGCCCCCACGTCCCCGTGGGCTCCATGGCCGCCGGAGCCGGAGCCGGAGGAGCCGGAGATGGAGGTGGAGGCGCCGGAGCCGGAGATGGAGGCATGAAGACCCCCCGGCCGGGATCTTGCTCACCGGAGCAGTGGCCAATGTGGTTTAAAGTTTTTAGTTTCTAGTCAATGGGCCTGTTCGCCTGTCCTATTTTGCACTGTTCGGTGCCTGTTGCTACTGTAGCTACGTGAGAGGAAACCAGCTGCAGCCATCAGCACACCATCAGCAAAAGCCTGCTGAATATAGCAGCCGAACAGGCCCAATGTCGTTTTTAGTTTAAAGTTTGTAATTACAGTTTCTAGTCAATGTAATTAAAGTTTCTAGTCAATGTCGTTTTTAGTTTCAAGTTTGTAATTAAAGTTTCTAGTCAATATAATTAAAGTTTCTAGTCAGTCTCGTTTTCAGTTGAAAGTTTGTAATTAAAGTTTTTAGTTTCTAGTCAATGTAATTATAGTTTCTCCTTTTATCTTTTATGGCTGCTAAGAGTACTTTTTTGAGAAAATTCCCTGTATAGCCCTGAAAAAAGTTGTAGTGCCTTCTATGGCCCTCAAATCTCAAAACTTCCCTCTATGGCCTCAACGAAAATTTTTTTCCCTTCGGTGGCCTTTCCGTTACATTTGACCCCTAACGGTGTTAAATGGGCCATAAAAAGACCATTTTACCCCTCAGATGAAATAAACTTAATATTATGTTAAAAAATAGGAAAATACGTAATTACGCCAGATATGTTCTATGGTTTTTAATATGAGTACTTTTTTGCACGAAATTTGAAAATGTTTTGTCATGAAATTTGTTAAATTTGAGCATTATTTTTGCTTGAAAATTGCAAGATGCTTTTTGTGCGACAATATCCATCATGTAACTTATAATTCCACAACATAATAACAAAGTAGCACAAGTTGACAGATCACATGTTCACATATCACAAGTTCATGCATCACAGGTTCAGACATCACAAGTTCATGCATTACATAGGACGAATTTAAAGCCTGAGCCTTCTTTTGCTTCTTGTGCTCATAGCTGGGCTAGTAGGCACTCCTATCTTGCTTCTTGTGCACACTGACGGGCTGTTCATTACTAGGACTTTTGGTACTACCTCTTGAGAAACCTTCTTCTTCTTTCTAGGTTTGGTATTCTTTTTTGGCTTTGCCTTCACCGTTTGCTCAATGTGTGATTGATCTTCAATTGCAAGAGCGTGAGGCTGATTTGAGCCACTTCTGGACCTACAAGTTAGCATGAATTACAACAAGAATTTTAGACCAATGACAACAGGAAAGGGAACAATGGAAAGAAACATAGATTTTGATACTTTTTTGATGCTCCAGAGTTGGAGTTATTATTCTTTCCTTTCTTTTTACTTGAAAGATATTACAGTAAACACCTGAAAAACAATGGAATTTTCAACAATAATAATACAGGTGTCACGATTAATTCAAGTGTCCATAAATATTACAAAAGTGGTAATAATATTAGGTAAACAAGGCAATAATGTGAAAAGTGGGCCCTCATAAAAATTACATGAAAATGTTACATAAAAATATTAACATTCATCCCTTCACTACTTTTCCGTCGCAATCAGTGCGCATGTAAGGCATCATTGTTGAATATGAGAGTTTTGCTTCGACCAGTTTCAACTTATCCGGGTCGAGAAAAAATGGCACCTCATCGTACTGATTGTGGTCATTTTGATCTTCCACATTTTCTACACCCACGATTCTTTGTTTCCCAGGAACAACGACGCACTTGTTGTCATGAGCGGGGTCAGGTGCATACCACACTTGTTCCACCGACCGGGCTAGTATCCAAGGGTCATCTTTGTAACCTACATTGTTGAGCTCCACGATTTGTAACCCATAGGCTCAGTAATAACACCAACTGGCTTGACCCACTTGCAACGAATGATAGGGATCTGTAAATTTTCTCCGTAGTCTAGTTCCCATATTTCCTCAATGTACCCATAGTATGAAGTCAACGTGCCACCTGCGTCATAGGATTCCGTTTGAACAGCAAAGTTCTGACACTTGCTTATTTTGTCCTTCTTTTGGGTGTGAAAGGTGAACCCATTGATGTCATATGCCTGAAAGGTCACGACACACATTGACGGGCGGCTAGCCAACCTTCGCAACATTTTCTCATCGGGAGTATCACCATTTGGTAGCTCCAGATTGCTGAACCAACTGGTGAAGGAATTATTGTGTTCCTTCATTATCCATTCATCTGAGCATTCCTTGTTGTTGTTGCGAAGCTCATGGAGGTGTTTTTCAAAGTACGGCCCCACAATCTGTAGCTGTTGCAAGATGCTAAAATGTGCTTTCTCAACCTCTGTGTAATCACAAGCGAGTAATGATTTCCTACCAGCTGTGCCTTTCCCAGATAACCTTCCCTCATGACGATGCACTGGAAGTCCAATCGGCCTTTCGTCTTTAATGTAATCCAAGAGACACTCAATGATCTCCTCCGTCGTGTAGGCCTCAATCATCGAACCCTCTGGGTGAGAACGGGTCCTGACATATCGCTTCATAACGTACATGAACCGCTCGAAAGGAAACATGTGATGTAGGTACACGGGCCCAAGTGCGAATACCTGGTCAACTATATGAATCATGAAGTGTTCCATCGTATCAAAGAAGGATGGAGGGAAGCACATCTCAAGCATACACATTGTTTCCTTTATGTGGGTCCGTACATTTGCCAACTCGTCATAACTGATAACCTTCTTCCCGATTGCATTGAAGAAGTAGCACAACCGCGTTATTGCCAACTTGACGTACTCAGATTTGATAGCTCGGATCGCGATAGCGAGGTACACCGAAAGCATTGTATGGCAGTCATGCGTGTTGTATCCACTTAGTTTCAACTCTTCCATGTTAACAATATTCTTCACATTCGATGAGTAACCGGTCGGGACTTTCATCCCGCTTAAGCAACTGCAGAACGCTTTTTTCTCCTCAAGTGTAAGGTTGTAGCTTGCAGGGGGCAGGAGGAACTTTCCATTTGGAAGTTGTTGGGGGTGTAGCTCCGGCCTTATTCCTAATTCTACTAGATCTCTACGTGCCCTGAGGCCGTCCTTTGTCTTGCCGGGTGTGTCGAGTAGTAGTCCGGTACCGCTATCACATACACCCTTCCCAACGTGCATCCAATCGATGGCATGAGGCACTTCTAATTCTTTCCAATAGTCGAGATATCTGAAGAATATCGATAACTTCTTAAACGGCACATCCTCCTTTTCAGCCGCTGACTTGTTTACCCACTTCCCAAAACAACCCTAATGTTTTTCACGATTTCAAACACAAGCTGACCAGTGTGACGTCGGGGTGCTCTATCATTCTCTACTTTACCATCAAATTGTCCAGTCATCCTGCGATACTTGTGGTTCTTCGGTAAGAATCGTCGATGTCGCATGTACACTAGCTTCCTTGAACATGGTAGATACGTATAGGAAGTATCGCCAACACAGACTACACAAGCCGCCTTGCCTTTTACCTGTCCTGAAAGCGTTCTTAGAGCCGGACAATCATTTATTGTGACAAAAATGATGGCTTTCAATGTGAAGTATTCCCTCTTATACTCGTCCCACATACGTACCCCTTCCAACCATAATTTCTGCATGTCTTCCATCAAAGGTTCCAGAAACACATCTATATCGTTACCAGGTTGCTTAGGCCCAGATATAAGACATGTCAACAATATGTACTTGCGTTTATGGCACAACCAGGGAGGGATGTTGTATTGACATGAGCACTGGCCAAGTGCTGTGGGGGTTCCTCATTTCGCCGAAAGGATTCATTCCATCTGTACTCAACGCGAACCTTATATTCCTTGCTTCATCGGCAAATTCTTTATGTGCGGTGTTGAACTTTTTCCACTGACTTGCATCGGCAGGATGACGAATCTTGTCATCCCCCTTACGTGTGGCGTGCCAAGTCATCAATTCAGCATCTCTCGGGTTTGCGAAGATACGCCTTAGACGATCGACCACTGGTAGGTACCACATAACAAGAGCCGGAATCTTCCTGTCATCATCAGCATCGAGGACCTTAGTCCTCTTCCTCTTCCGTCCCGCTTGCTTCTTCTTTGTATTCTTCTTGCTACGAACGGCAGTGTCATTGTTGTCATCATCGTAGTCATCATGCCTCTTGTAACGGCTGCGATTGCACGTCGGGCATCTCACAGCATTTTCGTACTCTTTATGATACAAAATGCAATGATTCGGACAAGCGTGGATTTTTTGCACGCCCAATGATAGCGGGGATATCAGCTTCTTTGCTAGGTAGGTTGTCCTGGGAAGCGAATTTGCCTTCGGCAACATATCTCCAAACAGTTGCAATGCTTCTGTGAAACTAACATCGGACCAACCGTGCTTTGCCTTCAGTTTCATGAGCTCGAGGACACTACGCAATACAGTAAACTGCTTTTCACATCCCTTTGATTCCTCGTAAAGAAGGTCCTTCGATGCTTTCTCTAGTGTCTCAAAGTTGTCAAGTCCTTTTCCTGTCCCAGCCATTAACACTTGAGGTTCGACATGACGCAGCATTTCCTCGACATCAAAATCGTTACCGTTGTCATGACCATCGTCTTCCCCTCCTGCCTCCACTCCTACCCCACAGACGTCAATCCCCGGTGACAATCCATCCACCTCAATCGGCTCCTCCACTTCAACGTAATCCGTATCTGACGGCTCATCCATTTCACCATGTTTCGTCCATGTCGTATAATCCGGCATGAACCCTCTCTTAATCACGTGAGAATTGATCACAGATGTATCCGTCCAAAGCCTCTGATTCTTGCAGTCAATGCATGGACAATATATATCAGCCGTCCCTTCGCGCTTAGCATGTTGTTTGGCAGCTTCGATGAATGTTGAGAGATGAAGGAGAAAAACACTCGCCGGTCTTGGCACGTTGTACATCCAACTTCGTTCCATCTCGCAGCTTTCATTTTACAGTTGAATTTATTAATTAAAAAGGAGATAATCGGGAAAATATTAACATATATATCAAATTTGCATATAACATAAACATGACAATAACAATATATAGCTAGATCTAATTAACATATATATCAATTAACATATAACCCTCTACCTTGTTTTAATTGAGGTTGTGCTACACTGTTACTAAACAAAAAAAAAAAGAATCCCTCTGCTCCAGCTCGTAAAACCAAACGAATATTCATTCAACATCAGATGGACAAAACAAAATATTCGGACCAAATCCAAACCAATAAGCAATAAAGAACAAAGCACAAATTAAGAATTTAAGATTCATATGTACAAGGTGGACAACTAATTTAGTTAACCAAATGTAAAGCAACTATACACAGAACTGCAAAGCTTTTCTTGAAGTATCTCTTCCTTCAGAACCTCCTTTTTCTTTTTTCTTTCTCTTGCTAAAAAGAAAAGAGTGTCACCTCAACAGGTCCATGCACTGCAAATGAATAATCTTGTCGAGGTATATTATTTTGTTGGAAGAAGTGAGTTATCATATTTCATAAATAAATAACCTAATGTCCATCGTCTTAACTGCAACGATTTTGTAGCATGGCGACATACCATTCCTGATCTAGGAGCTGTAACTTTATATAAAATCTACAAACTCATGACACCAAGATAAGCAGGATAGAGTACCTGCTGTTTGTACCGAAATGTCATTCACCACCTCTCTCCCTCTCCCTAATTGAAGCATGCGAACTCTAGTTAAATAGGAAGCTAAATGTAAATGTTCATAAGCAGCCGGCCGAACGTGATTAACAAATTGACTCAAACTTGAAAGTAAAGCAAAGACATGTGGAAGACAATCCAAAATTACAATCCCAATCCACAAATACACCTCAAACCGAGAGAAATGTGGACGAATTTCATGAAACCCGCCCAAATTGCCATCTCAAAATTAAGCTACATTTTACAATGAAATGCGAAATAAACACATGGAATCACTTGGGTTTACCTGGATCTACAATCTCATCCGAAAAAAATGAATTCAAAACCTCCCCCCCTCGTTTTGGTGGAAATTTCGCAAAATGTGGGCCGCCACAGTTCGAGCGAGGCAGTGAGCAGCCCGAGGGCATTATATACTCCCTCTCTTATTAGCGGCGGTCCGTTACGAAAAACCGCCGCTACAAATAGTTTTTAGCGGCGGTCCGTTACGAAAAACCGCCGCTACAAATGTATTTTTAGCGGCGGCTCACATTTTAAGCTGCCGCTACAAACTTTTTGTAGCGGCGGTTTATAATTGAGCCGCCGCTACAAATGCTTAAAAATATTTTTTTTATAATTGTGCAGTGGCAAAGCCACTTGCACTTTACATTTTTATAGCGGAGGAAGAAGCCAACATCCACAACTACTAACTAACTAACTAATCAACCGTCCAAACATAGAGACAACGACAAGTTAACATAACCTAAACAAATACTAACGGTCAGCGCGCGGTGGGACAACGGCCTTGCTCCCAAAATGTCCACCAAATCGCGCGAGAGTTAAATAAGACCTAACTAACTAAGCAAATGGTCGGCGCGCGAAGGCACAACCGTCTCCCTCCAAAATGGCCATCATGTCGCGCGCGGTCGTCGGCGGCTTCTTCCTCCATGTTGCGCGGTCGTCGCCGCGCGTACCTAATCCCAGCCCTGGTTGCGAGCAAGGTGGTGGTGGAGGTTGGCCCCAACCTCGTGCACGTCCTCGCCGCTGCGCATCTGCAGAACGTGCACCATCATCGCCGCCAAGGTGTCGGTCTCGACGCCGGCGCAAATGGGGCAAATGTACCTCACCTTGCCGCCGGGGTCACCGCGGACACGCACGCGAAGGGCGGCCAGGTCAGTGGGCGGACGGTCGAAGACGAAGGCTCCGCCTTTGCCGCCGTTGCGGGAGCGCGGCGCGCGTCCCTCGTTGCAGAATCCGCCGCCGGCGCCGTTGGAGGAGCGCGGCGCGCGTCCGTCGTTGGCGGATCCGCCGGCGGCCCGACAAGGAGACACCGGAAGGCGGTTGCCCTCCCCCACGAGGCCGGTGCCCGTGGCGACGACCTTGGCGCATCGGCGGCGGGACTCCATGGCCGGATCTAGCGGCCGGCGGCGGCGGCGAGCTGGTGGAGCGCGCGCTGGGGATCTAGAGGTGACGGCGGTGCGCGGCGAGCTGGTGGAGAGGAGAGTGGATAAGCTCTCCACGCCCGCGCCGCCTGTCTTATAGCGCGAGGCGAGTCCGAAAGGTTCCGCGTCTGTTCGCTCGTGACGAATAAGACAAGCCGCGGCGCTGTTACCGGTCAACGACAAGTTTGTAGCGGCGGACGGATAGCCGCGCGCCGCTACAAAAGAGTTTCTAGCGGCGAATCGAAACAGAAGCCGCCGCTAAAAATCTCTTTGTAGCGGCTGTTTGGAAGTGGAACCGCCGCTACAAAACATCCTTATTTGTAGCGGCGGTCTAATATTCGTCCGCCACAAAAAATCTTTTGTAGCGGCGGTTTTAGTTACAATCGGCCGCTGCAAATTATTTGCAGCGGCGGTTCTGCACGACAGTGCCCCGCGATCCACAACAGCGGCGGCCAGAAACGAAAACCGCCGCTACGTGTTTTCCTGGTCCGCCGCTGTAGTGCGTTTGTGTTGTAGTGAGGTCAGCATCGCCGCATCCAAGCTGTTTAAGGGTAGCCTTTAGTCTTAGAGCACTTATAATACATGCTTCTTAGTAGGTTGTTTCAAGCAATTCTGAATCATTTTCCCCCTTTGTTTCATTTGAACAGTTTTCGATTGATTAGTCCATCTGGTAGACTACAACTGATGAACACACGAGCGATCTTAACCTTCCCTCATTCGCACTCCAACACCAACTTGGAAATATCACTAGAAATATGGCGTGTCCTTTCGGCGCTGTTGAGCCCCCTGCTCAGTGCGCTGATATGTATCAGTTTCATAGTATTAAGTTAAAATAATTCTCCTAAAAAAACTTAAAATCTTGTTCTGACCAAAGATGTAGGTTATATTAGCATGAGTACTCTATTAGCATTTGTTCTTTCTTGTAAATTATTTGCTACAACATACTATGAGATATTTTCAACCACCGTTCCCGACAGTAGCAGTACTTATTGGTCCTATGATCATGAAGGTTGAAATGTTTAGACATGATCTTTTGACAAAATTTATAGCGGCAACAAATTGCAGGATTACGTGTGCTACTTAATTATTCATATGCAAGGGCAGGCATGTATAGTTTGTTCTGGCCTGCTTAGATGAGGTCAACCTAATTCTTTGAGACAGAAACGACTGTATTTTGTTTATATTGCAGTCGTCACCACTGTACATAGCTAAAATAAAGCTAAGTGCCCTGTTCAGGATGGTCACTGCTGCCCAAAGATTACAAGTGTGAATTGAATAAATGCAATAAGCTAAGTCAAGATATATAGCTGCAAGTTTAACAAATATTTCAGTTATGAAGGTGCAGAATTCGCATTGTTGAAACACAATGCTCATAATTGCGATAGGCTCAGCACAAAGAAAGTCCTCTACTGATCTTGTCAGGAATTCGGTGCCTTGTGATTTGCTTCCTTCAATGTTCTCTGAACTAACAGGTATTTCCCATCTTAAAATTTCTGAGTTCACTTTTTTTATTCGACACTCACTTTGTCTTAAAATTTCAGTTTTCAAGCATCCTTTATTTTTTGGGTGATGTCATTTACTTCAGATAAAATTTTTCCTCAATTTTATGCCAGGTTCACACACTGCATATATCTTTTTTTTTTTTAACCTTTTGCTCCGGTTCATTGAGGTTGTGATTTCAGCTAACTGCATTGACTTTCCTTGTTTATTAGTATGTTATTACCGTCTACTGTTGTGTGTTCACTGTTTCTATTTAGTAATACTTCTGTACAACAACACTTTTCTGGTTTAGTCATACTATGTCTAATAAATAATTTTTCTTCGCATTGTGTAATTTTTTATACCTGTAGCAATGCACGGAAAAATTGCTAGTATATTATAGAAGTGATAATTTTTTTAGGAATTATTTTGTAATTTTACTTTAAAGGAAAAATTCTTGGGCAGAAGTTCTGTGTACACTTGCTTGGTGACCGCGCTCAAAGGGTTGTGAAGTGTATGTGGTTTACTGCGTAATTCCCACGCACATGCATTGATTAGAAAAGTGTTTAATTTAATTAGGAAATGCACTGATTATTTAAGATGACACGTCAGATTTTTTTTAAAACATGAATCAATGATGAACCAATAGCATGATGCCATGTGAGCATGTGCGTGGAAATTACTTGAGTGCATTACGTGACTGTAGGATGTGTTACGTGAATGTAGCATGTGACTGCTGCCCCAGGTGTACGGAGGTTTAGGTGGTGGAGGGTGCTGACTAGGTTTACCAACTGTTGGCGTGGCAAGGCGGACAGGGTGCGGTGTGATATGTGGGATGGCGGGGCCTGGTCAAAGGGAGGCCGGAGTGGTCGACACCGGCGCCTCCATAGGCCGGAATGGTGATACGAGCAGATGCCGGAGGTCAGCGCGGGGAGGCGGAGCTTCAGGTGGAGCGTGTCGTCGACAACGGCCACTAGAGAGGCGGCGGGGGGTCGCCACAGAAGAGAGTGGCGGCGCTGAATATCAGGGAAGCGCGCAAACGCACGCGTTGTCGCCGGTTTGTGTGGTCGGGGAGGTGTGCGAAAGTGCTCATCTGGGCTAGCGCGACCGTTGTGCGTGGCCGGCGATGAGGTTGCACGGTGGCGAAGGGTGGCGTGCTGTCGAGGTGCGCGTGCAGGGAGAGGAAGGGGAGGTTGTGCTCGGGAAAAGAAAGAGGGAAAGGAAGCGGAGGATGGCTGGCGACGAGGAGGGGATCCCAGCGGCGGCGGCGCTCCATCAAGCTCCTAACGCCTGTAGCTCCCGATCTGCGAGAAGGGGCGCGGAAGTGAGAGGAGATCACGGCGAAGTTTTTTTTTTTAGGAGATCACGGCGAAGCTTATGGACAGAAAAGATGGAAGGGGAGACTCGGCGTATCGTGGCCGCGATCGGAGGAGAAGAAGAAGGGGAAAAGTTGGAATTGGAGGGTGGTGGTGGTCCTCGTGCTCGATGAGGGGCACCTTGAGATGTGCGAGATGAAGAAGAAGCTCTCCGTCCCATTTATTGGGGCGCGAATGCGGTCCGGGTGCGGATAAGCCCGCCATGGCCGCCTCGTGGGCGTCGCGGTGGCGCGGCTTTAGTGTCACGGCTAGTGATGGCCAAACGGGCGGCCCGGCCCGGACCCGAAAAGGCACGGCCCGAATCTATTTCGGGCCGGCACGGGCTCCCCCTCGGCCCGTGGCACGGCACGTAATTTATTAATCGTGCCGGGCCGGCCCGTTTAGCCCAACAGCCCGTTTTAAATTTCAGCCCATTTAGCTATTTTTTGAAGGAATTTAGTGTTAAATGGTGCGAAAATAGGTGCTAGTAAGGAGAATTGAACCTGAGACCTCGTAGATAAGAAGGAATTCACTTACCACTAGACAAAGACTACTAGTTGTACACATAAAAACTAAAAATATATTTAATAAAACTTAATTCGGGCCGTGCCGTGCCGCCCGTCGTGCCCACCCCTCGGCCCAAGCACGGCCCGATGGTGCGTGTCGTGCCGGCCCGGGCCCGAAATTGATCGGGACGTGCCGTGCTCGGGGCAGGCCAAAATTAGCGTGCTTCGTGTCTGTCCGCTTGGGCCGGCCCATTTGGCCATCACTAGTCATGGCTGACGCTCGGTTGGGGGCGGAGCGGCCTTTTTAGGAATCTAGCAGGCAACGCGGCATCGCTGGCGAGGCGAGGGAAGCTGAGGAAGCAGGGTGCGGCAGAGCGGCAGGCGGCGTGTGCGGCGGAAGAGAGTGGGGTGGCGCGGCGCGTGCGAGCTGGCCTGGCGTGGCTCTGCAACAGGGCGCAGTGGCGTGTGCGCGGGGACGCGAGAGAGCTCTGGGCTCTGGCGCCGCTGAAAGCATCGCCCGCGGGCTGGGCTAGGCCAAGCGGGAGTGGGCTGGAATGGGCCGTGGGAAGAAGAAAGAGACGAGGCGGCCCGTTTTTCATTTTCTGGGGAAAGAAAAGGAAGGTGGGCTTTGGCCAAAGAAAAAATGAAGCTGGGCTGGGATGACTAGTGTGATGATGGGCTGGGATGAGTACGAGTATTGTTGTTTTGTTTGAAGATTTTTATATATGTATTAATTTTATTGATGAGCGAGGCTTCAATGCGGCAAGATCGCACGAGAGGATCCTTTTCACTTCCTGGCCATGTTATGTTGTGGTTCTCTATCGTACAATTAGTTGCAAATTGCAATGGAAAAAACACCTAAAATTATAATGATCCAAAAGTCTCTAATCCAAATAATTTGTTACTTGTTTGATATTAAGAGAGGAAGATAGGTTTCCGGAGCCAAACTATGAAATTATCAAAAGTGGAACTGTAATAAAAGTGGCTGTAAAGGTTATGGGTCAAAGTACTATGATATCAAAATTAACTGTATCGTATCCATGTTGTGCTCTGGGTTCGGATATTTATGTCTTGGTCCAAAATTAAATGTATCATATCCATGATGCATGCTCTCGGTTCGGAGATTTCTATTTTAGTTTCTACGAGAGTATTGTTGTTTTGTTTGAACATTTTTTGTGTATTGATTTTTGTTGATGAGGGAAACTTCAATGCGGCAAGATCACACGGGAATTCTTTCACATTAAATTGATCCACATATATTTTTTGCTCCTAAAACATATACATGCTATGGGGTTTGGTTATGTCATGGTTCAAAATTAAATGTATCGTATCCATGTTGCGTGCTCTCGGTCCGGAGATTTCTATTTTAGTTTCTACGAGTATTGTTGTTTTGTTTGAAGATTTTTGTGTATTAATTTTTGTTGATGAGGGAAACTTCAATGCGGCAAGATCACACAGGGATTCTTTCACATTATTGATCCACATATATGTTTTGCTCTAAAACATATCCGTGCTCTCGGTTCGGATATCTCTTGGTTCAAAATTAAATGTACCGTATCCATGTTGCAAGCTCTCGGTTCAGAGATTTCTATTTTAGTTTCTACGAGTATTGTTGTTTTATTTGAAGATTTTTGTGTATTAATTTTTGTTGATGAGGGAGACTTCAATGCCACAAGATTACATGAGGATTTTGTTTTTTCATATTATATTGATCCAATGATATGTTTTGCTCTTGAAATGCTATAAATAGAAGTGTGTGGTGCAAGCATGATATGCATCAGTTGTGTGCTAAAATAGTATAACACTTGGTGCTAGTCATATTTACTCCACACTAGTCTGCGATGTCTTTGAAAGTAGTGCTCCAATTTGTTGTCATTGCATTGGTTTTCACCATGTTTAGGACACAACAAGCTTGGGGCGAGAAAGATTGTCATGGTGAGAAAATATTGGTTAAAGAGAAGTGCATGGAAACAATTACACTTGATGGTGACTATGTTCATCCAAACCAATCTTGCATTCGAGCTGTTAAGGATTCTGACATGACTTGTATATGTGGCATCATCACCATTGACGATGAACTAGAAATAAGTGTATCTAAGACTCTTCGCCTTGCGCGTGAATGCCACAACCCTGTGCCAGCTGGAACCAAATGTGGAAGTAAGTACCTTGAGATTCGATTTTTTTTGTTTTTGAAAAACATATTTAGGTACTAAAAGAAGAGAATAACAGACATGATATGTGTTCTGTTTTGCAGCTTTTACTGTTCCTCCAACAAGGACAAATATTTGAGAAGTTTATGAATCAAGCAACCAAATGAAACAAGGATGAATAAACATGTTCTTAGATGGCTTTCCTTTCATGTACTTCTGTGGTCTCGGTGACATTATAAATAATTTGCACTACATAACAATGTTAATCTGGATCATCAGAAATTAATTTCTGTCCTCTTATACCCGCAGATCAAAATCATCGTATTAGAGAGTTTTCCTTTCTCCCCCAACTGATAGACCATGACACGCTGTCGATCTCTCGACCTAGCCTATCTTTGGCCAATCAAAACTGCATGTGATCTTCCCCGTGCTCTAAGTTACGTACCTCTCGAGATGACGTATTTGCCTACTCCCTCTCTTATCAGAGCCGGCACTGGGCTCCACCCACTAATACTTTCTACCCCAACACCAACACTAATTCCAATGGCAAGGACCCAAATTGATGCCTCAATGGAGTTGCGCTGCCTAGACTAGAGGATCTGATTCCTTTTTGTCCCCCCAACACATAGGCCACATGCCCACAGCCTGATTTGTGTTGGCGATCCTTAAGCCTGCTAACTAAATAACCCACAAGCGTTCACTCAGGAGTATTCTAATATATCGTATTTATCTACAGGAATGAGAAGTCTGAGTTCGAAAGGTTTGGGGGTAAAAGTTATCAATCAAAAATCAATAAGCACAACCAACATTTCATGGCATGGTGTTTGGGAAGAAACCAAGCCAATAACAACTAAGAAAACTACACATGTAGTTCCCTCGTAAATAATATCTTAGTCTGGCTAATCTTAACTCATATTAGGCAACTCATTACTTTAAGTATTTTCCTCTTTAGTTCGCGGCCTCACCCACCGCAGACCCGCCATCCACGTCGATACGGTTGTTTTTCACCGCCTGATTTGCATCGGTGCGTTTTAACGCTGGGTGGTTAGCTTTGATCAGGTGGAAAATTTCGTGTTGTACGGTCGTCCTTGCTGGTTGCCGCTACCCTACGTTGCTTTGGGAAAAAATAGCCGAAACGTCTCGCCCGGTCGTCCCCGTTGGCGTTCGCTGCTTCGTCCCGCTGTTGTTTGGCCACGCGTCATTCCTTCTTTCGCGCGTCGTGCAACGAGGAGTAATGGCGATCCCTGCTATTTGAGTGGGGAACTCCTCCACTTCCTTCCTCCTCCCTCATTTCCTCCGCTCCCGATCTGTTCTTGCTGCGCCTGCTTTTCTTGGTTGCTCCGTTCTTCCTCGCTTCGTCCGATCCGCATGGTGCTGCGTTCGGTGAGTTGCGTGCCGGCTTCCTCCCCTACCTTCCTCCTCGCGCCATTTGCTCCCTCGCTTCTTCCTTGTTCTTCCTTCGGGTGTTTTTCTTGGTTCTTCTTTCTCGGTATCTAGGATCCGCGTGCCTCTGCATTGGGGCAGTTGGTGGCGGCCCTTCTTGTTTTGTGCGGTGGTGGTGGTGGGAACCATCTCATCTGCGGATGGTTTTTGTCTACAGATTCGGCAGTTTTCTTTCTTCGTTTTTTTTATAGCTCTTTTTTTGGATTCCCGCTGTTCCTTAAGGTTTATTGCGCTGGGTTGGGCCGATGTGTTGTTCTGTTTGGAGTTTTCTTGCTCGATCCGGCGAGATTAGGGTTTATTGATTCTTGCTCGTGCAGTCCGCCGCAAAGCTTTGTGTGACGCCTATTTTTTTCTTAGCCTCCTGGTTTCGATCGCACGGGCTTATGCTTCCCTTTACAGGTGTGCTGCTGACTGGTTCGATCTGTTCGTCGTGTTCCTGGCTGCAGATGCTTTGCGCGTTGTTTCTGCCATGGGTGGCTTCGGATGAGGTGAGGACGCGTCCTTTGTGTTACTTATGCTCTTTTCGTTATTATTCATCCGGTTTCCTTCCTGTGGTGCTCAGATGCGTTGCTGTTTGATGCAGGTCATCGTCCTTGTCGCTGCCCTCGGTTGGAAGCGTCTTTGTCCCCAGCTTGTTAGGATGTAAGGAGTGTTCCTCCATTTTTTGCTACATTCCTCGCGTTTATTCTTCTGCCTGGGTGACTGATACTCGTGTGCATATGTTGGCGTTCCTGTCCTAGGGTTAGCTTTTGCTTCTTTGTTTTGTGTTTGTGGATTGTTTGCATCAGAGACAATGTTCTTGGACCTAAACTCGGAGATGGTGCTCGTGTATGAGAAGAGGCAAGCCTCCTCTAATGATTTGGCTATTCTGTCATGAAGTGAGGAAAAAGATTCTGATTTGAACTTGACAGCAGGAGGTCACTTTGTTCGCAATTTTTTCGGTAGCCGTTCAGGAAGAAGTGCCATGGCCTTAGTTAGATTTGCCTAGGTATGGGTAATCTGTTACTAATTCTCAGGGTAGATGTATGCTTGTTCAAAATCGAATAAATCCTATCGGCTTATAGTTTCTTGTTGCTAATCTATTAACCTCGGGGGTGCTTTTGTTCCTACTGCATGTCTTGGACACCTTTGCTTCCGTTAGCTGTTATTCACGTTAGTTCTTGTGCTTGGGTGATTCATGTTTATGCGCGCGTGTGTGTGTTCCCGTTACTGCCCTAGGATTAGGTTCTCCTTTCCTGCTTACTGATTGTGGATCATATGTTCTGTTATCTTGGAGCCACCTAATGTTTTATTGTTCCTCTTTTTTTTGCAGCCGTTGTTCCTCTTGCCCAGCCAGTGCGTTCGTCCTTGGCCTTCTGGTTCCGTGCTTCTGTTAGTTTAAGAACAGCGTTGCTGATCAAGTTACATGGTGTGCTATTCCTGTTTTATGTCCGCTTTGTTCATTATGTTGTAATGCTTACTGTTCCTGTTCACTGACGTCCATTTGTCGAGCTTTATTTCTGCGTTGTCTGCTTGTTTGATGCAATGTTTTCCTCCTGCAGTTACTGACGCCATGTTTTCCTCTGATTCCTTTTTTTTTGGTTTCCTTTCTTTTTTTTACCTTCTAATTTTTTTTTGGGTTTAGAGTTCTGTTCATCTCTTTTTTCCACTTTTCTTTGTCCTTGTTTTTCGTTCCCATTTTTTTAGGTGCTCAGCGTGCAGGAGGGTTGGTATTGTGCTTACCAGAGATGTTTTCTGTGGGTGTGTCGTACGTTTCCCTTTTAAAGGATGTTGTTTGTAGACTGCGGGAGGTCCATGTTGGGTTTTTATGTGAGTTAGCCGATGATGGATCAGTGCTGGGTGGAATTGAAGTGGAATTGCCAATGATGGATCGACAGACTTTGCCTCGCTGCCTTTTTCTCTGGACCTGCCCTGAAATCACAAACATGCCGCCCTACGAGAGCAAGCTGCGTTTCAGGCGGTTGCATTTTTGCAGTCGTTGTACGGTTTTGTTGTGTTGCATTATAGCTATCAGAGTTTCATGCATCATTCGCAGCTAGCACGATCTACTTTTTGTGTGGCGAATGTTGCGTTGCACTGGATGTTCTGTGTTGATCCATCAGGATGCCTCGCGTCTATGTTTTTTGAGAATTTACTTAGAGTGCAGTGTCTTTTGGGGTGGGAGACTGTGTCTCCTTCATTATTGTTGTAGCGACATTTTATTTCTGTATCATCTGATCCATTGTTGTATGCGTGTCCTTTGCTTATGTAACAAATAAACAATTATCATTCATTATTTGTGTCTCTTTTCCTGTGGTTTCCTATTTTTTTGTTCTCTTTGGTTGCTTACGTCTTTTTTGCCGCCTTCCCTGATGCTTTAGTCAATGTTTCTTTGTGCTGCTCATCAGGCTTCATTTACATTGTGCAAAGGATCTTGTTTTTAGGGGTAAGGTTGTTGTGCTTGGTGGGGATCTAAGGGTGCGTTTGGTACAGCTCCAGATTCACTGAGAATCAGAAACGTTTCAGATTCAACCCAGAAATGTTTCACAACCTGAAACAGAATCACTTCAGAAACCGTTTGGCTAGTTGTCTGGTTTCAGTTTCAACAAATTAAGAAGGATGATCGAAATGACTCATTTACCCTTAGTTGGACTATATTGCTTGTATCAAATTATAATATGTAATGAAGTCTTGTAATATAAAATATGTATGAGTGTCATAGAAAAATATATATGTCATAATCCCTTGCAAAAAAAAAATCATGTCATAATTTTTTAAAAGAAAAAGAAAAGGAAGTTGATGGGCTCATCATGTGTACCCCGTTAGGCCCAGCAGCCCATCAGCACATCTGGTCGTCTTCTTCCTCACGAGTAACACAGATCGAGTACAGGATACAGGAAAGAGAGAGAACAGTAGACGCAGGGATCGATTGGTGGCGCTGCAGGGCCTAATCGGAGGAGAAGAATTGGGGGAAATGATCTACGAATCAAGAGGAACCCATTTTGAGGTCGGGTTTGAAGCAAAAGTCCGGAGGGAGCTTCGAGAGGCGGCGGTGATAGAGGAACGAGTTGGAGCTTTTTCTATGTTAATGCGCGCCACTAAAATTTTGCCGTGCGGGACGAGGGAGTAGCGGAGGCGGTGGCAGTTTTGCCGTAATTTCGTCGAACTCGAAGGGAGGAGCGGGAGGGCGAAGCGTTTCAGACCGCAGAACACCTATTCGGGTGTTTCGCGCCCGCAGGCAAAATTTCCGAAACGTTTCGCTCCGTTTCGCCATCGAATCGTTTCGAGGAATCGTCGTTTGGCAGCGATTCTACCGTTTCTACCTCGAATCAGAATCGTTTCGAGCAGCCAAACGCACCCTAACACAAATACTTCCTGTTATAGAGGGTGGCACTAGAGGTGAAATTGTTAGGGCTTCTGTCACTGATTCGCCTCTGTAGTCTGTGGCATCATGTTACTTTGTTGACACTTCAGACAAAGTAAGACTTTTGGTGCACGACGACGTGTTGACTTGAACACGACGTGCTAACAAATCCTGACGCAGGAACCCAAATTAAGATGGGCTTATGGCCTAATTGGAGCCCAGTCATCCATGCGCTACCCACCAACCCGAACCAAAATTTGCAGCCGCTGCAAATTTAGCCCAATTATTAAGGCGATTCAGCTAAGCCCAACATACGATCAGACGATTTGGGCCTTAAGGTTCACAACCAAGTCACGCTCACGCTCAGGCCCAATCCACGGCAACGTGATTGGTCAGCTTTGCCCTCTCGGGTCCACCAAAGCTAACTCACGCCAACTCACGCCACGGGAACGTGATTGGTCAGCCGTGGCGTGGGCACTCTCGTCATTTCTGAGAAAAAGCGGTATCAGGCGGCGGGGCGCCGCTCCTCCACCACCCAACCCCACTCGACCGTTGGGCTTTGTAACGTTCCAAATGTCACGTGATCTATTATCAAAAAAAAAAAATGTCACGTGATCTCCTCCCCCTCTTTCACGCCTCCCTCTTCTTCTTCCCTCGCCTCACGCGCTCCTCCCCCTCTCCCTCCGAGTTTACCGTTGGTGCGAGTGCGCCGCAAAACCCAGCTGCTAAACCCGCGGACAAACAACTCATTCTTACCTCATCTCGACCTTGATCGCACTCGTACTCGCGCCAGGGAGGGATTTCCTTGGAGACTCGATCGCGATCCATCCGGCATCGGGGGCGATCCCCTTCTCTTGCTCACGCCCAAGGTAGCGTAGCTCGGATAATATCTCCTTCCTGCTTTCGAATTGTGTCCTTCCCTTGATTCTCGATTCGGGCGGCGCGATTCTTGGACTTGCCTTGCCTTCCATGGGTTCTCTGTTATGTTTCTTGATTCGGAAAATTGCTTCTATCACAGAACTCTAAAAATTCTCTGGTCTAGTTCTTTCCGCGTAACTGAATCCCGATCTGGTCGAATGATTCCGTCCGATTTCTTTTGGTTTCTTTAACGATAGAACAGCTGAACTTCTTGTTCCTGTTTGAGACAAGAATTTTTCCCCAAGTTTAATTTCACCAGGAACAACAAAGTTTTCTTGGGAGGGATCTAGAGTTTTTATCAGTTGAACTCTCACCGCAGATTCCCAGCCGCGGATCGATCATGACGACGCTGTCGTCCGGCGTCCTCCTCAAGCTCCTCGACGGCATGAAGACCGGCGCCGCCAAGCCGGTGGGCGAGCACCGTACGGCGGTTCTGCAGGTGACGGACATCGTGCCGGCGGAGCTGGACGAGAAGGACCTATTTCCCAAGCACGGCCAGTTCTACGTCAAGGTCTCAGACGCCTCGCACTCCATCTACGCCAAGCTACCAAACGCCCAGGCCGACCTCGTGCTCTCCAACAAGCTCCACCTCGGCCAGTTCGTCCACGTCGACCGCCTCGACCCGGCCTCCCCCGTCCCGGTCATCGTCGGCGCCAAGCCGCTCCCGGGCCGCCACCCGCTCGTCGTCGGCACGCCCGACCTGGCCGCCAAGTCCAAGCCCGCCGCGCCGCGCAGGGGGTCCTGGGGCCCCGAGCAGAACACCAGTATCAAGCCCACCACGCTCAACTTCGATGCCGACAGGACGCCGGTCAAGGAGCGGCCGGCCATGTCGACGCCCATCAGGGACCGGGCGGGCGTGGCGACGCCTGTCAGGGAGCGGAGTTTCGCCGCGTCGCCGTCGCTGAGCACGGCGTCAGTGAGGAAGAGCAGCAGCGTGCTGCCCCGGCTGAGCAAGAGCAAGAGCTTCGTCGCAGACAGGGACAACCACCCCAGGATCCCCAGGAGCCCATTCCCCACCGTACGTCTTGTCAAATTTGGGGCCAATTGTGCCCCTTTTTTTTCCTGTCAAATGTATGCAGTTCTTGATCATTTTCTGATGGTCAATAGCAGGAGAAGAGCTCAATGAGCTGCACAACGTCGCGAGCTACGAGGAGAATAGTGAAGGAGGAAGAGCCCTCCTCGCCTTCTTCCGATGATGAGCTGTGCAGCTCGGCGACGTCCTCCAAGAAGCGATCGTCCACGGCTGCTCGAGTGCCGGTTCAGGGAAGCTCAGTGTGCTCGGGAAGGTAAGATCAAATCGAGCAAGCAAGCTCTGAATCGTGTTCTGTGTCTCCAGTGTTGATGCAAATACGAGAATTTCGTGTGTTCTGATGACATGATTGATGCGTTCTGTCGTGCAGGAAGCCATAGAGCAGAGGGAGCTGGCACAGAAGGCGGCCCTCGAGGCACTGCGCAATGCCTCTGCCACGGACAACGTGGTCAGAATCTACAAGTATGTGTGAATTGTGATCTCTCATAGCAATTGGTCAGCATTTGGACTGCGTGCGCTTGCAACAGTTTGTTCTGATGATATCCTCTGTTTTTGTTGAACGCGACAGGATCTTCTCTGAGCTGAGCAAGACGGCGAGACCAGACGCGCCGGCCAACTGTTTCGACAGTTTCCTCAGCTTCCACCAGGAGGCCGTGCAGGCCGTCACGGACATCGAGTCCATCCAAGCGGCCACGTCGATGGCCGCCGCCGTGGCGTGCGACGAGCAGCCTGAGGACGTGCCGCCAGTCCTGCAGGAGATAGCTCAGAACAGGGCGACCGTTAGGCGGAGAGGCCTGGGCAGCGGCGTGTCCAAATCGGTCTCGTTCGCGCCGGGCACTTTGGATCCTAGGCAGGATGACGGCGGCGGCAAGGGCCGTAGCTCGAGTGCGAGCAGGAAGTGTCTCGCCATGGACAAGATCAGCGAAGACGGCGGCGACGAGAAGAGATCATCTTCGTCAGCTCCGTCCTCTGCCCCAACAACTGGACATTCTGCTCTCGGCTCCTCGCTGAAGCTGGCGAAACAGATACAGGCCGAGGCTGGGAGCTGGTTCATGGAGTTCTTGGAGACAGCGCTGGAGACGGGGCTGAAGAAGAAGAGCAAGGCGTCGGCAATGGGGGACGGCCGTAAGCAGAGCAGCTGCGGCTGCCCGCAGTCGCTGATGCTGCGGGTGATCAACTGGGTGGAGATGGAGCAGAGCGGCGGCGACGGCGGCAGCAGGAAGCCGGGCCACCCCAGGGCGGCTGCCATCGCAAGGAAGCTCAGAATCAAGGCCAAGAACCCTTGATTCCCTTCTAATCAAGTAACATTCTGATTCTTCTAGGAAGACAGTATGTTGTGTAGAATCTGTTGGAGGAGGAGAATGTCTCCATGTTATTTTTTACAGTATAGAAGATGTACATGATTCCCTTCTAATCAAAGTGTCCACGAAGTTAAGCCCATTTGTGACGTGATCGACCCTTGTTGGTCGATCAGTGTCAATCAGGCACTGATCAAACCTACTTGTTCTTAAGTTGCAATATCAAATGCGTATTAAACTATTAATACATTCATATCGTTGCTTGTTTGGATGTTGCAATTGTGCTACAGTTGACTTGAGTGGGACTTTTTTTTGTCACAAGAAAGTGGTATTGGTTAATTGTGCAATACCCCTTTTTTCTGCTAGCATGCAAATTCTTAGGTTATTGAAGCAGCTTTTCAGTTTACTACTCAGCCAAAATAAGCGAGTGCTTGAGTTAATAGTCAAAAATTCATATGTGACATTATACGATTGAGTTTATGTTAGGAAATGAAATGCTTGGAGCTGGCATTATACGTGGCGGATGAGAAGAGATGCGATTGACGCCGGCACGTAAGCGGTCATACGAGTATTGAATGGAATATTCGTGCCACCGTGTTGCGCACATCTTCCTACCCGCAGCACGGGTGCTGTTTCCTTCCATAAGACTGACTCCAACAATGTATTGCATATGAGAGAGGCACAGTGGAGTTTGGATGGCGTCTATAGTAACTCGAAGGTGATCCATATCTTGTTGTCTCCAACAACGCGAAAGGCATACGGGCCGCGCTCGCCTCCCGCCAAGCCGCGCTCGCGCCGCACTCCACCGCGCCGTGCTCGCCTCTCGCCGCGCCGCGCCGCGCCGCACTCCGCCCCCCGCACGCTGCCGCAGCTCGTCTGGCGCCACGCCACCCTCCGCTCGTCGCCGCACCCGTCCGTCCCTTTCTCGCCATGCGACCTGCTGCGCCGCGTTGCCCGCCTCGCGCGCGTGCCTGCCGCCGAGCCGCGCCTCATCTCGCCTCGCCTCGATGTCAACCGCGCACCGCGCCTCATCAGCGTCCGCGGCAATTTGCGGCGGTGTTCGGCTGCCGGAGTGGAAGAGGAGGCGAGGGGGCACGTCACCATGCTCGGTCGCTTGGTCGGGTCCAGGTGCAGGCACGCACGCGCGACGCTGACCACTGGCCACGCTCTGGCGGGCACGTCTGCTCGAGCAGCACGACGCCACGAGCTGGGAGGCTAAGCTCGAGCAGGCGATCGGAGAAGAGCGAAGCGCCTCGTCGCCACGCTGTCCGCCACGGCGGCGCTCCCCTCCTCGCTCCGCCACCTCAACCTCCTCGGGCGTTGGCCTCGTCCTCTTCGGCACGCCGATCATCGCCTGGCTCTCCCTCGATGGCTTGAGATGCCTTAGATTTCGTCGGATTGGCTTGAGATTGCTTGGATTTCATCGGCGCCGGGGTGGTGGGCAGGGGAGGATTTGGGAGCAGGCGCGGCCAGCTTGGCGTACGCCGCGCTGTGCGAAGACGCGCGGCGACGCGGAGCAGCTGCAGTGCGGGGCAAGAGGATGTGGCGGGACGAGCGGGGGCGACGGCGGCGCGGGGAGCTTCGATTGGGCGAGGGGGATGGCGATTGAGCGAGCGCCGCGCCGTCCCTCCTCTCCGCGCCGCGCCCTCACTGGCTAGGCCTCCACCAAGCAAGCCAGAGGCACGCCGGCCAATTCGTGGAAGATGGAGGAGGACGAGGTGGCGGGGGTTGAGGGCGATGGCGGGGCAAGCAGCGGCCAAGGCGGAGCTCGGCGTCCGCGTCGACGCGCCATGGGGCGCCAGCCATCCACGACAAGGCAGAGCTCGGTCCTCCTCCTCGCGCGAGTCCTGTGGCCGCCGACCGTTCGCTGACGCGGCGCGAATCCCGGGGGCCGTCGTCGTCCGCGGCTCGCCTGATATTCACGCGCGTCGCGCGCCAGCGGCGGCCGTTGCCGCAGCTCGCCCCGCATCCAAGCGCTCTGTGCCGAGTCGCCGGAGCTCAGATGCGGCGGTGACGAACTCCCTGCCAAACTTGGCCGCGAAGACCAGCCCCGCCGCGGCCTCCCGCAGCTCCTCGGGGCACTCCCGACACGCATCGATGAGCCGGAGAAGAAGTCGAGGGAGAAGGAAAGATGGACGAGTGTTTGCATAGGAGGAGAGAGGGAGTCTATTTTTACCTTCCCTCTCTCCTCCGAGCCAAAAATGGATGAGCCTTTGCATGAGCTGTTGGAGGAAAGATCGTTGATGCACAGTGCACTCCGACATGCAAATATGCATTTGGCTGCCGTTGTTGGAGTCAGCCTAAGTACAGCACTTGTGACTGACAGCTGGGTTTGTGACTGACAGCTGGGTCTGGTGTTTTTTTGGACCCACGTGGCATCGAACTGTCCGGCCCGGCAAGCAACGGGGAGGCGACAGGCGACAAGCGAAGCAAAGCAACCCATGGCTGAAAAAGGCCCGGCCCCACACGCAGCCTCGTGTCACAAAGGGAAGAAAATTTAAACGAAATCTAAATCCGTTTCATAAAATCTTAGCAAAATCTAAACTTCTCCAATCCCGCCGAGGAAAATAAAAGCTCTCCTCCTTCATTGGCCATTACTACTCCGTTCCGTTCCGTTCCGTTACTCTCTCCCCAATCCTTCGCTTCGCCGCTGCCGGTTGCCAGCCAGCGCGGCGCCCCTCTCCCTTTTCTTGTCCGCCCCGCTTCCAGCCTTCCCATCCATCCCCCACCACCTCCAAAGCCCCGCCCGCCCCACCGCTCGCCCGCGCCCCCACGCCGCACGCTCTCCGAAACTTCCGGAACCGGAGGCGGCGGGACACGAGCACCGCGCCGCGCGACATGGGGGAGTACTGCGCCTCACCGGACGGGGACGCCGCCGCGATGACAGCGGTGCCCTTGCCGCTGCCGTCGGCGACGCACCCGGCCCAGGAGGCGGCGGCCAAGCCGCGGTACGGGAGCTGCGACCGCCGGTACATGAAGCAGGTCTTCGACAACCTCCACGGGAACATCTCGCTCGACCCGGTTCGCTCCCCCGCTGCTCCTTCCTTTATTCCTTCTTCCTTCCCCGCCCCTCCTCCTTGCCTCGAACCGATGGATGGATGAATGTTTATGATCCTTGCTTAGTTCCGTGCTCCTCCCCCTACCCCTGTAACCCTGTTCCGCGGATGAGGGGGAATCAGTGGACGGATGATGCTTTCGTTGTTCGTTCTTCGTTGGCTCGGTTTTACTGTTGCGTTGCCCCCAATTTGGCTCGCGGGATTTGTGGTGCCGGATATGCAATGTC
Organism: Eragrostis nindensis; assembly: GCA_012490785.1. Lineage (NCBI taxonomy): Eukaryota > Viridiplantae > Streptophyta > Magnoliopsida > Poales > Poaceae > Eragrostis > Eragrostis nindensis. Next base: position 48,486 of record JAAXCT010000069.1, on the reverse strand, counting down.
GATTCACTTTTTGCTGAGCATATGTTTCGTTTGATTAGACAATTCCTACCAACGCGATTTACTTCCTCTCACTTTGATCGTGTGGGCGGGAACAACCATGTGCCACCTGGGAGGGTTTGCACCGTTATTACTTTGATTCGTTGGTTCTGCCTTGATGAAGTCGGCAGAATATATGCTCCCTTCTCTTCATGTGCGTCCACTTTGCAGCCAGGCTAGTAGTTGCGCATGTGTCATTTAGTTTTCTGGGCTTACTATCTGGTCCTTCATGTGCCGCAGTTGAGGTTGGTGTGGGGCAACGACTTCTCGTTGGTTGTTGCATGATTAACTAACTATGCACGTGGCTCATGTTCTCAAAATAATTGGTAAACGCGGATACAGTATCGTTTTATGAGAATGAGAGGTGTTGTTTTTTTGGACTTACTGAGTCAATGAGTCATAGACAAGTCTTTTAAATGTGGTTTGACTTGACATGCAACTTCAAAGTAGTGGGGTGTTACAGGAGGGTCTAAGATAAGGCTACAGGGCAAATAAAATTTGAAACTGTATTTGCATTTCTGCACTAATTTTGGGTTGATGGGCAGTTTCAGCTTGTTACATTATTAGTAGTATTTCCTCCGCCTGTGGAAGGGGGGCAACCGTTGGTGTGCAATGGCCAGTCGTTGTTTGTTCTTCATTGGCTCGGTTTGCCGTTTGAGTTGCCCCCATTTGGCTTGCCTTTTTTGTTGAGAATTTGTGGTTCATGATTACGCAATGTCGGTTTAGTTTTACTGAGCATATGTTTGTTTGATTCTTTAATTCCTGCTAACGCGGTTTACTCCCTACTCCCTCAATGCTGTCACTTCGATTCGTTGATTCATTGGTGTTGCTTGATTAACTCAGCAGGATATGTTCCCTTCTCTTCATGTGCATCCACTTTGCAGCCAGGCTAGTAGCTGCCATTTAGTTTTCTGGGCTTAGTATTCGCGGGCTTCATGTGTTGCATGTTGATGTTGATGGGGGGCAACCACTGTGTGTTGCATCGTTAACTATGCATGTGCATCCTGTTATCTCAAAATAATAGAGTAAATGTGGATACGAAATTGTTTTTTATGCTCATGAGAACGAGAGGAATTGTTTTTGACTTGCTTGGTTACAAAAAATCTTGGGTCGGTCATTTTCATTGTGGTTTGACTTTACTTGCAACTTCAAAGTAATGGGGTGTTGCAGGAGGGTCCATGGTGAGGTTATAGGGCCACTTCAAAGTAACTTTGGAACTGTTTCAGCATTTTTGCGCACTATTTTGGGTGGATGGGCAGTTTCAGCTTGGTAAATTATTCTTCACTGGTAGAAGAGCAATCGTTAGTGTGCAGGCCTGACCTGTTGTGGTTAATTAAACTCTATTATTTTACAGCAGCATATTTCTGCTTGGGTCGTTTTACTTTATTACAACCTAGAGATAGAACTTTATGTTTTTTCAATATCTGTGTTCTTTAGTAGTCATGGACCTGGCGTTGTCTAAAAACTGGCGTATGATGGAATTACTACAGTAACATTGAACCCATTTTCAGTCAACAACAACAACAGAGCCTTTTTATTCCAAGCAAGTTGGGGTAGGCTAGAGATGAAACCTGCAGGAACCAACATTGAAATGGACCTGCAGGAACCCATTTTCAGTAAGCAAAACAAAATATTCATCTATTTAGAAAATATGGACCTGCACAGACTCCACCATGACGTAGATCAATGAGAATTGGGTTTGAGTGTTAATAATTCATAAATAATACACCATGAACATGAACGCTTTTGCTGCTTCTAAAGTTTTCACTTCGTGCATTTGCTTCTAAACTTTTTTATCTGGTTTGCATAGCTAAAATGGTAGATCTGGATATCCTTTTTCTTCCATGTGCTGCAAAATTGGTTAAACGCTTAGTTTCAATTCTTTATATCTGTATTAAAGTTTGAACTGTAATGAATCTAGGTTCAGAGCAGTACTTTACTGTATCAAATAATTCATGACCAAACTAGGGATTATTCAACATTCGCTATCTTGATGTGTTGACACGAACATCTATATCACCTGAACTGGCTAAAGGGCCACTCAAGTGAGTTCTGCTGCTCAAAACGACTTTGTATATAAATAGTAACTGTTACCATCTCTGCTCTGCAGTTGGCTCTGCAGTTTGTGGATACCGAGGAGTTTCAGAGGTGATGATGGTTCTCCTAAATTATTTCTGCTCACTTCCCTATTCAGCTTCCTTGGTGTCCTAACTATGATTTCGTTTCCATGCATCATGCCATTTAGGCTGCGGGACCTAAAGCAACTCGGTAAGTTCCAGTTTTCACTCACTTTATGGAATCATGATAGTTAAAACTTGGTACAAGTTTTGTAAAACGGAGTGTCATTGCTTTTTTTTAGGGTAAATTGCTTGTTTTGTATTGTGTTTGGCATTCTAATGGGGATGTATTTGTCATTTGGCACTCTAGCAAAGGTAGCTATATGTATCTATATAATGGTTTCTGCTGTACAAAATAACTACCGAGTATTCGTCCAAGAAGCTGTGAAAGCTACTGATTTCAGTATTCGTGATCTCTTCTTTTCGGGTTTGACAAGACTACAGCAGATTTACTTTTTCCCTGGAAAAAAAATTGCTGTGATTGAAATAGCTTGTCATGATGTTAAGTTTTCTATGTCTAACATCTGGTATACTTTTTTTAATTTGTGAAATCTGATATAAATGTCCAACATTTATATTGGTTGTTTCCATAACATCTTTTAATGCTTTTCAGGTCTTACATATCTCGTCTATCCTGGAGCTGTTCACACACGCTTTGAACATTCATTAGGTGTTTATTCTCTTGCTGGGAAGGTTATGGACAATCTTAAAATGCATCAGGTCTGTGCCATCTTAAGTTTGATTAGCATGCTGGCAGCTAATAACTTATTTTTTAAGGTAATATTTTTGTTCAACAGGGCGAAGAACTTGGAATCGATCGTGTCGACGTACAAACTGTGAAACTTGCAGGTTGGTTCAATAATCCTGGGCTACACTGTGTATTGAATATTTATTTGATAAAAAAAATTATTCAGGCCTCTTGCACGACATTGGACATGGCCCCTTCAGCCATTTGTTCGAGCATGAGTTTCTTCCTCGTGTTATTCCTGGATCAACCTGGTGATTCTCTTTGGCTCGGCACCTTCTCATACAGCTGTTATTTATTTAGTGTTAAAATTTCTACTAACATTGTCCTAGTATAGATTTATCTATACATAATGCCTAGGTTTCATGACTTAAAAGACTGGGCCTAAGGGTCCCCCCCCCCCCCCCCCCCCCAAATGTATAGCTGTTTTTTCGTGTCTCCATATCTTACCGTCTCCATTTGTATAGCTTCATATACTTGCTGTGAGTGAGTGAAGTCGGTTTGGTGCTAATTTAGCTGTCCGGGCTTTACACCTTTCGACCATTGACATAAGTTCCATACTGTTTATATGCACATGCTTCCATTTTTTCCGTCTTGTAACTTTTTGTGTTAGCCCTGTGCGTTCATCTCTAGGCCAGACCAATATGCTTGGGACTAAAAAGTCTTTGTTGTTGTTTGTCCGGACTTGCCGAACATGTTTGTACAGACTTGCCGGACAAATTTTGGTCATGCATGCGTGTTGGGCTGTTGGCACAATAATGTGGCGTGATTATTACACCACCTATTGAAACTTGCATGTTACTATGTGAAATCTATCATGGGACTTGGGTAATTTCTTGTACACTTGTTCTTCATTCAGGTCCCACGAACAGATGTCTGTACTGCTGTTGGACAGTATTGTTGACAAACATGCAATCGATATTGAAGCTGATTATCTCAAAATGATCAAGGTAAGCTGCATTCACACCATTGACCATCTGTTAGCCATCTCCAATTTCTCCGTTGAAAGCTTGTCAATCTGATATGCGATTAATCATATCTCTTACATATGTAATAAATGGAGGCTTACAACTTACTTTAAAAAAAAAAAGAAGAGTAAAACGTGGAGGGCTTGAACACTAAATTCAATTGCATGTATCACGTCACAGTACATCACAATGCGTATTTAGAATCCACCCAACTTCATGATTTTGCTTAAAATATTTCTGCAGGAGATGATAGTTGCCAGCTCTAAGTTTGCCACTACGAAAGTATGTATCTTGTTCTCTGTCACCGTCTTGGTTACCCGTATATATTACTGTATTGGTTTACTTTTGGATGGATTTAAACTTATTTATTTATCCAGAGTGCAAAGGACAAGTATTTTCTTTATGACATTGTTGCTAATGGTCGAAATGGTATAGATGTTGACAAGTAAGGGACATCTTTGAATTGAACTTACTGCATTTCCAGCTATACTCCTGTAGTGATTTCTGCCAACATCTGGTTAAGCTATAAGGTCGAATAATTTTGCAGGTTCGACTACATTGGCCGTGATTGCAGAGCATGTGGGCTTGGCTGTAATTTCCAGTACTGGAGGTACATTTCAATTTTGTTTCCGCCTGTGTTGAGTTCATCTTGTTTCCAGCCCTGTTAATTGAGAACTAGGAATGTGATAATCAGTGTAACCGGGCTTTGAAAAATATTTCACCTCACTGTGTTTGGAAGGCTACGGGATTCATAGTACCATGGTCAAGTGTTAGTATTTTTGCTTGCACCTGTTCTTTGCTTCATAGAATGTAGATAGAAGTTAAATGGAAACATATTTGGAAATCGGTAGCTGTCATGATTCTTGTTGTCTGTAGTTTCCCTGTGGTATCTTGCTGAGTGACATTGAAGTGTGTCATTTATATCACACGAAAGGAAATGAGTTCTGACTAGTGTTCCATAGGTAAGATGATAGGTCAGCTATATACTTGCAGTTGCAGACAAGGCTTTGTAGCTTTTATGATCAAATACCCCTTGTCCTTGCAATTTTTATATGGGACTTGTCTAAATGACTGCACAAACTTTTAGGCTTTGAAATATACAGCGTGGATTGTATTTATACTGTAAAGTTGGATTGTTCATTGTTACATCCTGTAATTTCATAATGCTGTTTCCTTCCTTCAGGTTGACAGAGGGCATGCGAGTGATGGGTGACGAAATATGCTACCCTGCCAAAGATTGTAGGTGGTTTGATACAGTCTTCACCCATTTAAATTTGATCGATGCTATTTATGTTGTTCTTTTAATGGCATTAAAATGTGGCTTATCATGTCTCATTGGAAACTATAGACCTGAGCGTCCATAAATTGTTTACAACACGCGCTGACCTGCACCGGACTGTCTACACCCATGCCAAAGTGAAGGTACATATGATTACACTGCCTTACCTTTCACCATTTCAACATTGCTTTGTTTTATTCATGTAAAAAAAATTACTTCATCCAGTAACAACCGAAAGAAAGGAGTAGTTCATCTTGGTATAATTGTGTTGCTGCGGAATACCTGTCTGGAACTCTGTTGATAAATAAGTTTTCAATCCGTAATGTAAAAAGGTCTATATAGAACCATATAGTAACTACACTTGGGAGTAGAAAGGATTTTCCCTAATAGGAAGCGTCTTTCCTACTCCCATGTGTAGCTACTCCCACATTTGTATCTCACAATCTAGGGGGTATCTGTTCATACTTAGGGTTTCTAAAAAAAGTATGTACACATACTTGATTTTTAAAAGTGGTATGTGGACATACTTTTTTTCTATATATGAGGATACATCAAGTATATGGACATACTTCTTTTTCTATACAGCAAACACAATATACAACAAGGTGCAAAAAAAATATGAGTTCCACTAAAAAATTTTCATGGTTATCACTTTGGAAAATCTTATTTTTGGTATGTGTACATACTCAAAATGATAAATGGGTATGTACACATACCCATGGTGATTTTTTGAATGTGGGAGTAACTACACTTGGGAGTAGAAAGGATTTTCCCTAATATATATATAGGTGTTATGAAGTCAGGTATATTTTGCCTTTCTTTCAGCTATTACATGCGTTAGATTTTCCAATAGGTGAATCTTTTGATGCAATTCGTCTGTGGGTGTCTTAAAATTAGTACACTATTGGCGTTTTGTGCACAAGATCTATGCGCTCCTGTTACAAGTTTCAGAGGCATCCGACTTTTGGATCTCTCAAAAGCCAACTGACAAAAGTGGCGAAAAGCTGAAACAAACAGGGCTGTATATCTTGTTCTGTTTCTAACTGTCCTTCATTATTAGGCTGTTGAACTTATGCTTGTGGATGCTCTCGTTGAGGCTAATGATTACTTGGGAATATCATTGCATGCAAATGATCCAGAAGACTTTTGGAAGGTTTGGTATCAGCCTTAGTTATTTTATTATGAGTTGTTTCCGTTATCCATCTTACGTCTAGATCTCCTGAAATTCCAGTTGGATGACACAATCATTAAAAGCATTGAAACTGCTCCTAACAATGAACTGAAGAAATCGAAAGAAATCATTCAACGCATTCGCCGAAGAGAACTCTACAAGGTATTACGGATTTTGTCAATATAATGCTTCTGTACTTGTGCTCTTTTGTTGCGTCATGTGTCACATGCTTCACACATTTATACTTAGATACTCAATTTTTTTAGCACATTTTGATGTGTCCATGACCTAATGAATTTTAGGCAAATTTATGTATTGAGATCCTGCTAACTTTTGATGTCAAAGGTTCGACGCTTCATTGCAGCATGGTTTGTTGTAGATATGGTCTATCTAGTTTTTGTTTGAACAAACCAAATTCCTCGTAGACACAGCCACACAGGTGATAAGGAGTTGTCTGTTTCATCATATCATTTTACTAATCTAGGACTTGGAATGGTAAGTTCGTTTTTCATCTTGGACTTCTGGGAGATTTGCATTACAATTGCTACATGGAAAAAAAAAAAACCGATGCAACCTTGTATCTTTTTTAAGACCATATTATAACAGTTCCATTTGTACTAGATTCACTGGTTGATTATTATAATTGTATAATGCAGCATCAGATCTATACTGATGTACTTATTGTGTATTTATCTTATCTTTTCTGTGGAACCGTCAAGTTATTCTAATTTCCTTGAGTTGCAGTTTTGCAATCAGTATTCTGTTCCAAGGGACAAACTGCAGCATTTCAAAGATGTAACTGCACAAGATATAGTTTGTTCGCAGGTTTGCATATAGTTTGCTCGTTTTAAGTTGATTGCCGTAACTTCTGTGAAGAACACACTTCATTTTTCTACTGCTGATTCATCTTCTGTCTTCAGAAATCTTCTGAAGGGCTGTTGAAGGAAGAGGATGTTGCAGTCAGCAATGTTAAGATTGATCTGACCCGTGGAAAAGACAACCCCCTTGAAAGGTTTGTGGTGTTTGAATGTTATTTTCTTTTATTGATTTTGTACTACATACCGAAATTCTAACAAATGCTTTTCCTTTTTGTTCATAACAACCATTCACCAGCATCAAGTTCTTTAAGGTAATTACTTGTCATCCAGTAATTTTTTTGTGCCTTGATTGATGAACTGTTGATTGAACTGATCCTTTCTTGCAAACCATGACTTCATGACCATTGTTAGAGCCGTTAGGCTAATTACTTGTTATCCAGTAATAGAACCGTTGTAAGTGCTTGCATGTTATTGATCTAGTGAAGTTTCACCATTGCTTTTTGCCTCTGTTTTAACTGCTACTATAACTGTAGCTGTTGACAAAATCTAATAAGTAAATGAGTATATATCTGCAAGCTTATGCACCATATGTTTATGTTTGGACTCTAATATCCTAAATATAGCAGTTGTGTTTTGTTTTGGATGTTTCTCAAAGGTTGATTATCATGTCAAACGTCATCATGTGAAGTTCACAGTTAATGCGCCATGATAGATCATGCTCTGTTGTATTAATTTGTGAATAGAGGTTTCTCCAGGTTTTCAATCTCTTCTAAGCAGAATTCTTTTTGTTGCGCCAGGATATTGGATGCAATGAGAAGTTCCCCATCACAGATGACCGGGTCAGCCACTTGCTACCGGCATACAATCAAGACAGAATCGTGAGGGTGTATGCTAAGAAGCCCGAGATGGTGAGCATGCAATCAGCTTATTTATTTCATCATTAAAACAAATTTCAATGCGTTAATTGAATCGTGGTTACAGGTTGAAGCGGTGTCAGAAGCCTTTGAGAATTTCCAGTTAAAAATGTACGGAGAGAAGACTCAAGTGCATGACACGCCCAAGAAGAAGCGGATTAGGTTCAACTGACCAGTTGAATTTTGTCAAATATCAGCTTTAGATAGTATACGACACATGAGTATAGCTTGACAAAGAAGAAAGCAACCTGGATATAGCTAAAAGCGTCACAGTATTGGCAGGTTTTAGGTGGTAAAATCTCCACTAGGAAAGTGTGTATTTTGTATATGTGACAGCACCGGAACTTTTCTGAAGTGGAAAAACTCTAGCGGCAGCGCATTGATATCCTGCTAGGCTGCTACCCCCGATTGTTTTTTTCATGTCGTTAGCTTATGATTGTTACTAGCACAAATTTTTCCTAGCTTGTTTCCTGACGATATGAAAAACAAAACTAGGAGGAGGAATACGCTATAAATTTAGTGAGCTAGATTTTGTTGAATACTGTATAATCCTTATGCACGTGCTAATTGAAAGTGCAAATAAAACGAGTACTTTTTTTTTTGATCAAACATACCTGTATTAAAAGATAAGGAAGAGTACAAATACGCGTACACATACAGGTACATTACATAGGATACAGGACAGCTGTCCCACCAAAAGAGCAAAAAGGCCCCTGGAAAAACAAGAAAATGCAAACAAGCCCTTGGCCTTCTTCTCCACAGCAACAGCGAGATTCACCTCCGCCGGCCGAAGCCGACACCAGCAAATCCGACCGCCTTCATCGACCCGAAGCCGAAAGGAGCACCATCCTCGCCGAAACGAAATCGCGCCAACGCTTTGAAGTGAGCCGGAATAGATGCGCAATAGCATAAGGCCCAATCGACCGGGGCCACGCCCCGTGCCCCATCCAGCCGGAGCCGTCGCTCGCCAACGACAGCACACGCCGCCGCGGAACCGACGAGGACGCCTCCTCCACCACCTTGCCGCCGAAGCACAGCCAGTCCCGCATCCTTGACTCGAACAGCCGGCACCCTCATCGCCTCGCCTAAAGGAGAGGCAAAAAGAGGCCGGCGGACTCCTGTACAGGAGCCGGCAAACGCCGACCCCACCTCCACGCGCACGTCGACAGAGCCGGAGCGCCGCTCCGCCGAGGCGAGGACGAGCACGAGAGGACATTATTCCACCTTGACGCCGCCGCCGCCACCGCCTCGACGACGCCACCAGGAAACTAACCCTATCCCTAGTAAGGGAGGTACCTAAACTACCAGCCGGCCGGAGCCCATCGGTCTCCCGCACCTCACTCCGGCCCGAGGGCCGACGGAGGCAGGGGAGACCGACAGGACCGCCGACGGCGACCGCGGCGCCTTTCTTCTCCGCTCTCAACTGTAGATGCGACGGGAGGTTTCGAGAGAGGAAAAAAAAATGAAACGAGTACTACTGAGTTGCGGCAAGCGGAATCCAAAAGAAGCACGAGGAGCCAACCGCCATTTCCAGAGGATTCTTGATTCTCGCGACTTTTATTCAAACTCCGAAATTAAATTTTCGAAAGGAAAAAGGGCTGGCTGATTCTTCAGGCAGGCTTTTATAAGAACGGAACCCAGTCTGCCTGCCAGCTTCCTCCCAAGCTGCACTCCCACTTGGTCCCCACCACTCCACCCATCCTCCCGACGGAAGCAGGCGGGGCATGGCGAACCCGCAGTTTGAAGCCATCATGCAGCAGCACCTGGCTGCGACCGAGGCGGCTGCGGCGCAGGCGGCCGCCACCGAGGGCCTGAACCGGGTCAACTCCGAGCGGGAGCTGACCAACTGGTTCCGTGAGCAGACCACGATCGCCAACGATCAGGTCGGGGGTCAGGTGAACCGCCTCACCGCCCTGCACGCGGCGATACAGGCGGTGGTGGCGCCGGCGCTCTGGGGCGCAGAGCTTCAGACCGTCGTGGCGGCGCGTGGCGCCCTGGACGACGCGTCCGCTGCTCTGGGCGACGCGCTGGTCAGGATGACGGCCGCGCTGCGCCTCGCCACTGTCAGCCAACCCGCCGCGAACGGCGCCGGACCCGCCGTCGCCAACGCCGGCGGTGTCTGCATCCTCCCCTGGAGCATGTACCTGCACGAGCATGGCGGGGGCGGGCAGCGGGCTGCGCCGCACCTCCTCAACGCCATGGCGCCGTTGCGCGAGGCACAGGAACACCTGAGGCAAGCCAGCATTCGCGTGAGAGCTATGGTGCACGGCCACATGTTCGGAGGTGTCAAGCCGGCGGCTACCGCGATGGTCGCGGGTGAAGAACTGACACTGCGCATGACCCTGGCCGCTGCCGTTGCCAGTCTGACTCTGGCCGGTCAGTCCGCCGCAGCGGCTCGTGTCCAAGCCCACATTTAGGTACGTACATGCCCTTTAGCATCTTTTTGAACCCGGATATCTTTTGTCTTGTTTAGCATTGCTTTTAGATAAAGTAGTAGCATGATTAAACGTTTTTTTTTGCTGGTAAAAAAAAAAGATTAAACGTTTTAATAGTTATTAATCGTCACAACTAATATCGAGCATCGAGCGGAATAATATGCATCGTCTACCCTTCTCTTTGACGAAAGGAATAATACTAGTCAGTTTATTTTAAAGCAATTTCACTATTTCAGGGAAGGCATATCCCATTTTGTCTTCACTGGTACTCCGTTCTCGCTACTTTTTGGCATGCCAAATCGTTCCGCGGTCTCATCTTTTACTGCTGGGTGGTGAAAGCTGGCTTCCTGCGGCAAAACAGCCAGCAAGCACCAGATCATCTGCGGCTTCCTGCGGCAAAACAGGCAGCAGCACAGATCATCTGCGGCTGCAAGCTGGGCGTGGTAGGTAGCTTAAACCGTACGGAACCTCGCCCGCGCGCGCCTGATAAAAAGAGGGCGTGGCGAACTGGCGATCCACCTCCTCAGCATCCTCACCAATCACCTGACCTCCGCGCGATGGATCCCCTGGTCCCGCGTATCTCTGAGCTCGCCAAGCGCCCTCGCGACATCCTCCGCGCGCAGCTTGGCCGCCTGCAGCAGTTGCAGTCACTGCTGCATGGCTGCCCCGAGGTCACGCCGGCGCAGCTTGCCCGGATGGTGGCTCAGGCGGCAGCCGGAGGTGACGCCGCGGCCCGGGTCAGGGAAGTCACGGCCGGCGTCATGGACGTCGTCGCCTTCCTCGAGGTCGCCTCCGGCGACATCGCGTCCTGCCTCAAGGAGACGGGCGTCCACGCAGCCGCACTCCCTGATCTCTCCCCTTTCGATGACGCGCAGGCACACCAGATCCTCGTCGAGCTGCCGCTCCCAAACCCACCAATCGGGATGGCAGACGTCTCCCACCTCCTCCTCTTCGCCTTCACCACACTTCGCCTCCTCCTCGATTACCGTCTTGCGCAGGCACTCCGGTTTCTTCGCAGAGTGGGCGTCCAGCCGCAGCAGCCGAACGGGGTGCACAGGGCACGCACCCATCTGGTGCCGGCGGTCGCGCTCGCGACTCGTATCCATGAGATTGTCGTCTCCCTGATCACCTACTGTGACCACCAAATTGTCCTTAACATGTAGGTGTTCTGCAATTTACTTAGAGGATGCATGCCGCATATGCAATCTGATGTATTCCCCCCCAAAGATATTTACTACTTTGTTTTATTGCAGGTTGGATGACTGAGACAATGATGCAGAGCAGTTTTGGCAGATTTGGAAGGATCAAAGCTCAAATGAATGCCACTCATGCCCGGAAGAATTTTGTCCATGTTTTAGCTACTAGATATTTCTATATTGCGAGGTTACTGGAGCCTCTGTAAAAAACCAGGCTTCTATCTGGATTTGAGAGAACTGATCGTGCTTTGTATGGTTTGCATTTGCAACTTCTATCTGAATCTCGGTGTCTCAAATAGGTTGTGCGGCCCGGCCTTGCCCAACCATGTGCCTAATGGTGTTTCTTTCTTGGTAGCGATATTTTTTTTTTGGTGTGTGTTGAACCTATTGTTTAGATGCATGCCAGTAAAAAGATTTTAGCTTTGGAACACCTATGCCTCAAGTGTCTTCTCCGGTTCAAGTGCACGTAGTGTGCGAGTGTGTCCTTGCGAAGGCCATGTTGGAGCAGCCTATTCGAGGTCCAAAACTGCTCATGGAGTGCCAACAAAAGAGAAAAAAAAGAAACATTTTGTTAGGATCATGTGTTTTCCATAGAAGGCGGGTTCCTAAGAGCAACTCCAACGCAGCCCCCTACTCCAGCCCCAACTCGCGATTTAGGTGCGAGAAGAAGCAAAAAACTCAGTCCAACGGGGTTGCTACCAGAGCCCTTACTCTGGCTGGGCACCTAAATTCTCGCCTCTGGCCCCTTCTCCTACGGACCCCGACGCCAGCCCCAACTCCGCTCCCGCGCTCCGGATGCCTTCGCGCCACCTCGCCCGCCCTCCCGCCACCTCGCGCAGGACGCTGGATCCGGGCGCCGCCATCCCAAATCCGCCGGATCCGGGCGCCGCTACCCCAAATCCGCCGGATCCGTCGTCCTCGGGGACGGGACGAAGAGGCCGGAGGGAGCGGGGCGGGACGGCGCGGCTGAGGGAGCGGGAGCGGGGCGGGACGACGCGGCTGAGGGAGCGGGAGCGGGAGCTGGCAGGACGACGAGCAAGGGAGAGAGGTGGGATGGCCTGGCGCGGCGGCGGCGGCGAGCGCTACAAATCGCGGAGGAGGATAGGCGCGGCCGGAGCAAGACGAGAGGGAGAGGAAGGGAGGAGAGAACGACGATGACGATGGAGGCGACGCTGGTGTTCGTCTCTGCGGGAGAGAAGAGAGAGAGAGGGTTCGAGAGAGAGAGGAACCGGTGGGGGTGGGGGTAAAAATAATTGAGACACTGACGAATGGGTTCTACTAAAGTAAGGGCTTACTTTCAGGGGCTGCGGTTGGAGTGAAGCATATAAAACAGAGCCCTAAAACAAAAAACCAGCCCCAACTTACAAAGTAGGGGCCCTAGTTTAGGGTCTTCCATTGGATTTGCTCTAACACCTCCATTTATCCAATGAAGAACAGTATGCGTCAGTGACGGTGAACCGACCATTTGTCATTCACTTCCAACGAAATTGATCTGGTTCACTAGACAAGGGGTGCCTGGGAGGTAAAATGCAGGATCCTGAAGAACGGTCGAGTAGTTAGCGCCCCTCCGGTTTTAAATTATTGACGCCGTTGACTTTTTTTTGTTATGTTTGACCATTTGTTTTATTTAAAGTATTAATTCAAACATTAAAGTTATAAGGGATATATTAACTTTCTTTTATGATAAAACAAATCGTAACAAAATATATGATAATTTTTAAATTTTTTTGAATAAGACGAATGGTCAAACGTAACGAAAAATGTCAACGTTGTCAATTTAAAACCGAAAAGAGTAGTCAATAGTTGTGGTCCCCCGCAGACACCGCGGCGACCAAGTTAGAGCATCTCCAAGAGACTCTCATAAAATTGGTCCTATAAACTTGTTTTTTGGGAGCGACCAGAAAATTACGAGGGGCAATTTTTTCTCCTCCTCTAACAGTCCTCCCCTAAAAGTGGATTTAAACACTTTTGATTGGCCACATCAGCATTTAGGTCCATAAAAACATTAATTCTATTGGAAAAAAAAGGAATAGGAGCCCCAATTCTTCCCCTGTTTGTAGCTACAAATGAGAGGAGTTTAAGGGTTATGAAAAAACTGGGGATGGTTTTGAGGTCCTGTTGGAGATGCGTTTTTTGATTGAATCCTAATATTTTGATTTAAGGAGAGTTTATAGGCCTCTCTTGGAGATGCTCTTAGGGACAATATGGGATCCATTTCCCCTCAAGCCATTTATTGTGCTAGAAAAGTGTTCATTTGCCATCGCCAAAGACGACGGAGATGGACGTATCAGATAGGCTTGGGTCGTGCCGTGCATAGAACCAGCCTGAGCCGCCCAAGACAAGGGAGCAACAAACCTAGTCAAGGGACAGCGCGATGCCTCGCCGCCGCCTCTCCTCGTTCGCCTTCCTAAGAGCATCTCCAACAGTCATGTAAAAAAACAGCCCCTAAATACTGATTTAGGGAGTTTCTAAAGAGCTGTTGGGAGTAAAAAAAGTGGCCTCCTCCAACAATTCCCAATTTTTGGTTCCTAAATATTCTTAAAATTTGCCACATCAGCTCTTTGTGGGCCCTGACAGTTGGTTGGTTGGCGTGAGATTTTCCTAGTCTATCACGATCGTCCCGCACCGGGCTGCAGACATTCGCTTGCTTGCTGTACACCATCAAGTTTCTTCAGATAGATACAGAAGCCAATGTTATAAAAACTTAACATTGCTACATTGGCCGAGATGGTATAAAAAGACTCATCATTTGTATTTCTTCAGGTAGCTAGAGTAGGCATTGTTTCTTCAGTTTGCTACAGTATTTCGTCAGATTGCAATTTCTGATCACACCAGATACGTCAGATTGCAATTTCTGATCACACCAGATAAGGATGTCTAAAGCTTTCGCTATCTACTTTGCATATGAGCTGAAGCTTCAATACAGCGGGTGAATTACACGCAACTAGAAATTTCTCTCTGCTGACTGCTGGCTGCATCGCGAGCATCCTCCGAACAGGACCAACAGCAGCATGGCGAGAACACAGCGAGAACCATGGCGAGCAGCAACAACACTGAGTGATGAGCAGCTGCAGCACAGCAGGGGCGGGGAACAGGGACCTGGAGCAGGGGGGCGACGCACGGGGAAGTCCTGCAGCAAACAGCGGAGCCGGGGGCGGCGCACGGCGAGCAGCACCTGGTGCCCCGGCCATGGCTGGCTTCGGCGAACGGGGTGGCCGCGAGCAGGGATCCGCCCGAGACGGGGGTCATGTGCTACATCCCCGGCCGAGTCTGGCACTCCGACCGCCGGAGCGAGCCTGCTACGCCGCGCGACGAGCTCCGCCTGAACTCGCATGGCCCCTCAGATCCGATGTGGAAGCGCCGTCCCCGAGCTCCAAAATGGCAGGGCGGTGATACGTGGAAGGGAGAGGAGGCGGCCGGCAACGGTAGAGGGGCTCGCCGGCGAGGTAGGCAAGTGGCACTGCGGCAAGGCTCGGCATCGAGAGCTAGGTGGGGAGAAGCGGATGGCGCCAATCCTCTCGCGCGCGGTCGGTTTCGCGCCGGGAAGTGCGGGAGTGGGTGGGTCGGGAGCCCCGAAAGCACGAACAAATGTGGCGATGGTATAGGGGAAAATTGACAGAAGTTAAATATAGAGAGCACTTTTAGAAAACAGTTGGAGAAAGATTTTTTTGATTTATCTCTAAATTAAGGATTGGGGACTATTTTTACATAATTGTTGGAGATGCTCTAACATGAAAGGAAAGATAGGAAGAGCCGCAACCTCTTGCTCATAGCAACGAGATACAAATTGCTCTTAGAATAATTAGTGGCAAGCCTTGAAGCCTCCTCAAAAAATACACATGATCTCTTTAAGGTTTGTGAGTGAGATCTTGCTTGACTGGCATGATTAAAAAGACAACATGCAAGGAGACACAACCATAGTTGACTCTCTCCGTTAGTTTTGTCAAGTTTTCTAAAATTATATGTCATTTCACTTCTCAATGCATCTTTTTTTTCTTAGCTATACATTTCTATCTCTACCTCTCTCTTTATTTTCTATGCACCTATTTTGTTCAACTCTTTTCTTGGTCTTGTCCAGAGGCAAAACGTCATATAATTTGGAACAGAAGAAGTACCATGTAACCATGTTACCAATCATGGTAGCATCTTCACATGTGCATGACCATCATGCAAAATTTATGGTGCAACTGAAACTTGTGCAAGGAGAAAACACGTGAAATTTATCAAAAAATAATGTAGGTTGCAACTATTTCTCGTGGACCCGCAACTTGTTACTATTCACTGACTAATTTATCTTTTTTTTTGTCTCTTTTCACAAGTATAAACTGCGCCTCAATTTTCGCATGATAGTGATAGTTACCTGGTCTATCCATCCCTATTTTTGTTAGAATCTTAGGTGCAAATTTGAAGATATATATTTGTTGGTAACACTATGGCCCTGTTTGAATCCAAGGGTTAGAGTTAGTTTGAGTTAGTTTGTGTACAACTAGCCATAAAATCTCCAAACAGGAGGGGTTAGTTTGGGCTAAATGCATCTAACCCAGCCCAAAAAACTATCCCACCGAAGGGGTGCTAATTGGAGCTAGAAACTAAGGCCTCCTAACGCTCACAGGAAGCACAGGAATTTAGAGTCAATTTCACAGGAAAAACAGAAAAAATTTTCCTCCAATCCAAACGAACCCTAACTCTAACCTCTAGCACTGTTAGAGTATCCAAACAGGCCCTATAACACCTTACTCGTTGGTAACATAGGATACAATCTCTCGTAATCAGTGCTAGTATCTCCAAAATAGCCTTATAAACTTTTTTCCCAAAAAACTTATTTTCTTAGACAATCAAAAATAAATAATGAGGCTAATTTTTCTCCCCTTCTTTAACAGTTCCCTAAAAATGAATCTAAAAACCTTTTTTTATATGACCACGTTAACATGGTTGCTTCCTCGAAAGGAGGATTGAAGCTCTTATCTCTTATCCTGTTTGTAGCTACGAATGAGAAAAATAAATAGGAGTAGGGACCCAAATGGTTGTGATAGATTGTGCTGGTTGCGGCGGGCTGTGGTTACTGCTGCAGCCAGCCAATGCAAATGGTGCGTAGCCCAGCTGCAGCCAGCAGAAACGATCGGTGCTAACACTAGGACAGGTTTTTGATCCTATAGGAGACGTGTTTTAAGATAAACCTAATATATTTTCTATGTTCTTAAATTGATGACACCAATTAGCTCAAATTTGAGCTAATAACTGTCATCAATTTAAAAACAAAAGGACTATATTGATTTAGGGAAGTTTTGGGTGTCTTTTGGAGTCGAAAAAAAAAAGAGAGATAACATACATACGGGATCTAGTGAAAACCAACCATTGTGTGCAAACTAAACTGAGTCGGAAAAAATATATTTTTGCAAATCACCCCTTCCATTTTCTCTGAGCTTGCAAATCACTCTTCCCGCCTCCCTTGAGCGCTCCCTCCTCGATTAATATCGTGTGACTCAGATTGAAGTTTCTATAGTTTGCACGGAGAGATTGGTTTACCTATACCCTGAGATGGGAAAACAAATGCGAAGAGAAGATATACATGATGCATGCAGGGCAAGCTATGCGGCCCATGACTCGCGCGCCATCGACGGAAGTCAGTTTAAATTGTGATGAAGTCGTACAAATATTAACAGAAGAGATCTCAGTAATTATAGCATTCATTCAATCGACGCAATGGGTGGCGACAACGGGTTATTCCTGCGGCAGCCCTGGAGCGAGGTGTGCGCAACCGTCTCCGCTACGCTCGACGCGAGCGGCCGGTTCAACGCCGCCAATGACCCAAAAAGAGCGGCGGCCACCGTCGGCCGCAGCCTCGCCCGGCTCAGCCACGCGCCCTCCGACGAGGAGGAGCTCATGCGCGCCGTCCTCTCCGACTCCGAGCCCGACCAGGGCTTCGCCGCCTTCCGCGCCGTCTACACTGCCCTGGCCGAGGCCGTCGCGCGCGTCGCCGAGGCCGACGTCGTCCTGTCCCGCCACCGCCACGTCGTTGACGTCGAGGGATGCTGGCCCGCGCTCCGCGACGATCTCGTAAGGCTCATCGAGGAAGCGGCGTTTCAACTGAACAGGGGGCAGGCGAGTGCTGCGGCGGCGCACATGGTGCGCGGCGGCGCGGAAGCCGCCCTGACCAGAGCAGCCGCTGCCGGCGGCGGCACCTGCTACAGGAGAGATCGTGCTTATGGTAGCTTCGTTGGCCATCGAATGAATCGCAACTACGCTGCTCATCAGCTGCTGCAGATGATGTCACGTTTAAGAGAGCACGCGGCGCGCGTGGCCGACCTCCTCCTTCCTCCTCCCCCTGACGCCGCCGCCTGAATCGCAGTTTGCACGGGCGAGCAGATCATGGTGCGTGTGAGTGTGAACATTTCCTGTCCCAGATCCATCAACATCGCGATCCTCCGCACCGACGGGATTGAGTTGGTTTCCTTTTAATTTGTATTTTCATTGTGTTCTGTAATTAGACATGGTGCACCATCTCAAGGCAGGGTCGTCTTCGCATGATTGACCATGCGAGCTCAACGAGAATAAATGACTATTTTTAACTTGTGCTCCATGAAAACAACAACTTGTACCAGAGGTGTGCGAGTGCTCTCGTAGCACTAAACTTTAGCATTCGAGAGTGTAGATTCGAAAGCCAAAACCTTGTTCTCCCACCTCCCTCTCTCCATGTCTCGAACCCAGAGCTAGCTGGTTCTCCCTGAAATGCGTTGAGACGCAGCAGTTGACTGGACATCTAGGGGTAAAACACTGTTTCGGTGCGGGCTGCGCGAGCGGTACCAAATCGAGGGAAACTCTGAATACTAGATATGACCCAAAAATAACAGGGGTCAAGGTCGGCCAGTGAGACGATGGGGGATAGGCTTCATCGTCACTACTGGAGTCGTGTCGAGCGAACATGTGTTTGAGTTTTCTTTACAATGAGATCTTCACTAATGGTACCTCTCCTACTCCTTGACAATGATATTGATTTTGCATGCTTTGTTCACGTGTATTTTGCTGTTATAATTTGAAGACCGAAAATTTCAAGGCACCAAGCTTTAACAAGTTATGTGTGGACAGTGGCGGAGCTTGAGCCAAGAACCAAGGGGGGCAGCTTCACTAAATAAACAAAAAAATCGATGAACAGTAGCCAAATTACGGTTGATTCAATGTAACTTTGTCCTAGGCAGGGGGGCCACGGCCTACTTTGGTGGCCCATGGCCTACTTTGGTCTTCACCAAGCTCCGCCCCTGTGTGTATAAACATAGAGATTGTACTTGTTTTATGAACATTATGTGTCTGTTTTTGTTTTTGTTTTTGAGGAGATCGTTATGTGTTTGTTGATGAGTTCAAGTAGATGCGTTCCTCGTCGACTCCTTCCATTCTTAAAGAATATATGATGTTTACGACAACTAATCTAGTTCCAAACATCATGTATTTAAAAGCGGAGGTAGTATCTGTCGGTGTTTAGTAACCGGCCGACGAGTAAATTTGTTCGCGACCTAACGACGATCAGGTGATTCGCGTTTGACAAGGTGGATTATACTGGTTCAGGCAAGAAAACGCCCTATGTCCAGTTGGTGACTTCGCTCGTGTTGCTCGTAGCAGGGGTTACAAGCTGTGGCGAGAGAGAGATTCACTCCCAAGTCTCTGTGGTTGCGTTGTGTGTATGTGTGTTCGTGTGAAGAGAACTCTAGGTCAGCCCAAAAGCCTTCTACTGAACTCTCCTCTCCCCTTTCCTCCTGGGCCCAATCCTTCCTTTTATACGACAAGGGAGAACGGTTACAGATGGAGGAAAGGAGAATAAAAAAGAGAAAAGAAAGCCAAGCGAAGGGGCAGTGGAGATGGAGTCGAGCCGTCCTCGCTGGTTCCGGTGTCCTCCGCCGCAATCCCCGCGCCAGGTCGTCTGATGATCTCATCCGTGTCTTGTCTGGATGCTGTGGAGCGCCCATTCTCTGTTCTGTCCTGTTGATCACTATTTGTACACTGTTGATCTCTGTGGAGTTTGGCGACGGTCATTCCAAGCACTGTTGCAACTGTGCAGCGTATTTGGTGCGTGAACGCGCTGTTCTATGCCTGATCCGGATGCGACACCCCACTCCATCGCACGTCAGGTACAGTGTACTTTCGCGCCGTCCAGGAGTGGGTTTGGAGCGTCGTCTTATCCGAACCGGCCGGCCGTACGCCTGAGTTTGACCGAAGCGCCCACGCTGTTCCCGAGCTCGCCTCCCGGCCGTAGTGGTCGGGTTCGCTTCGGGTCGTGGCCCTCTGCCGATCCCGACCACGGCCGGAGCCTATGGGTGACGGACGGCGGCTGGCCGGTGTTTGATCGGGGAAGTCGCCCGACTCCCGCCGCACCCGAGCCGGGCTCGTTGCCGCACCCGAGCCGGGCTCTGTTGACACTGGAGCAGTCGTAATCCCAGGAGGTGACCGTGTCTAGGCGGCCATGTGCGTCCGGACTCTTCGCGGGCCGTGAGGAGTAGCGATTATGCGGGCTAAAGGCCGTAGCTGCGCCTTCTGCCCGACTGGGCCACCGCATGGGTCCTGCCTTTCACCATCCGGCTATGTACAAGGCCTTTGGATCCCGGCCGGCTTCCATGCTTCGTTATCTCGTGCGTATACTGTTTAGGGTACCTAGAAAATGGGTACCCGACAGTAGCCCCCGAGTCCTGGCGAGAGCGCCGTGCTGTCGCCGGGACTGGATCGGCTGCCTGACGTGGTCTTTCGCTTCGCCGGTGGGTGCGCGCGAGCGCACCCGCCGGGTGTAGCCCCCGAGGCTGGGAGCTAGTTGGAATCTAGCTTCCAGACTTCTCTCAGGCTTTCTCAGCGTGACGTCGCTACGCGCTGTGTCATCTGTCCATAGACATGATGACCGAGCCCCCAGGCCTCCTCTTGTGTCCGAGGGGGGAGTGCGTTTGTCCCGCGGGCAATCTGGTGCCCGATGGACTTCTCCCTGTCCTTGACCAGAGGGCGCGGCCGCCGAGACCCGCAGCCCACGGGCCGACTGTGAGGGGATTCCGCCTCTTTTCCTTGTCGCGGTGCGTTGGGTTTACCCACGTGATATTGATGTGGCAGAGTGGTTCTCATCGGCTTCCGCAACCGCCCTCCTACACACCCGGTTCACGATGGACCGCGCGGTGCGTCTATAAATAGGCCCGTATTCCTGGCCTGGTTCCTCCCAACTTACCATGTCGAAGTACCAGAGATCTTGTTCGCGCAAGGGGGCCTCCAAGGAAGGAGGAGGAGATGGAGAGGGCGCCGCTCCTTCTTCCCAAGCTTCGCGCCTTTTGCCTCCTCCGTCTCCGAGCCGCTGCCAAGATCTAGTCCCGGTGGTCGAAGCGGTTCCACTTGCGGTGGTGCTTCCCGATCCGGTAGTCGGGAGCTCGATGCCCGAGTCGGAGAAGCCTGAGGTCATCACCCTTTCCTCTGACGAGGAAGGAGATGACGACCCGGGCCAGGCGGCCAAGGCCGGCCGTCGTCGTTCGGCCGGTGTTCGCCGGCGCCGCCGCCGGCTCTCGTCCTGCTTCGGCGTTGCTCACCGGACCCGGAGTCATTCCCGCGAGGATTAAACGGGCTCTCGTCAGCCCTTGGCGTCCTAGGAGTCGCTCCTGCGAGGATTACGTGGCCTTGGATTGAGTTCCGCCACCCTCGAGGTCGAGTCCTGGGGCCGATATGCTGGCGCCATTCGCCCAGGATTCCGTGCTGAGAGTGGAGCCAGCATCGGCGTTCGCGCCGATGATGCTGGTGCCATTCACTCTTAGGAATTTTTGCTGCGAGTAGGTCCAACATTGGCCTTTAGGCCTTTTTATCCGGCAGTTTGTGGCCAATCCATGGATTCATGGGACTAATGTAATCTTCTTTTTTGTTATCGGTCTTTCGATCAACCTTGTTTGAAGAAATCCATGAAATAAAACCATGAAGTAAAGAGGCGTGTTTTGCTTGCCCTACTTCGTCACATGAATTCTGCGACGACTACAACATCAGAGTCGACTGGGCGGCGGTCGCGCACCCGCAGGCCAACGGCCAAGTCGAGCGGGCGAATGGCATGATCCTGCAAGGGCTCAAGCCGAGGATTTTCAACAAATTGAAGGTCCATGCCGGCCGATGGGTGCAAGAGTTACCTGCAGTACTGTGGAGCTTACGCACCACACCGAGTCGGGCGACAGGGCAAACACCGTTCTTCATGCTCTACGGAGCAGAGGCGGTGCTCCCGACCGGCATCGAGTACGGCGCTCCCCGGGTTCGCGCCTTCAACGAGGAGGTCAACAAAAGATTTCTCGAAGACGCCCTCGACCAAATCGATGAGGACCGGGAGGTCGCCCTGATGAAGTTCGCCAAGTACCAACAAACCTTACGCCGCTACCACGGACGACGAGTTCGCGGTCGCGCGTTCAAGTAAGGAGATCTAGTCCTCCGACTGGTGCAGAGCAACAAAGATCGACACAAGTTATCACCGCCGTGGGAAGGGCCGTTCGTCATCACCGAAGTGCTACGTCCCGGAACGTACAAACTCATGGACTCGGAAGGACAACTCATCGCCAACGCCTGGAACATTGAGCAGCTACGTCGCTTCTATCCTTAGCTCTGTAAATTCGTTTGTTGATTTTCTTCTGTTGGTAATCTTCGAACGAACCCGAGGTTTTCTTTTTACACCTCTTGGGCAGCCGTCTGGGTGTGCTCCACGCGGGGCTCCACCCGGCGGGTGTGGCTTTGTGCCACGCCAATTTTGTATGCGCGTGGGACCATGCTCCTAACAGAAACAACGCAATTCGATTAAGAGCGGGACCCCGCGAACGCAAAATCGACGTCCTAAAGCTCGAAGTGCGACGAGTCGCAACGAAAACCTCGAGTTCTGGATGTCGACTCGAGGATCGGCCAGTTCACGCTTGCGCACCCGACGCCCCCAGTGGATAGGGACGGCCCGAGCTGCTGGTCGGAATCAGGTCGATTGTCTAGAACTCCGGGTACTCGAAACGGATCGTCGCACGAAAAGAGCAAAACAAACAAAAAACTTGCGAACAGCGAAACGAAATCAAATACATACAAACGGGCGCGCACGCCCGCAAATTTGTTTACAAAATAAAGGCCCACACAGGGCCCGACTCCAGCAACAACCACCTAACTGCCTAATTTCCACCTTCGCCTCGGAGCGAAGGGATCATGTCCAGGTTATCGTCGGCAAGAGCGCGCGCAAAGGGAACCACCTCTTCCTCGATCTGCTCCAAGTCAGCTTCGTTACAGGAAGGCTCGTAACCTCCCGCCAGTATGTCCATCCTGAAGTTATCCCCGTAGTGGCTCCTCGCCACGGCAAAGGCGACCTGGACCCCGGCCCGGAGGCACTCCTCCTGCATGCGGAAGTAGGTGGAGAGCGCCGCCACTTGCGAGATCACCGATGTGGCGTCACGCGGGCGCGGCACCCCGACCTCGTTGCACGCAACCTCTATGGCCTGGCGTAGCAGGTCGAGATCCGCCAGCGCCTTCTGCGACTGCTCCTGGAGCTCCTTCGCGTCTAACCAGAACAGCAAAACCCGTCACTCGATTGAAAGAGGACAAAGGCTGGAGTGGTGGGACAAGCAAAGGACAGGTAAATCGACTCACCCTTTAGCTCCTGCTGCACTTTCTGGAGCTCGGCGGTCACGTTGGATAGCGACGACTGGGCGGCGCGTTTGAGCTCCCTCTCTTGGCCCAGCGCTGTCTCGGCGGCAGTGCGGAGGTCATGCTCCGTCTTCAGCTCCTCCGCTCGGGCCTCCACCAGCTTCTCCGCCGCCTCGGCATGCTCGACCATGTCGCACAGCACCGACTCGGCGTCCGTGGCCCGTTTCTCCGCGGCCTCCGCTGCCTTCGTCGCGGCCTCGGCGGTCTCGGCGCGGCGGCGAATGGGGTCGGAGATGCGCCGCGCCTCCGCCAGCTCGGCACCCCTGGCGGTGTGCTCCGTCAGCAGGTGCCGGACGAAGTTAGACCTCAGCTTGCTGTTCGCAAGGCAAGCCTGCGGATGGCAAAGGAGGTCGTGAGACGAGGAGGCGGATGCGGAAGAGCTCGCAAGAATGACAGGACAGAACAGAGAATGGGCGCTCCACAGCGTCCAGACAAGACACGGATGAGATCATCAGACGACCTGGCGCGGGGATTGCGGCGGAGGACACCGGAACCAGCGAGGACGGCTCGACTCCATCTCCACTGCCCCTTCGCTTGGCTTTCTTTTCTCTTTTTTATTCTCCTTTCCTCCGTCTGTAACCGTTCTCCCTTGTCGTATAAAAGGAAGGATTGGGCCCAGGAGGAAAGGGGAGAGGAGAGTTCAGTAGAAGGCTTTTGGGCTGACCTAGAGTTCTCTTCACACGAACACCCATACACACAACGCAACCAGAGAGACTTGGGAGCGAATCCCTCTCTCGCCACAGCTTGTAACCCCTGCTATGAGCAACACGAGCGAAGTCACCAACTGGACGTAGGGCGTTTTCTTGCCTGAACCAGTATAATCCACCTTGTCAAACGCGAATCACCTGATCGTCGTTAGGTCGCGAACAAATTTACTCGTCGGCCGGTTACTAAACACCGACAGTATCATTTAACTTTCAGACACGTATACAAACCTTTTATATATGTATTCAAATTAAGTTGCCTATTTGTACGAATATGTAAAGATTCCTATTATGAGTTTAAAGTTGTTTTTCCGCATATTAAGTTCGATGCTAAATTATTAACGATTGTCAAGCTTTCAACTCCAGTTGCGGTTGAAATTAATTTGTATATAGTATCACACTGTAAAAGTTTGAACCTTAGCTCAAATAATTCGAAACCATTTACTTGTTCTTTTTCCCTCTAATAATCGTCACGTGCTGAGTAAGTTAGGAAGAAGTCCGTTTGACCTCCCTCAACTATCATAGGAGTTGCAACTTTTTCTCCGAACTACAAAACCGGGTAACTAGACTCCCTCAACTCATCTAGTCGGTCCAAGTTTCCTCCCTCGGCGGTTTTCAGAAGGTTTTGTCCGACGTGGCACAGTGGGTCCCACCTGTCGGATGCCACGTCACCTTTTTCTTTTCTTTTTCTTTTTTTTTCCCTCTCTTCTTCTCTTTCTCCTTCGGTCGTCGTTCCTCCCCGGGCAGACCCCCCGGCGCGCCACCCCTACCCCGACCTCCAGCCCCGCCGTGCGTCGGGGAAGGCTGCCCTCGCCCGCGTCGGCCCCTGCCTGAGGTCCGGCTCCGCCGAGCGGCGGAGGAGCTCCGCCCTCGCCCGCGCCGCCCCTGCCTGAGGTCCGGCGTCGACCGCGCGGCGGAGGAGCTTCGCCCTCGCCGGCGCCGCCCCTGCCCTGAGCTCCGACGCTGTCGCGCCGGAGGAGGGTCGCCCGTGCCCGCACGCCCCTACTCCGAGCTCAAGCACCGTCGAGCGGAGCAGCGCTCCGCCCCACCCCCGCGCCGGAGGAGTGCTGACGCCATCGCGCAGGAGGAGCAAGCTCGCCGTCGTTGCCCGGTCCCCCGTCCTCACGCCGAAGGAGCGCGCCGGAGGAGTGCCGACGCCGTCGCGCCGAGCAGCAAGCTCGCCGTCGCCGCCTGGTCCCTCGTCCTCGCGCTGAAGGAGCGCGCCGCCCCCTGGTCTCCTCCTCCTCGGCGGCGGCGGTTGAGGGCGGCGAGGGCCCCTGAGGCGGGAGGCGCGTGTGGACCCCGCCGCAGAGCTGACCGAGTTCCACGGGCAGTCCGGGGCGCCGGTGAGCGTCGCCGC
The DNA here is from genome assembly GCA_012490785.1 of Eragrostis nindensis. Lineage (NCBI taxonomy): Eukaryota > Viridiplantae > Streptophyta > Magnoliopsida > Poales > Poaceae > Eragrostis > Eragrostis nindensis. The sequence goes on along the minus strand of JAAXCT010000069.1, from coordinate 23,082 downwards.
CGAGCAGGAAGGGCGCGCCGGGGGGTGTGCTCGGGGAGGAACGACGACCGAAGGAGAGAGAAGAAGAGAGAAGAGAAAAAAAAAAAAAAAAAGAAAAAAAATGACGTGGCACCTGACATGTAGGTCCCACTATGCCACGTCAGCCAATACCGCTCTGAAAACCGCCGAGGGAGGTAAATTAAAACGACAGAAGAAGTTGAGGGAGTCTGGTTATCCGGTTTTATAGAGAAGGAAAAGTTGCAACTCCTATGATAGTTGAGAGAGGTCAAACGGACTTTTCCCAATAAGTTAATCATCAATCTCTCAAAGTCCATATGAAAGAAAGGGCCCAGCCCATCTTCTTCTCCTCGCTAGACACCAGAAAAGGCCAAGCCCAGCTCGAAATTTCTTGATCAGGCCCAACTACATCGGAAAACAACCCGGCCCATGTCACTCTGTCAGCTTCTTCTTCCCAGAGACCGGAGAGCAAGCATCGCCCTTGCAGTCGCCAGTCGTCAGCGGCGCCGCCGTCTCTCGCGCTTGCGCTCTTCTCTCTGTCACGAAGGGACGGACCGCACCCTACCATCGCGGCGTTCTTGCTGCAGCTGCGCTGTCATGCCGCCAGCTGTATATTCCCTGCTCCAAGCAAACTCGGGCTCCAAGTAATCGTCCCGCGGCAAAAGGTACAGTGAGGGACGTCATGGTCGTACTCCCTGTCTCTCCCTTGTCCCGTCCCCTGCAGTGTCATTAATCGAAAGCAGGCTTCCTTTGGCAGTGGGGCCGGCCGCAGCCCGCAGGTGCCATCTGGCGCGCACGCCGAGCACCCGAGGAGGCGCGCTCTGCCCAGCCAACGCGGATGACGATCGAGGCCACCCATCGCCTCGCAAGCAATGCCAAAACTTCTTTCTGACCCTCTATAAAGCACCGCGTCCGGCGACTTGCTTTCCTCTCCCCCCAAACCCTTCTCCGCAACCAACCACCAAGAGGAAGAGGCGAAAGGCCTGTTATTCTCCTTTCGCCGCCTGGTAATCCTACCTTCGTGTTCTCCTGTCTAAAATCTGAGAACTTTGTTGCTGATGCCGTGTTGATACAGGCAAAGGAGGAGCCTGTCCAAGTTCGGGTCACTTCAAGTCCGGCCGCCGTAAACCAACCTCAGGTGAGCAAAAACCCAAAAATTTCCTATTCCCTGCTCTATGAAATATTCCTCGTATATGTGCTCCGTATCGGATTAGTTTGTGATTTAGTTCGTCGGAGACATTAGAGTTGAGCCGATCGAGTGCGTGGTCACCACCGCAGCAGCGCGCGCCGCGCCCTCTTCTTTGTCTCCGTCAAGGTCTCGTAGCAGGATATCTTCTCTTCAGCGCGGTGTGAAACAGCGTCCTACCTGTGTGTACATGTCCCTCGTCGGGGATTCCAACTAGCTGCGCATGCTGCGTCGTACTTGCATCGCCTAGATCAACAATTTCGGATTTTAAGATCGGTCCTTCAGATTAGTGCATGACGCGAGTTTCCGAGGACTTTTGGCCTCGCCTGGATATTTTCTTGGTTTATAGCTTCATGCGCCAGTGCGCGTTGTTTCTGGGATATCCCCGTCGAGCAGAGCAGCGCCGCGGAAGAAAACTCCGGCGTCCTGCTGCTCCAACTCGGTCGAGCTGCTTTTAACCTTATGCCGAAGTGCTTCTGTCCCATTGCCGTGCCCGTGGTCACCGTTCGAATGCAGTCCGGCAACGTCCCGGCCAGTCTCTTCCGTGGAGGGTGTCCCAGTGCGCCTCCTTCCGGCTGGTGATCTCCGCGGGACATACTAGCGTCTAGCACACCTAGCGAATCAGCAGCATCACTTGCTCTGTCTCAGCAGTAGACCAACTTTGCTCCAAGCAGTAGCTGGATGGAAGCAAATTTCTGTCTTTAATTTGCGTTCCTGCGGTCATGACTCATGATCGAGTCACTAGAGCGGATTTTCTCATGAACCTCTCTCTAATCGCAGGTAACACAACCAATGGAGGGCGCCGGGATGATGGGGATTGCCGGTTCGCCGGACTATGTGAACGAGTTCCTGAAGACTCAGGCGGCCACCGCGCTGGTGCCTCTGCGCTCTCTGTCCGTCCTCGTCAAGGAGCCCACCGACAACATCGTCTTCGCCGTCAGTACCGTGAAGGACGCGCACACTCTGGTCACCGTCGACGGGGAGCCCGGCCCCGCGGCGGCGCGCCTGACGGCCGCGCACAGCATCACCCTGGCGTCCCAGCAGGTGGCGGAGGCGGAGGCCATCGCCGGCGTGGTCGGCTTCACCATGTCTCGGGCTGGGCCTGAAGGCGGGGGCGCTCCAGGGGCGGCCGGCGATCGTCTGGCACAGGCGGATGGGCGATCTGGCGGCCACCCTCGCGCGCGCGCGCCAGGCGCTCGTGGAGGCGGGCGACCTGTACATGTGCGCCGCCGCCACCATGACCGCGTGCGCCCACACCTGGTTCGCGGGCCACGACGGCGGCATGCGTGCGCACTGGACACGGGTCGCCGGTCAGCTGCTGCACCAAGCTCGTGACCGCCTCGACATGGCGCAGGTGGCGCTAGCTGCGTGCCACGCCGCCACTGCAGAGGCCATGGTTTCGGCCGACCTGATGATGAACCTTCTCTGATGAGTGAGGCGTTTCTGTATCCCCATCTTTGCTTTTGCGAACCTTATTATCCATGGACTGGAACCACTGCGCCTACGTACGTTTCGGGCTGCAACAAACTTCTTGAACTGCCTGCTATCTTGTTTACAAGTGTACTATCAATTGAATGGCTACAAGTCCTTAATTAGCATGTGTTTTATGTTAATTTGGGCACTGATCTTGCTCTAGTTGGAAGAAATCTGGTCATTGTGTACTGATGAATTTGTCATGGTCCCTTGAAACAAACTATCAGTTGACAAGCGCAGGGTTTTTTTTTTTTTTTCCTGGAGCGAAATTGGCAAGCGCGGCTGAACTATCACTTTCATCCACCCAACTCATCACTTAACACCCGCTCACTAACCACACGACCAACGTCCATGCACACTGCCACAAACACCGGCCCAAACTGTGTCTAGTGAGTGGCAGTTTTGGCCCGTGGGCAGCACACACAAAAATTGCCCACGGGTGCTTTGTCCATAAATTCCGTGATCTGTTGAGATCGATGTCGACTGCTAACAAGTTGTGCATGAAACGCGGCTATATATGCGCCATGCGACGAGGTTTCTCGTGGCTATCAGTGTTATCAGTCGGGTTTGTTATCCGTGTTATCACCTACTAGTAGTAGTTTAGTTTGACTGTTGCGAGGAGCTCACAATCGCAAGCGTTCCATCCATCCACTCATTCAATGGGCGGCGGCGACGGCGTGTTGTTCCCTGATGGCCAGTCCTGGGAAGAGGTCTGCGCCACCGTCTCGACGACGCTAGCCAAGATGACAATAAGCCGTGACGGCGGCGGCGGCCGGCTTACCGACGAGTTCATTCCCCGAGGACCCGGCAAGCGCGGCGGCCGCCGTCGCCGGCATCCTCGTCCGACCAGGCCCTCGCAGCCTTCCGCACCGTGGTCCCCGTCCTGACCGAGGCCAAAGCTCGCGTCGCCGAGGCCGACGTCTTCGTCGCCTCCCGCCGCCTGCTCGGCGAGAGATCGTGGCTCTGGTACCGCAACGCTCGTCTCGTGCGCGGCGACGTCGCTGGGCGAGTGCCTGGAGCTGGCGGCGGCGGAGGACTCGGTGCGCGTCGCGGCCATGGACATTAACGGCTTCTTCGACTGGGCCCCGCCGTTTGATTCCTATGCCATCTTTCGAGTTCGCCGCGAACCGAGAGGCCGTGGGCTGGTGACGCTCGTGCGGGACATGGGCACCGTCGCGGCTCATGCAGCTGGCCCAACAAGACACTATAGGGGTGCAGACGGTCCCAGCCTGTTTCAGCAGCAAACGCATGTCATCGTCTTAATTCACTTGTCAACTTTGTGATTTACTATGAATAATGCCGGCAGCAAGCGTATGCCATCGTCTTAATCCATTTGTCAACGGTATGAAACAAGGAAAAAAAAGATGATGCTGTATTTTTTGTCCATTTCTGTTAGTAATTTGTTCCACCAATACAAATTTTTTTGTTTCATCTATAGAAATAATTTGTTCAACCTTCTGAAACAATTTGTTCCATAGATAGAATTTTGTTTTTTTGTTTCAGCTACATAAAAAGTTTTGTTTCATAATATTTTTTTTCCAGCTCTCTATAATAAGTCGTCCCATCCATATGATTTATTTTCCAGCAACCCATATTGTTCTACACAAAATATTTCTAGCCACCTCAATAGTTGTTCAACCTTTCAACTTATTTGTTGCAGCTAGCAAAACAATTTGTTCCACAAAGATATTTTTCTGTTCAATCTCTATAAATAATTTATTACATCCATATCATTTCTTTGTTTCAGCTTCCCATATAGTAACTTTGTTTTGAGGGAGCCCATATAAGATCCAAGAGAATAAAATTAGCCCCATAAACTTGTTTTGGCAACTAATGGCAATTTGTCCTCTCTCCTAGTCCCTCCCTAAAAGTGGATCAAAACAAATATGATTGGGCCACGTCAGCATTTGGGACCACAAAACATTAATTGTAGTAGAGGCCCCAATCCCCTGTTTGTAGCTACAAATAATTTTAGGGGCTATGGGAAATTTCCTGTTGGAGATAGTTTTTTGCCTAAAATAATTTAAGGGAGGTTTATGGGGCTCTCTTGGAGATGCTCTAAGGTCCTGTTTGGATCCTCTAGCAGGCTAAAATTAGCCAACTAAAACATTAATCAGCCAACTAATTTTAGGAGGTACTTGTTTGGATACTTGACTAATGTTTCTGGTTTTAGACTTTCCTTGCCTTTTAATATGTTTCTTGCCTTTTTATATGTTTAGTCGATTTTAGTAGCTTTGAGTTGACTAGGGGCTAAAAGTTTAGGAGGAGGTGAGCTAAAAGTTTAGGAGATTTTAGAAAGTTATGTTGGATCCCAACTGACTAAAATTAGCCAGCTAAAAGTTTAGGAGGTGGATCCAAACAAGGCCTAAGTTTTTGTTCCAGATAAATCATTTGTTCCACAACTACATTGTTTCTGCTCCAGCGGCCCAAAGTTCAGCCCAACATTGCTGAGCCCGGCCCAAAGTTCACCCTACTTGGCTACCTCTCGTCAACGCGGTGGCGTCAATGGGGAATCGTAAAACTCGCCGCATGCGACCTTAAACATTGCCAGCATGTCAAGGGCGCCAGCATCCGGGGCGTCATGGTTGACCATTCCGTCGTCGACCGATTTGCGCAGGACAAAACTGCGCACCTGGTTGCGTCCGCCAAACTTTGACAAAGTTCCTGCTGTGGCACAAGCAACCACGCTACGGCACATGGTTATCCTCCTACAAATGGCAAATGGTACCACCGCTCAATGAACTCCCCCAGATATTTCCGAGACACAATAAACATTAATAGGAACATCGCTTGTAGCTCAACAGCCGTCCGTCTTCGCACGCTCAACGGCATCATAAGATTAACGAAGGATATCCACAAGCGTTAAGCCAGCACTCACGAGGTAAACAGTAGCATGCACCAGGAAAACATCAGGCGGCACTAAGAAATTATGGTCTCATTACCAGAAGGTAGACTACATAACTGTTGACATTGGTTTAATTTGTGTCTACATATCTTGAATCGAAGATGGCCCAAGAGGAAAAAAAGAAGAAGAGACCTATACCAACAGCAACAAATGATGATTAGTTAATAGGATCCTCCTACCATCGAAAACCCGTCACCAGAACAAACAACATCCTGCTAATACAATATATACACATTTTTCGGCGCGGCAGAGCTGACTGCGGTGGCCTACATGCTTCGCTTTTGGTGTATTTACACCTATAACGTCTTCCTCCAGCTGTTATTCCAAAAGGTCACATGCTGCCGATTGTCTCCAGCAGCTTTCATTGTTGATGAAGCAAAGCAGCTTGTAACAACAGCAACATCTCTCGGTTTACATACAATGACTGCAAAAGGAAAAGAAACACAGATTGTTATACAAAAGTGAATTGATGCAACCTATATCAGTGTGCTTTGAAACATCATGACGCAACATAACAGAACAAGATATGCGTGCCACAAAAGGCATCACGAATCAGTAATTCAATAGCAATGTCATACCACGCCACGATCAAATAATGCGAGGTTTGGAATTACCAGGATTAAGCTGAAGGACCCTAAGATTTGGATAGAAATCTATTGAACCGCTGCGCTTTCGCAGTGTAGATTTTCAAAATCTGCGACCTGTCAGGTACATTCCCACCCTGTGACAGTTTCCGCCTCTTGCGCAACCGAAACAAGTAATCTTCTGTGTCAAGGACATACGAGACCTGCATATACATGGCACATAACACGATATACTTCAACTTCGACTAAAATTGTATGCAACAGAATGTCCAGTCTGATAAAGATGCACACCTTAGAGGTCTTGCATGATATCTTGCATTCAAGACCATTTACAACTTTGATTCCATCCATAGCCTTCATGGAATCTGAAGGCTCATCATTATTAGAATGCTTTCGCTTATTCCTGGGAGAACAGCATGAGATCAGGCACGAATAACAATCATCGGATCAGAAACTTCAACTGATGTAACATGGGAAAAATAATACCTCACAAGGAAGACTCCTTCAGATAATTTCTTGTCTGTCATGCTCGACAAATACTCATTAAACAGGTATGAGGAAAAATTAGGATCAATTGATACGGCGGTCACTTCAGGCTTTTCATGACCATATTCCATCAACTGAATAGACAACCTTGTTGGATTTGAGCACTGCACAAACAATAATAAAACACTGAATTGTCAACATTGGAGTAGAATTAAATTAGTTCTGTTGTGCACAGGAGGACATTATAGTAGAAAGGAATCACAGAAACTAATAGAGTTTGCATGAGAATGCCACTTACACATTCAAAACGGTATATGCTCTCGTCATGGAGGAGGACGCGGGCATTTTCATGATAAACTAGATCAAAAAACCTCCCAGGAGATCGTGATTTCTCATACAAATATAGCTGCAGAAGCTTATTGTCCATTTCATCTGTCGCTATAGCTTGAAGCTGGTATCAAGGAAGTCGAAAAAATGAATCTGCCATCCAACCGGAAGAAAAATAATAAAGAATCAACAGATGAGCCAGCATACCTGTTTCACGACTTTGTAAATCAATTTATCCAAGGTAAACAGAACATATGATTGAGTCCCGATAATAGCACGGCAGTCATCCTCAAACTTGGTATTGTCAGAGGAACCATCAAGCAAGTTGTACAACGCAGTCATAAACCTTCATGGAAAAGACAGGTTAATCATTCACCAGACGGATATTAGGCATTTTAAGCAGTACAGGAAGGCAATATTACTTTTCATAGAGGTCAGGAGGGTTTGAATCTTTGGAAGTCCTCCATTTCTTTTCAGCAGTCAAGGAATTAGTTTTTGCTGAAAGTAGTCTCTCATACAAGATCTGCAACTGACACTTGTTTAGCAAAAGTAAATGCAGAGATATTAAAACTAAAAGTAGTGAAAATTGACCTGGTGCAGCCTGAACAAGACATAGAAGGAATCATTCCCATAAAATATCCGGGAAGACTTTTCATCTCGATCATGTAAAGCTGTAGGCACATGCTTAGCAAGTGGTTTTACTGAATGCAGAAAGCGTTCTGAAAGCGGTAGTGATACTCCTCCCTCCACATCATGTGTGTCAGTTGTTCCTTCTGCCTCACCCTCACTTTCAGCCTTCGCATCATGATCATCATGATCCATATCTTCCTCTTCCTCATCATGATCTTCACGCGAGCATTCCTCACCATCACCAGATTCACTGCCTGATGCATCTTCACCAGCTTCAGAGGCATTTTCACTGTCTTCAGTAGACCTCTGAGCACTTTCCTCACCCTCATCATCAGCATCGGCATCATTCTCACCAGCAGCCTCAGGACAAGACGGCACCACTTCCCCAGGCCTCCCTTGGAATGGTCTGCTTGAAGAGCCTTCTTTTGATTTAGATGCACCATCCTCAAAAGGAACAAAATTGTCCTCTTCAAAGTCTCCATTAGGCGATAATTCACCCTCTTCTCTTTCAACTTTCGGAGCATTATGGGGCGTGGAACCTTCACTATTAAGTCGCCCTTTATTTCCCTCATTGGTGCATCCACCATTCAAAGACGATCCCATTCTCCCCATCTCACCACCCTGCCAAATTGACAATAGAAAAGAGCATGAGCTCCCGAAGAGTTTTGCTGGATGCATATTTAAGGAAGAAAATTGAACTTATACATCTTTCTCACGTGAATGACAACATTTGGCAAGTACAAATATTCACATTAATGACAATATTTGGCAAGTACAAATATACACATGAAAGGCAAGATCTGGTGCACATAAAAATTCCTAATATTGTCACAATAGATGGAAAGTAAAATTATCCGACGAAATATTATGTACCTCTACAGAAGGTAACGTTTCATTGCCAGCCCTAGCTTCACCTGTCGTCTCAACTCCATCATGAGATATTCTAGAAGCATTCGCACCTAGCAACCAATACAAACTTTATAAGAACTGGCACTAGAAAACCTAACCAGTTTATCAACTAAGCGGGAACATCCAAGGACAAACCTGGCGCAAGTTCCGAGGTCGCCTTATGTTGTTCAGTCCTAGCGCCAGCAGCGTTCTCTGCTGATCGCTCAGCAGACACATTTTGGGGATTCAGGGCAGGCATTTCATCCGCAGCAGAGACGGCACTGTGCACCCTTACATTTAGTGTTGTATTCGAAGGTTCCTCACCTCTACGGGTAGTTCGATCGACATCATGGAAACCATTTTGAGTGTCAGTTGAAACTCCGTTGGCCAATCTAACCCGGGATGACGGCCCTTGTTCATGCGGCACACTTTCATCACCATGGCTTTGCTTCGCAGCAACCCCTGTATTGCTTTCTCCAACACTTGCAAGACCAGATTTTGCTCGGCTCTTCGGCTTAACTAGGTCTGGATCCTCGGCACCATGGGTTCGAGGCTGAACACCCAAGATTGGCTCTACAAATGTAGTCCAGATTCTCATCACTTTGTCAAGTTGATCCGAAGAATTGCACACTTCGCCGCAGGAGTACTTAATGATCTTATGCAGATCTTCATGAATGTCCGTATCTACATACTCAAATGACATATTGGGAACTATAGGCCGTCTATTTCCAGCAGCGATAGCAAGGAGTACATCATCTTCCTTCCTTTTCTTCTCATTAATTTCTTTAATCTCAGTCAGTAGAGCTACACATGGAACAAAAATAGTATAACTTAGCAACCAGGTATGTGTGGAACTACAACCAGAAGAAACATTCACGTGTAATAAAAGTTCTACATACATTTTGTGCTCAGGTTCTTGGTATCCTGCTGCTTGAAATAGAAACTACGATGGTCAAGTGACTTGTGATAGTTCTTGGCATATATTTCAGCCCATACTTTGTTGAAATCTGATCGGCACCTAGACCACTCCTCCTGCTTTTGTTTAAGCCTAGTTAGAATAACTGGCAATGCAACACTAGCATTTTTGCGAAGAACATCCATCACATCCAGACCATGGTCACCATATAACCGTTCAATGCACCTCAGATTCAAAGCTGTTAGAAAATGTTGAATAACCAGGACAGTCAAGTTCCATACAGCTCAAGCGCTACAAAAAACATTCTGATTATGCATGAACATGTACTTACCAGTCAAATGTTCATCAATGCGTATAGGGCTCTCAGGTTTTATAGAGTTGTCCTGCATCTTTTCTATCAACTCTTCAACACGCTTGGTTGCTGCATTAACTGATTCCAGCAGCATATCCAACTCAAACCTGAAGAAGTTTGGAACAAGTTCAAACCAGCATTAGAAGTGGTACATATAGAGGATACATAATGTACAAATTTTTGACAAGTAATACTAATTAGTCATGTACTTCAAGAAAGTTCACTGGATGCTGGTTAAATGACACAATTGCAGGAAGCTACTTTAGGAAACATATACATGCCTAACATATGCAGTACATCTAGAATTGTAAACATGGACTTCATTTCTTAATGTCTTTTGCAAACACATGAGTAACATGTACTACAGAGGAATAATCACATATTCACATTAGTTTAAGTGTGTAATTAATACAATACGAACAATGTGTTTCCACTTTCGTTGCAAAACCAATAATTTAGCCTTTCTGAGACTCCAAATGCCATAAGAAAACACAAGCTCTTCTGAGACAGATTCAGAGTTCTACTGACAGCAACTTCTAGTTAATGGATAACAAGTATTTAGAGCAGCACTGGTAACAGGAAAATAATGGGATTCTCCAGGAAAAAGTGAACAAAACAAAAATAGGCAAGAATCACTGTGGTCAAATTTAGAATAGTTGAACACCAATAAAAAGCTTCCAATGTAAGCATAATGAGGCTTCTGCGTGATTTGATTAGTGGAAGAAGGGTTGTACTATGGTAAGGCATAACAAACTGTAACCGTAACCATAAAAGAAATTTTAACACTAACCAACAATATGGCATAAAAACTACATTCTGGGTAACATGAATGCTTAAAACCGTTCTAATCAAAGTTCAAACATAAATCATATGGTTGCTATTATGAAGCTCAATGTCATCAGTGTGTAACAAATATAAATGAGAACCTGTCATCTTCGCATCTAAATAAGCTTTCTTCATACTGATTTTTCCTCATGTGCTTGAATGAATAATCTTCACTTCCTGATGTCACTGATACCCAATGATCATTGAGAACAGAAGCTCCAAGATCTGTCCTGTTGCTTGCAGGGGGCATGGGATACTGCAAACATGATTGAGCCAAATGTTACAGGAGTCACAGTACATAAAGAACTATATGACATGAATTAGCATACATTTTTTGGTAGAAGCCGGTAACTTGGAGTGCATCGTTGACAGTTTGAGAGATCAAGCTCTGAAATTGGCTTGGACAAGTTATACTTTTCTTTGGGCAATATAGAAGGTTTGTGGCTAGAGCCATCCTTCATGAATCCTCTATCAAGCCTTTCCCGTTCCTTGTCCCTTTCCTTCTCCCGGTCTCTATCCCTGTCATCCCTCTCACGCTCTCGATCTTTCTCTTTATCCTCAGTTTTAACAATCCTTCCAGTTTGCCCTGTATATCAGATAATTAATATTAACATGATATTTTTACATGGATCATGGAAGAGTGATACAAATTTTCAAGGTAGTCACCACATACTTTTATTGATGACTCCAGCCAGAAATCCATCTGTCACAAAAAGGGGGGGAAATTAGACATTGAATATGACAATTCAAATCGGTGAAGGAAATCTTGTGAGAAGATCACCCATGTCATTAAAGTTTTTAAATTATACCTATATTTTCACAATGTTCTAAGAATTCATTAAACCCATCCATAAGATCTGGATACTGCTGAAGAATATCATTCACCTGCAAATCAGTACAGTTTGTTTATGATTCACATGTTCTCAAGTAAACTCACAAAAGAAATCAGATAAGTCCTTAGTCACAGTGAACAAAGTATGAAAAGCATAACTAAACAAGAAACCAACCAAGTTCTTCAGTTCACTTCTCGTAATAATCTCTTGGCTATAGATGTGCAGGCATTTCAAAAACTCCTGGTAAGCCTCATGTTCCAGCTTCTCCTTCACTTTCTCGCAGAAATGGAACTCCTGTGTGTATACATCTGACATCACATAGGAAAGTGAGTGTGCAATTGACAAGCAGGGAGCAAGCAAAAACTTCAAACATAAAAAAGATGCTGATGATGATTGACGGCTCAACTGAAATAACAAGCAACCGTAAATTGGAAAGCAAACATGTTGAAACATATTAGGCTACTCCCAGTTCTCACTAAATAGGAAGCCATGTCAGCACTTTTTATGATATGGCAGGGACAAATGAGGAGAGATGAAACATGACACCATGTGTATACTGTTTCTACCATAGTTTGTCCCTTGCATGTACTTCTAGGAAACAACAAAATGAAATAATGCATTGTTGAGCTATTTTAACCATGAAACAAATATAATGTTGCTTATGTGGCATCTTTGAAAGCAACAAAATGAAACCTCCTATTAACAGTAGCCGTAAAGAAAACAAACTACAGTAACATAGCACCCAAAAAGAAAATTTATTTGTGCATCATTTCTCTGCGAGATGGCAATGATACTCAAAAGTTAAGGCAAGTGGTAAGGAATGTAAGTGCATCGTTACTTTACACCTATAAATGTACATAATTATAAGGGCATTCAGCACCCAACTCGCATTTACATTAAAGATGGTGTTCAGAAGGGAGATATAAGGTGTCAGCTATACCATACAGAAAAGAACTGATGTGCAATTATCAATTAAATATTCTTTAAGACTTACTCTTCAGAGCATCCTTATCATCGTATGAAGAAGCAGATACACTGTGCATTCCATGGGTCTCATTGGGGCCTCCTTGGTGTGTCTCAGCACCTGCAGTATCCTCCATCTTCCTTGGAAAAGGTTTGCGCTTACGTCCAACATCCAGCTCTCTGCTGTCATGCTCACCATCCTTGTCTTCTCTCTCGTAATCTCTTCTATCCCTTTCCCCCTTCCGTTCTTTTTCTTTATCAAGACGCCTTCTCTGGCGATCATGATCGACATCAGGACGATCGACACTAAAGTCACGGTCAGTATGTGACTGATAAGCCCTCTGAAGAGAGAGAGAAAGGTGGGGTGTCAGGTAGCTTTTAAAGAATCAAGAGTCAATGTATATACAGAAATAAACCAACAGAAATCAGGTTTACTACTTCCAAGTGCAAGATATCTGACAATCATCAAATTGGAAATAAGTAAATCCTGCAAAACTTATTTGCCAACTTTACCTTATCATTGTGATGAGCCCTACTGGCAGGAGGCATGATAGAGCTCTTGTCCTCCCGCTTAACCAAACCACCCCTTGAAGGAGCTGCCGCTTGTGGAGCGACTGAGGTATCAGGTAAAAAGTGCTGGAATTCTTCAAGCAAATCCTTATGCTCGCTGAACAGCATAGCAACCTGCCGAAAAAAAGACAAGATTACAAAAACCGTGATGGAAGCACATCGATACAATATCAAAGCCAGTAGGAGAAAAACGTACCTCATGGTAAACGTCTTGAATCGACTTATTATCCTTGCGGTACATGTTGAGGATGTCCAAGAATGCCTTGTAGACATGCTCGTCGTGCTGGAACCGATTCTGTGGAAGGAAAGGAACATAGTGCAATAAATCGTTAGTTCACTATGTATCACCTCTTTGTCGCATGATAGATAAATTTATCAATACCTTTATCTTGTTCACGAAATTGATAGCCTCCACAAAATCGACAGGCTTCTTCTCTTCCTGTAGCTTGATCGCATAGCCCTTGGGCAGGAAGGCGTTGAACCCAAGGATCAACTCAGGGTACCCATTGAACAGTGTTTTCACACGAATAATCACTCCATTAGTATCAATCCTGCATCAAATATTTGCATCGCAACAAAATCGTAACAATTAGAAACATCATATTTCACCATACGAAAACATGAAAAATGTTACGAATCAGGTAGGCCAAAGGGGCTGGCGCCATGGACCAACCTCTCGCTCTTGAAGTCACGCATGACTTCAAGGAACTCCTCGTACTTCTCCCGCTTGTCCTGGAACTTATCCTTGACAGCCTTGAGGTAGACAAGAGCATCGTTCGTCGTCAACTTCTGGTTGGCCGCAGCCGCGGCGGCGGCACTAGCAGATGGCTGCTGAGGCTGTGCCGGCGGAGCAGCACCAGCCTGAGGCGGCGGTGCCGCCGACCCTGAACCCGGCAGAGGCATGTGCTGCGGCTGTGCGGCCCTGCATCAGGAAAAGAGCAGACCGTTAGATCACAGGATAAAAGCACCGAAAAAAATTCGCACCAAAAATTGCATTTTTACAGCCTAGACTTCAAATTGAGACGAACAAACACAAATTCTCAGGCTAAAAACTAGGCATATCCCGATTCCGCCTGGCAGATTCAATATTCCTACTCCCTCGCGGTTTCCATCAAGCAGGAAAAAAGCCCCAAAACCGAAAAGCCGGAACGCAACGACGAGGAACGAAACGAGCAACCGCGCGTGGTGAACACGGAAGCGAACCCTACGGCGGCGATGAACCGGAGCGAGGCGGAGCGGGGAGGCGGCGACTCACGGATCGGATCGGGCGAGGTTGGGGCGCTTGAGCTGTGACCCCATGAGCGCGTCGTCCCTGGCGCGCTTCATGCCGCCATGCACCGGCGGCGCTCCTCCTTCCCCACAACCTCCTCCTCGTAACCCTCCCCTCCGCGGCGCGAGCAGGGAAACCGGCGGCGATTCCTCCCCCTCCCCTGTTCCTCCTCCTCCACCGCCGACACCGATCCCACCTCCGAGCCTGTGCGCCGCCTCCGGCGCCGGATCTACCCGCGAAGACCACCCGTGAACCCGCTCCGGCGGCGCGAGGACGGCACGGGGCGGCGGCGAGCGAGCGCGAGCGGGAGCTAATCGGCAAGGGCGGAAGGCCGGAGAGAAGCGAACGCGAAAGGGAACGGCTCGGGCTTGGGCTCGCTTTAGAATGGGGGTGAGACTTGTTGCGAGAGGGCTCGCCAAGTAAACCTATCGCGCGGCGAGGACGCAGCCCGCGGCCGTTGTTGCGCCGCCCGCCGCCCTCGGATCCGGGATAAGGGGGCACGTGGACGGCCAGGATGGGACGGGCTAGGGTGAGGCGTGGTTAAGGCGGTGACCTCACCCGGGCGGAAGGGTTCGCTTGCGCTGTGGGCAACGCGAGCGGCTCAGGCCGGGGGTGCGTATACCACATCCCTTGGAAATTCGGGGCGGTGTGAATTAGCAAGCGATTAGAGGAGTGGGGCACGGTTTAGCGCGAGAGGGCCCGCATGTCAGCGGGGAAAGCACGCCCGTCGGTTAACCTAGAGGCGGCGAACGATGTGGGGAGTGCCTGTCAGTGTACGGGTGTGTAGACGCGTCGCAATTTCCACGGCTCAAGTATTTTGATTTTTTGAGAAAACTAATAACAAAATGGCTATTTTAGTTGTGTGATCATTCGTGCTACCAGCCAAGACTAACAAACATGAAAAACGAGGTAGTAGAAATGAAAAGGTGCATATGCTGCCCTCGTGCATTAAGAGAAAAATATGGTGGAAGAATAGTTCTACACCATGTTTTGCTTCATCAAGGGAGTGGGAAGCAGCGAAGCTAGACAAAACAACCAAAGGATGTTATTTCTATTGTCATGTTTTTGGGAAATGCATGGTCCGTGGTTATTTACGATGTCTTCTAACACCAAAAAAACCACAGCGAGGGGGTGAGGGGTTATTCATTGACAAATAAAAGCTAAGGTTCCACACCTCTCCTATATAATATTAAAGTTTCAGAACTCATAATAGTTAAAAGTTTACATATTATTCATTCGCAAAAAAAAGTTTACATATTAGGAATTTTCAAAGTCATTTTACAAAACTCGGCAAATCAGTCATGAGCGAGGATACTAGCCTTTTTCATTTCATTGTGGGAAAAATTAGGTTGTATGCACTAGTTACATGGGAGAGCAAACGGCTAATGGTGGGTGAAATAGGGGCATTCAAGCAAAGACGGTAGCGGCGCACGTGTGTTTTCTAAGCGCATCAGACTTGTAGTCGACGGTAGTGGCTCATCGAGCAAAAGGTGACGTAGTGATAGAAGTTTTCATAGAGGCCAACAAAATAGAAAGACAAACACGTTGAATTAAAAGAACAAAGATAAGCGTTGGGGGGGGGGGGGGGGGGGGGCATGTCCCATGTTTTCATTACGCATGTTTCTCAACTAAATGTTAAACACTCCCGGAAGTACATGGGAAACATACAGTGAAACAAGTAATGAATGACCTTCGTAATATGAGTGAGAGCAATACAAACTCAAGACAAAGATGAGCTCCTAACCTTAGCATTGCAGATATAAGACCTTTTTCAGTTGCAAATTGGTAAAACTCATAGCTCTTTTCTTTTGTTGAAAGATAATCATAGTATATAGTATGATACATTTTTCTAAGAATACGCAATTTGTAATCAACTGTACAACCCAAGTCCAATTATATGATGCATTTTGTCTTTGCCATAGAAGTTTATAATCCTATATTTAGTATCAGTGTGTCAATGACAAGTCGGAGCGATCTATGTCACGAACGGTCACAGTACAAGATTGACTACATTTGACGTAAAAAACCATTCCATTTAATTAAGGTGTCTCGATTTTAACATTTTTACTACGTGAGATGTTCACTCACCGGTGTGGAGCTATATTTAACTCTCACAAATTCTAGTTTGTTGACATCGATACCCTCTTTTTTTTTTTATGATGTCCATTAGCTCAAAGAAAAAAAAAAGAGGGGGTACGCAACTTCTTATTTCGTAAGCTTGTTATTCACAACTTCCATTAGCTCATCTGCCCATTCCGCCCTGTATGTTCGCGCCACGGTCATCTTCCATTTGTAGCATCTTTAGGGTGCGTTCGTTGCATAGGTCTAAACTTTAGAGGGTTTTTCCAACGAATATTGTGATGACAAATAAATTTAATTACGAAACTAATTTCAGGACTCCAATCGAATTCGCGAGACGAATCTAATGAGGGTAATTAAGGCGTTATTAGAAGATAGTTACTGTAGCGAAATATAGATTAATTAGGCTTATTAGATTCGTCTCTCGATTTAGAGGTTGTCATTAAATTAATAAAAATATGTTTAAATAGTAAGATTCTCTTTGATGTGACAGGTCTAAAATTTTAGAGGGGGTGCAACGAACGCACCCTTATTCGGTTTCCTCTACCAATGAAAGTGTCAAACATAGGTAGTGAACTTGACAGGCTTACCTGACGGTTAAATAATTATCATGCTTACCCGCAAAAAAAAAAAAATTGTCATGCTAAATGTCATTCAATCCGATTTCAAGTTGAAAGTATTAAACCCCCGTCCATGGTGGAACCGTGGAAGAAGCCGTCCAGATGCCTTTTAGCGAGTCTCCAGCGCAATCACTCGGCAACTGATCGTAACGACTTGCTTAATTATACACGGGTTGTCTTTTCCCCAAAACAAGACCCAGCGAGCGGTGCCATCCCCTCTGCTATTTCTTCCAGCAAGATCAAGATCGATCGTTTCGACGAGGCGCAGGCACGACGCGTAGCTTGGTGAACAAGAGCCGCACCTGACATGACATGACATGACTGACAGCCTCATGTAGCACGCCTCCCTGTAACAGGAGGCAGAGGGGAGAAGAATTCTGGTTGCACTATGCAAAGTTCTTGGCTTGGAGAGCGGGCTAACCGCTGTATGTATCACTCTGCTCTTGACTTCTGGTTGCACTATGCAAAGTTTTGTGCAATGCTGAAGCGTCTTGGAATCGTTTAGAAAAAGCTTACATAGGCCACAATTGGCCATTGCTTCTCATCTCTTCTTTGCTCTACGTGACGTGTATATTCCCCATCAGGGTACAACATTTCTGTTGCAGCTGTTAGTTACTCTGCAAACTATATCGATTATCGATTGGTTTTCATTTTTCTGGATGCACTGGAATTGCAGAACGCAACTTAAAAAACAAGGAATTGCAGAACAGCTAGCAGTAGTTTAATCCGCTTGCTCCAATCTCTGACGTCGTCTTCCACTCTGCAAAACAAGCCTTGCAGAGCTGCAATGCAACCTGAGAGCCTGAGAAGGTCAAACAAGTCCGCCGACCGTGTCTTCCGTTCCGAGCTTCTTTCTGCAACACGGTGGTGCCGGCCCACGGGATCTGTGCGCGCCTCTCCGAACCTCGTTTTACTTTTGTTGACGTGATGGTCCAAAACATCGTGCCACACGGCACCCGTTATTTTATCCAGTTGAGCAAGGGAGATTGGGATTTGGATTTCGAGTCCTAGAGGGTGTTTGGATCCATAGAGCTAAAGGTAGCCTGACTAATTTTAGCTTCTGTAGCTGACTAAAGTTCTAAAGGGGAGAGGCTAGCAGCTGACTAAGCGACTAAAATTTCGTAGTCTCGCGAGGCCAGCTAAAATCGGTGCTAGTCTCTCTCTCTCTTCATTTACAGCACCTTATCCCTTCGGGCCTCTTCCTCCCCGATGCCTCCCTCCGCAAACGCTCGCCGGTGCCTCCCTGCCGCTCACGCCGCGCCGCGCCGCGCCTCCCTCCGCGCCGTCCCTCCGCGCCACTCCCTTGCCACACCCTCGAGCTATGCCGCCCGCTGCGGCCGCGGCCACGGCCACCGCGCTCCCGTCCCCTTTCCAACGCCGCTCCTCGGCCGCGAAATCCGTCTGGTTGAACCCCAACCTCCCCAGCTCCCACCCGCTCCACCACCGCCACAAGTCCGCCGAGCTCCAGCAACGCCAGCCCGAGGACCGCACTACCACCCTCGACGTCGCCGCCCTCGTGGCCGAGCTCTCCGCCGCGCGCACTGCGGCCGACCTGGCCGCGGCGGTCGCGCCGTATCGACCAGTCTCCGGGCGCCTCCTCGGCACGCTTCTCTCTTGCCTCCCCGACCCGCGCCGCGGCGTCGCGCTGCTCGACCTCCTCGCGCCCGACCTCCCGGCCCCCGCGCTCCTCCTCATCCCCTACAACCTCCTCCTCCACTCCGCGTGCCGCGCGGGGGAGCTCCGCCTCGCCTCCGGCCTCCTCCTCGAGATGCGCGACCGGGGCGTCGCGCCGGACGCCTTCTCGTACTCCACCCTCCTCGCGGCGCTCACGCGCGCGGGCCACCTCGACCACGCGCTCACCTTCCTGCCGCTCATGGAGGACGACGCCGTGGCCCCGGACCTCATCCTCTTCTCCAACCTCATCCTCTTCTCCACCTCATCCACCTCGCCCTCCGCGCCGGGGACGCGCCCAAGGCGCTCGCTCTCTTCTCCCGGCTGCGCGGCGCGGGGATCAAGCCCGACCTCAAGGCATACAACGCCGCCGTCGCCGCCTACTGCAAGTCCGACCTGCTGCGGGACGCCAAGCGGCTGCTGCTCCACGACATGCCCGCCGACGGCGTCGCGCCCGACGCGGAGTCCTACTCCCCCATCCTCGCCGCGCTGGCACGCCGGGGGCGGCACATCGCGGCCGTGTCGCTCTTCTCGCACATGCGCGCCGTGGCGCGCGTCAAGCCGGACCTCTCGGTGTTCAACATCGTGCTCAACGCGTACGGGCAGCTCGACCTCGCGCCGCGAGTGGGACTAATTTTAGTCATAGGATCCAAACAGGAGGTGACTAATTTTAGTCATAGGACTAAAGTGGATCCAAACAGGGGGGTGACTAGTAAGTTTTAGCCTGACTAGTTTTAGTCACGAGGCTAGGAGGGATTCAAACACCCTCTAGTCATCTAACAAAGAACAGTCCATTTGATCTAACACTCCGGGTAAACACTGCTCTGAACGGTCAACTGTTTTACCCGTGTCCATGCCTATCTACAGTCGTTTGCGGGTCTTGTCTGCTGATCCTGACCATTCATCAAAATTTAACTGCTACGCTTGAAAGCTCAAAGATTATGAATGAGACAATGTTAAGCCAAGCGGGAGCAGAACTCGTTACTCATGATAAAGCGCACCATCAGTACAGATCTTATATTGATGAGTCATACAACTATGTTCAGTTTTACAGGGCTTTTCACTCCTTGCAACACAGCCTGACCGCCATCTTCAAGTCTACAAATATGCAAAAGCTGCAGAATCAGTGTATCCCTGGCCGTCCATAATGACTGTCTGAAAGTTCAACATCGGCATGAAATTCCAAGTCATTCGTCGCATGTTGCCCCCATGCAACTGCCCCAATTTTCCTTAGAAATATTATATTACTCTGATATATGCATGTACGGCAATGCTAATTACATTATTGATGGAATACGTGAGAGTTGTATCCTGTTCGTAATGGATTACAACATCACTGGTCTTTGTTATAAGAGCCAACTGAGGTTCCATGGAAGCTTGAATTAGCATTTAAACCCAATTCAAATGGCCAAATGGGTAAAGTTTAGGGACTCACACCTGCAAGTAGCAGCTTCACATTTTGCACGGCTACTTGATCACCAAGAGCACCGATTCATTCCAGAATACTACTCTAAATATATACATATATAAGACAATACTGATTGGATTAATGGAGCAAATCAGGACGTCAACTACACGTGTGATATATGCACTGTGTTGTAGTTGAATCATGCCGTCATTTTTTCACCAATTGTTTGTTGAACCAACCACAGTACTGGGTTTCCAAGCGCTGGCATTAGGCTGACTGCAACCAGTGGAACAGCACACACAAAAACCCACGGCCAAATGTTGTTTGTAGCATGCTTGGTAGGCACAGGTGGTCTAAATCTCTCGAGTCCTTCACGCAAATCTGGGTGGTTTCGGAACAGTAGCTGTAGCTGGAGAACAAAAATAGAGAAGGTTCACTATAGGCCTCAAGCTGGGATATGTATCAGAGAGGGGAGTGAATGACATTCATACCTCTTGGTAGGCCTCAAGCTGGGACAGCTCCATTCTGCCAAGAATGTCAAAGAGTGACGAATACAACATGGAATCACGTGCCTGTGGAATAAAGATCGTGCAAAGCATAAGTAACCAGACATTGCTGAGTAGATATTATTATACTTATAAACCTCCAACCAACAAAATAGCCGCATTAGTATTTGTCAGCTACATAGAAAAATGTAAGGACGCTACAGTTATGAATGATCTAGGATACGGAGAGTTTTCAGATTAACTATCTATCCTACTTCAACATAGGTAACAAATCCTGCTGATGGCACAATGCTTGATTCAGCAAGATCTCAAGTTTATTAGGAACTTGTCTGATAACTGGTACCAAACAGCCTAAAAACACCCCATGGTTCAATCATTCTATCTGTTTCTTGAACTTCCTCTTCCGTCCCCAGTTAGCTGTTTTAAGGGACATATATGTATGAACACCATCTTTAGCATGCTTTACTACTATGGTTCCCAACTAGTTAGCTGAGACTGAGACTGAATGATGGGTAACCACTCATCGGAAAGCTGCGGAGTGTCTAGCAAAGTAGCAATTTAGAGTGCTGACTGCTGTGTGAGATAAAACTCCCAAGAGAGTAGAGTTCATACTAAATTCAGTAAACTGAGGTAATCTCAATAAGATGGAACACTTGCAAGCATCAAAATTCAGATAGTTGACTTGATACACATCTAAGTCAGACAACAAATTCAGTACCAACCAATTCAGGGCTAGTTAGTAGGCAAGTGAAGTAATTATGCAAGTTAGACACTCTAATTCGAAATACCTTCACTTTCTTCACAAATCTGAGGGATTCTTCAAACGTCAGTGTCTCTGGCTTCGATGCAAAGGAACCGAAGACCACCATCATTCTCGAGTCTGCCCTAGGCATCTGATTTGCTCTCGACATGTTACGTCCCTTGTCCCTGAGATGCACAAGAAACACAGATAACTACCATCAAGGACATTTCAAGATAGAAATTCTAAGGAAACAAGCAGTCTCAACCAATACTAACTATAATATAATATCCCCCTGGGCAGCAACCAAAAAGCCAGAACAACATCAGCTACCACGAAACGCCATCACAATTTCAACCAACTGCTTATACGATTGGCCAATGCCACCAGATTAGTGGAACTTCAGTACATGCCAACCGCAACAACCCAACACAATGAGAAAAAGCACCCGCCTGGTTTGCTTTGCATTAATGATGTAAGAGCATTCTATTGTTCATACGCTACAATCAACAAATCAGTATCGAGATGGGAAACGAAAAGTTTTATAGGTAAAAACGTGTGAACCAAGTCATTTCGTTAGATGAATCAACCGAGCACAGTACGAAGCAGGAAAGAAAGAAAAAACTAAATAGTGGCCTTGAACATATCAACAAACAGTACCGACTGGTGTCAGAATCATTTCACGATTGCATCAGAACTGGAAGAAAAGATACTACAA
The DNA here is from genome assembly GCA_012490785.1 of Eragrostis nindensis. Lineage (NCBI taxonomy): Eukaryota > Viridiplantae > Streptophyta > Magnoliopsida > Poales > Poaceae > Eragrostis > Eragrostis nindensis. The sequence goes on along the minus strand of JAAXCT010000069.1, from coordinate 1,136 downwards.
AGAACGAGCTGCAACAAGTCCCTTTGAATGCCGAAATAGACGCGCAGCCCAAACTGAATCACGATAATGCCGGCACCATTCTTCGGGACTGCCGAGAAATGGCCATACCGTAAAAAAAGCACCGGAGTTGGAAGCCCAATTCGATAAGATGAACAACAGGCCTTCGCAAAGCAGCAAGGACAACTAAATGGCAAGCCATTTCTACAAGCCAAATGCAATCGACAGGCATTCAAATCGAACGCAAGTATAAGCCAGTACATTGGGCAGGAAAACCCACCCGAGCAGCTCCTCGAACTGGCGGACAGAGCACCACCGCACTAGCTACAGCTAAGATGCCCGTAGTTAACAACAAACGATCAGAGATGAGAAACAGGAGGAGAAAGAAAGCGGCGCACCTGTTAGAAATCGAGGGTGGCAATTAGGGTTCGGGACCCGGCTTTCCTCTCCTCGGCCGCCGCCTCCCCTCGCAATTGCAAGCTTGGAATATTCGAACGGCGGTGGAGTGGTGCCGAGAAGAAAGGAGGGGAAAGCGGACGAAGACGAAGCGGTGAGGCGTCCTACCACATGACCAACGTGCAAAGCGGTACCAGGCGCATGACACGTGGGCCCACGCGTGGTCGGTCCACCGGCGGAGGCCGCATGTCAGTGAGATGAAACTACGGGGAAGTGGTGCTGGGTGGGTGGGCGTATCTATTACTGCGGCTCTTATCTGGATGGGTCAACGGGGAGGTGGTGGGAGTGGGGGACGAGCTGGCAACTGCAACTGGCAAGCCGTTCGAAGTCGGATCCTGATTCCTGACCCGTTAGAAGAGTTGGAATTAATAAGTCGCTCGGATCTGTGTATTCTAGCCCAGCCCAGAACAAGATCTAAGCCCATGTATGTACTTATATGGGCCCATTCAGTTTTCTACGACATTTATTTACGTTTCATTTTCACGCCGTAGGCCGAATATCTGGAGTTTTTGTATATTTGGGACTCCAAATTCCAAATGTGGGGAATCAGTTTCGTCGGACATTTCGACAGAGATCTTCTATTCTCCAGAAATTGTCGAGATAAAGATGAAGAAAAATATCATAAAGTTCTGATGATGAACTCTAGTAGGGAAAAATACCGTATATACTTACAAAATGTAGGA